>OY728126.1:835994242-836654242 GCA_963277665.1 Viscum album | reverse complement strand
GAAATTCGGAAGGGGGTGTCGAAATGCGTGTGAATTGGACCATTGTTTAAAATGTTGTGTTTATACTATTTATTGAATATCTCGAGTTAAACTGTTTAGTTCAATTGTTAAATCGTGAATGAGTTAGGTGCTGGTATGGGATAGCACAGGTTAGTGCAATTTGACTGTTTAGTAATTGCCTGTTTAAAGTGATGCTTCCAAGTATGAATATGCAATGTGTGATATTGCCTGTGTTGAACTGCTTGTTGTATTGGGCATGGCCCGGATATATTGTTGAGTGATGGGGATCACAGGTTGGGGCTTTGGCTTGGGATACTTTGGGTGGTTGCTACCACGGGATTGGGCGTCATGGACCTCGGTTGAGGCAATTGGACTGTTAGGTTGGGCTTTGGCCTGGGTTACTTGGATGGCGAGTCCATCTGACTTGAGCGACAGGTTCGCATGGACACGAGGTGTCAGAGTTGTTGTGGCTTGGGACATACTGAGGTGATTAACGCTCACCGGGTACTTTTGAGTAGTGTGCACATAGATAGACTCCGAGATGAGGTGGTACGACCACTCGCTGGGTAGAGGCCCCCGATAGTTGTGGTTAGGTATTTTTGGTTTGGGGGTTCTTGCCATAGGAAGCCACGTGGAAGGTGAGGAGCCTTCGGGAGACATCTTTGAGGCGGTCAGGTTGAGGGCAGAGGCTCGCCGTGATTTGAGGGCAGACATCGTTGTTGTTGGGCAAAAATCTCTCAAGGTAACATTGCAGTATTTTTGGGTTGATTGTGTTTGTTGACAAAGCAGGTTTCCATGGAGAATTGTCGAGTTACCGAGAAGTTGTTGACATTCCATGTTGACAAAGAACTTTGACAAAGGAAAGGACGATCTGGAGGCGGTACAAAAGAGCAGTACAAGGTGGCGCCGTTTTCCAGTGTTTGCCAAATTTTTGGGCCTGAAAATCGCCAATGGAAAATGGAGTGATATGTTGTTGGCGAAGGTTGAGGAGAGAGAAATGAAGGAGGTGTGCGGAAAAATCAAGCGTGGCGCGCAAAACTAGCGGGTTGCGCGAAATCTTGAAGTGTGGCGCGCAAAACAGCGGGTTGCGCGAAATTGTATTTCGCGCAAAAGATGTTTCAAGGCCGAAAGCTTGAAAATCGGTAAAGGCATGAGCCGCGCGAAATTTTGGAGGCGTGCGCGGAAAATTGAAGTGGCGCGCGAAATAGCAGATGAAGTATTTCGCGCAAGAGGTGTTTCGAGCTCCGAAGCTCGGAAAATGGCAAAGGCATGAGGTGCGCGAAATTATGGAGCAGTGCGCAGAAAATGGTTGTGCGCGGAAGATTTGTATTTCGCGATCAAAGCGGATTACGCGCACAAGGAGGGTTTTTCGCGCGGGGTCGATTTGCCTATAAATATGAAGTGACCCTCCTCCATTCAGTGGAGTTCAAGACATAGAAAATACCCGAGCTCTGGTGCGCGAAATTGAAGTTAGAAATGGTGTTGCGCGTAAACTTAAAGTTTGCGCGTAAAGTCAGATTGCGCGAAAAGTTAAGGCTGCGCAGAAAGTTGGTGTTGGCGCATAAAAGGAAGGTTGCGCGAAAAGTGGATATCGCGCAAAAGAAGCGAATTGCGCGCAAGGCAGTTTCCAAGCTGCGCGTAATATTTAGAGGTTGCGCGAAAAAGGAATTTCGCGCAAACCATAGAAATTGCGCGCAAGACAACGTAAGGGTTGCGCGTAAAAATTGAGGTTGCCCGGTACATCCGGTGCAAAGTGAGATTCATCTGCGGGTGAAAGTTGGACTTCAAAAGAGCATCTACATACAGAGGAAGATGCATTCCTTCATGGAAATGAAGAGACCTACAGGTCTATAAACTGTGAGTGAATCCCTTCTGGAGCAGTGAGCTTAGGAAGAGGAAAAGGTGATCCTCTCCACCGGTAGTGAGCCAGAGAGAGAGAAACAGGGAGTGACCCTTGGGAAAGCAGTGAGCTGACCCTAAACCTTGTATAGGCAGTGAGCCTGGGCATAGAAGTGATCTAGCCCGAACATTGTAATCCACAGCTAGAGAAGACTAGTGGAATTTGGTACGAACCGGCAACTTGTCGGCGTATGCTCCTTGGACGTAGCCCTTAGCGGTGAACCAAGTAAAAATCTCTGTGTCTGCCTGCTTACTTTCCTGCATTGCATTCAAAGCATCATCATCAGGTAAAGGAGACAAGTGATCATAGTAACCACACAAGTTCAAACAAAGTGACCCTTGTAACAAAGAGGTCAAGATCCAGTGGGGCAGGAAGAACTTGCAAAAGAATATCCATACCCTGATTCACCCCCCCTCTCAGGGTATATAGGCCCCTATTGGCCCTAACAATTGGTATCAGAGGGATAGGTTGCTTTTATCAGATTTGTTTGCTTCGACATAGTGTAGTCGATCTGTGTGGTTGAAGATACATTTTTCTATTATCTCTCAATCTGCCATGGGAAAAGGAAAAGCATCAAAGAAGAATCAGAAGTCAGGTAAATTCCCTCAGTGTGGAAGTGTTTTCGGAAAAAGTGTGATTCAACTAAAAGAATCAAACAGCTTACTGAAGGAAGGTCTGGATGAATCTGATAGGGAAAAGATTGATTCACTCAATCATGATGTTGGAATGAGTGAAGTACATGAGCATCAGAGTGATGCTGAAACAGAAGAAGAAATTGAAGGAAGAATAGACATGCGAGCTGAGTTGGAGGCTGCTCTTGAGGAGATAGATGTTTGGAGAGCAAAAACAAAGAAATCCAACAAAGTTGTTCATGATTCCAAACTCTACATGCAACAGCAGGAAGAAGAGAAGTCTGAGTTGATGGAAGAAATTGAGAAACTCAAGTTATCAACACGAGAGAACTCAGAATCGGTTAGTGAGTATAAGATTAAGATTGAAGAACAGAAAAGGGAGATCGATGGCTTGAACAGAAAAGTGAAAGATCAATTCAAAAGCATCGAAGAACCTAATATTCCAAGTGACGTTGGAAACACTGAAGAAGCCAAATCTAAAGATATCCGGATCAAGGGATTGGAGATTGAGGTCAACAAGCTAAAAGGCTTAAATCAAAGGCTTATTGATATAGTTACTGACCTAACAGAGAAGAATGATTCAAATGATGAATAGCTGCAGAAGATGGCTAGAATGAAAGGAAAACAAAAGGCTGGTGATTATGAAGAGAGTCAAAATTCAGATGAAGCACAAAATCTTAAAGCCAGAAATAATGATCTAGCAGCACAGTTGACTGCAGAAGTTCATAAGAATCAAAGGCTACAACAAGAGAATGCATGTTGCTCTGACTCTGTCGCTCAAGAAAAATTGAAGGTAAAGGAGCAAAATGACATGGTTGATAAGATGAAGCATGAACTGGAAGATGAGGTGAGTAGAGGGAAGCTTCTCAAGGAAGAACTTGATGTCCAACTTGAATCAAGGGATATGAAGATTCAAAAGTTGGTAGAAGAGCTAGAATCAGTCAAGAAGGAAATAGAGAAGTCTAAATCCAAAGGAAAGCCTAAAATGAAGGATGCCTTGCATTTACTATTTGATCATCCTTCGACAGGTGATGATAAAATGAAGAACAGATATGCTCTTTCTGAAGAGAAACAACAGAATATCTTTTCAGCTCAAAGACCAGCATGTTTCGGAAAAGCTGGTATTGGATTTGATGAATCCCCTCCTGTGCATGATAGAAAGAGATCCTTGAACAGTTCTAGAAATGGAAAAGATCCTGTAGGTGCTGGAGATAGGCCTAAAAGGGAAATTACAAAAATAAGTGATGACATGTGCTATTTCTGCGGGATTCACGGCCACACATCAAGCTTCTGTTTAGAGGCTCATGAATACATATCAGGCTGTGAAAATAGAAACTTTGCTGAATCCCAGAATAAGAAAAAGCATACGGAGAAATCATACAGTAGAGTCTCTCAAAGGAAAGCATTTATAAAATGCTATTACTGTGGAAGAATGGGGCACACCATGAGTATGTGTCAGGAAGCTCAAGAGATCGATGCCAGAAGAAGAAAACAAGTTACATCAACATCTCAACAGAGAAGTGATGAAATGAGGTATGGCTTTAATAGAAAATGTTTCATATGTTCTGATCATGGGCATTTGGCCAAACAGTGCAGCAAGAAGAAAGCAGGGAAGGAAAAAGACCCGAGAAAGAGATTACCAACTCCAGTGGTACATAATGAGAAATTACACACTGGGAGACAAAGTGGTAAGTTTAAAAATAGGCTTAGAGCCTCAGGGGAATCACATGGAGCTGAACGAAAGGTGTATCAGTCACCTCCTCTGTCGTACTCACAACCACTCTCAAGGAGAGAATGTGAACAAACCTGGAAGATTAAGGGGATATCTACTCCAGCTGTGATAAAGAAGAATGAACGTTCAATGGAGGAATCATCACCAGTGAAAAAGAGCGTGGTGACTCAGACATCTGATAAAAGAAAAATGAATAAAGAATGTGTTGAAAAATTTGCATGTCGTGTTCCACAGAGAAAAGTGGAGGAAGGTGCAAGATCCTTGCAATGGTGGAAGAAGCAGGGGAAGATGGCATGTAGAGAGGTTCCTACCCTAAGAAGGAATCAAGGGAAATGGAATTTCGGTGGAACATCAAAGACAGAAATATGTACCAGTGGGTTTAAACCCCAAATGGTGAAAAAGGTCGAGCCTACCAAATCTACATATCAGAAAAAGGCTCAGAATGTAGGCAATGAATGCCTAGTCATATGGCCAGAACAATTGAAGTTGGTTAGGCAATTGGAGGAAGCAAGAAAGGAGTGTGATTCTCTCCAAGAAAGAATCAAAGGGTTGACCCATCAGGATCAACCACAATCCTCATCTTGATGAGTCCAGAAGATACCCCTCTCCCTATGTATATAAATGCTATTAACTGATGATTGATGTGTTTCAGGTTTTAGGGAGATACGATCCAAGGGTAAGTGGCATCTAAGGATACCAAGAAGCTGCAAGAGAAAATCAAAGGCGTCTCAACAAAAATTTGAGAAACCTAGCTGAAAGAAATGAAGCCATTGAAAAATGATCAAGTGAACAACTTCCTGATGGAAGTATTGAGAAAGAAAGCAACATAGGGAGATCAGAAGTGGCTTATGCTGATTCAGAAGAAGACACCAATGATGAACATGAAAGTGTCTAGTTTGTGAGTACAAGGACGTAAAAATCCTCATCTGCACAACAGTCAAAGAGTTGAGCTGAAATTGACATGCAGAATATCATTGGTGATTAGTTAGCTCTAGCTTAGAAAAGGAGAATAAAATCACTGCAGAAAACATATTTTATATCTCAGGTTGAGCCGAAATGCTTTGCTGATGCAACTGAAGATGAAAACTTGGATCATACCATGGATGAAGAGATAGGTCAGAATTGAGAAGAATCAGACCTGGGAAATTGTTTCGAGGCCAGATGATAAAAACGTCATCAGGACAAAATGGGTCTATTTAGACAAGATGAACGAAGATGGCACAATGATTCGAAACAAAGCACGACTGGTGTGCAAATCATACACCCCAAGAGAATGGTACTGAAGGCTATATCAGTATTTGAAGAAGATTGGTTTTCAGTGTGGGGGATTTGATTACAATCTTTATTTCAACAAAAATAGTAATCAAAGGATGGTGAGGCTGGTCAAGGAAGAAGACACAATATTTGGAAGATCAGATGAAGCATAGTTACACAAGGCATGAATAGAACATTCATTTCTGAATCTGAATATGCCAAGGATGCTTTGGAATGATTTGGAATGGAAAATTCCAAGGAGATGAAGACTCTGGTTTCTACCCGGATGAAATCATCAAAAGATGACAGTGGCAGGGCAGTTAATATCACAGAATACAGGCAAATCATTGGAAGTTTGTTGTACTTAACCGCAACAAGGCCTGATATTGTTTTCGCCACATGCCAAGCAGTGAGATATCAGAGTAATCCCAAGGAAAGTCGCATGCTTGTAGTGAAAATAATACTTCGGTATATCAAGGGCACAGTGGACTTCGGCTTGACCTACAGCGACAAATCTCAGACAGAGTTATTGGGGTACACTGATGCAGACTGGGCCGGTTCAGCGGATGATAGAAAATCAACGTCCGGTGGTGCATTCTATCTTGGTGGATTGTGTATTTCTTGGTTAAGCAAGAAGCAAGATTGCATTTCATTAAGCACCGCAGAAGCTGAGTATATTGCGGCCACTCAAGCCTGCACACAGTTATTGTGGATGAAGCAGCAGCTTGAAGATATGGGAGTTGAAGTGAAGTCTCCGATCGAAATCTAGTGCGACAACTCAAGTGCTATAAATGTTAGCAAAAATCTCGTCCATCATTCAAGGACAAAGCACATTGAGATTAAGTATCATTTTATCAAGGAGAAGGTTGAGCAGGGGATCGTGAAGTTGGAGTATGTGCCTACAGAGCTACAGGTTGCAGACATTCTGACCAAGGCTTTACCCAAGGAAGCTTTTGAGAGGCATCGACTGGCTCTAGGAGTTCAGTCGATTCCCCGCACTTGAAATAGTGTGGATATGGGACCCCAACCCCCCTCTCCCCGAGGTATGGTGTGTTTTTTCCTAATGCGCTGATATGTGTTCTCTACTATGTTACAGACTACAAAGGCGTGACCTTTGGGTTCGTTGACAAAGGGGGAGAAAAGTGCTTGACAACTGCTTGACAAAGGGGGAGAAAAGTGTTAGTTCAAGTGAGAAAATAGTGCGGAGATTTGATAAATCATAATTGATACGGGGAGAAGCTGACAGGTGGAGCAGCCAGAAAGGGGGAGCAATGAGAAAGGGGGAGAGATTTTTAAATCTGACGATGCTAGACGTGATCGATCAAATCATAGAAATCACGACAGCTGAGGATCGTGATAAAAGCAGAACAGTGGTGTTGGAATGGTGAGAGATGGTGTCCAGCTATCAACAATTGGTATCAACTTAAGAATTCACTAATTGGTATCAGTGTGGTTCAACAACTGGTTTTATTTTAAGAACTGGTATCAGGGTGGAATCGACAACTGTGGTCTGACATGAAGTGATTTATTGATGAACTTTTCATACTACTCTTGTTTCTCACGCCGAGCATTGCTCATGTGGGCTTAGAGTACATGTTAAGTGAATCCTTGAACGCTGTCATAATCGCAAGAGGCGAATGGTGGTAGCAGCTGGAAGAAGACTCAGTGAGGTATCAAAGTGCAGAAAATATTTCTGAGCAGAATTGTGAAGAGTTGTCAACAAACCCAAAGGGGGAGATTGTTGGGCAAAAATCTCTCAAGGTAACATTGCAGTATTTTTGGGTTGATTGTGTTTGTTGACAAAGCAGGTTTCCATGGAGAATTGTCGAGTTCCCGAGAAGTTGTTGACATTCCATGTTGACAAAGAACTTTGACAAAGGAAAGGACGATCTGGAGGCGGTACAAAAGAGCAGTACAAGGTGGCGCCGTTTTCCAGTGTTTGCCAAATTTTTGGGCCTGAAAATCGCCAATGGAAAATGGAGTGATATGTTGTTGGCGAAGGTTGAGGAGAGAGAAATGAAGGAGGTGTGCGGAAAAATCAAGCGTGGCGCGCAAAACTAGCGGGTTGCGCGAAATCTTGAAGTGTGGCGCGCAAAACAGCGGGTTGCGCGAAATTGTATTTCGCGCAAAAGATGTTTCAAGGCCGAAAGCTTGAAAATCGGTAAAGGCATGAGCCGCGCGAAATTTTGGAGGCGTGCGCGGAAAATTGAAGTGGCGCGCGAAATAGCAGATGAAGTATTTCGCGCAAGAGGTGTTTCGAGCTCCGAAGCTCGGAAAATGGCAAAGGCATGAGGTGCGCGAAATTATGGAGCAGTGCGCGGAAAATGGTTGTGCGCGGAAGATTTGTATTTCGCGATCAAAGCGGATTACGCGCACAAGGAGGGTTTTTCGCGCGGGGTCGATTTGCCTATAAATATGAAGTGACCCTCCTCCATTCAGTGGAGTTCAAGACATAGAAAATACCCGAGCTCTGGTGCGCGAAATTGAAGTTAGAAAGGGTGTTGCGCGTAAACTTAAAGTTTGCGCGTAAAGTCAGATTGCGCGAAAAGTTAAGGCTACGCAGAAAGTTGGTGTTGGCGCATAAAAGGAAGGTTGCGCGAAAAGTGGATATCGCGCAAAAGAAGCGAATTGCGCGCAAGGCAGTTTCCAAGCTGCGCGTAATATTTAGAGGTTGCGCGAAAAAGGAATTTCGCGCAAGACAACGTAAGGGTTGCGCGTAAAAATTGAGGTTGCCCGGTACATCCGGTGCAAAGTGAGATTCATCTGCGGGTGAAAGTTGGACTTCAACAGAGCATCTACATACAGAGGAAGATGCATTCCTTCATGGAAATGAAGAGACCTACAGGTCTATAAACTGTGAGTGAATCCCTTCTGGAGCAGTGAGCTTAGGAAGAGGAAAAGGTGATCCTCTCCACCGGTAGTGAGCCAGAGAGAGAGAAACAGGGAGTGACCCTTGGGAAAGCAGTGAGCTGACCCTGAACCTTGTATAGGCAGTGAGCCTGGGCATAGAAGTGATCTAGCCCGAACATTGTAATCCACAGCTAGAGAAGACTAGTGGAATTTGGTACGAACCGGCAACTTGTCGGCGTATGCTCCTTGGACGTAGCCCTTAGCGGTGAACCAAGTAAAAATCTCTGTGTCTGCCTGCTTACTTTCCTGCATTGCATTCAAAGCATCATCATCAGGTAAAGGAGACAAGTGATCATAGTAACCACACAAGTTCAAACAAAGTGACCCTTGTAACAAAGAGGTCAAGATCCAGTGGGGCAGGAAGAACTTGCAAAAGAATATCCATACCCTGATTCACCCCCCCTCTCAGGGTATATAGGCCCCTATTGGCCCTAACAGTTGTCCCTCCAGTTATCTTTTGAGGACAGTTATCGTTGTTCCTCCGAATGTTGTGCCATGGGTAGGATGAGCTTTCGAGCTGGGTTATGACGATTGGGCGTGCCTTCGGAGCGTCGGTACTTGAGACACATGGTGTCAGGTGGAACGAGGTGTCGGGCTGCAGATCAGACTTTCCGGCGTTGGCCGAAGCAGGTGACACTTCCTGGTGGCTACTGAGCACCAGTGAAGTCTTTGTTTACTTTTGGGCATTGCACTGTTTACTGTTTTTCCTATATGAGCATGTCTGCCTAAACACTTATATTAGGTACGCACCTCTGGGTGGTATCCTACTGAGACTTGTCTCACACCCTACACGGGCCCTTCGGGAAGCGTGTAGACTTTATAAAATTGCATGCAGGTAAAGGGTCAGCCTTAGAAGCTGGACTTTAGTGTTGTTGACTTAGAGACTGGCATGGACCCTGAGTTCGTACCGTACTGGAGTTACTTGTTTAGTATTCTTTTCTTGCATCAGCATGTCTACTTTATATTGTAGCTACGGCTGGTTAGCCATTGGCGCCGTGATATATATATATATATTGATTTGTATGACTTGTTTGGATGCATGCTTGGTTGTATTAGCAGTTATTGCAGTTGATTATTGGCATGACGTTCGGTTTACTTTCCACTGTTGTTGTTTTTATATTGCTTCCGCTGTTTATTGTTATTGAATATGCTTCCGTTGTGCGGGTCTGGTTCGAGTCTGTTGAGTCATTTATTTCCGCTGCATATTTAGTATTCTACTCGGACCGGTACCATTTTATTCCTACGGGAGGGTATAGCCTCCCCACTATACCTATCAGACCCTCGCTGCTAGTCGGCAGTCTTTGGCGTTCAGGGGAGGTGCGCCTAAAGAAGTGACACCCGACCCGTTCGGCACTGTTCGGGTGGCTGGTCGGGTCCGGGTCGTTAAAATAATAAATAATAATAATAATAATAAATAATAAATAATAATAAACAAATAATAATAAATAATAATAAATAATAAACAAATAATAAATAATAAATAATAAATAATAAATAATAAATAATAAACAATAATAAATAATAAATAATAATAATAATATTAAATAATAATAAATAATAATAAGTATTAAATAATAATAAATAATAAATAATAATAAACAAATAATAAATAATAACAAACAAATAATAAATAATAATAAACAAATAATAAATAATTAATAATTAATAATTAATAATTAATAATATATAATATATAATATATAATATATAATAATTAATAATTAATAATTAATATATAATATATAATATATAATAAATAATAATAAATAGTAATAAATAATAATAAATAATAATAAATAATAAATATGAAATAAAAAAAATATTTAATAATAAATATTAAATAATAAATAACACATAATAAATAAAATATTATTATTAATAAATAATAAATAGTAAGTTGTAAATAAGAAATAAGAAATAATAAATAATAAATAATAAATAATAAATAATAAATAATAAATAATAAATAATAAATAATAAATAATAAATAATAAATAACAAATAATAAATAATAAATAATAAATAATAAATAATAAATAATAAATAATAAATAATAAATAATAAATACTAAATAATACTAAATAATAATAAAATAATAAATAATAAATAATGAATAATAAATAATAATAAAGAATAAATAATAAATAATAAAAATATTTAATAATAAATATTAAATAATAAATAACACATAATAAATAAAATATTATTATTAATAAATATTAAATATTAAATATTAAATATTAAATATTAAATATTAAATATTAAATATTAAATATTAATAAAAATAAATAATAATAATAAATAATAATAAATAATAAATAATAATAAACAAATAATAAATAATAATAAATAAATAATAAATATAACTAATAAATAATAAATAATAAATAATAAATAATAAATAATAAATAATAAATAATAAATAATAAGTAATAAGTAATAAATAATAAATAAATATAAATAATAAATAAATATAAATAATAAATAAATATAAATAATGAATAATAAATAATAAATAACCAGAAACAAATATTATTAATAATAATAATATTTTATTATTTTTATTAATAAATAATAAATAATATATAATTAATAATTAATAAATATAAATAATAAATAATAAATGAATATAAATAATAAATAATAAATAACCAGTAACAAATAATAGATAATAAATAAATTAAAGTATTTTAAAAATAATAAATAATAAATAATAAATGAAACACATGAAAAAGTATGAAAAGACATGATAAGGGATGAAAAATCATAAAAACGTATGAAAATAGATGGAGAAGCATGAAGAATGAGGCATTAGAAAGAATGAGAAAGCATGAAAACTCATGACAACTCTGGAAAACCCCTTAATAATTCAACACAATCATCATAATAACCCACAAAAAACCATTGATAAAGATAACAAGTAATGTAAACCCAAATAAACAGTAATAAATGGAGCAACCGTTAAAACTCGTCAACACGGTCATAAAGTGAAAAAAACATTGGACTCACATTAACGGAGATAACTTGTGATCCGAGCGTCCGTTCCAGATCCGCGACCAGTCAAATCAAAGATCCTAAAACGATCTTCAAGCTGATAGGTGAAAGAGACCGAATGGACTGACGGATCGGAAGTTACGACTGTTTAAAAAAAAGCTGACGGGGAACGGGTGCTAGAAACGAGGCATCGAAAAATATAACAAACCTTATACCCACTAAAAAGGCTATAACTTATGATCCAAGAGTCCATGTGGGCGCCACGACTAGTCAAACCAAAGCTTATGGAACGACCTACAATCTGGCAGGCGGAGGAGTCCGAACTGACACGCGGATCGAAAGTTAGGTCCATTTGAAGACAAGTTTGACGGGACAACAGTGATGGAAATGGGGTTTCATAGGCCTTTATAGTGGTTTTTGGGGTCGTAAAACACGATATAAGCTTTCTTGTGTCAATTTTGTGTGTATCTCTCTTCGCTGGCTTCGATTTGATATGTGGTAGAGCCCAAACGGACACCCGGAGTGAAAGTTATGGTCGTTTGAAGTTAGAGAACTTTTTTCAACTTTCTTACAACTCTCATATCTTTCACACCTTAGACCGTATCATGGTTTTTATTATACGTGCTTCTAGATCTCTTCATGAGCTTTGATTTGACTAGTTGTGGCGCTCCAACGGACACCTGGATCAAAAGTTATGGTTGTTTTAGTGATTTCGCGGTTTCTCATGTTTTTTTTTTATTTTTTTCATTTCATTTCGTGGAGGTTTTACCCAAACCACCACTATTTCACGGCGGTTTTTTAAAAAACCACCGCTAATCCTTGAAAAATTAAAAAAAATTAAAAAAAAAATTACACATTTCACGGCGGTTTTTTCGTGGCGGTTTTAAAAACCGCCGCGAAACGCCTGTTTTCTTATAGTGTTTTCCCTTCTTCCCCTTATTTCCATTTCTAGAGTGATCAGTAGATCTATTCTTCTCTTGCTTTTCTTTAAAGTTGTAATACTTAGAGAATTCTTTTTCTGTCTTGATAGCACATGAGACAATATCTTCATACGATGAGAAGGATTGTGAGACTAATGATCGACGGAGAAACGGTTTTAACCCATCAAAAAAATGACCAATCTTAATTCTTGAGTTACGTATATAATCTGAAGTATGCCTCGCTAACCTTGTAAAGTTAGCCTCATACTTTGTGACATTCTCATCCTCCTTTTTCTTCAGACTCAAAAATTTCCTTTCCATATCTGCTAGATGGTCATGAGGAAAGTATTTTTCTATGAAAAACTCTTTAAACTCCCTCCATTCCATATTTGATACTTTATCATCTTCCTTTGTGTTTTGAATCAATGAACACCATTGATCAGCATCTCTAGTGAGGTGGTAAACTGCCATGATAACTTTTTCCTTTTCACTACTCCCCAAGGCATGGAATATTTCTCGAAGTAATTTATCCATTGCTCATCTACTAATGGATTTGTACTCCCATTGAATGTTGGTGGTTGTTGCCTCATGAAGCGATCTAACATTGATCCTCCACGATGTGGATCAGGGTGCTCCATACGGGTAAGGTTATTATTCATAACCTGAGTGAGTTGTCCCAGTATAGTGATAAGATGATCAGCACCAGTTGTATCACCATCTCCACTATAATTATCTTGATCAGGAGGGAAATCCCTACATGGAGTGCGTTCATTGATACGGTTTCCATTCCTTCCACTAGGTGCTATTTCTAAACAATGGCATAAACTAGATCAGTTTATGAATCGAAATACATAATTCCAAACTTGTAAAACACTTAACATAAATTGAACAGTTTATGGATATAATCCATAATCATAAAAAAAATGTTTTCTTTGAGGAATTATATACTCATAAAAGCTTAATAATGGTTTGTAAATAAAATGAGAATTATCCTAAGCATATCCCCTAGGAGTGTCGTAACCAAGAGTGCAGTAAGGCCTATTGTCGTGCACCAGTTCCTGTTCGATTCTAGCTCAAAGCGGTGTTTTCGGGTTTTACCCCTAGTTATATCTGTGCCAGAGCCGCCTTTACCTACTTGTATCCAGACAGGGATGTATTTCTTGGAAAACTCACAAAATCTCTACAATACCAAAATTCTAGGAATTTCTTCTATACTAATCCTCAAAGTCTATCTTAGGTTTATGTGCTCTAATCAGAGTTTATCTAAATCTAGATTCTAAGGTTTGTACTAAACTTCCTCTGGTACCAACTATAATGCCCCGACCCCAGTTACCCAGAGTTGGTGCATTATTACATAACATTGGCATGATCACAAAAGATCAAGTCTTGAAAGACCGATTAGTTTAGTAGCCTTGGAAACACTAGATACATTCATAAGTCTTACATTACATGATAAAGTGAAAAACTACAACAACATAGTCTCCATAGTCCACACTCATATCCCCTCAGACTATCCCTGCAGGTCAGTTATAAAATACTTCTTCACATCCTAGGAAAAATAAAACATAGAAAGGGGTGATCTCAGATGCTCAGTAAGGATAACAATATAGCGGAAGCTTTCAAAAATAAGAATAAACATTTAAGGCAATGTATAAAACTAAAATAAAAGACTTTTCAACATAAACTTCATCATAATATGGAAAATATAAATCAAAATAATTCCATTTACTTACTCACATGGATATTCTACTAGTCGAATAATCACATGCAATATCAAAATCCACTTTCATAATGATGGAATGCATAATTCCAGACATTCATAACCACATAGTCAAGGCCTTGTGCCAATAATACAAATAATATTATATGAAGGTCATGTTCGAAGACACTAGTTTGTCTCATGAGACCTACCGATGCATCGAGAAGCTATAGCGGGCTCCACCCGTCACTTACTAAGTCTAATGCATTCCTCATATGAACAGGTTTAAACATAACATAAGCATTTGTATTAAAACTAGCATACGAAATGTCAATACTTTATCCATAAACCATGAATGGTATAAAAATAACATATTCACAGTCAAACATATCACAAAACCTTCAATACAATATGGAAGTTTTTTATCATAATAAATCAACTTCAAATAAGCTTAAAATCCATCAAAGGATGTTGACATAGATGAAATCAAAACTATTTGAGAAAAATATCTCTTTTTTGAAATCATTTAAAAGTCACATAATTATAAAATAAAACATTAACTTTGAAAATATTCTTATAATCTTTTAAGGGAAGCATTGACTATTTTATAACGGTGGAAAATATCTGCACCCACCGTATAAGTTAAAAAAGTCATTCTTACCTTAATTTTGTCAAAAAGGTTAAAAAGGACCTTATTTGGAAAATGGCAGAAAGATTCCTTTATAAACATATTATAAAAAGTCAAAAAAAAGGTATAAATAAATTTTACCCATAGTCTATAAAATAGTAAGAATGTTTTGAAATACATTTTTAAGAAACATGGATGTGGATGATAAAGAGGTCCCAGTAGAGAATTACATATAAACAACCTCAGTTAATGAAGAGATTGTGAAATTAACCCTTAACTTGTACTTTTCCTTGGTCAAGGGTAGGTTAAACTCCTGTATAATGGTGAAATAATTGTTATTAAATCATATACATTAATATGATATGATATATGATCTTTTAACATTGCTTTGTTAATAATATCTTAGTATTATCATTGTTTCGGGTGTTAATGGATTCGTTTTCCTTTATATTATTTATTATGTGAGTCATATTTGTTATGGATGGGATGTATTTTATTCATATATATAATTATATCAACTCTTTAAACATTATTTTTAATCATATAATGAAAATTAGTCCTAAATGGATACGATGGGGAATGAATCTCATCACGTTCGTGGAGAGGGTAATCTGTACGTATGCACGAACGATAATATCATTCTTTTGATATTAAAATAATGTATAATTGGATGGTATATCATATATAAAGAATCATTATCATGTTATATTTGTTATTTACATCAATTATACATCATTATTATACCCATCCAAATAATAATGTATTGAATAAAAATTACACCACGACGTGGAGACGGTAAGCCGTACGTACGCACGTATGGTGACATGTAATTAAAAGGATGGATAGAATAATGAATTTGGTTGTACCATATTTATAATAAAATCAAAATATATAGAAGTTACTGGATTTATTATTTTAGAATGGAAACAACAAAGAAAAAGGAAGTGGAAGAAGAAAGGAACTTGAAAGAGGTGATGAAATATTTACCTCTTCTTTGGGTTCTTCCTTTTGATTTGATCAAAAGGGCTCTTTAGGTTATATTTATGACTAAAGTAAGGCCTCCAGTATGAAGGTAGAATAGTTGAGAGGGTATTTGGTCAGATTTTGGCCGATCCAAATGGCTTTTAATGTGTGAATTATAGATAAGGGAGAGTTCCCTTTTATAAGAGGGGTGAGGGGCAGCTTCAGAAAAGTTAGAAATATTATTTTATAATAAATTCATATTCGGTTTATAATGGCTCCAAAATTGATTATTTAAATTTAAGGTGGGGATGGGTCTAAAACCACTCAACCAATATGTTTTAGACATGTTTGGGTCACTATATTAACTTTATCTTTTAGATTTAACTCTTAGTTAAATAGTTTGACATTTTCCTTATCTTTTTGTATTTTTATATTATATGGTTAATAAACTTACTATATACTTTGAAGGGAACTCCAAATGGTTCATTAATGATAAAAATATCATTATATAAGTATTTTTTCTGAAAATTAGATATTTAGGAATAGAATATCAATTAATAATATAACATTTGTTTTAAAAACTCTTTTATGTCAATTTTGACACTATTTGGTATTTTGTTTTTTCTAAATTCATAAAATCATTATTGCTTTGAAAAAAAATCATCTAAATAACCCTAATATGTCATATTAACCTAAAATATTATTTTAATTCATAAAAAGTCTCAAATTACATTTATTTGTATATCTATAATATCAATTATTTTAATATTTCATTAATTAGGTAATTACTGCATCATCATTGTGTCATAAATAAATTAAATTATTTAATGTCTAAATAATATAAATAAAATAAAATTATGTAGGAAATATTTTTATATTTCTAATTAATATTTATAGTCGAATTTATCATATGTGTAACCCTGTATTAATAATGTTTTAGTTATTAAACTTTGATTTTAACTCTTTTAACTATTCTTTGAATTTAATAATAATAAATGTCCTAATCTAATCCAAGTGGACCAAAAAGGTTCATATTTTATTCATAAGGTTGTTTTTGGACGAACTATACTTATTCAATAGAATTATGACATGTGTTAGGGTAATAATAACATCATTTTTACCCTTAATTGCCCTATTTACTTTTAACCGTGGTAAATAAGAGTAAAAAGTTACTATTCACCAAAAATTATTTTCATCTTATTGAACCACATTTTACTTAATGATATCAACTGTGTCTCTCAGATTTTTGAAATTCCACTTACAGAAGTGGTAAAATTAATTTTTATGTGAATTTGCAAATTCTCCTAGGATGTGGATAAAAGACGGTGAAAAGTTCTATAAAATTTTTATATATCTAAAATTATTATAAATTGACTCAAATGAATTAAATTGAACTTATATAGTTATTATTTGTCTATTTTGACCTAAAATACATTTAAATAAAATAAATAAAAATTTGGTTTTAAACTATAACTCAGTGTTTTTCACTATTCATCAAAATTTGAAAGTTTTCAAAAAAATACCAAAAATTCACCCTAAGCTAATTTCGATATTCTGAATCCAAAAATGAAGTACATTTTGAAAGATAAAATTTATAAAATTTTAAAAAGTGGGTATTAATATTCATAATGGCTAGTTTGATTGGTTGTGGAGTGTTAGAACTCGAAGTTACGTACAACACACGCTATTGTATTATTCAAAAAGAAGCATACCATGGAATCTTAGGGTGTTACATTTTCACTTACACTGGTATTCATTTTTATTATTATAGATAAAGACACATATCCCCCTATATATATATTCCCTTCCATGGGTTAATATACATATAATAAGGAAACATACATAAACATATTCCCACATATGCCTATGTAGGTAAGTCACTTTTGATAATAGAATCACAAAACCAATGAGACAAGGTCCAACGTACTAATAAAGCTTACTAGAAACTCAGAAACTACAAAAAACCAAAAAATAACAAAAAATGAATAATGAAGGAAAACCTACCCGAAATTGATAATTATTAGACCGAAATGATCCAAACAACTTCACATTAGGCGGAGGATGCCATAATATGAACAAGGATCACATGAGAGAGCCTTCACATTCACTAACACCAAAATAAGAATAAACAATTCAGATTAACCCATATCCTAAGGTTCAACCGAACTGGGTAGGGTGGAGGGGAAGATAAATGAACCAATGAAAAGGAAGAAGAGAGAACGGGAGGTCTTAATTTGAAGTATCCTATAAGGAATGTGAGGAAAATGAGTGGATCGATGTGCTGAGAGGAGGCTATGAAGGAGGGGTCACACCATGGGAGAAGGGTGGGGGGTAATGCATCGTGCAAGGAAGGGGAGACCCATTTATGAGGTTATTTTAAAACCCAATTAATAATAATACTAACAATAATAATAAAAATTTTATTATTATTATTATTATTTTTATTATTATTAAAACATCTCTTAATTGTTTTAACATAATTAATTTAATTTCATTTAAAAAACACATCGCACTATTTGGGTCACACGGTTTTCCAAACTGTGTGCCAACCATGCGATGAATAGTTCAATCATACAACCCATTTGTAACTAACTGTGTGTGCAAGGTTCATGGTTTGGGTAAACCATGAAAAACCCATGTGGGGAATTCTACTCCTTTGAAACAGACCGCATGGTTTGCTATGGAGGGTTGCATGATTTCAGACTAACTGTGTGCCCCTTCCATCTCCTACTGAAATAAGGTTTTAGATCTTGAAGCTCTTGAAACATGATGAAACACTCAGGGCACCCAAAAAGTTGAAACACATATAAAAAAAATAGATAAGTGTTGAAACTCTCAAAATTCCACTATTATGTTCGTTTTGTAAAACGTCTAGTCATGTAAGAAAAAATTCCAATTCCTTTGGATTTTCATCCACTTAAAAAAATAGGTCGTTACACCACACATGGGACCCACTCATCATAACTCATTAATCTAGACCCATGATTTATACTTTTGGGACTTATATTTTTATGTTACACAAAGAATAATCACATACTATTACTGACCCCTATACTATCACTACTAACCATCAACATGATGAAGTTACTAAGGGCACACCAAAATTTGGCCAAAATACCCAAACAATTTTATCTCATTGATTCTTATTCAATATATCATTATTCCCATTTAATACCAATAAATACCCCCACACCACCTTATGAAGGGACATACAAACCGGCACCACCAACCCATCTTTCTCTATGTGAGACATTCCAACTTTATATTCCAATATGGTGTCACTTCACCACACACGTGTCATTCTCTAAAAAATCAATCCACTCCACCAAGGATTTACCTACTAATCAATCACTAATTTTTTGTAATCCTATAAGTAATTTGTATGTTTTATATGGGGAACATTACTAATATAATTTCCATATATATCTCTTCTTAAACTAACTATCAAGAGGTCAAAATATCCATAACTGATTTACACCAAGGTTGGTTTAACTATGTTTCTACCTATCAGAGGCATCTTCACTGTGGTTACCCACTCGAAATCAATCATCTCTTCTAATATAATCACTTGATATTCATACCAAAATGACCCATATATCTACTATATAAATTATCAACCATCAAACTCATGGTTCATTGAAGAAATACATTCAAATCCCATTTTCATTTTAAACATTCCCTTAAAGTATTTTATGTTACCAAACCCCTTTAAACAACCATTCATTACATGGATTTCAAATTGTTTGCTCTTTCTATAAGAATTGCCCCATTTTATAACTCAAATATAGATTCCAAATCTAAAACACAATTTTAATAGCACGCTTTACCCATTCTCATAGAGACAAAATATCTCTCACAATGAATCAAAGGTGTTTTAATTTCCAAAAAAACCATGAAAAATGCAATGAAAGACCAAACACTTGATCTCGTATCATTCCAGAAATAACCTAACATATAAATTATCTACCAATGTTTCTCTCAATTTGATTTCACAATCTGATTCACCTAGAATAATTAAAAATACACAATCACTTTCTCCCTAGAAAATGAGAATCAATCAACCTACTACCAGCCAATACATAACCAATCATCTAACATTCATAATAATCAACTTTAGATCTTCTATAATTGATTCATGAACAGATAAGATTCATATATCACCATCCAAAATAAAAAACACTAGTTATATTGACATCAACAATAATCAATCATTGGATAGACATATCCCACTCTATTGAAAAATAAATCTAACCCCAAATCAACCCACTATAGGGTTATTGACTACCATGTGCATGAATGCAAGGTTATAATATCAAAAATATACCATATAAAAGTCTTCACTCTAATTTTGATCAATTTTCAGACCACTATTAGGTTAACCATGAAAACACTATATAAGTTATTATTTATGAGTTAATTAATTGAAACCCCTTTTTTCAAAATGTTTATCAAAAATTTTCTTATCTAAAATATATTTTACTACTTCAAAACTATCTTAAATTCAGAAGAAGATATTTAGATCTCAAAAAACTATCCATATAACAATATAATTCAACTCGTTCCCTCTTACCACTGTGGTACATGATTAAAACAATCAATAACAATATTAACCTAGAACATCATACTTGTATAAATAACATAACCATAATGGTGAAAAAAAATAAAAGTCACACAACCCTAGTAACTTTGGCTTCCCAATATAGATTTTCAGGATGCACATGGCTGGTGTACACCTCAATATATTATATTTCTTACTTCTATATACCAATTCCTAAATATAAAAAAAAAGTAACCAGGATATGATACCATTATATAATTCCTTAACTAGGTTTCTTCTAAATAGTGATAATACCAAAGGTACCATATAACCCCTGGCATGTTTCCCCTTATTCTAGAGGTAGTATAATAGTGTTTTAATTATAATAAAAATGAATTTAAGATATTTTTGTGTCTTGAAACACTATATTATTATGTTTTTATATTTTTTGTTGAAGTTCAAGTCAATGATAAGATCCTGGGTGATGGAGTATTAACTATCCACCAAAAGAAGAACTATTTACAGTGTATCTATAGAGAAAAGAAGAAGCATGCATGTCCTCATAATTTGTTTATTGAATGACTAATTAAATTTATACATAATATGATTTTTGATATGATCATCATATCAAATAAAAGTTCCAAGGTGTGGATAAATAATGGCCGCAACGGTTAGTTTGAAAGTTAATAAAATCAGAAAAGTATAAGGAATGAACTACTATATCTATACTTGTTAGATTGAATAAGAAGTATGAAGTACAAAGTAAAGATATGTTGACTAAAGATGGATAAGGTTTTATTATAGAAAATATAAACCTAAGCTAGCATAGGAGTACAATATAATACTCTAACATTGAGTATTTAATATTCTATAGTCCCATGGAACTATTTTAAAAGGAGTTAAAATTATTTTAATAATTATTACATTAATTTGAAAATGTTTAGAGATTATTTTAGGGGGTTTTAGAATCTATGAAGAAGTTTGATGTATTTTTGAATTTATTTGAATAAATATGGAATTTTGGACTTCACTAAATATGGATATGTTTGAAACATATGACTTTTCATAATGAATTATATGACTTTAGTATGAGCGTAAGACTTCATATACTAAATGTAAGTCTCTGAGGTGATTATAAGAAAAAAAAATTTGTAATATGAACATATATGATAAACTTAATTTCAAATTGTAAGAAAAAATCATATGTATTGTCTACACATCGTATGACACTGGATTCTATTGAAAACTGACAAAGGCAAGATCTTAAAACATTAGTCCTAGAGTAAATTTTCAGAGAAATGAGCATATTAATTCAACATAATCTTTATACCAAGAAGAGTAATTTTCTTCATATGTTATAGAGAGTGTAAGATTTTGAAGTCCCCAGTATAAAATAAAAATAATTAGTGGAAATTTATCAAATCTAATATATGAAAAACAAATTTTTCAACATTTTAATTTGAATAAAATTAAATTAGTTTGTATGATTCTTAGACTAATCTTTATAGATTCAAACATCAAAACACTTTTAATAGCAAGTGATTCATATGATAAATAGAGAATGTGATCTTTTTCATTTCAAATGGAAGATTAGAGAACTATGAAATTATATTTTTAATGGTTATTTAAACCAATGTAAGGGTAAATACGAGTTTCTAGAAATAGAATATTATAATGAAATTAAATTATATTATTCTGAAATTGTGATTTTGGGTTCAAATTATTTTGAATCACATTCAGTCAATTATTATAGCTAGTTTTGAGGATAATTCAAGGAGGATTTTCACTTCATGTATTTTTTCCTAATGAAAAATGAATTTATTAGGTTTTAAATAATAATGAAATTGTTGTTCTATCGAATCCTGTGCTGCTATTTATTATAGCTCATATCAATGTCTTTGAAGGTTTTCTAAGTGAAGATAAAGATGAACTGAGATAGAAGAATATGAATTTTCCCTATCTATAAAAATGATCTGACTTCTAGATTTCCTAAATTTGAAAATGAAAGATGAGTTCCACTCTAAAAGATGTATATTGTATACATTTTATAAATCTATGAAAATTTGTAATGTGTAGATTAAATGGTGATATTTTGAGAAGAGAAAGAATCAGAATCTATTCCTATGGAAGAATAAACTAATAATTTATCCAGTTGAGTTTCTAGAAATTTATCTCATTTAATGAGAGTATTTGTAGAATAATATTTGAGTAAAAAAATAAATTCATAATAAATCATTGAATCCTAAATTGAGTATTGTATTATAAAAGATTTGGGATAGTGGTGATTATGTCATCTTAATATATCATTTATAGTATTTAAAACATAATAATTCATTTAATGAAACCACTTTTGAATACAAATTGTGTATATGTTTATGAGAATATATGAAAAATTCCATTCATCTATGAAATAAAATATGAGGTTGAAAAAGAATGTATTATATAACATTGAGTAGTGGAGTATCCATGTGAATTGGTTCTCTAAAAGATTAAGAGCATGAAGCTACTACAAAATATAGAAAAGAAGATGAAGAATACTAATAATAAGAATGTGTAATGAGACTTTGTAACCAACTTGGTCTCAAAGAAGAAGAAATATTTTGAATTGAGTTTCTAGTAATAGATTATTTGAAGAAATGAAAGCCTTGCATAGAATCATAGATCGAGTTACATAAGTTGTGTTTAAATACTTAAAGGTAGTCAAAGACTCTCTATAGTGAGGAAGCAGATCTTTTGTATCGGTTTAGTGAAATCCCATTAAATATTATGATCTACTTTAGAAGGAGGAAGGAACTAGAGAACTGGAATGAGATGAAGACTATAGAACAGAGTATAAAGACACATTGACTAGCATAATATAGTATAGGTATGTTAATTGTATAATATGGTAACCCCACATATGAAATATGGTGGAAGTGGTTTTGGTATAATCCCTATCCACCAATTGTAATTGAGGATTTGATTATATTGGAGGATCCCTAACTCAATAATTTTTGAGATTACATGGAGTAGGTTTTCCACATTGTGGGCAAGCCATATAAAAATTCCACATGCAGATCTCTTGTTTTCATTTCCTCATTTCATGTGGTGGTGGCCTATTGGGAAAAACAAAAAATAAACATTTGTATCCAAAAATATATCATTCGTTTAAATACTAATAGAAATTATTTATAAGAATAATTTTACAATTTGTAAAAAAAATTCAACACCTAATTAATCATCCCTCTATAGTGTGTTTTTATGATGCACTATGACATTTTATATGGTATTAGCACCTGGATACCATTTATTGAATATTATGAATTTATATAATCTCTATTAGTGTAATGGGTATCTCTAATAAGGAATGCAATTTTCTTCAAGCGGTATGAATTTGACATATATGAAGTATGGATTTCAGATGCCTTAAGAAGCACCTTGGATGGAAGAAACTACATTAATTCCTACCCATTAAGGTTTTTAGGCTTCATCAAAGATCATTATAAATAGGAAAAATAAATAGGTAAGAAATATGATAAATAGTATAAGAATAAAATAATTAAAACCATTATATGAAGGTAATTATATTGGTGAGGATGTAGTAATTAAATCTATTGATCATTATTCTTGTTGTGAAATAAGATGAAGATGTTAAAGGGGATATATATAATCAATTGAAACCTAATTCTCAAGGTTAATGTTTATTTAAAAGAGGTTATTAAAGATATTTGTAATATATTCTAACATATATCATGGGATTTTTAGATGAAAAATTATAGTTGGAAGAAGATTATGTTTCATTGGAAGAAGCATTGATAATAATAAATAGTTTATATAGAACAATCATAAAGACTATATAAGTTATAAATAAATTTTACACCTATCTAAATTTTAAAAAGTAGAATCTGGAACTTACCGGTTTGTTGAGAAAATGTGATCTACTAAAAAATCGCCAGAGTTGATTATTTCATCATATAAGACATAAATTAATGGTAAAAGAGATTTGGATCAACTATAAAATCCTCCACCTCAAGTTCATAGGAAACAATACTCTATAGTTTATTGAAATATAATTGCACTGAATCTATAATGATGAAAAGTTATGGAAAACTACTAGAAACTATTAAAATGTTTAAGTATAAAAATTCTTGGATAACCAAAAATATATCAATGAAATAGGTGATAATTTTCAAGAAAAAATTTTCCTCAAAAAGAGCCCAAAAATAAAATCTTTTCACCCAAAATCGGAACAAAAGTATATCTAGACATACTACGCCTAAAATGAAATGAACATGGTTAATTGGAAGTTGTTTTTGTTTTTATAGGTTTCTAATAAAGAAATTGATTGATGTGATAACGTATCAATATGTAAATGTTTTAAAAATCATAAATCAAAGGGGAGAAAATATAAATAAAGGAGACAACCTATTAGGATGAATAAGACAACATAAATGAAGAATAATTTGTACACAAGGAATATATTTGATATATTTTGAAAAATTATATGATTCTTCCAATATTACTGGTAGCTTCTATGATTAATGAAGATAAAATCCTACCACATATCATAGATTCTATAAAGAGGAATGAGATCCCCAAAATTATGGGTAATAGGTAATGTAAGAAAGTTTATCTTCCTTGGGAAATGAATTAGTGAAGAAGATTACTCCCAAGTTATAAGTAAAGAAAGATGAACAAGATTTCATGTAAGAAGGGAAGAGATGGTTCTATTTTAGTAATAAATACAACATCATGGACCATATCAAAATGTATATAAATCTCAAAAACATAAGGCAATACATCAAAGATACAGATTCTAGGATTGAATTAGAGGTTTTTATTGTCTATGAGGAAGTTGAGTATTGACCAAAAAATGGGAAAGTCAAAGATAATATAGAGATCTTTTGAGGGTTCAATAATCATTTCATATTTTTTTCAAATATATAACATGTATACCACTATTCTAATAGATGATAATATATAAATGGAAATCACCAGTGAGCTCAGGTTCTAAAATTATCACCACAAAGAAGGAATTCACACCCATTAACAAGTATGAGCACATTTCTGATGGTTGTTTAACCATTTGAATAGATCAATTATATTGGATTTAATATAATAGAAATATTTAAATAAATCTATTTTTCAATTTGATAATGTTTAAGAACCCACTCTAGCTGATAAAGATATTGTAAAAGAGAATAATTCTATACCTCCTAATGGTGAATAGAATTGGAGAATAAAAAGGGAATCAAACATGATGAGGTCAAGAAATTTCAAACCTATAAGAAAAGGAGTTTCTGGTTTGAGAAATAAATCTTGGCCTTATTTCCCTAATTAAGTATGTTTTGTAGGTTCCCCCTTCCCATTTCAGTTTTGATATACTTAAATGGTGGGAATTGAAGGTGAATAGGATTAGAGAGTATCCACTAAGTGGGGGCTTTCAAAATGTTTTGAATATGGATAAATTCAAAAAATATTCTTGAGTATAAAAAAATTTATAGCCCCATTAGTATATGATAGATGAGGTATGATTTAATTCTCCCCCAATATTTTTAACAAGTATATATTATCTTTATCAAGGTGGAGTGATTATTTAACCATGTGAACTAGGAACATGAAATGTTTTTATATGTATTATTAAGTGATTGAAGGTTTCTATAATTTCTTGAAAATTTGAATGTTCTACCCCCAAAATGTGTAAGCAATAAATTGTTGCTAGTTGTGGTGATAATATTTAAATCATTGGTTTTTAAATTCCTCAGTCCTTTTTTCCATAAAGGGTTAGGGCACAAAAACTTAGAGTTGATTTATTTATGGAACATTTTTATAGAATTTTGATTCCAAGAAATTTTAAATAATTCCATAATTCTATGAATGTTCCTTGAATCACTTAAAATTAGTATGTTTTGGTTGTTATATAATTCATTCTATCATAATACTAGTGAATTTTAGATAACCATTGTTATAAATAGTTGGTATCTAAAAGAACATGAAGAGAATATGAGTTATTTAAATGATAATTTTTATTTAAATCCTCATGGATGAAATCATGGTAGGAAGAGAAAATTGGAGAATAAACTTCCCTTTTACATCAATTGGTACTTAAGTGGTATAAAATATGGAAGAGGGAGAAAAAATTGAAGCATGATCCCTAGTGTTTCAAGGGGGAACATTTAACCTTTAAATTTATTATTAAAATGGGGAGAGAATATCATTGATATGAAAATGATACATGTCTTGAAAAAAACCAAAAGGGGGATATTCTTTAGGAAAATGAATGTATATAGTTGTGTTTTTTTATTTTTTTTAATGATAAATTAATGGGTGATAGAGTATTTAGTATCCACCCAAATAAGAGATACATGTTTTGTATATGTATCAAAAATGATAAGAACAAAGTTCCCTAGAATAGATAGCTAGAAAAAATCATTAAACCATATATCATATGATTATTGAGATGGTCTTCATATCAAATACAAGTTACCATGAGTGGTGAAGCACTGTTAAAGACTATCAGTTCAAAAGATTTAAAAATGTGGAAAGTAAAAGGAACCATACACTTCATCTAGACTTCACTACACCTAATATGAAGAATTAAATAAATTTGAGTTGAATATAGATGGTTCATGATTTCTTGAAGAAGAACTGCACCTAATATGGATGAATACTTCACTGGAATACTCTAATATTGATTATTTTATACACTAACCACCTTATAATTATGATGGAATGAGTTTAGAATTATTTTAATAATTCATACATTTATTTGAATATGTTATGAGATAATTTGAAAAAAAAATAGAAGTCACATAGTAAGATGTAGTACACTTTAATGAATCTAAAAAAATCATGAATTTTAGAGTTCACTGAAAAATTTATAATTACCGAATGTAAGAGTTTTCATAATAGAATGTATATATTTAGTATGGGTGTAATAATTTTGGTGATGAATGTAATAATTTCATCCAACTGTAAGATTTTGAGTTTCATCATATGACTCTGTCTGATCATAAGTCATTCCTAACCATATGAATTCATCTTATGAATTTCTATCCCATAATATGATTTTAGATTATTGTAAAAATTAACCAAGGTAAGATATGAGATGGCCCCCCTAGTGTTTGGATTATTACAAATTAATCAAGGGGTGATCTATAACGAGAGTTGTTGGACTATTAATTAAAAGGGAAAAGGCCTCAATTATGGTTGGTGGACTCATGTGCACAAACTATAGATTTATGTATTCAGTTTATGTGGAATGTGATGCATGGGAAATCTACCATAGGGGATTACTTTTTGGTAAATTAGTTTACTTAAATTAAACTGAGTGATTAAAATAAATTAAAATGGGTGAATCGATCTGAATCCCATAGGTGACCAAACCAAAGTGCCTAGGTCATGATTTTCCTAGTGCACTAGCTCGAAGCCTCAATCACTAATGGCCAAGGCATTTTCCACTGAGATTTTGTGACTTCCAAACCCCTTGAGAGGGGGTTTATGTGCCTTATGAGACATAGTTTCACTAGGGAAGATACTTTTCCACCTTTTTAAGGAGGGTTGTTGTGACTTTAGTTGATTAGCCTAAAAAGACTAGATAAGACATTATAGTTATTGATAAGATTACATACATATTGAGATGTTTGTATTGGACTATTGTGGATTTTTGTCCCATGAAAAAGCATAGGTGGGTAGACCATAGAAAGGTAAATATCTTGTTGGGTGGGTAGACAAGCCCAGAATGTCCTTCAGGACTAAGGTAGGCCATGAGAATTCTCTTAACTATTACCCTAGTGGAAGTTCCCCAGGTACTTGGTGAGGCTAGGATACCCAATTGATGAATTCACAGGTCCCAATGTCCTCAGATCATTTGTTGTTGACCTAAGACCTAGTTTTATACTAATTAATCCAAATGGAGTGTCTCCATTTGGATGGACCATCAAAGACCCCATTAGAAGCCTCGATGACCCAATGACCCTGAGTGGGTTTTTTTCATATGGTAGCAGGTGTTACCATGGAACCCACCCTATTCATGTGATTTGAAGGGTCTTTGGAAAATGGTTTTTGGTGTTTTAATTGGGAAATTCCTTTTGTTTTATTCTATTTATAGATGGTTATTGAATGTGCCCATGTTGATATGTAATATGGTTATGGATTATTTTGATTTGTATTCAAACACATGGTATTCCATGTGTTAGATCCCATAATTCATCAGTACTTGGTTATAGCTACCCTTGATTTATAGTTGGACATAGAGATTGATTAAGTATGGATCCCCAAGGTCATGAGGACATTGTTAGGAATGCCATTGATTTGTAGATATCCATATGGACTACCTTGTGATGGGTCCTTATATTCATGAGGAAATGGTTATGTTTTCCATGATTTAGAGACAGACACACAAACATTTTTGAGATGGGTCCTAGGATCCATGAGTATATGGTTATAGAGGTCATTATTTGGATCTGGATGCATGATTAATATACCATGGATTTAGAACTCAGATTCATAGACTACCATGGAATAGAACCCTAGAGTCAAGATGATATATTTAGATCTGTTATAGATTTGGATCCCACATGTTACATGGGAGGAACAATCATCATGAAATTATAAATGATACCCACACACTAGCAGATACAAGTATGGTGGATCTGGGTCATGAACCAAAGGATCAACATTTTTTTAATTTATTTATTATTTTTTTGGTTTCATTTTTTTTCATATGAGCATTTCACATGCACATATTAATATGTATGCTGGTTAATATGAAACAATTTTAGTGGTTAATTAATATTTTTTATACTCACACCATTCACTGGCCACCAATACACTTTGATACCCAAGCATAATCGCACTCGACTGCATGCACAAGTCTGGCTAAGGCTCAAGGTTGATCAAGTGAGATGGATTATATTAGTACATGGATCTTGGTATGATTTTTTGTTTAGTGATGTTGTGTAAGAAAACATATTCATTTTCCTTTCATTCTATTCAATATATATAGGGACCTAGTTGGATTTCAGTTGTATGTTTGGTATAGAAATTCAAAACATTAATGAATTTTATTTCATATTATCCTTGTTTATGGTAATATTTTTTTTAATTAAGTTATTTTGTGATGTATGATGCTTGGATATTGTATTTTTTATTTCACACTATGATATATGGGGAATATATTTTCCATATTACCATCTTAAACCCCCAATGTTATTTGAAATCCTTTATAGTATGGGGAGGCACACCATAGTTCACAAGGAAAGCTTCTTTATTTGAAATTCTTAGAGTTAGGTGGGTTAAGAAGTTACATTGTGGTTTGAGGGATAATTTTACTTTTTTATTATTATTTCATGATTTTTTGGATAACTTATATAGGAATGGGTCAAATCCTATGATGGATATCAGACAAGTGCATCTAGAACACCCATTCTGATAGAAAGTACTAGTTACCAAGGATATAGTATTTATATTTTGGTTTTTGATTTTAGAATTATATATAATTTTCACCTTGAGTGACTCATGTGGATGTTTTATTTTCTTGGTATACGATATTTTTTCATATCATTCCCCATTGAAAAGAGACTTACATTTATGCATCATATTTAGCACGTGGTGTTCACATGATATATAGGCCTACTTGTGTTTTTATTTTATTCGATGACTGGGGATCAATTTTTTAACATTTTAGAAACTTACAATTTTGTGTTTTCCTATATCATTACTTGGTGACCTTCTATATATTTGTAATAAAATTTTTATATATTTTCTTCTAATGGATGGTCATGATCTATGGTGTGAAACACCTTGATAATGACTATGTGTTCAATTAGAATAATATACAATAGATGACACTAGTTTGTCAGAATATGAATATAATGTATTAAAGTTAAACCATATACTATTATTATAGTGATGGTTCATAAGTTCAAATAGGTTATTTTATTTAAAGTGTCAATAACAACATATATTGTGTTTTCCCATACAGCTCGGAATGCCACTCTACATAACCAAACCTTGTGAAATAGTTCTCTTAGAACTGATCATCCAAGATGATGTTGTTATGTTTATAAATATTGGTAGATATGGTTATTATTATTGATGGAAAAATACAATGTATGGATACTTAGTGAGAATTAGATCCCTAGTAGGCTGACAACATAGCCTGTGGTGCCTGACTGATGTATAAGTCATACCCTTGATTATGCATTGTCATGTTGATTTCATGGTTTACTGATATGTGAACATGAGGTTTTCCATGTGTTATGACCTTGTGATTATTGTCTTGTTCTAGGTGGGTGGACCTAAAGATCTTGGATTATGACTCAAGTATTAGTGATTCAATTTATCTTTTATTCCAAGGACACCATTGAGAGGGTATAGGTTAGGCTTGAGAGTTACCTAGAAATAGAATTGTGTGTGTATATTACCTAAGTTTGTGAATGATTCATGGGAGGTACTATAATATTTATGAAAAAATGAAAATTATTCAATGATATTTCTTGAGGTAAAGAACATTGACTAGGGATGATTTGGTTTTAGATTAGTTTTGAGGGAAGGACCATTCGAGGACCTAAACCTATTAACATGGGATTCTATTATTTAGATTGATCAGAGTGTGGGATGTTTCTAATGACTAGAATAGTTCTGGTCCATGGCTAAGAATGGGGTTGGATTTATCATGGGTGAAGATTTGGCATTTTTAGATGACCTCATTAGTGATATTCATGGCCTGAAAAGTTGACTTGTCGAAGAGCATGGTTAGTGATTACAACTCATCATCCCAGTTCCATGGTATAGGACTTGTGAGAGTTTGAATTGGGTGATTTTATCTAGTGTAACAATATTATAAACCTACTTTGTGTGATGAGAAAGAAATAGTACACGGATGTGACTTGTTGTACCCATTTTAATAACGGATTATTGAGTCATCAGGTGCAGTATGATGACTAATGGGATTGGTGGAACACTTATGGGAATAGATTCATGAGGTTTTAGTGAAATTGAAAATGTCCATCTATAGTAGATAAGTCATCATAATTGTATTGGGTGTGGTGTCCTAACCAATTCATGTGAAATCAGGGTTAGGTTTTTTTAGGATGATAAGATCATGGATTGGGATGTGTGACACACATGTGATGTTGGAATGCGTTGAGGTTTTTATTAAGGATTTATATAAGCTAATAAATATGGAAGGGAGTGCAATATTTTCTATTTTAGGGAGTGACCCTCGTTATAGTTGAAAATTATATGAGTATTGATGATGACGTACAAGTGATTTGAGATCTCGAAATAATAGTGGTTATTTTGATTATTGGTTATGAGTGAGATAGTAATGTCCAGTAATTCTATGTGACAATTGATAGATCATGGATTTTGGAGGCAAAAACATAATGTGAAATGGTTTGTTCACATGATTGGATCCATTGTTGTATGATCAAGGTGGATATTGGATTATAGTTAGTGGTAAATACTATAATTGAGATATTATATTAGTCAATGAATTGGAATTAGACTCTTGGTTTATGGGCAAACAGGCTTCCTATTGTGGTTGAGGAGGTGATCCAATGATTCGTGACATGTTTCTAGGGATGAAAATGTTTCGTGACATAGTTCATGGGGTGAATGAATTTTTTCACACGGTTTAGGGTGTGAATCATGTGATGAAATTCATTAATATAATCTATTAAAACATAAATTTTTTTGAAATGAAGGGAATCTAGTAATATGTTTTAGCCACATCATTCTTATTATTAAATGGATATTACAAATTTTAGTTATGTCATTTCAAGGTAGGGTTATCCGATGCATGCCCTCTATATGGGTAGTTTATATCATCCAATTTAGTCTAGAATCAGAGATGAGAGGAAGTAAAAACATTGAGATATTATTTTAATACATGTTTGGGTTAGGTGATATTAAAACCCCATAAATAAGTTCATTAGGGATAAAAGGTTCTATTTTGATGAGTGATTTTGATGGTAGAGAATACTATTATTCAGAATTGGACATGACACGTCGACTTCTATGGTGAGGATCACCATGAAAAAATGAAAAAGCTGAAAACACTATGGTTTTTCAAGAAGTATGAGGTTCTTGTAGAACTATTTAGAGATTATAGTTATGGTTATGAGTGGGATCTCATGTTTGAAAAAATGATGCACCTTGTGTTTGGAATTTCTCAATGAGAGATTTTTCAATGTTCCAATGTAGATCTCGGTGAACTAAGCATGGATTAGTGACCCAAGTAAGTCTGTTCTGTTATTTAAATGGTTTATGAGTCTTTTTTGTGATGATAAGTTTAATGGTGGAGAGATTATAATATAATGTTCCTATATAGTTTATCAAATTCAACATGATTTCAAATTTTCTTTTTGGTGAATGGTTCATTTTTATAACATTGACTTAAAATGATGTTTTGATAGTTTTAAAATCCTAAATTTATATTTTTGGATTTGATTCAATCTTTAGTGAAAGGTACAGGGGTTCATAAATGCACTATTAGAGGAAAAGGTGACTGGGGTATCTAAAATAAGTAGCATAAGACCATTCATGGAGTGAATGTGGTATTCACATAGTTAAATGATTCATGGTGTACTTCAGACTATGAATGAGGGTCGAGTAAGAGCTCTAGGGGTAAATTCCAAAAATTCATGGTATCATAGTATTCATCACATCATGAAACATGAAATATAATTTTTTATGTTTTTAAAATGGGTTCAAACCCCACATATTCTTCATAAAAATGAGGTGAATGATGAGGGGATCAACTAGACCTACCCCTCCCTTATTTTCCTTCCATTTTAGTCAGCTCAAATTATTATTTAATGAATTTAGAGAAAAGGTTCTTTATCTTCATTCCATTCTATATTCCATCCATAATTTATGATTTGAGAAATTTTATTTTGGGTGCTAATTAAAATTTCAACAAATCATGGTGAAACCATTCGTTTCAAATGTGTATTTTTCTTTTCCAAAATAAAGGATGTCTCGTGATTCCTTCTTCTTGATTCCCATTGCAATTTGGGAAAAGGTACATCATTGTTTGTATTTTAGATAGTTTTTCCTAAAAATAAATTAATTTAACTTTGGAATAATATTATAATTAGGGATTTTGGTAAGCCTATTACTGATGTTTTTTAGGAGTGTAATGAACCCCACATATTTCTTTTTCAACAAGATGAGATTAACTAGTGAGTTTTTTGGGAATTTATGGCTATTTTAAATATTTTTTAATTCATTATTAAATTTAACAATAAAATATTTATAGTTTAATGGTGTGAGATAAGGCCCTGCATGGTCGGATGGTGGTGAATTGACATGAGGATGTGCTTGGGTGAGAGTTATCAAGATGCACTTAAAAAGGAAAAAAATGCTTCGATTGAGGTAGGTGGTCTCATAAAAACACCCAATAGATTTATAAATTTGGTTTATATGGAATGTTTGGGATTAGCACCATAGGTGATTCCTTTATTCTCAAATATTTTACTTAACATAAATTAAGTATTTAAATTAAATTTAAATTGGTGAATCAACTTGAATACCTTAAGAAACTAGACCAAATTGCCTAGGCCAAAATCGTAACAGTGCATTGGTTTAATGCCTCAACCACTGATGGTCGAGGAATTGGACACTGATATGTTGTAACCTCATAATCACTTATGTTGGGTTCCCCGAACGTATGATACATAGTGGACCTATGGTAAGGACATGTTCCCCTCATGAAATAGGTGTGTGGTCACTTGAGATGATTGGACCAAGAGGGACATATAGTAATGTAGAGGTACCGGGAGTATTCCATACATCATGAGAGGTGAGGGAAGTCCTAATGTGGTTTTTATCCCATGAACAGTTCTAGGTGGAAAAAAATAGGTAGACCAAAGTTAGGTTTTGTTATCAAATCGACATAGAGTGAACTTGAATACCAGGGTATGTTGTGGTCTATCTCTTTATTATTACACTAGTAGTGGGTCGCCGATTAGACGGTGTGGCCATGATACCCCATTGATTATGTAGAAGGACGCGATGACCTTATTGAATTATATGTTGACCTAAGACCATGTATCATATAAAGGAATTCAAGTGAAGTGCTTCTATTTGGACTGACCTATGGGTCCCCATTTGTGCCCCAATAAAAGGTCGACCCTAAGTGGGTGTATGTGAGAGGGTAGGAGGTGTCCCCATTGAACTATTAACTTGAATTTTATCCTGATATGCTATAGAGGGAGGTTTTGGGTGCTGTAATTAAACCAAACCTTAGGGTTTTTTTATTTTTTGGATGGGTATGTAATGTACCATTGGGGTAGATGTGATGTGGTTATGAATTCTATGGATTTGGAGCCTGAAATAAGGATTTTTATGGGATAATTCCATATATTCATGAGAATGTTGTTGTGGATACCATGTATTTGGATCTAGATGCATATATTTTTGTGGGATGGGTACCCAGATACATAATGATATTGTTATGGATATTGTGGATTTGGAGCCAAATGTACAGACTACCATCGGATGGCCCCCCAAAGACATGAGGATATAGTTATGGTTCCCATGATTTAAAGATGGATACATGAAATACTATGAGATTGGTCCTTGAATCCATCGGGATATGGTTATTTCTACCTTGATTTGGATATGGTCTCACTATTGAGGTGTCAGGGATTTGGATCTCGGATGCTTGAACATCCATAGTATGGGATTCCAGAGTTGTGTCGGTATGGTTGGGGATGCCATGGATTTGGATTCTACATGTTACATGGGAGGAATATTCATTGAGATTTTCTTAGAGTCACCATGACACTAGTTGATATTGGTATAGTCAGTCAGGGTCACATACCTAAGGATATATGTTTGTTTCATTTATTTATTTTTAGTACTTATCTTTTTTAACTTCAACTGATCATTTCATATGCGCATATCACTTCATAGGTTGGATAGTATGAGACTTCATTGTTGGTTACCTACTCAATTTTATATTCACATCCTACTTAGGCCACCAGTGCACTTGGTTACTATAGCTGAGCCTCACTCAATTAGAGGAATGGGTTTGGCTAATGCCCAGGGTTGATCGAGTGGGATGACTCAGATGAGTACCTCGATATTTAGATGAGTTTGAGATCTGAGATATCATGGTGAAAACAACCTTAATTGTATTTCATTGTCATATATATGTGTATCTGGCCTATTGGGTAGTCAATTTCTTGTATGGTATAGTTGATAGGTCCGTTACTATATTTCATTTATTATCAATCTTGTTCATATTTATCTATTTCCACTTTAAATTATTTTTTTATGTATGATAAATGTTTATTTTATACATTATTATAGACTCTAATACATGGGGTATATTCTCCCCATAGTACCATATTACAATACCGTTTTTATTCAACATCCATTGGTGTGTGTGGAGGTTCCCCTAAGATCACATTGATACCATGTCTCCTAAATGTTCTTAGAGTGAGCTCGGTCAGGGCATTACATCTCCTTTTAAGAAGAATCCCAATAACAAAAAAGATAGACCGTTATATAATTTCTAATCATCCTTAGGCCTTGTGAAAAACATTTGAAACTTTGGGGTTAGTATAAAAAGATCAGTAAGGGATATTAAAATAAGGAAATATTTTAGTCCAATTTGAAAATCATGAAATCCCATAGAAAATTTATCTTTTATATAATTAACCTTGATATCAAAATAATCATTTCCATAATCAAGAAATCAACTTCACTTCCTAAATATTTTATATAAAACATTTCATAAGAAATATTAAATTTAAAATCATAATCATTATGAATTCTTATAAAAGATGAGTACTCATGAAAACATTTTCTTAAGAAACATATTTTTACCCTTAAAAGGGGTATAAAATTTCTATTAGACACAAGAGCATTACCTTTTCTTATGAAATAAAAATATTTCCATGAAATATAATTTAAAATAATATAAAATTCATGTACTTATTTTTAAAGATCACATTCATACAACTCTTACAAGAAATATTACAAATGGAATACCCTATCCAATTATTTGTAACATATATTCCCTTGAGAATAAAACCATTACCAAATGCCTTAGAGAGTTATATTTGGATCGTTTGTAAACATAAAAATGTCCATGGAATATAGAATATATAAAATACATTGGATCGTTCATTTCAATCATAAAATCTAATAAATTATTTAGTTTAACACATATGTATAAATAGTATTGGGCTTCACGTAAAAAATAAGGATAAAAGTCAGTTTTCTTTCAAAAATATTAGAAAAATAAATTCATAAAAGTATAGGAAATAGGATATACTACGAAACACTATGTAAACTTATATTTTATGTTTCTTAAATAATAATAGTCATGATGGTGAGGAATTATGATCACGCCTTATATGTTAAAAAATATTATTCTCAAATTTTATTAAGAGTATCCAAACATGTCATGTGTAAAACAATAAAGATATTCCTATTATAATTTTTTAATAAAAACCAAGGCCAATATAATATGAACTTAAAAATAACATAACCATTATAAGTAATTTAAAAGTATGGATGTAGAGAAAGAGTGATAATATAAATATTTTAAACTTATGAATCGATGTTAAAAAAATTACCTTGAGTATGAATTTTGACATACATACTTTAACTCTTATATAATAAACATATATTAATTTTTTTATATTTTTAAGAGACATATTCTCATTTATTACCAACTTTTTTATAGTTAAAAAATTGTTTTTCTACATGTCAGATGTTTTGTGGACGTTCTGTTTGTAATCCCAATCAACTTTGGTAGGTTGAATTTTGTCAAAGGAATACTTTTTGCATCATCTAAATAATATTAATCATGGGAGAAATATTTTACTGATACATTACCTAAATTATTTAAATATCCATTAATGTGGCCATGATACATGAAAAATATTGTATCATGGAGAAGGTATCCCACATGTACACATGATATATGTTTTCATTTTTCTAAAAGATAGAATGGATTTTCTAAAGGATTAACTTTATAAAATAATATTTATGTTTTTAATATAATATATTTTCATTAAATCCATAATAATATACATCCATGTGAGGTTGTGATGAAAAATGAAACATGATGCTTTGTGGAGGTGGTAGTCCGCACATACGCACAGACAATAGTTTCATTTCTCAATGGATGGAAAAGAATATGAAAAATGGTTTTACCATAAAAATAATAAAATACTAAAATATTAAAGATACTTTAAGAAATAAATAGGAAATAACCCATTTAAAAGTACTACCTCATATTTAGAAAACCCCCTTTACCATACTTTTTAATCCTTATAGGTTGGTATTTCAATGAGGAAAGAAAATCTAAGAAATTTGGAGGAGACTTAAGAATGGATTTGATTAGCTATTGGTTGAGATATTGTTTTCAATTTTTGTAAATACGTGAGGTGAGGATGTTCCCTTTTATTTGTGAGGGGAGTGACACTCATGTAATTATTTTTAACATTTATACATTATAAATGTTTTACTCAAGGTAAAGTGGAACTAAATCTATAAAATTTTAAATATATGGTGATATGATTTGAAAATATCTCAAAAAATAGTAGTTCATATGGGATTTGTGGATTTTTTCACAAAGTTTTTATTTTAATTCAAACATTTTAACCTTTACTGAGGTGACAAAAATTTACCATGGTTACTATTCATTATTACCAAAAATGAAATTAATATTATTAGTAAATTTTAACATAATGATTAAAAAAATTTAATCCATTTTTTATGAATAAATTTATACAAGTACGAGAAATTAACATTAATATAATTATTCCAAAAAGAATGATTTTTATAAAAACATTTGTTTTAATGCCTAAAAATGAATTTATACCAAGATCAAGTGTAATTTTTTTATAATGAAATTAAATGGATAATATTTAATCAATGGTGACTAATTTTACTTTAAAAATAATCAAAAATATAATGAGGCTTTGTAAATACTTCAAACATATTTTATTTTTTATAAAATTTGATATTTTTCACTATTCACCCAAAAATCAATCTCATTAGAAAATTACAAAATATTTACCCTAAACTATATTTGATATGATGATATAAAAAATGCAGTATATTTTTTAAAAATTATCTTAGGTTGGGTTTTTGATATTTTTCAACAATAGATGATTTTTTGGAGAATAAATAAAAATAAAAATTTTACAAATACTCTCGCTTTTATGAATTCATGAGGAATAATAATATCTTTAAATTTTATAAAACCATTTTATAGTCCAAATATATATTTAATAATTATTATAACTTATTTTAAAATATAAATTTAACTTAGAAATATATTTTTTACATTTTGAAATCTTAGTAATGTTTTTATTCTAATGAAAACAATATTTGGTTTATGTATTTTAATCAAGTATTCATAAGTTTAATTTTTAGTTTTGTTTTAGTTTAAAAGTAAAATAAGTTCCCCTTTATATAACATAATCTAATTAATTATTTGGTAATCAACCTTATAATTTATTTGGGTGTGAAAAAAATTTATTCTTAAAAACAATTTTTTTGGAACATTTTTTATTATGTTTTGTGAACTTATGTTAAAAGTAATTTTCAACACATATAAAAATTGAATAGTGGAAAATAGATTACATATCTGTGATAAAAAAATTCTAAATTTTTAATGACTGATATAATTTTTATTTATAATGAATAGTAACCATGGTAAAACTTTATTACCATCATTAAGGGAAAATATATTAGAAGGGATAAAATAAATATAAAATGATTCAAGATAACACAAAACACTTTATTAAATATAATTGGTTGGTTTAAGTTTGGCCTTACCATGATCATAATTGAAACTATGAAAAATTGGAGCCAATTGACTTGAGTAATAGATATATTATATAATGAAGTCTAAAGTATTTAAAATTTTACTACATAGCTCACTTATAAAATGGGAACCTCATCTCTCAACTTATTCAAAAATATATATCACTATAGCTCAGATAATTCCTACAAAAATACCACCCTACATTTTTTCTACATGTTCTAGAGACAAAAATCTGAAATAACTTCAATAATGATTATAAATTATAAAATAGATCAAATAATGTGGGTTTTAAATGAAATATAATTGTTTAAAATAATTTGTAATTCACTTAAGAAATAATATCAATCACAAAGAACTATTTCAGAAATATTTTGTTTATGAGAATTATTTTTGTTATATATGTTTCAATAAAAAATCAATTCATGTTATTTTACTTATGAAAATGTATTTTTTCAACATTTTTAATATGAATTCATTAGTTATACATTTTTTAAAAATTAAAATAAAATCATTTGAGGGTAAAAAGTGAAGTTTTTTTTTAAAAAAAATTGTGCGTGCAATTTTTTTATCTTAAAAAAATAAACTAATCATCATTAATGAATAATTTCAATGATATTTGTTGATAATATATTAAAAAATTTAAAATTTATTTATTGTTCATTAATTGGAGAGTGATTTTAATAAATTTAGTTTTATTCTTAAAAATGTATTTGTTTTAAATAGTCTTCTTTGTATTTCTATGATCATTTCGAAATTAATTTCTTCTACTAAGAAATATTGAATATGGTAACATATTTTCTATATTTAGAATAAAAATATAAAACATTATTAATAATTTAAATTTTATTTTGGATCGTTATGAATAGAAAGCGAGGTAAAATTGTGTCACCACAATTGGTGTTAAAAGGATGGACACAGGGGTAATATAGAGATAATGAATAAGATATCTCTAAAAATTGATAAATTTGATTGGATATGTTTATTTATACCCAAAATTATCTTATCTTTGAATTTATGATTCCTTGGGGGAACTTTCACTTGGATATGATTTCATTATATTTTAATGTTTTAAGTACTTATAAATTTCCAAACCTCCTCACTTGTAAAAGGGAACCTCATTTATTCAATTATCCGCATATTTTGAGCCATATAGATCAAAAAATAACAACTAAAATATCCTAATAACTTCCCTCCCCAAATTTTAGAGATTCTATTTTTCCCAAAAGTCCAATCTTTGAAGGCTTAAGGTGAATCCAAAAGAGGTTTTCCAAATAAGATGTAATTGTATTTACCAATCTTTTACGAGTTTAATTATTCCTTAATTTCATAAAAATATTATATAACCATATTAACATGATTAAATTATTATAATTAATCTAATTAAATGTCTTTATATTAATGGTATGTATATTTTCTACCTTATTTTCATCTTATGAGAAATGATAACATCATTCATGTGTACATGTGGATTATCACCTCCACAAAACGATGTGATTTATTTTTCATGATCACTAAATGTGGATGGTCATATGATTGTATTTGAAAAATATATATGATATATATGATAACATTATTATCCTTTAATTATATATTATTATTTATCTGCATTAATTTCCATTCGTTGGAAAAATGAGAACATTATTAGTTCTTACGTGCATACTACTATCTTAATAAAGTGATTTAATTTATTTTTCATGACCCCATTATATGAATGACTATTAAATTGTATTACTTAATAAATATGATCATTATAAAATTATAAATATTTTATAGATGATGAAATGATGAACATGTTACAAGTACTAGAACTGTCGTACACAAACATTCATGGAAAATGAAACAGTTAACATCTCGAATGTTTATTTGAATGAAGAATTGTCAAAAAAATGGGAAATTTTAAATTATAAGGGAATTTTATATTTTAATATAAGTATTAATATGGTCCTATAATATATTTATAATAAATCTAAATTTATTACACTCGCTCTTAAAATTTCTTTAGAATAATTTATGAACTTGAGGTTGGGGTTTATGTTGCAATCCCATTTTAATATGGATTATTTATTCATGAATATAATTTGGTTAATAATATACTATTTTACTCTTAAACACATATATTTTACTCTAATATTGTTATTTATAAGGTTCTTAGGTTTCCTTTTCATTCTTCACTCTACTTAAAACATTTGAGAGTTTTTTATGAAGAGTCAAATTTATTTCCAATTTGTTGAGTAAAAATTTTTATCCATGTCCATGTTCTTTAAAAAAATTCAGTAATGTTATATTATATTATTAAATTGTTATTTAATGTCATTTAAATATATATTTTACTATATTCTAAATTATTAAAAAATAAATTTTATATTTTTTTCAAAAAAGGTTATTTTTGTCTTTTTACAAGTGTGAATGGAATAATTGTTTTTATGTTTACCATAAAAAATAAATTTCCTACCACAATTAACTATCCATTATTTGAAGACTCATTTAAAAATTTCCTTGTATATTTTGAAAGAAACAAATTTTCTCATTATTATAGGAATCTTTAATTAAAATGTTATTAAAATAAAGGGATATTTTTCTCATGTACTGAAAGAAGTGATTGAATATATTTTTCAATTTATTTTTAATCTATGTAAACACCATATATGTTTCATATGATTCACATGATATCTAATATAGTGATACCACCCATTTTAATTCCCAAGATTGATTATGATTATGTGATATTGAAATATTTATGAAACCCATTTCTTTTCCATGGATTATTCTATGATGAATTTATTAATTTTCATTTTATATTTTTTATACATATATATGGTTTTAATTATGTGATAGGTGGGTCCATTAAATCCTTCTAATTAATTTCAGGATGATTTATATCTAATTATATTATATGAAGAGGATAGGTAGTGGGCCTAATCTATGGATGGAAATAGGAAGGGGGAGTGAGTCCAATCCATTATGGTTCTTTTTCCACTATGTGATGATGGTCTTGGAAGTGGGCCTTGAAAAATGAAATAATTTATCAGGATTATTTTTCTGGCACTATACCTATGATATTTTATTATGGTTATTATATGATTACATGGATAATTATTGATTAATGATGTTTATTCACTCATATGACACATCTATTTTAAAATGCTAATAATTTATGACACAATTCAAGATTTATGATATATGAATAATTGGGTATGAAAATAATAAGTTATGATAATCCAATCATAACCTTATTATTATCTTTAACTTTTATAGGATGATTAATTAATATCGATCATAATTACCCTAATTGGGCATCTGATCTCACCCTATCTTATGTTTCCATATTTATTAGGTTTTTAAGAGATTTTTTAAGTTAGATATTTCTATGAAGGGTACAGTGAGTGAATAAATTTATAGAAGGTGTTGAATATCATTAATGAAATAAGTATTTTATGTGTATATTCCCCTTGTTCACTAATCCTTCATGATTTTGTGGTGCGATTTTTTTGTAATATATTATTCCTTCATTTAAAATGATGAAATACTTATGCATATTTTTATAATTCCACCTTAGTTGGTATCATAGAGGGGTTTAGTTATTTTTGGTTACTGAGTTATGAGTAAAATTATTACCAATCCTAATAAAAACAATAATTAACTAAAATAAATATAGGATGAACCTAAGTTATCATTTATTGATAAAAAGGTTCCCCAATTGAGGATATATCAGGAATGATTTTCATGATTATAGGATTTTATACTCTCATTATTGTACCTTAATTCTTACACTATGTATTTTTCGGTTTTATACCATGTCTATAACTAGGAGGAATCTTGATGACAATGAATTTTGGAGAGAATTACATAATTTTACTCTTGATAAACTGAATTATATGGGATTTGTAATGTAAAATCCTATTTCTATGCTAATGAAAAACTCTCAAAACGTGAATCACAATGAGTTTCCAAAATAGAAAAAGGATTAAATAAAAAACCATTGAGTCTTTCATGAATCGATATAAAACTCCTTTTAGTGGGTCCACTAATCTACTAGTGGCCAAGAAATAGATCAGTACAATTGAAAAGAGATTTTTCATTCTCGAGTGCTCAGAGAATGATTTTTTATAGAGGTATATTATTTGGAACGTGAACTAGATAAATGGTGAAATGTATTATAATATGAAGAAAAATGAATAAATTGACTCCAAGAAATGTGATGAGTTTTAAAGGGTATTTTTCATTATGTACTTTCCTTGAACACTTTATATGAAAATTGAATGTGAATTCCTTAAGTTTATAAAGAATGATGAGGAATATATTGGTACCTATGAGTCATGTTTTACAAGACATGCATTGTATGATTCTAGTTTTATCATTATCCCTAAAAGAAAAGTTTATTGGTTATTTAAAAAATTGAAACCATGCCTATAAAAGGAGTTAACCATAATGGACATTAGTTACTATAAATATATAATTTTATATGATTTCATAGTAGAAATGGAGATTCGAGATTCACATAATTCTCATAGTTCTCATATAAAGAGAAAGAATGATTTTTTAGGATATTATAATAATAAATCCCATAGTGGAAAGAAAATGAATATTACATTATGCCTATAATGTGGAAAGAAGCATGAGGGATATTTTCCTTAATGAACTAGTAAATGTTTAAAATTTGGAATAAAAGGGCATTGAAAAAATGAATACTGAATATATGTAAAGAGGAAAGATAATGAAATTATTATGTAGAGAGATAAACTAAATTCAACACCTGAAATCCAATGCTCTAACTTCAATGAGTACGGGAATTATTTCATATATTTAATGCATCCAAGGGTCAATGACGAAAATTAGTGTCAATAACCTATTAAGAAAAGACATAAAGGGAAAGATCATATGCTCGCAACTATCGATGCTAGTCATAATAATGAACTGGGGAAATTTAAACATATCATCCACTATTAAATTAAAAAATGCATTATTTAATTCTATTTATACATACTCTTTTATATCAGAATAATTTTTTAAGTTTATTAAATCAATACCTCAATGATTAAATGTTTAATTATCAGTGAAAACTCATAATGATATGATGATTTAATCTCATGTATAGAGCTCATCTTTGATAGAAGTTTGTGGGAATTTGATTCCTCAAAAACTTTTGATTCTCGCTCTAGTTGATTTTTATGTGTTTTGGGAATAGATTGAAATTATTTATATATATAACTTATAAATAATCAAGTAAGTGAAGTAACATTTCATATTATATATAGAAAAATGATTTTATATCACTACAATTTTTAGTTTAACTTCCATTGGAAATTACTTCCATTGCTTGGATATTATTACATACTTATGAGGGGGTATTTTTCTCAAATGGTTGGTGGAGGAACATAACATTGAAGCTATGCATATTATGTGGGAGTAATAAATAGTATTTCTTGAATAGTTTCTTAGTATTTCCTTAAATCATGGATTTGTGTTTTCAATAGAACTCATACATGGTTCTATGCCTATTTCAAATATTCCTTATAGAATAGCCCTGATTAAGTTGCATTAATTGTAATAATAAATATAAAATAATAATGGTATGTGATTAATTTCTCCATGTGTGTCTCCATGGTATGTACCCCCTCTTTTTTCTAAGAAGAAATATGGGTCAATGAATTTTTACATTTGTTATCGGGAATACAAAAAGAATACAATCAAGAACATTTATCCTCTACCTTATATTGATGATTTGTTCGATAAACTATAAGAATCTCAATAATTTTCAATGATTGAAATCTCATTATGATATTATTAGTTGAGGTTAAAAAATGAGAACATATCTAAGATATACTTCTATATGAGGTATTAACACTATGAATTTATAGTGATTCTCTTTGGACTTACCATTTCCTATGAGATCATTATATATATAATGAATAGATTCTTTATAGATTATGTTGATTAATTAGTGGTTTTAATTATAGAGAATATGCACATATATCTCTAGTTTAACTAATAACATGAATATCAATTGATGACTATGCTTAAGATCTTTAAAAAATAGAATCTATATTCCAAATTTTTTAAATGTTTATTTTGACTATATAAAGATTTCATTATTAAGTCACATAATTACAGTAAATAGTATATACGTGGGTCCATAAAATATGGAAGTTATTGAACATTATCCTTGAACAACCAAAATTAATGAAATATTTAGTTTCCTTGTATTGGATGGATACTATATCTTCTTTGTGAGAAACTTATCAACAATATCAAATACCCTAACCAAATTTAGGAAAAAGGGATCCCTGTTCTTTTTTATATATGAATGTGATTGAAATTTAAAGTAACTAAAGGGAAGGTTAGTTAGTGAACTTATTATAGGACTAAATTATAGTAGATATGGGTTTATGATCTAATATGATGCATCAAAGAAGGGTACGGGATGTGTTATCCTACATAATGAAATGAAAGTGGATTGTGAATCATGCCAAATAAAGGTTCATAGGGAGAATTACTCAACTCATGATTTGGAACTGCCAGTATTATTTTTATCATTAAAAATATTGAGGTATTATCTATATGGTGGCTTTATTTAAATATATAAAAATCATAAAATATCAAAGTATGTATTTACACATAAAGTGTTGAAAGAGAATATGTGAAGATTGTTGTAACTAGTTAATGATTATGACTGCTAAATATATTACCATGTTGGGAAGGAAAACAAGGTGTATTATGCTTTTTGTTTTATGGGCCATGATATTTTTTCCATTATAATGATTCAAATAGATCTAATGCCTATGGATTTATAGAGGATGGATCATCAAATCATGATAGAAGGGGATGAATCCTCTATTTCTTTGATTAATGATCAAACATATAACTATTTAAAGATTAAAGTGGTATAGAATAAATATTTGGAGTTTCAAAAAAAATTATGGCATGTTTATGAGGTAAATAAAGATAGTATTGGAATTATTAGGTTCAATAATAATGTATGTGTCTCATTAAAATTATAATTAAATAATGAGTTATTGAATGAAGTTCATAGTTCATCATTCTCTATCAATCCTTGAGGTATAGATATTTATAGTGATCTATAAAAGAATTTTAAGTGAGACAACATGAACAAAGGTGTCATGTAGTATGTATCACAGTTATTTATATGCCATCAGGTCAAGGTTGAGATATATTATTCTAATAGAATGTTAAAACCATTACCTATACCTTAGAGGAAATAAGAAAACATCACTATAGATTTCATCATGGCACTCCCTAAGAAATATAAATGAAATAATTATACTTGGTTTGTAGTTGATAACCTTAAGAGACTATCACATTTCATTTTTATTAAATAATATTAATATCTTGATGAAATATCCAAGTTATACATTAAAAAAAGTGGTAAGGTTTAATGGAGTAAAACCCTCATTCCTATCTGATTGAGATATATGGTTTACCTTAAAAACTTGGATAAGCCTTCAACAAGATTTGAATATGAAGTTTGGATTTTGTACTACATATCATCCTTGGAAAGAAGTTTTGTCTGAGTGGATCATTAAAACCATTAAATATATGATGAAATATTTATCTATGGATTTCAAAGGATGTTAGGATCAACACCTTCCTCTAGAGTAATTTTTATACAACAATAACATTGACTCAATCATTTAAATGTATGTTTATGAATCCCTCTATGTAAATAAGTGTAGGAATCCAATATGTTGGCATGGATTTCGTTAATGAAAGGTATTAAGACTTAAACTGGCTAATGAAATGATTGAGAAAGTTAGATCAATTTAATAACACATCCAAATTATTCAAAGTCAATAGAAGAGTTATGATGATAACTATTGAATTTATTTGGAGTGAAAAGTTGTTGATAAAGTGTACCTATAAATATCACCATGGAGTAAAGTTATTAAATTTTGAAATGAAGGAATATTGAGGCGAAGGTATATTGATCCCTATGAGATTATTGATTCAATAAAAATGGTTTTTTTATCACATGGAAATTCTTCTTAATATATCCCAAGTTCAAAATGTGTTACATATATCTATTTTGAGGAAGTAAATCCATATGAGATGAACTAATAGGTTATAAAATTTGAGCATTATCATTCTTATAGATAATAATCAGCAAATGTATTGGATCATAGAGGAAAATTTCTTTTAGAAAAGAATCCTCACCTAGTTAAGGTTCTATATAGGAATAAAAAAATTTAAGTAAGATATGTGGGAACCTAGAGATGTGATGACGGATAGGTAAACTCAACTTATTTTATTAAAATGACATAATATTGAGGGGTAAATTCTTATAACGGGTGTATAATATAACAACCTAAGATTTTAGAATATATTTTTTTAATAAATAAATATATTTAATATCATTTAAAGTAAAAAAATCATTATCATATAAGAATAATTCTTATAAATTTTAAAATAGATAACATTATATGGTATTTAAATGAAATATACTTGTTGAAAATAATTTTAAATTCATTTATGAAATATTATTTATCCTAAATAATTGTTTTGAAGTATTTTCTTATAATTTTTGTTCATCTATTTTTTTGCTTAAAAAATAATTTTGACTATTAATTTTATGAATTTTGTTCTCTTTAAACATGTATAAAATGAAATAATTGGTTATAAATTGGATAGAAAAGAAAGGAAAAGAATTTGTAGATAAAAAGAGATGTTATGGGAAATTGTTTTTATGTGTGCAATGTGTTTTTACCATAATAAATTAAATTTAACTCTATAAATTAATGATTTTATTTAAATGTGTAGATAATATATTCAATAAATAATTTAACATTACATTAATTATTTTTAAAATAAATGGAATTTGAATAAATTTAATATTGTACTTAAAAATGCATTTTCCAAAAAACACTTTTTATTGTATTTTGTAATTTTATTTTAAAATTATCTTTTAAAAATTATATGAATATAATTTGATATTTTTCCATATTTGGAATATTAATTTACATTTTTTTAATGAGACCAATTTCATTTTTTATCATAATAAATAGTAACTATGGCAATAATTTGATACCTTAATTAAGGACAAAATGGGTTAATGAGGGGGTTAAACTAAAATATAAAGTTTACAATATCAATTTAACTTTTATAAATTTGGTTGGTTAACATTATGTCAATATAACATTATAATACTTTTTACCATTTATCCATTTAGTTACACTTTCACTTAAACATGACATTATTATATTTTAATGATTTAAGTATTTACAAGATTTCTACCCACCTCACTTATAAAAGGATGTCATATCCCCCTCAATACTTAATTTTATTTCAATATATCTTAGCCAATACCTGAACAAAAACCTTCTTAGCATCCCCCTATATCCTAGATATTTTTTTATTCCTAAAATACCATCATTTTATGGCTTAAGGTGTAATCTTTTGGAGGATTTAAAAAGAATAGGTAATTGTCTTTATCAATCTATTTTTTGTTTCTTTCAATATTAACCACCTATAAATAGTCTATAGCCATATTTATATGATGAAATTATTATCTATAATATATTTAACTATTTTAATTTAAATGGTACCACTATTTTCTACCTTCTTCCCATCATATGAGTAATGATAACGTCATTCATGTGTATATGTGGACTACCACCTCCATGAATTGTTGTGATTAATTTTCCATTTCCTCAAATAAATAATGGTCATATAGATAATTAAAATGAATATATATGATATATATGATATTATTATTCTTTTAGAAAGATATATTATTATTTATATTTCAATACTTCCATTTTTTAAAAAATTAAATCTTTACTCATGCAAACGTATAGACTATAGTCTCTATGAAGTAATATAATTAATTTTTCATCACCAATTTAAGTGATTGGTTATAAAACTATATATAATGAAAAAATATGATAACTATAATTTTATTTTGATAATTTATATGATCAGTCAATTGGCATGGTATACGGACCATAACCGTTTTACCAATACATGCATGAAAAAAAGTAGTTTTCAACCAAATATTGATTATAATGATTTTTTTTAATAAATGGTTAATTTAAAATTAAAATTTAATTTTACATTGAATGAAATATATGAATGTTATTCTTGTATCCATTTATAATAAATATAAATTAATTATATAAAATATTAATAATTTGTATAAAGAAAGACATGACTAGAGGTAGGGTTTATGTTACAAAATCATTTTCAGGATTTTTTTGTTAAATTAATATTTAGCGAAATTATATGATCCTTATTATTTAAACACAATATATTTTCATATAATATAGTTATTATTTAAACTTTCAACTATTAGTATCAATTTACCCTCTTTAGTACTTAAAATGATCGATAAAATGCTATAAGAAAGGCCAATATTATTTCAACTTGGGTAAATAATGTTTTCATTCCATAATCTAGTTCATTAATATATTTTATAGAATATTATTTTTTATGTTAAAATGAATATTTAGATTCATTTTCAACTAAATTGAACTTTTTTAAATTTTTTAAAGGAAACATATAGCTTTTTTTGAATGGGGAACTTTTTAACTTTTTAAAAAAAAGTTTGAAATAAACCATTGTTTTAATGTTTACCCCATGAATATATTTTCACCCCGTCATGGTAGTTATTTTATTAAATGATTCCATTATATGTTTACATGTTTTTTTTCAAAGAAATTTTTTTTCCAACTTTTTTATAATATTATTAGCTCTAATTTTACTGAAGGAATATGATATTTTTCATTATTTTCAAAGAAATATTCAAATTCCTTTTATTTCATCTATGCAAAACTATTTGATGTTTCTTATGTTTCATTGGGGATACGATATAACGATACTCTATGTTAATTCTTTGTATGACTTTTGATTATGTGATGAAGTAATTTTTATGATATTTTTTTCTTTTCAACAGGTAGTGCTATAGTGAATTGATGAATGTTTTTATGACCTTTTGATACACATATGTATGGTTTTCATAATTTTATAGGTGGGGCTATTAAATATCTCTAATGAATTATATAATTATTTATATCTTTTAAGTTAATATAGACTTAAATGGTTAGTGAACCCAATTGAGTTTGAGACTCTATCTACTATGATAGTCTTGGGAGTGAAACTTGTATTAGGAAACGATGGAATGAAGAGTGGAGCCAATACTCTATGGGACTCCATCCTATATGATAGTCATGGATTAAATATTGACTAATGGAAATGATTTTATATGATTATGATAATTTTAGACATTATTATTCTATGTACTTATGCTCATGATAAGCTCCCATGGGTCATGATTAATAAATAAAAATTCCTCACTCTTATGACTCAATTCTTTTGACATGATAACGATTAATTTGATGACCCATGATTTATGATCTATGAGGGATTGGGTATTAGAATTTTAATTTATGATCATACCCCCATACATTTATTCATATATTATTATTCAACATGACCATTAATTGATATCACCCATGTTGACCCTTACTGAGAATCCAATCTCACCCATTATTAAGTTTCTATTTTCTCTAGAGTATAAAAAAATTTATTTAGTGAGATATTTCTAAGAAGGTTACTATGGGAGTTAAAATTAATGAGAGATATTGAAAATATTTCCTCAAATATATTTATTATATATCTAGTCTCTAAATAAACCAATCCTTTAAAATTATGTGGCATTATTTCTTATGAAATGTATTAAATATTCATATAAAATAATGTAATATTTATTATTGTTAAGCTTGGGTCACCTCACTAGTTATTGTCACACTAAATCATATCTAATAAAAAATCATATTTTTTTACAACCTCTATGATATTATAGGACACTCTATCACTATAGCATAGTTTCTAATCGAAAATGTACCTATATAAATTCAAATCATTAGAAAGTTTACTACTATAAAATTAACAGCTTTAGATCCTTATTAGTATGGATATCCAGAGTATAAAATAGAAAACTCATAAATATTGAACTCCCAAACATTAAAATTGGCACAAATCAACACATTGGGGCTATGCTATGATCGAGTTAAGGAAAGTATGGCACCTCAAGACTACCTCTAATAGTCAATGTGCTAGTGATGATCATCGAGTAGCCATATCACATAATCTTGGAGGTAACCTATATCAACCAATAAAAACCCATATTTTTAATATATAAATTAAAAATAAACACTAAAAGAATATATATATATATATATATACAAACATAAAAAAATGTATACAATACACGTATTATACATAAAATACAATCACAATTCCATATAAGAAAGTACCCAAGGATGTCCACATGTAACCAACCAATCAATCTAAGAGATAAATGAAAAAAAATTCTCCTTGATGATATACATACTAATGGACCTAACACTAGATATAATAATGATTTTCACTATTGAAAACCACCATTAACATTCCATACATCACCAAGTGTCACCATAAATCATCTATGAACAATAAAATCTATCTACACATTTACTAAGATCAAAAATGAACACTATGTCATTTTCATAGGCACAATACTTTTGGTTAATATTACCATATATGGGTGAGTGTAAACATACTCTGTAGGATACATGAAAATCACAAAGGAATTAAAAAGAAATTATCAGCTGAAAAACCCAAGTACAAGATACTAACCAAGAGAAATACAAGAAGGGGTCCAGATATTATAAATCAATAAAAGTAATTGTGACTAAAAGAAGTACCATTTTTCTTATTTATAATTCATGAAGTCTTGTATTTCATGTGAATTTATAGATTCTTGGTATATCAAAAATCCCATAAAGCCTGATTTTGATATCCTAGTTGTAAAGTGTATATAAAAGGAATCTATTTGGTGACTAAGGAGTGAAAAGTATTAAATCATATCACCCAATCAGCCTCTCTAACATCTTCCTCGATACTAGAAAAAATAAAGGAGAACCCACACTTCAATGGTGTGTGTATATATATAGAGAGGGGTTACAATAGATGAATGTCCACAACCATCAATAGCATGACGCCATTAGAATAACCCCTAAGGAATTTGTACCTTGTACAATAATAGATATTAGTCCTGGGAGTACGAACCCCTACTATATTAACCATGCATATGTGCTCTAATAGAGAGAAAATGGTATATATGAGAGATTCATACTCAAATCATCCTAAATATAGCTAAAATAATCATGTAATCCCATGAATATGATTTAAGGAATTCAAAAACTAATGGTACCTATACTGAATTATATTGGGGGATCCCAAACCCAATGTAGGTGTGTGTAATACTGACTCTAGTTGAAGATACCACACCCTAACTGATCTCTTTTACATGGGCAATACAAAATATAAAGACAGAAGATACTTCACCCAATGTATACAGGGGAACATTGAACCTATTCAAGGATGGTGGCGGAACCCCACCCTATCAAAACAACAACATGGATAAGGTATTACAACATCAAAAAAACATTTATCATTATTCATAAACTCAGTCATAACCAAAATTGAGATAAGGTGGGAAATATACATGTATCTCCTTTCATCAAATCTCTTATGTCAAAGAGAACCAAACCATCACATCATACATGGAAAAAAATCCCAAGATGGATTACCCATGTTTCAAAATATGAGTCCCAAGAAAGTAGATAAGAGAAATAACTAATTCTGGGATAGTAAATGATATTTACTATGGGTTTACATGACATGTAGCCCCTTTAAGGATGCCTCAATGTGTACATTCATTCACATTGAATTTAAATAAAGGCTATACAATGTGTACTACCATGTATATAAAGTACGGTGAAAATGGTGAACTTTGATTGTATAATTAGTTCTCTAATCCATGTAATCCCAAAACACATGTAGTGTACTATATAATACATGTCATGAAAATGATAATAACACCCAGGGTGTATAAAACATCCTAGGTTGTGACATATAGAAAATGTGTGGAATGTTTTGTAACTACATGTTTCATGTCTCAGTGCATAACTGGTATCCATATATAGAATGTAAATTATTAGGATGTGTGATATTTATAATCACCTAAATCCATGGAACCATATCCATGGTAGTACACTACATGTTTTCTTCTAAATTATAAGTTTTTTAATTAGGTTCAATGAAAATAGTGTAGATATATCTAATTATATTCTCAACACCAACTTGTATTACTTCCAACCACACCTCCATGCCATTCAAAACCATATCAGACCATCATGGGTCCTTCTCATCACTATAATTTACTACTTCTCTTATTTACTCAAGGAATCATCATTGACCATTTCACCTGAACCCTCAATGTTTCACCACCAACATCATCCTTACACATCTACCAATCTTACTTTATCACTATCTTTACACAATTCCACCACCATGACACTTCACTAATCCCAATGTAAAACCATAGGGCCAAGAAATTGAAAATAGTGATCATTAATCCCAAAAATAAGGTAAATTATAGAATGATTTTTTCTGAGGATACCAACCACCCATTAATCATTAATGATACACTCGAATACATATATAAAAAGGATACATATATATAAAGAGGATGAATATTGAAATAATCCTAGAGAAAAAACATGGAAAATCATTTTATGAATAATTTCTAGGATTAAGAGGATTTTTTTTATGGAAATTCACCTAAAAACCATTATTCAATAATAATGAATACAATGATAGAAATATTTGAAGGTGAAATTTAATAAAAAATTTATTATAATAATTAAGGCATGGACTTAAGGAAGAATAATTATCTCATGGTAAAATAACTGATAATTCAATTTTTCTTTAAATTCAAGGCCTCATTTATCATCATCATTTAATTAGGTCTCATCCTGTGATTTGATGTTGTTTCCATAGAAAATCTAGGCTCTCCACACTCTCCCTATCTTTAGGTTTCATGGCAAAAATAAATGACTAACCCTAGTGGGGAAACATAACAAGGATTAATTAGAGGTAATTTTAGGGAATTTTATCAAATAATTAATTAGTTAATTAATATTGAATTTTATTAAATGAAGAAACCATGATGGAACATCCCAAGGAATAAAATTTGAGAAGATGTTATATTAACATTAAGGAAAATATCATATCCTAAATAGTGTTTCAAGTTAATATTTCTTATCATGGATTCTTTTTATATGAAAGCAATTACTCATATTAGTGTTCATGCTCTAGATAAAAACAATATATAAATCTAAAGGATTTTTAATTATCACAACTCCATTATGGATCATCCTGGGGGTAAACACTATAGATCGGGAACAAAATAACCTAGGGATAATATTTTCAATGCCATATACATGTTAAAATTAACCTATTACCAAAGGGGAGGTCTTAGGTCTCTAAAAATCAAATTTTCATTATGTGTTGACCAGTAAAAAATCAAAGTATTTTGATCATCTCCAATGTTAAAAATTTTAATCCCTAAAAAATGAAATACTAGTGTTTCCAAAAAAATAAATCTCAAAAAATAAAATCTTATGTAAAAGCTTCAATCTTCATAAAAACTCCCACTTCATTTTGAGTTTTGAGATTTAAATAGACTTGGTATATAATCACCTTAGAAGGGAATATAATTTTTCCTCATTTATTTCATTAGATCCATTTTATCTCAAAGAAAGTACATAATAGAATGATTCCTATGATTTATGCATTCCTTTCCACATGCTAGAACCCAAAAGGCACTTCTCACTTTAAGGATTCCCTATCACATGATATGTATAAAATATCTAAAACAATAAAAATCGATTTGAAAATATTTTACTATCAACATTACTATTGGTGTGAGTTACATTATCATTAACATTAAAGATGATTCTTGAGTTTTGTCATATTAGAATAACCTATCTATGCCACAATCAAGAACTAAGTACTTTATAAAGAGTTCACACTAACACTTGATGTATTTATGTGATCATGATCCCACAGAATTATGTAACTTACATACAATCCCTCAAACATAAGAAATATGCACTAATTTTGCTAATTGGTTGAACAAGAGAAACATAGGTCTTTCCCCCCCAATTAAAATAATTTTATAAACCCTCTATCCACGTATTGTTAATTAATAGGATTTTTTCCACTATCCAAGATAAATTAGATTCATTTTTGTATTACTTCTATGAAAACTACCGATAAACACATCATGATCAACACCAACCACATCAAAATATTTGAAACCACAACACAACCTTTCATGTTCCAAATCCACCATAATCTGATGAGGATTATCTGAAATTCTTAGTTGTACCTGCTCTATTAGCCTCATACCCCATGATAATAACTTATAAAACTTGATCAACCATGATCTAGAACCTCTAGAGGAAACCACCTCTTACACTATATTGATTGAGTCTCCATGTAATGGGTGCTCCCAAAAAGAGATTCTAGACATACTAAATCATGTATTACACTCTACTAGGGTATTAAAAACCTAATATTCCAATTATGATATTTAATACAAATAGTATGAGACAATCACTATATTCATGGGGAAGGGGTTGACATGATCCCCATCTTCAATAAGGCATTTCTTGTACATCATTGGAAAACATCTAATCACATAGGTCTATAAAGTTGGAATCAGTACTATTGGCCTTTCTGTAATAATACAGGAGTATAGGGCCACCATTATGGAATTAAGGAGATCCATGTCTCCCTCTATATCTAAAAATCAACTTCCCCAAATATAAATTCTCAAGAATCTCCTCCTTTATCCATAAAAATATTCCTTTTTATAAAGAATCAACCACTGTAACCTCATCTTCATGATGATTGGTGCTGACCCATGAATCGAGATCTCATCCTATAAGAGATTACTACATTTACAATACTCTAATGGTAAGACTAGTAAGATTCCTTGAATTTTTAATAAAACATCCATGAACTGATATTAGGTGTATGTTTTTTGGATATTCAATAACACATAAAGGTTGTTCATCATTCCACTCAAAATGATAGAATTCCATATCAATAATGTGTTCCAATGCGTATGTTTCTATCTAATCAATGTAAAACCATGGTTCACCCTTTAAAATAATTTCTTTCATTCTACTGCACCCATAAGACATGAATTCCCACCTACTTATGTAGTTTATAATTTCATCATTATCATTTGATGGGTAGATGACTATGAATTCTTATCATTGTGATCCACTCACTATGGAAAAGTGGAACTCACCCTCTATTGGTGGTAAACCTATCCATATTCACCCAACTACACATAATTGTGTATTATAATAAATATTATGCAAAGAACATTGATATAGGTAAAACTTTATCCCATCTATTCCAATATATAATATATAGAAATAAATCTTTCTCTACTAAGGATGAAATCACATTACTAGAAGGGGTGTGTGAAAGATTACCACTATCAGTGGAAAGGTTATTTTTAAAATGGCTCGTCTTGGGGTTCCACTATAATTTCAAACATCAGACTATATGATATAAAAATAATAACTTAAATATGTTCCATATAGTATATTGTTACATGAATAAATAACAAAAATCATACTCCAAACAACATCTATTGACACATGTCTATATTTATACACCATTCACATCATCTAACATCTCTGACCATTATAACTCCATTCTTTATAATAAATTTAAAAATGTGGTAATTTTCGTAGATGATCATAGAATTATCCATCTTTATATACTATTAAACCAATGTAATTTCCACTGAATAACTACATAGTACTAAATTGGATCCACAACAAAGAATTCACCGGTCTAGATGCTATCTTAAATATGGCAGTCAATCCATGAAACTTCTTTTGATATCTTTAGGAGAAAATATATCTAGTAATAAAATCCAAAGTGCATCCCTATGGAAAATTATAAAACTACTAAATCTTTATTCGAGAGTCTTCAACATAGGTTGTGATACATGTAAATATAACCACATATCAAAATCTATCTCTCTAGATTATATTCTTGAACACTTGATATTTATAATTTACAATACAAAATATGTCTATGAAATATGTTGTGTGGTTTATGAGCCTGTTTTCATACTCATGCATGGTCGTACTACCCTGTGGAGGGTCCAGTATCCTTAGATAAAACCCCTATCCAAGAATGGGGCTTAGAATAAAAAAATGTTAGATAATTCCAATCATGATTTCAATAAAATATCTTCCTCAGACAAATTATTATGCCTTGTGTGGATCTCATTGTAAGAACTACTATTTTGTCAAAAAAAATGTTCACACTAGAAGGAAATGTGGCTGACATAATTTATCTATCCCTATATCAGTATGGGATCAAGATATCCTTGATCATTAAACCACATAAACATATCCCACCAGAGGCAATTCCATCCCAAAAAAGATAAACTATAAAAATATTTATAAATAATACTTTACAATCATGAAAGGGTGGGAAATTCATTCAATCATGGGGAAACTATGTCACTCAAATTAGTTTTTAAAATGATGTCTTATTTCTCACACTCTAGCAGTGTAAAGGCCCAAATATAGGTATATTCACATCACAACCTTAAATCAATACAAAAAATATCTATCTATGGGTATCACCCACCATTAGATAAGAAAAACCTATAAGGAGAAGAGAATATCTAGATGATATAACACATGAGGGATATAACATATTATGACTTCCCCATATATGAATATTGTGCCAAATTTATTATACCATATAATGAAGTTCTATAGGTTTGAGTTTAAGAATAAGTTATCTTAATCCTAGAAAAGGGTACATCATCCACCACATATACACATGTCCCTCTAGTCAAATAACCAAACTCAAGACCCCCTTAATATCATTCCATAAATTTTCCAAACCATTCCTCACATGAATATTAATACTCACTTTCATCCTTATGAATGAACTAATTTATAATACCACTATAACAAAGCCTAACTCACCAGGGCCTCGCCTAGGTTTGAAGTATATTAGGTGGTCCACCCCAAGCAAACCACTAATAGGTTAGAAGTTAGAGACTATAACTTAGTAAGAATAACAAAAAAATATGGGATACATCACCCTATATAAACATGTAATATAACACTCCAAAAATGTACAAAATAACTTACATTACTGGTAATATATATATAAATAACTGAAATAAATAAAACACATCAAATAGTATTTAAATAAAAGTACAATTCTATATATGAAAATTCCCAAGGAATTATAAAATTTATAATATAAAAATTAGATATATGAAAGAAAATAGAAATATCATTCACTATACATATACTCCTAGATTGATATCCTCCACCAACAGTCACTTATACAATCATAAAGCATAATACTACTAACATATATCATGAGCGTCAGTAAGAGTCAGTTCCAAATAAGAAATTCCAGCTCCATGTTACCAATACCAACACAAAACCCCACATCATCAATATAGAAACATCACATGTTTGTATAATTCTAGTGCAGGGGTGAGTATAACCTGACTCGGTAAGATTCCACGAAACCAAAGTTGAATGAAAAGGAAACTAGTTAACTCTAAAACTTTAGTAGAAGAGATTAACATAGATGCATAGAATATGGGATCTATATATTCTAAACCATTAGAAGCTTCATGTATATAGAGTGGCCACAATTATATCATCCCCAATCCATGAAGGTCTTTATCCAATGAGCGACCACAAATTCTCATAGAACTGAAAAGCTGAAAAAGTATGATTTTTAATATCTTAGTTGTATGTCACATATCAAAGGAATGAAATGGGTTCCTAATTAGTCAGTAACATTGGAGTAATCAACATTATAAACCTATAAAACATCCACCACACTACTTGAAACCATTAAGGAGGATCCAAACATCACTGATGTATGTTCATATATGAAGGGTATACCACACACTATCATCTGTAACCATTGATACTTTTTTTAATTCAATAAATTCATGGGGAAGCCTTACCCTGACCAATAATTAGTGTCAATCAATGGATTACTAACCCCTACTATTATAAGAGACCTGATATATTTTTTAAAAAATGAACCAAGGACATAGGAGAGAGTCTTTGTCTACATAACCCAACAATGGAAAAAATTAACATGTAGTATAATGAATCTAATCAACCCAATCGGCTAACACACATACACACTGTAGAATTTTAGTGATGAATTCCATGATCTAGGAAGTTGGGTGGAATATCAACCCTAATATATGCTCATTCTTCTTGACTATGTTATATGATGGATTGAATATCGATTCGATAGATATAGGATCCTTCTCCTTGAGTATATATTATGGGGAGATGTTGAATCTGTATAAATAATTTAGGGTAACCATAAGCCTAACACAACCCACTAACATGAGGGGCTTATAACCCCGAGAACACTCTAGTAGTCACTGAAAAACCCAATCACCATCCCCATAAAGTTAAAGAGGATGAACTTCTCATACCACCCTTTATCCCACGTCTAATATTGAAGAGAACCACACTAACATGTCCTATATTAGAATACACTCTGGATGAATAATCCACATGTCCAAATCCAAGACCTAAGAAAGGATATATGAGAAACCACTGAGGATGGAATAGTAAAAATCATATACTACAGTGGCATATGGTGTACAACCTCTCCAAGAAATCATTAACATGTAATATAATTTACATTTTGCGGAAATAATGTCTCCAAAACATGTACTAACATGTACAAAGATTATGGTACCAATGTTGAAACTGATTTAAACCTTCTATTTGTTGAGCCATGTAGTCCCAAACTACATGCAATGTGAACCATGATAACACCTTGGGTGTATAATTATTCCCAGTTCTAGTCATGTAGGCCATACATGGAATATATTATAACTACATTCTATGTTATGGGCATGTTTTTTATCTAAATACATGGCATGTATATCCATATGACATACTATATGACATTTATAGTCCCTTTAAAACCTAGCATTACATCCAGTATTGTACACGACTTGTGTTCTTCTCAACTACATTCAATATTTCCAGGTTATTCACCCATATTGCAGATCTATATAATTCTCTCACCATTGCAACCCAAAATCACATACATCCATGCCTCCATGATGCCATTCGAAATTTAGGACCACCATGGGTCCTTCTCGATACCCAAATCCATTATGCCAATCATTTTCTTGAATAATCATTACGAACCATCTCTCTAAAATTCATGATAGGTTGCTAGAAACAACATTTCTATATACATTCCCTATGCATAACATCGATTTACTTGTCCAATGTTAAAACCATGCTACTATGATGTACAAAAATTTGAACAACTGATCCAAACTATGATTGATATAAATATTTCATCACAAAAAAGGAAAAATAAAGAATTATGGTCGATGATAATATCAATCACCAAATATAAACCTAGACACAACACAATACATGTAGGACAAAGATATCTCTAAAAAGTAATTAAATATAGATAATCAGGAATAAATGTTTCTAAGAATCATTTATTGAATAATTTCTAGGTTTATGGGGATGATTTCAAAAGAATAATCACATAAAAAATTGTTATATCATAATAATCAATAGGATGATAGTAATAAACGATAAGAAAATATTATAAATAATTAATCCCAAAGACCAGGGTAAGAATCTAAGGAATAAGATCTAAGAAGTAGAAAAATTAATGTCACTTAAATCCATTTTTAAAATCCAATACCTCATTCATTATCTTTGGGAAATCAAGACCTGTTAGTTGATCTAATGTCATTTCCACCCAAAATAAGATCTCTCTAGAATCTCCCTCTACCTAGGGTTTATGTAAATAAAAAATATATAATCAGTAGGGGAACAAAATAAGGATTAAATAAATTTATTTATAGGTGTTTACATCCATTAAATAATTAATTAATTAATTAATAATTTCACTAAATGATAAAACTAAGATGAGTCATCTTGAGACCCAAAATGGGATTACAAATTACATCAACATTAACATAAATCCACTATTCTAGACACAGTTCCCGACTCATATTTTCCATCAATGGTTTCTTTTTTACATAAATTTTTATTTCTATGAGTACATAGAGTGGAGATAAATAAACATATTATACTTATATATATATTTTGAGGATCTAAAACACACACAACTCTATGTTGTCTTAGCTCATGGGTAATCAAAATACCCCTTAATCAATGAAATTGTTAGATATTTTCTTTAAGGTTTCCTTCTAGGATAAATTTACCTTTTTTGACAGTAGAGATCTTGATAATCCTAAACTCAAATTTGAGATAAATCTCAACAAGGAAAAATATGAGTCCCTATAGAAGCACCATTATAAAATAAATATACTTTCTTTATAATTATTAAATAATAAGTTAATTGATAGGAACTCATTTTGAAACTCTTCTTGTAATTGATTCCAAGAACAAATTACTATAGTTGATCCCGTATATATTTCATCCACACTAAAAAATATGATTTAGTTAACAATGTTTTAGCCAAAGGAACACCATGTTCTATCAGTGATCATACCAAGAAAACACTATATCATCCTACTTCATTCATTCTCAACCATCTAATTCAATAAATATTTCTTATACCATAAAAACACTACCAAGTTAAATGAAAAAAAATTCCAAAAACTCATCAATCAAAAGAAATGTATTATGATTTTTTTCTGAACTAGCCCAGTTTTCTGAAAATCCTCCTATAAAACAACCCACTTATAATGGTCACATTAAGTAGATATAAAAATTAGTTTGACATTACCAAAATTAAATAAAAATATAAATATATAATCAGTAAATTTATTTTACCTAGTGAAAACAACATGATCAATCATTTCATAAGTAAAAAAATCATCATGATTTACATGAAACTATGCAATGAATGTCATAAAAATACAATAATTCATAGTAAAAATCACAATATCCTTTATTAATGATCACAAGAAAATATTATCCCTTTCTTAGAATCAAATTTTCTTTCTATATCGATATCCAATTTAGATATCCTAATTAAAATACTATGTCTATGTATACTACTACCTCACTACCCAATGAGTCCTCACTCATGCTAACCCTAAAGTTTTTCCTAATCCTTTATTTTTTTACCACTTTATCATGATATAGCTCCATTTATACACCATTATAAATTAATATAAAAATTAATGGATATATCATAAGCTCATGTCTAATAATATTATTGATGGAATTAAAATCCAAGGTTATAAATCACATAAAAATGAAAGGTATTTCCCTCATAATTGATTTATAAAATTATAAAAAATAATATAAAAGTAAAATCTCTCCAGTTATTTCATAATAAAACATACATGAATTCCATAGAATAAATATAGTATAGAAAAAAAACCAAAGAAATTTGAAACAAAAAAACGTAAAAATTAATGAAAATTAAAAAATAAACTCATATAACTCTCTTATGGTATACATATACTAAGTTCCCACACTAGCTGTCCACTAATTACTATTCTAGTTCTTCCTAGAACTTCCATAAACACTCTCATGAATATCTAAAATAGAAATTTTAGATGTTGGATTGGGTATAAATTTACTCAAGAAGTTCCACCAATAATATCCATATACAATAATGAGATTATAGTATACTAATGTATATGTTAATGTAAACTATTAAATATAAAACCATCCCAAACCTCAATATAGTCCAAAATATATAGAGGTACACCATAAATCTCTAACAAAATTCTCACTTAAAAAAAGATATAAAATGTATATATATATTTCACATAGTAAAAATATCAAAGAAGAAGGGATATCTCAAATTTTACTACACCACACTGGTATCCTAATACTAATTTTATATATACTACCTATAATATATTACATTAAGTCTCATAAAATAACCAAAACCATACAAAAAAACAATCCATCAGTTCAAGTGGCATGAGGATAAAGTCATGATTATTTTTCTATGAAGTAATCCATGATCAACCTAGATGTTAGATCACACTCATAAGTCCATTACATGAGTGGTGATTAAATGTTTAATAACTATATGAAATCAAATAAAATTATATAACATTGAATATGGATATGAAAAAACCCATAATCTAATCCAACATCATAACGAAGGGATACACTAATCCATGTCTCTCATAGCTCAGGCCTAATAAGTGCTTCTAGATCTCACAATATCCCACCAAATTCTTACACTACCATTAATCTAGAAATTCATAACATGTTTGGGATAAATCATAAATATTACACATCATTGGGACATCCTTCATAATAATATAATAAAAAAATTAATGAAAAACTACACTTTTCTTTTTCCTAGTATCTGAAATATACTTTATAAATATACCATCTTGAAATAAAATATCCATAACCATACCATTAACTTATTGAAATCATCACCACCTTAAAATAATATATGTAAACTACCATATGAAATCACATTTTAAAATTTTTATCTCTAGGAAACCATAATAAACATTTTATAACCTATAAAAATTATTTTCCTCTAAATCCCTCTAAATTTGTAAAAAAATATACCATGTAATCTATCCATAGATAAATGATTACCACAAAACATTCTCTGATAAAAATGATGTATATGTAGCTTTTAAGTACCATCCTATGGAATTATTGTGTTCATGTCAGCACCTTTCATAAAACTCTTAATAAAACATATATTTTATGATCAAAACCATCATATATCACCCAACACTCTAATATTGGAATTAAAGGGAAAATAATATTTGGAAACATAATTTTAGGATCCATAAAATCCTAACCACAACATCTATTTACATTGATCCTCCATATATAAATAGTCAGAAGTACTATCTAAAAAATCAATACAAAAGGAAAAATATAAATGAGAATTCACACCCTATAGATTTACCCTACACACATTAACTACCCAACCCTCCTATTGAAAAAATACACTAAAACATATCATTATATTATACCCCAATAAAAAACTCCTACACTAATAACATAAGGAATAATATAGGATATAGTTATAAATATAGTATCCAAAATTGTAATTCTAGTTCAGGTTTAGAATAACAACCTCTACTTAAAAATAAAACCAAAAAATGCTTCAATTTCTATTAGTTTTCTATCTTCCATATTAATACATCATCCAAAATAATAATAATTTATACTATATTATGTAAAAACAAATAGAGTAAAAAAAAATTATGTGATGTGAAATAATTTTTTTTGAATATCCTCGCCTTTCATAATACAGTTAATTAAACCATAAAATTCAATTAATCCATAAAGGAAATGTCAAAGTACATCTATAAACATGGATATATAGAATCCAAATATCCCTCATTATATTTAAATCTATCCAAATAAAAACAAAACAATAGTAGTTCTCCACATCAAAATATATGTATATGGAAAGAAAAAAATGACCAATAAAAATATTCACCATTGGGTAACCTAATTTTATTTTAAATTTATTTAAAATAAAAGAATTATAAATCTATAGATGAAAAATTTATAGATGGAAAGATGAATCACATTTTTGAAAATGAAAGTCTAACTCTGATAAAGTGAAATGAAAAAACACTAAATGTATCACCACCTTTCACAAATCTATAATGGGAAGTTCCTCCCTCTAGATTTCCAAAACCATACCTCTCCTTAACTAGATCAAAACCAGACCATCCATTTCTTAATATATTCCCTTAGAATTCTAAGAATAAAACTCTTTAACTTAATTTCATTGAAACATGTAATGATAAAATCTAAGAGAGTTGAAACATAATAAATGAATCATATGACACTATTTATGGAAAAAAGGAGTATTACACAATAAAAAACTACAGATTTCTAATAGATAGACAATATTCAAACTTGTCCGATCAGGATGAAAATCATTATTTGTTATAAAAACACCATTTTAGATACATTGATAATAAAAAAACTAAATTCAAGATATTTTTTATGTTAAATATTATAATATTTCCTCTAATATATATAAATAATAAAACTCTATTAGAATCTAAAAAATATTTGAGACAAAAACTCTTATACTTTTATACTCATAAAAATAAAATATTATTATTATTTGTTTCTTATAAACTCAATTTTACTGATAATTTAGATAACATTCCTTTTATTTGAAAAAATATCAATATTCTGAATATAAATTTCTTTTAGTAATGACCCATCTAAAACACTTCCATGTTTCTAGATATAGGTGAAACATCAATTCATCCAATTTTTAAAATATAATATGCTGATAATTAATTTTAAGAGTTTATATTAAAACTTTATTGATACATTTTCCTTGTTTCTCACAAATTATTTTATTTCATTTATACAACCAATCTTTTGGGAATGACATATTCATATTGGTTTTCATATTCATTTTCATATGCAACATATGTCTATTTTTTAAATTTTAAAATTCCCTTATCATCACTCTATTATAATAAAACCATATTAAATAGTGTTATTAATAGGTGAAATCACATATAAAAATGGATATATTTTTTTATTACTTTCACTAACTACTAAGACAGTCAATGTTGTTGTTTAATTTTTGTCATTGTATTAACTGGAAACAATTCTTCATTACAAGTATTATTCTAAAATTTAACTTAAATCAATGACATGAATATTAGTTTTAAAAATAAATGGAATAAAAATATATTTTACAGAACTACTACTTTTAAAAAAATAAATTTTATTCTCTTAGAATTTTCTTAATTATGTCAGTTATAATATTTGAAAATTTGTTTTAACAGCGCTGGACCCACAATCCCAAATATAGTTCTAAAATCAGAAACATTACATTTATAGATTTGATCCCAAAAATTATGATCCAATTTTTTCCATTAAAACATTAAAAACATAAAAAATAATTATTGTACCACTTTTATACACAAATAACTCTTAGGATTATAGTATTAAATAATTTAGACAAACTCTTATATAAAAAATAATCATGAATTTAAGTGAGTATTTGTACCAATATACCAAGATTTTAATATTCTATATAAGGTTATCATAATCATCCATATAAAACCATTCAATGAAAAATTAATTTAATATCATTCTCAATAACCTGTGGAAATTGGAATGTAAGAACAGTGAGCTCAAATCATCCGTAAGTATAAACACAAGAAATGATAATTGAATGTCATCTATGATCATTAGAATAGAATAAGGTTATTAAGACAAAATCAAAGTGGATGATCACAACATAAGAGAACTCATACCCATCAAAACTGGATCAAAAAACATTTTTCATAGAATAATTCTATAAGAAATTTAATTTTCATGAGAATCAATAATCATGAGCCTTGTTATTTCAATCTTAATCAATTGATATTTTTATAACCCATAGAAAGGATAAATCAAATGTTTTTTTATCTTAGAATTTTTTTTCATAGAACCCTTATATAACCCTTAAAAATTGGAATCATTATATGGATGAAATCTAATAAGATTTACAAATTCATTGGAGTGATATCTAAGCCCACCCTTTGTGTAAGAAATATCTGGCTCACTCATGAGCTATAATGGGGATCAACCCCTCATAAAAAAAGATACAAGAATAATATCATGAATAAAGTACATATAAATAACATCTATTTATAAAAATAATAGAAACATCTATTATTAATATCATAAATTGATTAAACCATGTAAAAAATGGGTTCCATGATAACCACTTTGAAACAAGATGAACTCGTGGAAAAGAAAAGAGTTCCTTGAAAATATATTTGAAACAATTATAATCCATATAGAGAAATTTTATGTATGGTGAAATTTAAAAAAATATTAAGTAGATCATAATTAATTTAAAGGCTTATTGATTTTGATTAATGAAAATACCATTAAAAATACTCTTGATGAAAATACATTTTTTACTTTAAAATCACTTTCAAGAACAAAAAAATCAAAAAATATTATGAATATAATTTTATTTGAAAATAGACATGTAATTTTATAAAGTAATTTCTAAATTAAATAATGGTAATTATGATAAGAAAATGCATTCATGTCATAAATGTTAAAAATAAACATTGTCTTCAAACATTTTCTAAGAGGATCCAAAATGGCTCATTTGGAAAACATTATAAACTTTCGATTTTAAAAATTTTAAAAGAGGGTAGAGGATTAGGTAAAATAGTTTTAGAAAATAATTAAGGTTTTGAAAATAAAATTGTTTAAATAATATTATAAAATAAGTATATAGAATGAAATATTCCATATCTAAAGGGAGGATATAAGATCTGTATCACTTACAGAAAATTTCTTGATATTTCTTCAATTAATAAGAGAATAAATAGAAATAAAAAATTTAAAAAAAAATTAATAACTAGAGGAGAAGAATACATATATGTTTCAATAAAATAATTTTATATTGATTCCTCTTATAAAATATTAAACATAAAAAATCTCAAAAAATAAAGTAAATTGTATCATAAAGCCTTTTCCAGTTTTCTAACTCCTCAATTAGAAGTCCTAAAAAAGAATAAATTAAAATTAAATTTTAAATATAATTAACATAAGTATATTAGTGATATAAAATATAAAAAATTTTATTATATACAACTCATAAAATAAGATAATTATCTAATATAACATATTTCCCAAAGAAAACAATTTGAAACCTTCAAACCCTAAAATGATCATAACATTAATGTAAGAATTAATCAATTAAATTATTTTGTGTATCACATTTAAACAAATATAATTTTATTTTAATACAATATAATATAATTCAAATTAATTACATGAATAATTGTATAATATCAAATACTATGAATAATTAATTTAACCCAATGAAAATAAAATGAGTTATGAAATTATTTACCAATTGGAAACATTCACATCAAATTCCATTACATGAAATAATTCAAATTGAAACATAAAATATCCTGATTTATAATGGATTCAAGATTTTATATGTAAAAGGTTTTGTATATACACCATGAAAATTAAATTAGTTGTATGAATTTAATATATGCCTCAACGAAGTGAAAGAGAGACTAAGTCCCTTACCTTGAGCCCCAAATTTCTATGTATATCCTTTAAATATTATATAAATTATTTTATTTATTAATAAAATTTTATCATTGTAATAACTAATACATAATAATTTATTTATTTACTTTAAATATATATTTAAATAATTAATCAGTTAATCCTATGTCATGTGTTTTGAGGATATTTAGATCATTATTTCAAAATTGCTTTGGTGTGTTGACCATGGTCAAAGAGGTAATTGATCCATCATCTGAAAAATAATAATAACAAAACTATTATAATTTTTAAACATAATTTATATTTTTAATAACATTTAGGAAATATGATAATGAAAAATGAACAATATTACATCCATGGAGACGGTAGGTCGTATATACACATGAGTAGTATTTCAATTTTTCAACTATCATTATTTAACTGAGTAAAGTTTCATATTATCATTAAAAAATGAATATCATATCATAAATACCATATTATTTATTTAAATATACTTATATATATTATCCATGTGATGTGATGATGAAAAAAATATTCTTAACACTTCATGGAGGTGGTAGTTCATGCGTACACACGAATAACAGTATCATTTTTGTTTGAGTGGAAAGGTAAGAAATAAAATGTTATATTATATTTTAATAATTATAAATACATCATTAATATCATTATTATTTCATATATATCACATATACTCATTAAATATATCATTTTTAACTTCTATGAAATGCGTTAGTGAAAATCAAATCACATCGCTTCGTGAGGTAGTAGTCTTCCGTACACTCAAATGACGTTATCATATCCCCCCAAAAATGGAAAGTAAGAAGGTATATGTGATATCATAATTAAATAATAATAATTAATTTATCAATATAAAATATATACTATAAATATGTCTGTATAAAAATATGTGAGAGGCAATGAAGGAAAATGAATTACATCGGTCCATGTAGAGGGAGTCCTCCATACACACGAATGATGGTTTATTTTAAAATTTGATTAAAGAGGAAGATGATGTGGGTTATGAAAATAAAATAATAAATTCTTATTATATGATATATATTGGTGTTATTATAATGGAATTATTTATACATTAATAAAGGTGGTAAGAGATGAAGTAAAAGAACGAGTTTAGTGAAGATAATTTCCTTCACTTAGAACAAAAACCTTGGGATATCTTATTAAGGACGATAGGGTTGGTATTTTTAGATGAAAATAAGATATAAATTATGTTTAATTATGTTTGATATCATTTTTTTTGGTTTATAAAAATTTCTTAGGAGTTGTGAATATGTGAGGGGATTATGTAACCTTTAATAATGTATGAGGGTAAGATTTTTGTAAATACCCAAAACTATTCAATAATTGGAATTCACTCTCATCCAATGTGCCAAAAAATTGATAATTAATGGAATATAGGGATGATATGGTCAAGGAACACCTTATAAATATTTTTAAACATGTTCTTACTTAATCTTTTTTTTACTTTTATCATTTTAGTTTTCACTTCTATAACTAGCCTTTTATCTAGATAATTTATCATTTAAGAATAGAAATAAAATGATCCTTATTAGATAATTTGTACACAATTATTATAAATAAGAAATCCTATTTATAAAAAAAAATATGATGCATTTGGAAATCTAATTTCAACACAAGCACATGAGATTCGCAAAACCCCATTTTAACCTTTACCATCATAACAAAGTTTATTACTATTTAAGGGTAAATATAATTAGTATATACATAAAATTGGTCTATGAATGGAAAATTACTGATATTTCTAGACATATAACAAGGTATTAGAATAGAACGTGATTTCTAGGAATTTTAAAACATATAATAAAATACTATTTTTTATAAAATAACATTAATGTCAATTATCACACTATTAATTTAATTTGACTTTTAAAAAAATAAAAATAAAGGTATAATTAGACTCTATTATTTTAAAACAATTATATCATCATATATTTTCTAAAAAATTCATATAGTAAAGTAATTAATTTGACTTATATTAAATTAAATTTTTTTAGTATCATTTACATTATTTTTATTTTTATTAAATAATTATTGTTTTGGTGTTGCTTAAGCATTTAAAGTGGATATATATTTTATAAAAAAACTAAATAATTAATATCTTGAAAATAATTTCATTATAATAAAAATTTACATCAATATTCATTCATGTATTTCATTTTTCCCTATATGAACACATGAATTATAATTAAACGTAAGAGGGTGACATTTTGTCTTTTTCTTTATTTAAAAAATTATATTGGATGATATCATAGAAGAGTCCCAAAAGAAGATAAAAATAAAGCCAATGGTAAAAATAGTCCAAATACATTCATCCAATATGTATTTAAAAAATAGTTTATTTTAACAGTTATATTTTTAGTTTATCCCCCAATAAACGGGTTATAACCATAATTATGGTAAAATATTTTTATTATTTTCACCATTCATTATGACCAAAAATTGACTTTAACTTTTTATATAATAAAAATTATCATTATTTAAAATATTTACTCCACTTTACCAAATTTAATTCACAAAATATCATGAATATAATATAAAATTAAACCCACATATGCGATAAAAATCCATTTTTCAAGAAACCTAGTTTTCAAGAATATGATGATTTTATATTAAATATATGACTATTAAAAATCATTATATGAAATTAAATTCTTATTTATGGATATATAATATATAAATTTTAGTTAAAAAAGTAATGTTATTATTCATCACAAAATACATCATATTGAACCTAAGAGCAACATATATCTTAACCCAATAAAATTTCTCCTAAAATATTCTTAATCTTCTTAGAATTCCAGCACCTAAAACTTCAAAAGGGTGTTTAAGACATTGAACATGTGGTTATACATAAAAATCTAAACCCATTATGGAATCTATATCTCTTAATATAACCTCACATGAAAAAATCTTAATCCCCAAATCAATTTAAACCTTTTTCTGATACTAACTGTAATAGACCCTTCCCCACACTCCCAGATTTGGTGCTAAAATAAAAAATGTTACATTTCTGGCATTGATACCAATAAATGTTAAATAATTTTTTCTATCCAAATCATACAACATAAAAAATAAATATTTGGTCACTTATATAGCCCGATGACCATTTAGGTATAATGTTTTAGGGAATTAGGATAAAATATTATATACAATGTACTCATGACTTCAAGTGATAATTTTTCTAACTATACCTAGAATTTCATATTAAATATGAGTTCATCATAATCATCCCTATGAAACCCTTCAAGAAATAATTCATTTAATATCATTCTTAATAACTTGGATAAAAGGAGACATAAAAAGTGTGAGCTCAAGTGTTTTTTAAGGGTAAACATAAGCATTAATAGTTGAATTTCACCAGGGATCCTAAGAAGTGCATAAGGGTATGATGAAATAATCAATGTTCATGAGCATAAAATTTGATAACTTATCAAAATAAATCTTATAACAATAAACATGCAGTATTGAATAATGTTTTAAAAAGGAAAGAGTCATGAAAATCAATAATCATGAGCAATGTGGTGTACATCTTGATTGAAGGAAATATTTTCAACCCATATAATTCATAAATAAAACCTATTTTTATATTAGAACATTATATTTATATAACCCTTACAGAACACTTAAAAATTGGAATAACCATGTGGTTGACTTTTAATGTAATTACCAAATTAATTGGTGTGCTATCGAGGTTCAATTATTATATAAGGTATATTGGGATCACCTATGAGATATAATGGGAATAAACCCTTCGCAAATAATGTATAAGAACCATAAAATAAAAAAAGTACATATAACATGAATATAGTCATAAAAATAAATGAGAATCCATTATTCTTTTAATAACATGATTAACCCATGGAAAAGATACAGGTTCCATGAAAATATCTTCGAAACATGATTTACTAGTGGAAAAGAAATGAGTACCTTGAAAATATATTTGAAACAATAATAATCCATTATGAGAAGGAATTATTATTGTATCATTAAAAAATATATCATGTGGATTATAAGTAACATAAAGTGTTGTTGATGCTGATAAATTTAAATACCATTAAAATATCATTAAAAACATTCTCGAGAAAAATATGTTTTTACATTTAAAATGATTTTTAAAAACTGAAAATACACAATTTTTATGAGATCTATTCCTTTTAAAATAAAAATGGAAAATAATAAATGAAGGTTCAAATAAAGTAATATTCAGGACAATTAGAAAACTAGTTCATGTAATAAATGTAAAAAAATAAACATTATTTTGAAACATTTTGTAAAATGAGTCAATGTATCCCATTTATAAAATGTTAAGAAATTTCACTATTAAATTTTTTAAAAAGATTGTCAAATATCAGTTACAAAAGATTAAGAAAAAATTTAGTTTTATAAAATAAAATTTTTAATTTTTTTAGAAAAAAAGGATATGTAATAGAGAGATTCATAATCTAAAAGGAAAATACATGATCAATATCACTTACAAACAAATTTCTTTATATTTCTTCAATAAATAAGGAAGGGAATGAAAAAAACATGTGAAATACATGGGTAAAAAATTATATGAAAATATATTTGGTTTCAGAATATAAGATCATATTATTTTCTCCTAATTATAATTCAATGTAAACAATTATGAAATGACAAGAGATTGTATTATAATAGATTTGACACTTCGGTGACTCATCAATCGTAAACCCCATGAAATAATAAAATAAAGTGAAATGTTAAATATCATAAAAAATTATATTCATGATATAAAATATCAAATGAGATAGTAGATACACCTCATAAAATAAGATAGGTTTATAACATAACATATTTCCCAAAGAATACAATTTGAGACTAGAAACCCTTTCGATGATCATAACATTGAAGTGAGACTTAATAAATAAATTGATTCTGTGTATCAATTTTAAATACCCAAAAAAAGTTTAAATACAACATAAAATAATCAAAAGTCAGTACCCACATAATCTTATAATATTAAATATGGTGAAGAAATAATTTAATATAATGAATAGAAATCGCTTTATTAAATTCCTTACCACTTGGAAACATTCAAGTCAAATACCATTTGATGAAATAATTAAAATTGAAAAAAAAGTAACATTTTTTATGAAGGATGCATTTTATTACATGTAAAATGGGTATCAAATACACTATATAAAATAAATAATGTGCATGACCTTAAAATATGCCTCAATTAAGGGAAATTGAGATAGAGTCCCTTACATCAAGTCCCCGCATTCCACATATGTCCATTAACTAATTCATGATAAAACTAAATAAATAGTTGTTTTATTATAAATTTTTTACAGGTTTAATACCTTAAAATAAAATTATATATCTCATTTATTTTAATTACATATTTAAACACATAATCAGTTATATCCACATCATGTGTTTTGAGGATGTTTGGTTCGTTGTTTCATAATAGATTTGGTGTGTTAACAATGGTCAAAGAGGGTGTCGGTACATCATATGAAGAATAATAATAATGAAATAATTAAAATTTTTATAGATCATTTATACTTTTAAGACCAATAATGAAATAAGGTTTTGAAAAATGAACTACATTACAATCATGGTGACGATAGGCTATACATATGCATGAGTAACATTTCCCTTTTTCAAAGATCATTATGGAAAGAATTTAAGTACTATATTTTCATTAAATAATGATAATAATATCATAATAACATATTATTTATTTAAATATAATAATATATATATTCAATGTGATGTAGTGATGAAAACATTATCACATTACTTTATGGAGGCGGGTAGTACACACATACACACAAATGATGTTAACATTTTTTAGTGATTGGACATGTAAGAAATAAAATTATATATTAACTTTTAATAATGATAAATATATAAATAATATCATAATAATTTCATATATATCACATATATTCATTAACTATAACTTTTTTACTTTCTATGAGAAGATTTGGTGAGAAATGAATCACATTGATTCATGATGAAGTAGTTTGTCGTGCTCATGAGAAACATTGTCATATCCCACAAGATATGGAAATTAAAAAGATATATATGATACCATAATTCATGAATTATTGATATGTTACAAATATAATATATATATATATTTTAAATCAATCATTATATATATATGTGAGAAGAAATGATGGAAAACAAATTACATTGGTTAGCGAGCCGGTAGACCTATGTACACATGAACGATGGTTTCGTTTCCCATTTAATGACAGAGGAGTTTGATTTTACATTAACCTAATAAAATTTTAATATATTTTAGATATGGGAGTTATTATATTAGAATCATTAATAAATGAATGAAGGTGGTAATAGATGAAGTCAAAATAGAGAGTTTAGTGAAGACAATTATATTCATTAAGAACAATACCCATTGGATATATTATTAGGGACCATATGGTTGTCATTTTTCGATGAAAATAAACACTAGAAATGTATAAGGATGTTGGGGAGGGATTTTTTTAGGGTTTTGTGGATCCAAATGTATGTGGAGGTGTGAAGAAGTGTGGAGAGTGGTGACCTTTTATAATAGAGATGAGTTATATTTTTGTAAATATAAAAGACTATTGAATAATGGGAAGTTACCCTCACCCCATGTGCATCATAAATAGATAATTAAAGGAATTTAGGGATTATATGGTCAATAAAAACCTCTAATATAATGGAACATTCTTGAAACATTTTGTTTTTAACTTTTATGTTTTCTTTTACCATTTTAGTTTTCAATATGGTAACCAACCTATTTATCTTGGTAATTTATCATATAAGACTAGTAATAAATTGAGAATTGTTAGATATTTTGTACCCAATGGTTAAAAATATTAAATTAATGTTATAAAATAAAAAACCAATGTTGGTGGAAAATTAATTTTAACACAAGCACATGAAAAGTGAAAACCCTCGTTTTACCCTATATCATGGTAGGAATGTTTTTTTCTCTTAACAGGTCAATATTATAATTATAAAAGGACCATTGGTTGATGAATGGAAAATTATTGATATTTTTAAACATTTAAAATTTACTTGGAATAGGATATGTTCTTTATAAATTCTAATCATTTAATAAAATATTAATTATTATAAAATGACATTAATTTAAATTTTGACACTATTCATTTAATTTAACTTTAAAAAGCATAAAGAAAAATTTTAATTTGAATATATTATTTTCAGGAATTTATATCATGTTATTATTATATAAAAAATTAATGGATTATATAAATAATTTAATTTATAAAACTTTTAACCTTTTTAGTACCATTTATTTTATTTTTATATTAATAAAATAATTATTGTATTGGTGTTTCTTAAGCATTTAATGTATTTATATACTTAATAAAAATTTAAAAAATTACCCTCATGAAATTAATTCTGTTATACTCACAATGAAAATCAGTATTTATTCACATCTTTTGTTTGTCACTATGTGAACACATAATTGAAATTTAAAAGGAAGAGGGTGACACTTTGTCTTTTTTACATAATTTATTATATTGTTCACATTCTTGAAATAGTTTCCCACAAGACCAAAAAGATAAATCACAAGGAAATAAGGGTCAAAATATGGCCATCAAATAGGAATTATAAAAAAATTATGTCATTTTAACCTATAATTTATAGGTTAACCCCTGATAAACCTGTTTTAACATTAACTATGATTTTTTTACTATTTTCACTATTCATTTTGAAAAAACATTAATCCTAAGTTATTAGATAATATAAAATTTTTAGATTATAAATACAAAATCCATTTTACCAAATTCAATTCATAGAAGTGAAAAAAATATTTTAAAATTAAACCCATTGATGTGATGAAAAAGCGGTTTTTCAAGAAACCTATTTTTTCAGTCATAAAATGATGTTATATTAACTTTATGGCTAGTAAAAATAATTATAAAAAATTTAATTTTTTATTTATAGATAGTTAATAATGAAATTTTATTTAAAAAAATCCTCATTATTGGTTCTTTAATTAATTTAAATGGAGAAATATTATTCACTTTACAACAGTTTTCAGAAAAATGTATTTTTAAACCCAAAAATAATATTATAATAAAATCAATTTTAAAGACGATTTAAATGTAATTAATTGAATTAACAATAAAAAATGAATAAATTTATTACTTAAAATTAAATCTAAAGAATAATGTGACATTGAAATTAAATAATTTATTGAAAATAAATGATAGTTTTACAAAAATTGGGGTTTTTACTATTCAATGAAAAAAAATATTTTACAAAGTATCCAAAAATCTCACACTAAGTAAAATTTAAAATTATTATTTCAAAAAATTAATTTTGTTTTATAAAATAGATTTTCTAAAATCTCTATAATGCAATCATAATATTTTCTCAGAAAAATAAATAAATATCATATATGAAGAAAATATATTTTTTAAGAAAAAAATTACATTACTAGTTGATTGATTATTTACTAATAATTTATCAATAAATTCATATTTATTAAGATATATATATATATCATAATTTATTTATTAATATTTACACCCATCAATTTGATGTCTAGGTTATAATGGTCATGTATTTCTTCGATAATTTAATCTTAGTGTTGCATATAGAATACACCATCAAACATAATGTTTCTCTTTTAAAATATTGGGTTGTTACATTATTCAATAATTTTTTTGATCATATATACTTAAAATACCTTATCTATTTAAATTTTTAGGATCAAAATAATTAAAATGGTATAAAATCTTCAAGGTGATGTAAATGTGTAAAAAAATTAAAATTATTTCCTTAAATAATTTTTTTTTAATTATATTGGGTTTATATTCATTATTTTTTACCAATAATATTTATAGAGATAAAAAAACATGAATAAACTATCATGAGGCTACCCATGAAACTCTTAACTTTGAATGTGAACAATATAGTGATAATTTCTGAAGTGTGTTCATGATCCCCATAGGCTTTCAACTAGAACTTAAGAATAATGGATACAGATATCAGGATTGGCATAATCGAATGAATAAATCATCCAATAATAGGTTCCAAAATGAGAACATGGCATGTGTTCACCATATATTAGTGAGTCACATGCCTAGATAAATATGATTATATAAAAATATATCAATGACATCTAATAAATGAAACTCAATGTAAACTATAACAATTAATATAACAAGATAATAATCCATTGTATTTACACATGTATATTGAATAGTTCCAAATTGAAATAAAAAGGATAAAAGCGATGGTATCCCAACATAATGATACTAATGTAAAAGTATACAGTTAAAATCATAAAATAAATAAAAAATAATCACTACCCACCTTAGTGTAACATGAGGGATATCTCCCACAATGTCTCCTAAACTAAACCAGAACTCAACTTTCATGAATATACACCACCTACAAGGGGTCCCTTACATAAAAATTCATGAATCAGAACAAGTCCTACCTATTACCAAGATGAATATATAGAGAGTGATACTAACTATCCCATTATGATCCCATCATTTTATCCATGAGAAACCATTTTATAATAATCCAATAATTTTAGTTTAAGCCACATGAAAAAATTCTTTTAATATTTTAAATATATGCAACATGTGACATGATTTATAAAATATTAAGTATAAAAGTAAATATCTAGATAAAAATGTATTTATAACAAAACATATTGGGTTATAATTCCATATCCCTAAGGTTTATGGCTTCAAGGATCTTAATATAAATATATATACAACCATATCAATTTGTTTGAAATACACTAAAATGTGTTGCATAATAAATTGGATCTGTATCCACTATCCTGAGTGTCATTGTAATGTCCCGGATTTTTTTATGTATTATTTTAATATTATATGGGAATTAATTTTAGACCAGGCTCTGAGACAGCGTGCAGTTCCGAGGCCCGGTGATCCCAGAACAAATGTTTGAATTTAATTTAATAATTAAATTATGCACGCGTGCGGTTTTCCTAAAAAAGAGGAATAACTCCCAAATGGGTGATCGGATCAGAAATATAAGGGCGCCATTGCATTTGAAACAGCGTTTTTACCTTAGGTGAGGCCTAACTTCGGCCAGTGTAGGTCGGTAGTGAAATATGGTTTTTGGACGTAGCCGTAATAAAATATTTTATTAAAATATTTTATTTAAATCCTTGTTGAAAAGAAATATTTTATTCTTTTAAATAGATATATCATAGGGAGGGTTAGGGTTACATTCCCCCAAACTCTGATTTCCTCTGGAGAGCTCTGGAGAAGACCTCTCGACGCGGCGACGACATTCTTGACAATTTTCACCGGCGACGATGACGCGGCAACCAGATCATCACCAACGAATGCCGCGGAATCCAGGTAGGATGTTTAAGTTGTGATTTATTCCCTGTTTTTGATTTCCACGATGAACACAGACTAATCCATGAACAGATTAGCCCACGGATCGATCGTTCTTTCGGGATGGGCTTTTGCAGGAATCGTGAGGATTTGATTCTTGAAATTAATTTGGTTTTCATTCAACCTTTTAACAGTGATGAACCAAGATCGACACGAACATCGATCAAGGTTCATCCCTCTTGATTGTTGTGTTTTTATCCCCCGATTCCTAAGCGTTCTTCGTGTGCGTTCTACACGTTCTTGGAAAAAATCGATTGTTGTGCATTCATTTGTTGGAGCAATGATCTGAAATCAAATATCCAACATCGAGACGACCTAGCGGAGGTGTGATGGTGATGGCAGTAGACAAATCGATGTGGTTTTTAAATTCCTGTTCTTCGAGCGTTTTCGTACGGGCGGATCGGGACGTGTCATCAAGGCCAATCGAAAGCCCAAAACTGACGAAATCGGTTTCGTAGGGGTGGGACGACCCCAAATCCAGAGTTTCATGATGATCGGATAGTTGGATCAATAACTAGAGATTTGGTCGAGGCGCGTGCAGGAAGACAGTGATTCTGAAAATTTTCGGACTACACGTCGTGTAGTATGGGATACACGGTGTGTGTTAGTCGGCAAGATCACATTGTGTGTACTTCGGGAGTACACGGACACGGGAAGGGTACATGGAAAAGGACATGTCGTGTATACCCTTCCCCAGCCAGACCCGTCCAGATACACGGGATACCCCGTGTACTGGTACACGGGCAGGTGACACGGACACGGGCAGAGACCGTGTACGGGCACATGGCCAGCGTACATGGAGCGAACCCTAGGTGTTCGGACACGGCGTGTGATTCTTCTACATGCCGTGTAGTTTCTTTCTATCCAACAAGCCAAATGACACGGGCCGGTTACACGGGCAGTACCTGGGGTCAAGGAACACGGTGTGTACTTTTTCTACATGCCTTGTAGTTTGGTTTTACACGGCTTGAACGAATGACACGGGCCGTTTACACGGGTAGTACTTGGGGTCAAGGAACACGGTGTGTAACCATACTACACGCCGTGTAACCTGTCTTAAATGACTTGATCCACTTGTCTTCTGTGATTTGTACTAGTTTTCTTGGGTTTCGTACCCTTGTTCCTTTTCCGGAAGGTTCTGGTATCATTTCCTTTACACAGAAGTATGATCCCTTCAGCAGAACTTACTAAATAGAGTTGTTGGAATCCCCTCTGTGAGACTTAGAGCGGGATCCTCTATTCATTCCTGGAACCCTAGGTAGAGTTCTGGTATCGACGTGACCAACTTTACCCGAGCGCCGATCCTCTGCTTAGCGGATTAGCTCAGACTGAGTTGTCAGAATCACCCCATGACTTGGTTGTGATCCTCATCTGAGCATCATGTTCTCAAGGTACTTGTGGAGTGTGTCCTCCCGAAATGAGTACTTCGCATCTCTATCTCCTCATACCTAGGAGTGTGTTCTCATTGTTACGTACTTAGTGGAATCTTCAAGCTGGATCTTAGTAGTGGTATTCGCGATAGTTGATCGTGCATGAGTATATCTGGATATTCTTGTTATATGTTCGGTAGACATATACTGTGTAGAGATGACTATATCTTTACTTTGTGGTATTTACCTTATTGTATTTCCTTCTTGGTTTCAGGGTGTCCTACTGGGTATTGTTATACTCTCCCCTGCACGGGCTTTGCCCGCACGTGTCGTGTCTTGTGCAAACGAGCGAGCCTTTGAAACGATTCTAGGTGGACCAGGACTGGATGGTGCTCAGTGAGATCAGGCGGGCCGAGGTGTGTTCCTATGGCTACAGATTGCAGTCCTAGTACCTTTCCTTACAGGTTGTACTTTTTTACAAACTTTCTTTTGGTGGGATTGTACTTTTGGCCTAGGGTTTTACACTTGTTGTACTTTACTTTCCTGTCGTACTCTGTTGGTTGAGATTTTTAGTATATGCATGCATTTCCATTTTTTTAGTAGTTTTACTTTTCAGCTTTGTGGGGTTAGAGATGTGTGTGTGTGTGTACAGGTTTATAGGCAATTCCTCCCATGTTAATAGCATGCATACTCGGTGCTAGTCACCAGCCCCTGGCCTATTGGAGGCGGGCTTGGGGAGTTGCAGCTCGGGCCCCACTGGGACGGGTCGTGACAGTCATAATAAATAAAGATCATAGGATATGTATAGTGGAATCCATCCTAATAAAGTACTCCTCCTAGGTTCCCAACATTTGTGTATGGGGTTCACATGAGTAATAATCCTTATAAATGATTGATTTTAATTTTCAAATAAATCTAATAGATCAAAATAATTTAAGAAAAATCTTTTATTAAACATATAGTAGGAATCAATGAATTCCATTATCAAAACATGTCTATAATATAAGAACCACAACTCTAGTAACCTATATCCAGTGTTTAATTTATTAAATTGGAAAATGATACGAGGGATATCACCTCATAGAAATGATCAACATTGAAGTCTTGAAGAACCATATACAAACCTGATTCCCATTGTTTTATTGGAGACAAAATATAAAACATAAAAAAGAAAATTTTCAGAATAATTGAAATTCATTAAAATATTTCTTCTTCATAACCTGGGGAAAGGAAACAAAATAAGGGCCTAATAAAATGCTCTGTAAGGGTTAAGTATAAAAAAATATAGCATGTGTAAATAAGTCATAATAAATATTGAAATTAAAATAGATGAAAACACATTCCATTTAATCAATAACTTAAGCATGAAATTTAACCATGGATAATATCAATAAAGTAATTTCATGAAAAATAATAGATGAATTATCAATGAAAAATGATTAATATGAGACATCATATTCTTAAACATAATTATATCTTTACCATTAATCCATTGAACCAACACCATTTAAATTATGGGTAGGTGTACACCATAAACCAATTTAATATGGCTAACCAACTGGTTTGTCTCCTAAGACCCATTGATGCATCGAGAAGATTAATAATTCTAGTCCCCAGCCATTACTACATTTCTAATTTGATTCTCATATATTGAATAATAATTTTAATTCATAATAAACATGAATTTTATATAAAAATATATATTGAATAAATAATAAATAATATCAATATTTCCCCATTCAATCAAATAACATTAAAAGTTAAAAACCATATGTAGAAAAAGTATGTGGTTTAGAAAATAATAAATTCATAATAAAATGAATATGTATATTTAAGATAAATTTAATTTTTAATGATCATAAGAAACTGATTGTTTAAGAAAAATGTTAACAACCACAAAATTAGTAAGAAATAAAATATGACAATCAATTCTTCAAAAAGTAGATTTTGTAGTAAAATAAAGTTATTTAATAATATATTAAATTGGAAGTGAAATAGTTAATTTTTAAATAATGTTATTATTTATAAAATCATTGAAATCATATATAATATTTTAAAGAGTGTAAAATTTTAATGGCAGCATAAAAATCTGTTAATTCCATATAGATTTAAAAATACATTCATTTTAATTTTTTTAAAGAAAGTCGAAAATGAAACATTGAGAAAAAATTAAAAAGATTCCTTTAAAACCTTTTAAAAATTAAAGGATAAAATAATACATCCATAATAAATAATTTGAGTAAATTAAAGGACTTTCAAAAAATAATTTTGAAAATATGAACATAAGTGAATATTGTTCCAAATCAAAAAGGGAAATAAGATTTTTATTATTTAAAACATTTATCTTCAAAAGTGTCTTTAATTGAATCATTAATAGTCATAAATAAATATATCTTCCTATTAAATATTATAATGGGAAATTATATACAACACATTTGGAAAATAGGTAAATAATACCAAATAAGTTTCAATAGAGTAAAGATTGAGATGGAATCACTTATAATGATCGTATAATTGAAGTGATAATTAATCAATGAAATGATTATGTGTAAAAAATTTAAATCCAAAAAATATAAATGAAAACAAAATATATAAAAATAAATTTTAATTTTAAAATATAGACATAATAGAATCAATAAATAAGTGATACAACTCAATAAAAGGAAATTAAGTTAAGAAACCCATTACATCAAATTTCCCCTTTATTGAATGTGATTTGAACTTCAATATAATGGTTATAGAGAATTTATTAATTTAAAATATAACCATATTAATATTTTAATATCACATATGATACCATTATAAAATATTTTCTCATATTTTCCAATAATATTAATTTATTATCAATGTTTCTGGTGTTAACGACTTTATTTTTTAATGCATATTTTATCTCGGAAGTTCTAGTACTTATTCTTTGATTATGATTCCATAATATAGATAATTTTAACCATGAAATAAATATCATATATATTCTTGAAATTTATTCTAATTACCATATATGTAATACATAAATGAAAAATGGATCACATCACATCGTAAAGGTGGTAGTCCACACGCACACACAAGAGACAGTGTCATTTTTCAATGGATTGAAAGGTAAGAATATAGATATGATAATATAATAAATAATAATAATTATGTTATAAAATTCAAATATATTTATTTTTTCATCTTTTTATCCATCCATATAAAATGGAGATGAAAAACTAATTACACCGCTACGTGGAGATGGTAAGCTGTACGTACACACAACCGATGTTTTTATTTTTCATAGGTTGGAAATGAGGTGGAAAATAGTTATACCATAATTATAATAAGATATAAATATATTTATGATATTGTATTTATTATTTTAGTATGGGTATAAAAGATTTATAGGGTTTATAATAAGAATGAAATTTTAAAGAGTTAGTAAAGACAACTACCACATCTTCGGTAGGCTTTCATTATAACTCCTCTTAAGGGAATTATGGTTGGTATTTTGGGAAGAAAAATAATCCTATGACATGTATAAGGATTTTTATAAGATAAATGATTATTGTTAGGTTGATATATAAGGTTAAAATTCGTGTAGTGAAGAGAATGGATGGGTTTCCTTTTATAAGTGTGAGGAGGGGCATTATTAGAATTTCCTAAAGTATTTAATTTATATAAACTATTTTTCATGTAACAATGACTAAATAATGATATTATTAAAATATAATATTATTTTGAGTCAAAATAATATCATAAATGAAAATTTGGACAGTTTTAGGGGATGTTTTCTCTCTTTTCTCTTCGTTTTAACCCCACATTAACCCTTTCGACAATTACCACTATAATTTTATTTTTTACACTATAAGAGCCTAGAAAGTTACCATAAAAGGAAAATTAGACCATAAATTGGAAAAGGATGAAATTTTATTCTATATTTTATCCCCTTTGTATTAGTTCAATATTTTTATGGTTTATAAGTACTAAATAATACAATACTTTGATAAAATATCCTTAATATCATTTTGATACTATTCATTTAATTTAATTTTAAAAACAACGATAAAAAGATATAATTCAAATATAATACCTACAAATGAAAAATAAATTATATATATATTGATAAAAGTTTTACTACACAATAATTCATCCAAATTATATTAATTTTAATATTTTTTTTTAAAATTCATTTATTTTATTTTTCAATTAATAGAACAAATACCGCATCGACGTTGCACAAGCATTTAATGTAATTATTCAATCACTAAAAATTAAAATTAAATTTCATTGGTAAAAGTAAATTAATTATTCTAAAAATAATTTTTTATATTGTCCCATAACATATTAATATCCATATGTGAATGTATAAAATAAATTAAAAGTAATAGAGTGAAATTTTATAATTTTCTTTTCTTAATATAATATAAATGTCATTAGTAGGGTCAAATGGCTAAAAAATACCATATATTTGTATTTGGGATTTATATGGCAGAATTATTCCCATATAGTTAAATAAATTCACATGTTTGGTTGTTTTTTCATTCCATATCATAGTTTTTTAATCCTTAATTACCTAATTTACTTTAGCGATGTGATAAATTTTACCACGATTATTATTGATAATGAAAAAAAAACAAAAGATAAATATTTACCAAATTTGGACTTCCAAATTCCAAATATAGAATCAATTTTTAAATATCAAAATTATATATGTATAATTAATTAATTTAAAATATAAAAATGATGTTTTCAACAAAAACAATTTTTCTAGAAAATTTTCTTTTTAGTATTAAAATGTTTTATAGAAAACTGACTCATAAAGTTGATTAAAATCAATATAGTTAGATTTTTAATAATATAACAGAACTAATTTTACATTTTAACCATTTTAAAACAAAATTTAATTTTTTTATTTCTTCAAACAAATATACAAGTTTTAATAAAATAATCAGTATAATTCACTATTCACTGAAAAATCAATCCTCTTAGTAAAATCCAAAAAATTCAACATAAGATAATTTTAGGATGCTGATTATAAAATTTATATTATTTTTATCAAATATTTTTTAAAAAATTTATATAAAATAATTATAACATTATATAATGAGAATCAATAAAAACCATTTTCGAAGAGCTTATATTTTGAAGAATAAAAATATATCACTAAAATTATGTTCTTATTCCCTAATAATTAATAATAAAATTTGTATCAAGTATGTACTTTATATATATATATATCATAATATTATTAATCCTATTCATACCATCTAATTCAATTACTAGTTTGTAAAAATATTATTTAAATAATAATATTTTGTGATTTTTTTAATCTTAGTATAGCTTGTTGTATACGCTATTGAACACAGTTTTCTTTGAAAATAACTGGGTTATACATTCTAACCCATTAAATAAATATAATTACCAAAATATAAACTGGTTTTTTATAATCAAGGGTGTGAAATTTTATAATCATTTTATGGAAGACCCACATCATAAAAAGGGTTAATAAAATTCACACTTAAAAGGTTGGAAAGGAAAATACAATGGTCATATAGAATATCACAAAAAATGGTTTCCAAATAAGGGAGGATTAGTAGGAAGATAAAATATGTACAAGTATTAGAAAACTAATTCCCATGGACTAATAGAGAGTGATATGTAACATGGACATGCTTAATTTAACAAACAGAAAACAGTAAATCTATGATGGGTGAAAATTTTATCAATTCATTAGAAATGATCATAATAGGATATATTTTGTGTTTAATGAAACTTATCTCTTAATTTAGGAATTAATTAACGAAAAATACTAAAAACATAAATAAATAAACATAAATTATAGGAATAATTTCATCCTTTATCATTTTCCATCACAATCTCATCATTTCTCTAAATTGTAAGTATTCCAGATAAATAATTCCATGCCCAAAGAACTAAAATAAACTTATAATGGATCACATAGTTCATAATAGGATAACAAGATATTAATTTAATCTTTAAATTTTAAACAAAATTAAAATGGTCATGAAAAGGTAAGATAGTATCTAAAATGTATAATCCTTTATATGAAGAAATAATATATTTTACTTCAAATTTTCTACAATAACACTAAAGGTTCAACATAGATTATTGAACAAAATAAATAACCTTATATCCTAATAAACCTCAAAAAACTAAACATGAATGATTTATTTAACATAATTGGTGATCTCATACCTTTTAACATACATTCCCAAAATTTAATTTCATTCTTTAAAAATAATCATTCATGTTAAACCACATGTAAAATTTAAAGGTTACATATATTTCTACCGAATAAAGAATCCAAAGAATATCATTAATCACTATGATAAATCACTATATAATCTTATAATATAGTAAAAATTACAAGAATACCATGAATCAAATTTAGATACTAACACGAGAGGTAATGATTTTCTAGATCATAAATATCTATGATTTCCCTATCAATTAATCACTTTTTATCCATCATGATTATCTATCTCATGTTATCCAATCGAACATGACAGATCATATTCTAACCCAAAGGGATATTTTAACCCCAATATAGTATTCTTCCAAAAATAATGTGTTATTATAAAATAACCTCAAAATATCATCACATAAAACATGAAAAATAGTATCTATTACTATGAACTTATGGAAACCTTAATCATTTAAACCCACAATGGTATACATAAATATTAAGTTAACCCCACATTAAAAGATATATGATTAAAAAAATAAAACAATCCTTATTTCTTAAATAAAATCTTAGACTATTTCTATAAATCCAAAAATTCAATAAACATCAACAAAGAAGACCTAAATCCCTTTTCCATAAAATCATTAACCAATTTCAAGGTCACTAATATTATTCCATTTATTTAATAAATTTCAATCATCCCTTTTTTAAAAACATAAGAAATTTAATCTTTAAACATCCATGATTGGTATACCATATATCCTTACTTAGTCTAGGAGTTAACCCTTTTATTAGAGAATTGGATTAGATAGTTCCCTTATTACCCATACATAAGACATTGAACAATAAAATTTTCTTTGGGATTTACATAATATCCCTCTATAAAACTCCTATTTTTTAATAAAAAATTTGTTGATATATGACCTTATATTTCTTATAGAATTCAATTTACTACTTCTTTGAGGTATTCTCTAGGGTTTATATATCTACATTTATAACATGATTTGAATTGATATTTTGTTTCTCAATGGTCTCCATGACCCATGATATAAGAAAATTATATTATTCTATTAATTTGTGATATAAAGAGTTTTTTTTGATAGATTTTGATATTAAGAGTTAGTTAAGGTGTTCATTATTAATCATACATTGTGGTAGATAATTAGACACAATCACAATATCATTCACTGGATTTTAATTTGGTTTCTCATAATCATCGGATTGCCCAAAAACATTTAGTGTTAAGATAATTATTTTTTGTTTCAACCATTATCTAAAATAAAAATAATACTATGAGAAACAATAATAATAGTTTAAAACAATATAAAATCTAACTTATGAAAATTTTAGGATGTTATCCTATACTAAGACATATATTGAAGGTCATTCATAGGGCTATGTTTCCAAATCTATGTTTTCCTAAATCTATATCATAAGGTTTCTTCTATAATTACTCTAATAAAAAATATAACAAACCAAAATATAGTAAACCCTAGTATATTTATAGTTCATAACATTGACATAAGATAAAAGGGATCTCATCCTAAAGGGCTGATCAGTTTAGTAGTCTTAAAAAACTAGATACATATAGGATTCTTATTTTTTACATTGGAAATAAAATATAAAATATATCTAAATAAAATTCTCACCATCCTTGAAACTAATTCAATGATTTATTATTGTTATAATTTTTAATGGAAATAATATAATGGGGATCTAAAATTCTCAGTAAGGGGTAATTATAATAGAAGTTATCATGAGAAAATAATTCAAAATTAATATGGTAAGGTAAATGAGTGAAAAAAATTGCCATTTAATCAATAACAATAGAAAAAAATATGTCCATGGATAATAATAACTTAAATATAAATGAATTAAATGATTAATATTTTATTTTAGGATATCAAACATCATGATATTTTTACCATTACAGCGATGCACTAAGACAGTTTAGACTATGGGTAAGAATACAGCAAAATCCCTTTTAATAAGGCTATCCAACTAGTTTGTATATTGAGATAATTCAATGTGTTGAAGGGATATATAATTCTAGGACTCATACGTCACTATATGTCCAACACATTACTCAAATTTTTAATTATAAATCTAATTCATAATTAATATGCATATTAAATAAATATCTATATTGAATATAAAATACAAAGTATCAATATCTCCCTAGTCAATCGAATAAATTTCAAAGTAAAACACAATATATATAAATGGTATAAAATATAAAAAATATTCATATCAATGATACAAATAATATAAAAAATTTATGATAAATATAATGTCTAAGGATCACAAGAAATTTAATATTTCAAGAGAAAGTTAATGGTCACAAAATTAGTGAGATATGAAAGATGGCTAGAAATTCATTTGAAAAATTGTGTTTTTAGTAAAACAATGCCTTTTAATGAATTGAATAGATTATAACTGAAAAACTATCAACAATTTCCAATCAGTAGTTTTATCTTTTAAAATCATTTAAATCTAGTAGAATGAGATAAAGAGTGTAAAATGGCATTGGTGGTTGTAAAGTCTCTTAACTCTTGATACATCAAAAAACATTCCATTTGACTTTTTGTAAATAAATTAGAAAATGAAAATTTCATATAAAAAATAATTATTATTCCTTTAAAACATTTTAAAAGGTATAAGATAACATAAAATGTATTTAAGAAATCATTTAAGTAAATAAAAGTATTTTTTTTTAAACAATTTTGAAAAAAAATGAACATGGAAGAAAAATGTTCATGTTCAAAAGGGAAATAAGATTAGCATTTCTTTTAAAAATTTATCTAGTGTGATTAAAATAGATTTAATCATTAATAATCATTAATAAATATATATTACTATTAAATACTTTAAGGGAAATCATATATACCACATAAATTAAATAGGTGAAAAATACCAAATATGTATGAATGGAGTGGAAATTGAGATGAAACGCATTACACTGATCATATAATTGAAGTGATAATTAATTAATTAATATATTGTGTATAAAAAATTTAAATATGCACATGATAAATAGATATACAACATAAAATAATAAAACTTCATTTCACATATAATATTGATATAATAGAATCAATGAATAAGTTATATAACCCAATGAAAGGAAATTGAGTTAAGAAACCCCTTACCTCATGTTTACCATTAGTTGAACATGGTTTAACCTTCTATATATGGTTTTAAACATGTTATAATTATATAACAAGAAAAAATTAATATTTATAATATTAAAAATGATCCTCTTATTACATCTTATCACTCATTCGTTAATAATATTTCATTATTATCATTGTTTTTTTTTTGTTAACTACTATATTCTTTCATTCATGTTTTCTCATTGATGTTCTGGCACATGTACTTAAATTGTTGTTCCATCATCCCCATAATGTTAATAATTATATAAATATAATTTATTTCCATTAAATGTGTCCTTATTACCATCTATGTGTATCATAAATTATAAAAGGTTCATATCGCTTCATAGAGGTGGTAGTATACATGTATGCACGAGTGATGATATTTTTTTCCAATAGATTGGAGGGTAATAAGGTATATATTGTATTATAATTATATAGGAATAAATATTTCTAAAATATCATATATATTCATTAGGTCCATATTTATAATCATCTATGTAAAATAAAGATGAATAACAAAATTCACCTTTATGTGGAGGTCGTATGCTATACGAACGCACAAACATTGTTTACTTTTTCATGTGATGGAAATGTGATGAAAAATAGTTATGCCATAATAACAATAAAATTTAATTATATTGATGATACTATAGTTATTTTTTATGATGGGTATAACAGGTTTAGTACAAGTATAGGAAGAAATAAATTTTAGAGATTTAGTAAATACAATTATCTCTTCTTTGAAAGACTTCCTTTAGATCCCCTCTTAAGGGAATTAGTGTCAGTTTCTTGGGAATACCACTGACTCTATAACATGTATAATGATTTTTAAAAGATAAATGGATAGTTTTTTTAGAGATATAAATTTTAATGTGTTATAAGGAAAAGAAACAAGGGGTATCCTTTTATAAGTGAGTGGAGGGGAATTCTTGGAATTTCATAAAGTATTAAATTAATATAAGTTATATTCCATGTTAAAATGGATCTAAATTGATTTAAATTAAATATAATAGGAATATGAAACTAAATAATCACTTTCAATAATATTTTTTCCTGTTTATGAGATTTTTTTTCAAACTTATCTCTTTTTTTACCCCTTATTGTCCCTTTTGAGAATTAACGTGGTAACAAAGCATTTTACAATACAAGAGACAAGAAAGTTACCATAAAAGGAATATTTTACCATAAATATCCAAGGAATGATATTTTAGACAATATATTATCCCAATCATCCTAGTTTAAACTTTGTATGGTTTTTTAATAATTTAATATATATTATTTTATAAAATATCATTAATTTTATTTTTGACACTATTTAATTAATTTGACTTTTAAAACATCAAGAAAAATATGGAATTCATATATAATCCCTTAGCAAATAAATAATATGTTATATTTATATATAAATGTTTTAGACACATTAATTCATTCGAATTTTATTACATTTAATATTATTAAAATCTTATATATATATATATATATATATATACTATTAATTGAATAAATATTTTTTGGGTGTGTTGTCACGAACCGGATCTGGTCGCCACCATTAACGGCACCAAACCCGGCCCGTGGCAAGGCCCGAAGGGCATTCCCTATCCCCACGGGTTGGCACAAGTGCCCGGGTATCAAACAAATCTGGTTTGGGAACGATTTACCCGAGTATGATAGCATAAATCATAAAAAAACAATCAATTATTAAAATCTGAAATTTTCATGCTAAACAATTATTAACAAAACCAGATCTGAATACATAAGTTTAAAGACACTACAAGTGGTCTAAAAACAAATAATGACAACATAAAGACATCCCCATGGACTCCACATGACAAGGGGATCATCACCCGCAAGCCGTCCCCGCAACTCCGCCCCAACGATGGGGACTAACATCCCGAACCGCCATCACCCTTAGCCTTCCCTTTACCTGGGTCAAGCATGAGAAGGTCTACTTACACCCAAGGGGTGTAAGTAGGGTGTGAGCCTAAGCCCAATAGGATACCACCAGTTGATTCCAAAGATTATGCAATACAATGTGAACAAAACAAGCAATTTTAATACACAAGGTGAAACAGTGTTAAAATTCAAAGAAATGCAACTTTCAAATGAAAACAGTTTTCAATCCGAGAATTTCATAATGTTAGAACATTAAATAGAAATGTGAGATACTGTAATGTAATGCCAAAAACAACCCACAACAAGGGTATATACCACAAATCCTATGAGCATCAAAATCAGGAACACCCCTAAGCACTAGGTTGTCTCGGACCCTATGTACCTTGTACCTCGGTGTAGAGTAACCATAGAAAAATCCGTTCTCGTGCACGAGCCACTAGTAGGGAACATACCCATAACCTATTGGTCCCCAATCATCATCCAAATAGTTTAGTTAGAGTTGTCTTTATCCATATGCTAAGTGGAACAGGGACAAAACCCATCCGATCCACTAGCCGTACTAGTACAAATCCGCCCCACCTAAGTACCCGGGCTTCCCCTTTTTGTGCTCAAACAATTTCAGCAAACAACACACATACTTTTTCATATAAAATATCACTACTAGTCACAAACAAATTTTACAGTAGCTACACACATTTTATACCATTTAAAACACACAATAAAATAATTTTATTTCCAATAAAACAACTTCTCAAAACATCACATTGTTTTTCACCCAAAGCTCTTTAAGATATCCACCTTTCACACTATGATAACACTTGTAAGTTATTAAAAAAAAATTCAGTTCAAAACCCTTTAATGAAACCAAAAATTCAGTTATGGGGCATCCCAAAATAGACCAATAAAAGATTTGAATGGAAACCCCTCAATTTCACCAAAAATTGGAACATAAAATTCATTTGCATTATAATGCAACTAAAACCAATTTTTACAGAAACATTCAAGTGAAGTAAACATTAGAGTACCATGAAAACAGCAAGCTAATTCACAAAAATTGCACACACAATGGAATCACCTACCAAATTAACAAAACCCCTTGAATCTCCGTGCGAAATCAAATCGCACCCCCACCGCACCAAGAGAGAACTAGATCAAACCTAAAACCACACAAATTGGCCAAGAAATCCCAAAGTTAAACCCTAGGTTCGAAATCCTAGTTTTTTTACATTAGTAAACTCAATTATAACCGAAGAAACCCTAAGAACAATGAGTTAAACCCAATGTAATTTGAAAGAGGAAAGAAAAGGGATCATTTACTTGAAGTATCTTGATGTAATCACTCCAAAACTCCAGTATCTGAAATTTAAAAGATCCCAAATTTAGGGTACGTTCGAAAACGATGTATTATCTCATTTAGGAACTGGAATGGAGGAAAAAGATTAATAATTGAGAGAGTTATGAAAGAAATACTTTACCTCTTCAAATCTGGGCGATTTGAGGAACCCTATTAAGATCGGTAAAAAATCGCGATTCTAAAGAGCTCCAAATGGGTGGGAGAGAGTTCCGACGCTCGTCTGGGTTACTTGGTCTTGAGTGAGACTTGGAATCACCGAAAAAGCCCAAATATTGAATAAGTTATAACAAAATCAAATTTTATTTTTAAAACAGGAATTGGGATTTCGGACAGGCCCAACCCCTTAGACAAAAACCCAAATAACCCCTGGTTATGGATTTCTAAAAGCTCCAAATTACCTTGGTGGTGTTAATAGGTTAGGGGAGGTCAATTATAAATTTGAATGGATGAAAAATATTGAAAAATAAAAAAGTTATAAAAGATACAAAATTTATTTTTTAATCTGGAATTGGGCTCACGGTTTGGCCCAATTCATGAATACTCATCTATTCCTCCCTAAAACCTAGGGAAACCCCCAAAAAAGAAAGGATGTAAATTAAATGAAAAAAAATACCTTTAAAATATGCCTTGTATGTGACAATTCTCCCCACCATTAAGGACTCTCCACCCCGGAAAGTCAACATGAATCTCGGTTGGAAAACAAGAATGGGTACTCTTCCTCGACCCATGACTTTCGCTCCCATGTCTCATGTGTATCATTTCCATGCTGCCATAAAACCCGGACTAAAGGAATAGACTTTCCTCAAAGTATATTCTCTTGGGAGTCCACTATTTTCATCGGTCTCTCAACGATAGACAAGTCAGGCTCTATCTCTAGTTCTTCCCAACTCAACACATGGGATGGATCCGGATTGTATTTCTTCAACTGAGAGACGTGGAAGACATCATGGATAGACGTCAACTAAGAAGGTAAGGCCAACCTATATGCCACCTTACCAATACGCTCGGTGATCTCAAAGGGTCCGACATACCGTGGCAACATCTTACCTTGCTTACCCAATCGACGATGGCCCAGACGAGGGGCCACTTTTAAGAATACCCTGTCACCCACAGAAAACTCTAGGTCTCGACGCCTCCGGTCAGCATAAGATTTATGACGACTCTGAGCTGTCAATAAGCGCTGCTTGATCAACTTGACCTTCTCAGAAGTCTCCTGCACAAGGCTCGGCCCCAACAGTGAAGTCTCTCCTACCTCAGCCCAACATAGGGGGGACCGACAAGGCCGACCATAGAGCGCCTCAAAAGGGGCCATTCGAATCGTGGATTGGTAACTATTATTATAAGCAAACTCTACCAATCCCAAATGGCTATCCCAAGAACCTCCAAAGTCCAGGACACATGCACGAAGCATGTCCTCCAATATCTGATTCGCCCGCTCTGTCTGACCATCCATCTGTGGGTGGTATGCTGTGCTCATCTTAATCTGAGACCCCAAGGACTTCTGAAGGCCTTCCCAAAATCGAGAAGTGAAGTGGGGGTCTCTATCCGAGACAACAGCTGATGGTACACCATGGAGTCTCACCACTTCTTGAAGATACAAATGGCCCAACTCATCTACTTTAGTTGTATCTTTAATCGGAATGAAGTGGGCTGATTTGGTCAGATGATCAATCACCACCCAAATAGCATTCTTACCCCGAGGTGTACGGGGTAAGCCAACAATGAAGTCCATGGAAACCTCTTCCCACTTCCAGGTAGGAATGGGTAGTGGTTGGAGCAAACCGGATGGCCTTTGGTGCTCTACTTTCACCTGCTGACATGTGTAGCATCTCGAAACAAAGTCTGCTATGTCCCGTCTCATACCAGGCCACCAAAACTACCGACGAACATCATAATACATCTTAGTGGTACCCAGATGGACATCCCACTGAGACTGGTGGCTATCTTACATCACCACCCTCCGCAGAGGTAATGGCACTACTGAACGGCCCTTGAAGCACAAGATGCCCTCAGGAGACGACGACCAATCAGAGGATGTCTCCCCACCATGAAGGAACTGCTTAGACCGCTGACAAAGATCATCACTGGGCTGTTCCTGCTGAATCAACTCCAATAGAGAAGGAGTCAACTGGACACTTTCCAAGAATGCCCCTCCACTGTATTCCCTGGTCTCCACATGCATCTGAGAAAAGAGACCCATCAATTCCCACTCATCACTAGACTTCCTCAAAGCCTACACTGGAACTCTTCGGCTCAAAGCATCAGCCACTACATTACCCTTGCCTGGGGTATAGACAATGTCAAAGTCAAACCCCTGCAAGTACTCGATCCAGCGACGTTGCCTCAAGTTGAGGTCCTTCTGCGAGAAGATATAAGCCAAGCTTTTGTGATCAGAGTATACCACAAACTTCTCCCCAAAGAGGTAGTAACGCCAAGTCTTCAAAGCATGCATCACTGCTGCCAACTCCAAGTCATGGGTTGGGTAGTTCTTTTCATGTGGTCAAAGTTGGCGAGAGCCATACACGACCACATGATCATCTTGCATAAGCACACACCCAAAAATCATACCTGAAGCATCAAAATAGACCACATATCCCTTTCCAGCCTCTGGAAAAATCAGCACGGGGGCAGTAGTCAGCCGTCTCTTCAGCTCCTCGAACGATGCCTGACATTCTAGACCCCATACAAACTTCACCCCTTTCCATGTGAGGGAAGTCATCGGTGAAGCAAGCCGAGAGAAATCCCGAACGAATCGCCTGTAATAACCAGCCAAGCCAAGAAAACTCCTGATCTCAAACACATTCTTCGGTTTCTCCCATGACATGACTGCACTAATTTTCTCAGGGTCCACTGAAACTCCATGCTCTGAGATCACATGCCCTAGAAATCTCACCTCTCTGATCCAGAAGGTGCACTTTGACAACTTTTCATAGAGGCGGTGATCTCGTAATGTACCCAAAACGATCCTCAAGTGATGTTCGTGTTCCTCCTCAGAGCTAGAGTATACCATAATGTCATCCACGAACACCACAACAAAGGAATCAAGATACTGATGGAACACCCTATTCATAAGTGCCATAAATACCATTGGAGCATTGGTCAATCCGAAAGGCAGGACCAAATACTCAAAGTGGTCGTACCTGCTTCGGAAGGATGTCTTAGGGATATCTGACTCCTTCACCCTGAGTTGATGATACCCTGAACGCAGGTCTATCTTTGAGAACCACTTTTCCCCCTTCAACTGATCAAACAAATCATCTATTCTGGGCAAAGGGTATTTGTTTTTAATTGTTACCTTATTCAGCTTCCGGTAGTCAATGCACAACCGGAGGGATCCATCAGCCTTTTTTGCAAACAACACAGGAGCGGCCCAAGGATAGACGATCGGGTGAATGAATCCTTTGGATTCTAAGTCGTCCAGCTGTATCTTTAATTCCCTCAACTCGGTGGGGGCCATGCGATAGGAGGGAAGAGATATCGGCTGTGTTCCCGGTGCCAGATCAATCGAAAACTCCACATCCCGCTCCGGGGGCAAACCAGAAAAATCATCAGGGAATACCTCGGGAAACTCATTCACTACACGAGGTAGTGCACCTTCAGGGGAAAGACCATCCTCTAGCACAATTGAAGATAACTAGAAGATAACACTTCCCAACTCTAGGAGTGGAGGCCCTGCGCGACTTGATCGTGGATCCCATTCTCCATGAAAAACCTGACGACTCCCATCAGGTGCTGTGAAACTCACACGCCGTCTGTAGCAATCGATGTGTGCCTGGAAGTGTACTAGCCAATCCATCCCGAGTATGACATCAAAAAGGTCCATATCTAAGACTAAGAGGTCCCACTCCATCTCGACCCCTAACACAGAAAGTGCACATGAGGGGCACCTGAGGCCCTGCTCCTTCTTTCCCAATGGTGTCACCAACTCCATCGCAAAAGACATCAACTCAGTTGGAAAATTCAGAATGTCCACAAAACGTCCAGAAATGAATGAAATAGAGGCACCAGTATCAAAAAGAGTAGTAGCTATAGAAGATGCGATCAGAACGGTACCTCGAACTGTCGACGGTCCCGCCTCTGATCCTGCTGGTGACTGATCCACTGCATGGAGATGTCCAGTATCTGCCTGAGGACGACCGCTAGTCTGTGGTTGTGCCCTGAACTGGCTCTGCCCAGAAGATGATCCAACCCTACCACCATGACCACCAAATTGAGATCCCCCAGTCCTCGACGGCTCGGACTATGTTGGCACTCCTCTTGAAGCCACTAACCCTGCCCCACTTGGGAGTGGACGTGCCACACCGCAGAAGCGCTGCAAATGCCCTATACCTCCACACTGGTAACAAGGATTCGGAGGAAGAGGACATGCTGGTCAAATATGCCCAGGCCTCCCACATTGGTGGCACACGACCGATCTCGCATCAGAAGCCGTAGAAGAAAACTGCCTGGAAGAGTGGCCTGAACTGCCCCCTCCTTTCTTCACATGATCCTCCCGCTTCCTTTTCTTCTCTTAGGAGCTGCCACTACCCACTGCTGATACTGAACCATAGAAACCATCCCTACCTTTCCTATCAATCTACACCATGCATGCCCGATCAACAACCTCAGCATAGGTCCTCAGCTTAAACAAGAACACATGGGAGTATATCTCTGGCCGCAAGCCTTTCTCAAACCTTTGGGCCTTCGCTTGCTCATTAGAGACAATTTCTGGAGCATACCGAACCAATTCAGCGAAACGGTTGGCAAACTACATCACAGATAGATTCCCCTGAACAAGTTCCATGAACTCTCTAGACCTGGCATAAGCCAACACCTCAGGGCAATACTGTTCATTGAAGACAGCCTTGAAATCTCCCCAGCGCATCTGCTCATTCTTCCCAGACTGAAGCACTGACTCCCACCATTTACGGCTGGGACCCTCCAACAGAAAGGAGGAACACTTCACCCTGAGCTCCTCGGGTGTTTCCAGGAACTCAAACATACGCTCGATCTTCTCGAGCCATTCTTCTGCTTCTTGGGGTTCTGCGCTACCTCGGAAGGTAGGAGGCTTGTTTTTCAGAAAATCTTGTGCTTTATCTTTTCTAGGACCTATCTCCTCTGCCCTAACAGGAATAGAAGCATGATCTGGTCCCTGTCCCAAAGCTTGGATAGCCCGAACAACAGCTTCCACAAGCCTCTGATTAATCGGCGTGGGAGAACTCTCTCCAGCTTCCTCCTGTGGGTGTGTGGGAGCTTTCCGGGGAGGCATGTTGCTACAAAATGCAACAGTCACAAAAAAATAGTCAATACCACAATTCTGAAAATTGTAATCAAATACATCAAATATAAACAAACTAAACACATTCTTGTAATAAAAGAAACAACTACTCCACATCTGCCTGATGTCCACATGTGGTCTGCAGCCCACACGTCTCACCTGGAAGTGAAGTCAATCAGTAAATTCCAACATCCTCTGGTGACTCAAGGTATGCCATGAGAGGTGCGGGCCAGGCACCCTACTCACAACCAATACCCCGAGCACCGGCAGTCCTAGCTTCTGTCTATCCCGACTCATCTCAAAATAACAATATAACCCAAAAACATTAACCGCCTTTGATACCATTTTGTCACGAACCGGATCTGGTTTCCACCATTAACGGAACCAAACCCAGCTCGTGGCAAGGCCCGAAGGGCGTTCCCTATCCCCACGGGCTGACACAAGTGCCCGGGTATCAAACAAATCTGGTTTGGGAACGATTTACCCGAGTATGACAGCATAAATCATAAAAAAACAATCAATTATTAAAATCTGAAATTTTCATGCTAAACAATTCTTAACAAAACCAGATCTGAATACATAAGTTTAAAGACACTAAAAGTGGTCTAAAAACAAATAATGACAACATAAAGACATCCCCATGGACTCCACATGACAAGGGGATCATCACCCGCAAGCTGTCCCTGCCACTCCGCCCCAACGATGGGGACTAACATCCCGAACCGCCATCACCCTTAGCCTTCCCTTTACCTGAGTCAAGCATGAGATGGTCTACTTACACCAAAGGGGTGTAACTAGGGTGTGAGCCTAAGCCCAATAGGATACCACCAGTTGATTCCAAAGATTATGCAATACAATGTGAACAAAACAAGCAATTTTAATACACAAGGTGAAACAGTGTTAAAATTCAAAGAAATGCAACTTTCAAATGAAAACAGTTTTCAATCCGAGAATTTCAGAATGTTAGCACATTAAATAGATATGTGAGCTACTGTAATGTACTACCAAAAACAACCCACAACAAGGGTATATACCACAAATCCTATGAGCATCAAAATCAGGAACACCCCTAAGCACTAGGTTGTCTCGGGCCCTATGTACCTCGTACCTCGGTGTAGAGTAACCATAGAAAAATCCATTCTCGTGCACGAGCCACTAGTAGGGAACATACTCATAACCTAGTGGTCCCCAATCATCATCCAAATAGTTTAGTTAGAGTTGTCGTTATCCATATGCTAAGTGGAACAGGGACAAAACCCATCCGATCCACTAGTCGTACTAGTACAAATCCGTCCCACCTAAGTACCCGGGCTTCCCCTTTTTGTGCTCAAACAATTTCAGCAAACAAAACACATACTTTTTAATATAAAATATCACTACTAGTCACAAACAAATTTTACAGTAGCTACACACATTTTATACCATTTAAAACACACAATAAAATAATTTTATTTCCAATAAAACAACTTCTCAAAACATCACATTGTTTTTCACCCAAAGCTCTTTAAGATATCCACCTTTCACACTATGATAACACTTGTAAGTTATTAAAACAAAATTTCAGTACAAGACCCTTTAATGAAACCAAAAATTCAGTTATGGGGCATCCCAAAATAGACCAATAAAAGATTTGAATGGAAACCCCTCAATTTCACCAAAAATTGGAACATAAAATTAATTTGCATTATAATGCAACTAAAACCAATTTTTACAGAAACATTCAAGTGAATTAAACATTAGAGTACCATGAAAACAGCAAGCTAATTCACAAAAATTGCACACACAATGGAATCACCTACCAAATTAACAAAACCCCTTGAATCTCCGTGCGAAATCAAATCGCACCTCCGCCGCACCAAGAGAGAACTAGATCAAACCTAAAACCACACAAATTGGCCAATAAAGCCCAAAGTTAAACCCTAGGTTCGAAATCCTAGTTTCTGGAAATTAGTAAACTCAATTATAACTGAATAAACCCTAAGAACAATGAGTTAAACCCAATGTAATTTGAAAGAGGAAAGAAAGGGGCTCATTTACTTGAAGTATCTTGAAGTAATCACTCCAAAACTCTATATATGAAATTTAAAAGAGCCCAAATTTAGGGTACTTTCGAACAAGATGTATTATCTAATTTAGGAACTGTAATGGAGGAAAAATATTGAGAATTGATAGAGTTATGAAAGAAATACTTTACCTCTTCAAATATGGGCGATTTGAGGAACCCTATGAAGATCGGCACAAATTCGAGATTCTACAGAGCTCCAAATGGGTGGGAGAGAGTTCAGACGCGCGGCTGGGTTACTTGGTCTTGAGTGAGACTTGGAATCACCGAAAAAGCCCAAATATTGAATAAGTTATAACAAAATAAAATTTTATTTTTAAAACAGGAATTGGGTTTTCGGGCAGGCGCAACCCCTTAGACAAAAACCCAAATAACCCCTGGTTATGGATTTCTAAAAGCTCCAAATTACCTTGGTGGTGTTAATAGGTTAGGGGAGGTCAATTAGGAATTTGAATGGATGAAAAATGTTGGAAAAAAAAGTTATAAAAGATACAAAATTTATTTTTTAATCTGGAATTGGGCTCACGGTTTGGCCCAATTCATGAATACTCATTTATTCCTCCCTAAAACCTAGGGAAAGCCCCAAAAAAAGAAAGGATGTAAATTAAATGAAAAAAAATACCTTTAAAATATTCCTTGTATGTGACAATTCTCCCCACCATTAAGGACTTTCCACACCAGAAAGTCAACATGAATCTCGGTTGGAAAACAAGAATGGGTACTCTTCCTCGACCCATGACTTTCGCTCCCATGTCTCATGTGTATCATTTCCATGCTGCCATAAAACCCGGACTAAAGGAATAGACTTTCCTCGAAGTATATTCTCTTGGGAGTCCACTATTTTCATCGGTCTCTCAATGATAGACAAGTCAGGCTCTATCTCTAGTTCTTCCCAACTCAACACATGGGATGGATCCGGACTGTATTTCTTCAACTGAGAGACGTGGAAGACATCATGGATAGACGTCAACTGAGAAGGTAAGGCCAACCTGTATTCCACCTTACCAATACGCTCGGTGATCTCAAAGGGTCCGAAATACCGTGGCATCAGCTTACCTTGCTTACCCAATCGACGATGGCCCAGACGAGGGGCCACTTTTAAGAATACCCTGTAACCCACAGAAAACTCTAGGTCTCGATGCCTCCGGTCAGCATAAGATTTATGACGACTCTGAGCTGTCAATAAGCGATGCTTGATCAACTTGACCTTCTCAGAAGTCTTTTGCACAAGGCTCGGCCCCAACAGTGAAGTCTCTCCTACCTCAGCCCAACATAGGGGGGACCGACAAGGCCGACCATAGAGCGCCTCAAAAGGGGCCATTCGAATCGTGGATTGGTAACTATTATTATAAGAAAACTCTACCAATACCAAATGGCTATCCCAAGAACCTCCAAAGTCCAGGACACATGCACGAAGCATGTCCTCCAATATCTGATCCGCCTGCTCTGTCTGACCATCCGTCTGTGGGTGGTATGCTGTGCTCATCTTAATCTGAGACCCCAAGGACTTCTGAAGGCCTTCCCAAAATCGAGAAGTGAAGTGGGGGTCTCTATCTGAGACAACATCTGATGGTACACCATGGAGTCTCACCACTTCTTGAAGATACAAATGGCCCAACTCATCTACTTTAGTTGTATCTTTAATCGGAATGAAGTGGGATGATTTGGTCAGACGATCAATCACCACCCAAATAGCATTCTTGCCCCGAGGTGTACAAGGTAAGCCAACAATGAAGTCCATGGCAACCTCTTCCCACTTCCAGGTAGGAATGGGTAGTGGTTGGAGCAAACCGGATGGCCTTTGGTGCTCTGCTTTCACCTGTTGACATGTGTAGCATCTCGAAACAAAGTCTGCTATGTCCCGTCTCATACCAGGCCACCAAAACTGCCGACGAACATCATAATACATCTTAGTGGCACCCGGATGGACAGCCCACTGAGACTGGTGGCTATCTTGCATCACCACCCTCCGCAGAGGTAATGGAACTACTGAACGGCCCTTGAAGCACAAGATGCCCTCGGGAGACGACGACCAATCAGAGGATGTCTCCCCACCATGAAGGAACTGCTTAGACCACTGACAAAGATCATCACTGGGCTGTTCCTGCTGAATCAACTCCAATAGAGAAGGAGTCAACTGGACACTTGCCAAGAATGCCCCTCCACTGTATTCCCTGGTCTCCACATGCATCTGAGAAAAGAGACCCATCAATGCCCACTCATCACTAGACTTCCTCAAAGCCTGCACTGGAACTCTTCGGCTCAAAGCGTCGGCCACTACATTACCCTTGCCTGGGGTATAGACAATGTCAAAGTCAAACCCCTACAAGTACTCGATCCAGCGACGTTGCCTCAAGTTGAGGTCCTTCTGCGAGAAGATATAAGCCAAGCTTTTGTGATCAGAGTATACCACAAACTTCTCCCCAAAGAGGTAGTGACGCCAAGTCTTCAAAGCATGCATCACCACTGCCAACTCCAAGTCATGGGTTTGGTAGTTATTTTCATGTGGTCGAAGTTGGCGAGAGCTATACGTGACCACATGATCATCTTGCATAAGCACACACCCAAGACCCATACCTGAAGCATCACAATAGACCACATATCCCTTTCCAGCCTCTGGCAAAATCAGCACAGGGGCAGTAGTCAGCCGCCTCTTCAGCTCCTCGAACGATGCCTGACATTCTAGACCCCATACAAACTTCACCCCTTTCCGGGTGAGGGAAGTCATCGGTGAAGCAAGCCGAGAGAAATCCCGAACGAATCGCCTGTAATAACCGGCCAAGCCAAGAAAACTCCTGATCTCAAACACATTCTTCGGTTTCTCCCATGACATGACTGCACTAATTTTCTCAGGGTCCCCTGAAACTCCATGCTCTGAGATCACATGCCCCAGAAATCTCACCTCTCTGATCCAGAAAGTGCACTTTGACAACTTTGCATAGAGGCGGTGATCTCGTAATGTACCCAAAACGATCCTCAAGTGATGTTCGTGTTCCTCCTCAGAGCTAGAGTATACCATAATGTCATCCAAGAACACCACAACAAAGGAATCAAGATACTGATGGAACACCCTATTCATAAGTTCCATAAATACCGCTGGAGCATTGGTCAATCCGAAGGGCATGACCAAATACTCAAAGTGGTCGTACCTGCTTCGGAAGGCTGTCTTAGGGATATCTAACTCCTTCACCCTGAGTTGATGATACCCTGAACGCAGGTCTATCTTTGAGAACCACTTTTCCCCCTTCAACTGATCAAACAAATCATATATTCTGGGCAAAGGGTATTTGTTTTTAATTGTTACCTTATTCAGCTTCCGGTAGTCAATGCACAACTGGAGGGATCCATCAGCCTTTTTTGCAAACAACACAGGAGCGGCCCAAGGAGAGACGCTCGGGCGAATGAATCCTTTGGATTCTAAGTCGTCCAGCTGTATCTTTAATTCCCTCAACTCGGTGGGGGCCATGCGATAGGAGGGAAGAGATATCGGCTGTGTTCCCGGCGCCAGATCAATCGAAAACTCCACATCCCGCTCCGGGGGCAAACCAGAAAAATCCTCAGGGAATACCTCGGGAAACTCATTCACTACACGAGGTAGTGAACCTTCAGGGGAAAGACCATCCTCTAGAACAATCTAAGATAATTGGAAGATAACACTTCCCAACTCTGGGAGTGGAGGCCCTGCGCGACTTGATCGTGGATCCCATTCTCCATGAAAAACCTGATGACTCCCATCAGGTGCTGTGAAACTCACACGGCGTCTGTAGCAATCGATGTGTGATTGGAAGTGTACTATCCAATCCATCCCGATTATGACATCAAAAAGGTCCATATCTAAGACCAAGAGGTCCCACTCCATCTCGACCCCTGACACAGAAAGTGCACATGAGGGGCACCTAAGGCCCTGCTCCTTCTTCTTTCCCAATGGTGTCACCAACTCCATCGCAAAAGACATCAACTCAGTTGGAAAATTCAGAATGTCCACAAAACGTCCAGAAATGAATGAAATAGAGGCACCAGTATCAAAAAGAGCAGTAGCTATAGAATATGCGATCAGAACGGTACCTCGAACTGTCGACGGTCCCGCCTCTGATCCTGCTGGTGACTGATCCACTGCATGGAGATGTCCAGTATCTGCCTGAGGACGACCGCTATTCTGTGGTTGTGCCCTGAACTGGCTCTACCCAGAAGATGATCCAACCCTACCACCACGACCACCAAATCGAGATCCCCCAGTCCTCGACGGCTCGGACTGTGTTGGCACTCCTCTTGAAGCCACTAACCCTGCCCCACTTGGGAGTGGACGTGCCACACCGCAGAAGCGCTGCAAATGCCCTATACCTCCACACTGGTAACAAGGCTTCGGAGGAAGAGGACATGCTGGTCGAATATTCCCAGGCCTCCCACATTGGTGGCACACGACCGATCTCGCATCAGAAGCCGCAGAAGAAAACTGCCTGGAAGAGTGGCCTGAACTGCCCCCTCCTTTCTTCACATGATCCTCCCGCTTCCTTTTCTTCTCTGAGGAGCTGCCACTACCCACTACTGATACTGAACCATAGAAACCAGCCCTACATTTCCTATCAATCTCCACCATGCATGCCCAATCAACAACCTCAGCATAGGTCCCCAGCTTAAACAAGAACACCTGGGAGTATATCTCTGGTCGCAAGCCTTTCTCAAACCTTTGGGCCTTCGCTTGCTCATTAGAGACAATTTCTGGAGCATACCGAACCAATTCAGCGAAACGGTTGGCATACTACATCACAGATAGATTCCCCTGAACAAGTTCCATGAACTCTCTAGACCTGGCATAAGCCAACACCTCAGGGCAATACTGTTCATTAAAGACAGCCTTGAAATCTCCCCAGCGCATCTGCTCATTCTTCCCAGACTGAAGCACAGACTCCCACCATTTACGGCTGGGACCCTCCAACAGAAAGGAGGCACACTTCACCCTGAGCTCCTCGGGTGTTTCCAGGAACTCAAACATACGCTCGATCTTCTCAAGCCATTCTTCTGCTTCTTGGGGTTCTGCGCTACCTCGGAAGGCAGGAGGCTTGTTTTTCAGAAACTCTTGTGCTTTATCTTTTCTAGGACCTATCTCCTCTGCCCTAACAGGAATAGGAGCATGATCTGGTCCCTGTCCCAAAGCTTGGATAGCCCGAACAATAGCTTCCACAAGCCTCTGATCAATCGGCGTGGGAGAACTCTCTCCAGCTTCCTCCTGTGGGTGTGTGGGAGCTTTCCGGGGAGGCATGTTGCTACAAAATGCAACAGTCACAAAAAAATAGTCAATACCACAATTCTGAAAATTGTAATCAAATACATCAAATGTAAACAAACTAAACACATTCTTGTAATAAAAGAAACAACTACTCCACATCTGCCTGATGTCCACATGTGGTCTGCAGCCCACACGTCTCACCTGGAAGTGAAGTCAATCAGTAAATTCCAACATCCTCTAGTGACTCAAGGTCTGCCATGAGAGGTGCGGGCCAGGCACCCTACTCACAACCAATACCCCGAGCCCCGACAGTCCTAGCTCTTGTCTATCCCGACTCATCTCAAAATAACAATATAACCCAAAAACATTAACCGCCTTTGATACCATTTTGTCACGAACCGGATCTGGTCGCCACCATTAACAGCACCAAACCCAGCCCGTGGCAAGGCCCGAAGGGCGTTCCCTATCCCCACGGGCTGGCACAAGTGCCCGGGTATCAAACAAATCTAGTTTGGGAACGATTTACCCGAGTATGACAGCATAAATCATAAAAAAACAATCAATTATTAAAATCTGAAATTTTCATGCTAAACAATTCTTAACAAAACCAGATCTGAATACATAAGTTTAAAGACACTACAAGTTGTCTAAAAACAAATAATTACAACATAAATACATCCCCATGGACTCCACATGACAATGGGATCATCACCCGCAAGCCGTCCCCGCAACTCCGCCCCAACGATGGGGACTAACATCCCGAACCGCCATCACCCTTAGCCTTCCCTTTACCTGAGTCAAGCATGAGAAGGTCTACTTACACCCAAGGGGTGTAAGTAGGGTGTGATCCTAATCCCAATAGGATACCACCAGTTGATTCCAAAGATTATGCAATACAATGTGAACAAAACAAGCAATTTTAATACACAAGGTGAAACGGTGTTAAAATTCAAAGAAATGCAACTTTCAAATGAAAACAGTTTTCAATCCGAGAATTTCAGAATGTTAGCACATTAAATAGACATGTGAGATACTGTAATTTACTGCCAAAAACAACCCACAACAAGGGTATATACCACAAATCCTATGAGCATCAAAATCAGGAACACCCCTAAGCACTAGGTTGTCTCGGGCCCTATGTACCTCGTACCTCGCTGTAGAGTAACCATAGAAAAATCTGTTCTCGTGCACGAGCCACTAGTAGGGAACATACCCATAAACTAGTGGTCCCCAATCATCATCCAAATAGTTTATTTAGAGTTTTCGTTATCCATATGCTAAGTGGAACAGGGACAAAACTCATCCGATCCACTAGCCGTACTAGTACAAATCTGCCCCACCTAAGTACCCGGGCTTCCCCTTTTTGTGCTCAAACAATTTCAGCAAACAACACACATACTTTTTCATATAAAATATCACTACTGGTCACAAACAAATTTTATAGTAGCTACACACATTTTATACCATTTAAAACACACAATAAAATAATTTTATTTCCAATAAAACAACTTCTCAAAACATCACATTGTTTTTCACCCAAAGCTCTTTAAGATATCCACCTTTCACACTATGATAACACTTGTAAGTTATTAAAACAAAATTTCAGTTCAAAACCCTTTAATGAAACCAAAAATTCAGTTATGGGGCATCCCAAAATAGACCAATAAAAGATTTGAATGGAAACCCCTCAATTTCACCAAAAATTGGAACATAAAATTCATTTGCATTATAATGCAACTAAAACCAATTTTTACAGAAACATTCAAGTGAAGTAAACATTAGAGTACCATGAAAACAGAAATCTAATTCACAAAAATTGCACACACAATGGAATCACCTACCAAATTAACAAAACCCCTTGAATCTCCGTGCGAAATCAAATCGCACCCCCGCCGCACCAAGAGAGATCTAGATCAAACCTAAAACCACACAAATTGGCCAAGAAAGCCCAAAGTTAAACCCTAGGTTCGAAATCCTAGTTTCTGGACATTAGTAAACTCAATTATAACCGAAGAAACCCTAAGAACAATGAGTTAAACCCAATGTAATTTGAAAGAGGAAAGAAAAGGGCTCATTTACTTGAAGTATCTTGAATTAATCACTCCAAAACTCCAGTATCTGAAATTTAAAAGAGCCCAAATTTAGGGTACGTTCGAAAAAGATGTATTATCTCATTTAGGAACTGGAATAGAGGAAAAAGATTGAGAATTGAGAGAGTTATAAAAGAAATACTTTACCTCTTCAAATCTGGGATATTTGAGGAACCCTATGAAGATCGGCACAAAATCGCGATTCTACAGAGCTCCAAATGGGTGGGAGAGAGTTCAGACGCGCGGCTAGGTTACTTGGGCTTGAGTGAGACTTGGAATCACCGAAAAATCCCAAATATTGAATAAGTTATAACAAAATCAAATTTTATTTTTAAAACAGGAATTGGGCTTCCGGGCAGGCCCAACCCCTTAGACAAAAACCCAAATAACCCCTGGTTATGGATTTCTAAAAGCTCCAAATTACCTTGGTGGTGTTAATAGGTTAGGGGAGGTCAATTAGGAATTTTAATGGATGAAAATTTTTGAAAAATAAAAAAGTTATAAAAGATACAAAATTTATTTTTTAATCTGGAATTGGGCTCACGGTTTGGCCCAATTCATGAATACTCATCTATTCCTCCCTAAAACCTAGGGAAACCCCCAAAAAAAGAAAGGATGTAAATTAAATGAAAAAAAATACCTTTAAAATATGCCTTTTATGTGACATGTGTCATAAGAATTTAAATTAATTTTTCAATGACAAAAAAGTAAAAATAAATTACCATGACAGAAATCATGTAATTATGTTCAAAATAATTTTTTATATTCATTCATAACATAATATTTTCCTTTTCTATAAAATAAATTAAAATAAAGATAGGGTCATTTTGGAATTTTCTTTACCTAAAATAATATAAACGTCTTTATGTATAATTCCTAGGTTATCGGTTTATTTTTAATTCCTTATTATGTTTTTTAAACCTTAATTACCAGATTTACCCATTATTAATATTATACATTTTACCACGGTTACTATTTATAATGCCTAAAAAAATAAAAAATTCATATTTACCAAATTTAGACCACCTTATTCCAAATATGGAATCAATTTTTCTAGATTCAATTTCTTGATGTGGTAAAAATTAATTTAAAATAAAAAATAATCAAAATGAAAACTAGTTTTTCAAAAAAGATGCATTTTTAGTATATTTTTTTTATAACAAATTCGACCATAAATTTGATTCCATGGAACATAATTGGATTAAAAAATATATAATAAATGATTTTAATTTGAATCCATTATAAAAAAATGGAACTTTGTGAATTTTTGAAATAAAAATACAGTTTTAAATAAAAATTCTATATTTTCAACTATTCACTAAAAAATCAAACGTCCCAAAAAACCCAAAAAATCAATGTAAGATAATTTTGGTTTGGTGATTTGAAAAAATATATTATTTTTATCATATAATTTTTTTAAAAGTTATATAAATTCATTATAATGTTCTCTCTGAAGAAGCAATAAAAACCATTTTGGAGAAAACAAAATTTGAATAATAAAACGACTACTAGAAATTGAGTTTTTATTTCATAGGAAATTATAAAAACATATTTATAAAGTAGGTCCTTTATATATATATATATATATATATATTGTATAATAAATTTAATCTTATTCATATTATCTAATTGAAAGACTAGGTTATTATGGTGATATTTAAATAATAATAATTTTGTTCATTTAAGCTCAATATTGCGTATAAAACATAGTGTTCCTATAGAATATTGGTGTATTAGATGAAAGACCAGGTTTATTACTCATATCATATATAGGAGACCATAAATAGACATAAAATTTATTAAATAACTTAAATATGGCATAAAATAAGTTTTAGTAATCTAAAACATCCTTTTTTAATGTAAAGCACATACTGTTCTTCAAAAAAGGAATGTTCATAGAATCAATTATTTTTTTCAATGAAACTATTGTGGTAAAAAGTTACTAAAATAGAGAAGTGGTTGAAAGATCAATATAAGGTTATATAAATAATAATACATTAAGAACCTTATCATTCAACCATCTAACATAATTCTTACTCCACCATGTACATAGGGATAGAAGAACTCCATTAAAAAGTATTATAAAAAACAACAATAAAGTAGGAAAGATACATAATAGTTTAATTCGTGAGGACTATTGGTGATTTATAGTTAAAAAATAGGGTACGATGGGGGGATAAGTGAGATGGTTGATTCCTTAGGCATGAAGAGTTTTATTGGAGAGAGGAAAGAGGCATAACTGAGATACATAAAGTATGGAATGAATTTTAATTTCACATTTTTAATGAAACTAGGATGGTTGCATGGTTTTTCCACTAGTTTTTGAGAACTTTTCACCCACCGCATAGTAACCACTTTGATTTAACACCCCATACAGATGAGTAATATCTACAGTTTGGTGACATAATTTTTCAAACCTTGCACTAAATGTAAGGTAGACACTTGAAACCATTACCCCTAGTGTAACAATAATATTCACTACTTGAACACATGGTTTGGGAAACTGTGCACTATCTATAGAGGGTTAGTTCAAAAAGTAAGGTCATACCACTCTATTTGTAGTTAATAATTAAAATAATTATAATTTTTTGTTGAATAGTGTGAAAATCATGCATACTCTATTAGAGATATCCAACCCCTTAACATGGTATGCTTGAACGATTAGTGAAAACTAGGTGTTAACCATGAACTCTATCATAGTTCTCCACTTTTCCAAAAATTAAATGGAACTTGACATGAAATAAATATTCAAGATAAAAAATTAAAAAAAATTCCATACCAAAAAAGGTTATTGTGGGTGTCACAATTCTCCCAACCACATCACATTATTCCCCCTGAAAGTCAAACCAAATCTCAATAAGAAAAAATATAAGGCCACTACTACACTATAAATTATTCTTAATAACATATCTCTTAATATTCACTATGTTTCTACCATAATAATCAATCAAGTAGAATATATTTTAAATTAATAACTATATCTCAAGATTCAATAATCTAGACCAGTTTCTATACCACTAAGACAACTTTTTCTAATTCCTTTTATTCCTATAAAAACATATGGGAGTTAACATCATGAAATTTATTTAACTAAAATAAAATAATGAATTTATTAATAGACACCATCCAAGGAGTTAACACTGACTGATATGAAATTGTTCTAACCCTTTCAGTTATTTCAATGCTTTTCAAATTTTATTTTATGAGTTTACTCTATTTATTGAGCTATGGGTGACCTAATCTAGGTTATTCCTTTAAAAACACACTTCCACAAACATAGAACCTAATGGGAGGTGATGATATTTGACATGAGATTTATAGAGACTCTGATCCATCACTAATAACAACTCGATGATCAAAACCATACCCTTTTTTTAGAATGATTCTATGTCCCACTGGATAAGTCTTATAAACCTTAGTCTAATAGGGGTAAAAACAATATGAATAACCACAGGGTCTTCAAAAGGACCCATTATGATAGATTATTAATATATATTATATTTATGTGACTCTAACATTTATAGTTGAGTATTCTATAAGCCACCAAAACACAAATCATAAGCATTGAACTTATTCCATACAATATGGATCATCTAATTAATTTTTTCATCCATTTTTAGATTACAGCTCATCCTTAATTTTACTTTATATCTCATAAACTCTTAAATTAATTTCAAGAATATATAGTGGAATCAGATATATCTATTATAAACAATTGTTGAAGATATATGATTCCATTTTCAAATTTATTTCATATACAACTTCCTAAAATCCTTAACTTCAGTTATGTGCATAATATGAATAAAAAGATACAACTTATCCAACATAACAGTCACAAACCCGATAATATTCATTCATTGAAGAGTATGAATTAAAAAAATAGTGAATTACATATATATATATTGTGCCATTTATAGGTAGATATAGGAATAGGTTGAAGCAAAAAAGATGGTTTTGATGTTGTAATTTGAAATGATGTCAAGTATAGAATCAAATCATTAAATATTCTATGTCATGTATCATAATAGGCTATAAATATTGGAATCTCATATAAAAATAAAGCTCGGTTTCTTCTATATGGAAAAACAACTGAGATTGATGTAAATACTTTATAAATAAATTCAACATAGACAGCCCATGAAACATAACTAGAAATAGGGAATGACCTTGAGAGATAATTGACACTTTCTCATGATCTAGCTTCCATTTATGATCCTCCTAATATAATAGACCTCGTCATAAACTATTTTTTCTTATTTAATATACTCATGAAGGGATGGTTTTAATTAAATTGTTATAGGAATAATTTATTCCTTTGATTCATCCACCTCCATGTTCATTTTAGAAAAGAGGCTCAATATGTTCCACCTTTATCTAGATTCCATCAGAGATTTCAGAAAAAAATTCTAAGAGCATAAATAATGAATATTACATTTACATGTGTATAGATGAGGTCAAATTATATTCATTGAAGGTATTACACACAATAAATTTTCTAAATATTTAATTAATTTTGAGTGAGAATACAACTCAAGATTTTATAATTGTTATACACCATAAATTTCTCACCAATGAGGTAGTGGTGAAAATATTTAATAGCATTCAACACATCCACCAACTAATGGTTAATGGTTATAATTTTTCTTTATTGTAGAAAAATATGACTATACTGATATTTCACCACATGATATCCTAGAATAAGAATACAAAAAAACTCCATTCTTGATTCATTAGAATAAATGAAATATCTTTAAATTACATTAGGTATAATCAAAATAAGAGTTTATATAAAATTATTCTTAAAATCATTGAAATATACATGACACTTAGTGATTTATAAAAACTTAACCCTTTTTCGAGTGAGAGTAGTCAATGTTGGATGATGAAGGTGCTAAGGTATCAATTATATATCTATTTTATAATAATTATAAAAAATAAATATAGGATTAGTCAGGCTATAATGAAGGACAAGATATTTTTAATGAATATATATTATTTTAAAATAATTCATGGGAATATTTGACTCCTTCACCCTGAACTGGTGATATCTATATTGAAGGTCAATCTTCAACAACTACCATTTTCACATTTATTGATCAAAGTAGACATTATTAAAAGGTGATGTACATTTTTTCTTTATAATCACATTATTTATATTCCACTAATGGATAAATAAGTGAAGAGTTCAATATGATTTAATAAGAATAGGAATATATACGGCCCATGTAAATATGCTTGGATAAATGGAGGTCATGGATTTTAAATCATCTAACTAGGTATTTACATCTCTTAATATAGCTAGTTCCATATGATATAAAGGATATTATATCCATAATATTCTATGAAAATCATCTATAGATAAATAAATATCCTTCTTAAGAGGTAACTATGAATTCATATAAGAAATCATTAAAGAAATTCATACCCAATTATTAACTCAATATCCCATAGTTACCTTAATTATCAGATATAAGAAGGTTTTAAATCTTATATAGAAACTTGAAAACATCATGAAAAGGAGATCCCACCTGACTATGCTACAGTTCTCATTCCCCTTGAAATATATGAGATCTCCCATTGAGGGTAGGAAATACCACCCTTCATTGATAAAAATCAACAATCGAATTGAAAGTTATCATACAATCTATCCTAATAATTATATAAAATAAGTTCATCTCAAGAACTAATAATTCACAAGATTTTTTCATCTAATACATGAAGGTGATATATTAAGGAAATTAATAGCCACACCCATTTTTATCCCTAAGAGGTGTAGATATTTCCATAATATATTGAATAAAATAAGGTAAAATAATTATAAATTACATGATACACAAATATATGAATTAATGAGAGGCACTTTTATGAAATTAATATCTTTTCATAGTAAAGGCAATAAGAATAGACCTAAAATAATTAAAAAAGTAGAAACATCTAACATTTATAAGATAAATGATCAAAAAATAATGGATTTATATATTAATGAGGTATATAAGGAGGATATAGAGGTTAATAATGGTAAGTATTATTATGGGTTTTAACCATGACCATGATTTAATGATAAGACTTGATGACTTTGTATGTGTCCCATTAATACCAGAATTGAAGAAGGATTTATTAGATGAGGATCATAGTTCATCATTATGTATTCATATATGATGTATGATGATGTATATGGATATTAAATATTATATTTGGTGGGATAAGATAAAGAGAGATATAAAAAAATATCTATCTCAATGCATTGTATTCCATCATGATAATTATGTAAGACAGAAGTCTAAGGGATGTTAAAACCATTTCCCCTACCAAAGTGGAAAGGGGGAAAATCCCCATGGATTTTATCATGAGACTCACCAAGACATATAAATGGAACATTTCTATTTGGTATGTAGTTATTGCCTAAAAAATCTGAATAAGTCATTTTTATTAGAGAATATATCTCTCCCGATCAACTAATCAAGATATACATTAAGAAATTAGAAAGGTCGCATGATATACCTATCTCAATGATATATGATTTACATCTAAGGTTTACATAAAATTTATAGAGAAATATGTAAAAATATTTGAATATATTGTTGAGATTTAGAATTATATGTCATCCTTATATAGTTTTTTGTCCTAAGAGGATCATTCAAACTCTATTTGATATGCTAAGAGCCTTCTCTGTTTATTTAAAAGGTGGTTGGGATCAATACATTCATCTGGGTTAATTTTCTTATAATGATATCTTTAACTCAAAAATTAAAATGGATCCTTATGAATCCCTCTATATATGTATGTGCTGGAATCCAAAATATTGGGATGAAGTTGGAGAATGGGAGCTATGGGGACTTGAACTAGTTAAAGAAATGGAAGTGATGTTTGGATCCATTCAACAACACATTTAGGAAGATCAATGTTGAAAAAAGTGTGATGAGTATAACCATCATTCATATTTATAGTTTAAATTTGTTTATAATGTGTTCTTATTAATATCTCATTTGAAGAAAGTTATGATATTGGGAAATAAGGGAAAGTCAAACACTTGATATATCGGTCCCTAGGAGATTATTAATCATATCGTAATGATGGCTTATCACTTTACACTTACTATAAACCAGTCCAAAGATCTTGACATGTTCTATGTATTTTTATTATCAAGAAAACACCTAATCCTTCATATTTAAGAAACTCAGAGGGTGTACCAATGGAGAATGATCTTTTGTATGAAGAAAAATTAGTAGAAACCTTAGATCATAGAGATAATATTCCACTGAACGAGACCACTCACCTTGTTAAGGTTCAAAATATGAATCATAAATTTTAGGAAGAAACATGGGAACCTAATTAAGTGTTGAGGCAGAGGTATTTTCATTTGTCTTTACCAAATTAATAAAATTTCAAGGGTGAAATTATTACAAGGGGTAGAATGTAACACCCCTATATTTAAGAATATATACTCTATAATAGTTAAATGAATTCAATAATATTTAAATAAAAAATTGAAAAAATCATGTGAATAATTATTATACATTATAAAATAAAAAACATTATATGGAATTTAAATGAAATATAATTTTCATTAAAATTTTTAATTTTTTTTAGGAAATATTATTGATCCTGATGAACTTTTTTGAAATATGTTTTTTATGAGAATATTTTATCCTCTAAAATGTTTTATTTAATAATTAATTTAGTTTATTAAAAATATAAAAAATTATTTTTTTATATTTATAAAAATAAATCATTGGCAACCAATTGGTTAGAAATGAAAATCAAATAATTTAAAAGAGATGTTTTTATAAGAATAATATTTTATGTGTGTAATGCAATTTGTTAATAGTAAATTAAAATAATTAATATTTATGAATAATTTTATGCAAAATTGATGATAATATATTAATATAATGTTTTAATATTCATTTAATGGTTGTTACTATGATGGGTATGATTAAAAGTTCAATTTTATGCTTAAAAAAATTCATTTTTCTATAAATAGTTATCATTGTGTTTGGCATGATTTATTTCAGAATTAATTTAAAATTGTTAAAATATTGAATATGATTTAATGGTTTCTATACTTGGAATCATCATTTATAATTTTAGTTATAAAGTCAATTTTACATTTGGTCATTATGTATAGAAACCATGGTAAAACATTGTCATTGTGGTATGGATTAAAGGAAATAATGGGGGGACTTAGAGATAGAGGAAAAAATATCTATAAAACATTTTTAAATGTGACTGGTTAAGATTAATTCATCCCAAACATACCTTATATTTAAATTTTTGTTCCCTTGGAACAACTTTCACTTTAATACAAATTTATTATTTTTAAATGTTTTATGTATTTACATGTTTTCCACACACCTCACTTATTAAATGGAACCTACTATATTAACTTATTCAAACCTTTTGATATATATATATATATATCATCCAATACCACCCCAAATATCTTTATAAATTCCCTCCCCATGTCCTATAACTTTATGTATTCCCAAAATATAGTCCTTTGAAGGCTTATGGTGTTAGTCAAAGGAGGATTCCTTAAGAAGACGTAATTGTCATTACCAATCTATTTCAAGTCTCATTCATCATTAACCTCCTTAAAATATTATATAAATAGATTAAAATGATAAAATAAGTATAAATACTATATCAATGATATTTTATGTTAATTTTATTATATTTTTTTACATACTTTCCATCCTATGAGAAATGATAACATCATTCATGTGCATTTGTAAACTAACTTCTCAATGAGGAAATGTGAATCAATTAAAATGTCTATCATACATAGATGGTCATATAGATAGAATTAACAAATATATATGATATTTAAAATATTATAGTTCTTTAAAAATATATTATTATTTACCTTTATTTCTTTTAGTTGATTTTAAAATGAAAACATTACTCGTACGTATAGACTACTATCTCCATGAGGAGATGTAATTCATTTTTTTCACCACATTATATTAATTATTTTGAAATAATATAAAATGAATAAATAATATACTTACAATTTTTTTTATTTAATTTATATTATTATACCATGAACATGGTGCAAGGACTAAGACATTCAAACAAAAACATGCACGTGAAATGAAATATTTAACAAGCCAAACATTGATTTTAATGAATAATTGTTAAAAAATGGGTAATTAGAAATTTTTTGGTAAGGTTATATTATAAGATAAGTATGAATATGGTTCTAGTATATTTTTTTTAATAAATATAAATTTATTATATAGAATCATATGAATGCTTATGAAAAAATTTAGGACCCGAGGTAAGGGTTTATGTTGCTATTTCATTTTTTATCTAGGTTGTTTATTCTTGAATCTACTTGAGAGGAATTATATGATATTTATTTATTACACCCTATTAATTTTATTCTCACATAGTTATTCATATTGTTTTCATTTTTTCATTTCATTCTCATCACTTTAGTACTTAATGTGACCATGAATTTTTTTATGAAAAGGGACCTAATTTCCTCTTTGATCGGAAAACATTTTATTCAATATTTATATTATTTAAAATGTTTTCAAGAATGTTATTTTATATTATAAATTTATTATTTAAAGTCATTTTATACCATATTTTAATTTATTTTTAAATAATTAATAATTAATATTTACAATTTTTTCTGAATCTATTATTTATATATTTTTATAGAAAGTTTTAAATAAATCATTATTTTAATATTTAACATATGTGAAAATTTTCTTGCTTTCAATTCCATTATCATATATGAATATTACATTAAAAATTTACATGGTTATTTTTTAAAAAAAATAACTTTCTCAATATTATAGGAATTTTTATTTAAATTTTTATTTAAATAAATTTATATTTTTTTAATGTTTTCAAAGATAGGTGATAGTGTTTTAATAAAAGTATTATTCATTTATTTAATCACCCTATATATTTCTTATACTTTACTGGGGTGATGATATAATGATACTAAACCATTTTATTTATCTAGGTATATTTAATGTTATGAATAAATATTTATAAAACTCATTTATTTTCCATGGGTTATGCTATGATTAATTGATGAATTATATTATGATCTTGTGGAATGCATATGTATTGTATTAACTAAATGATGAGTGGGTTATTTAAATACCATTAATGGATTTGGTAATGATAGATATCTCATGTGATAATATGAGGAGGATGGGGAGTGAACCCATCCTTGGGATTAAAATAGGATGAAGGAGTGAACCCAATCTATTATGAGACTTTGTCTACTATGTGATATCGACATTGGGAATGATCCCTGACTAATTAAATGATTTGTTATGTTTATGATTCTGATAAAATTCCTACGACATATTTTTATGCTTAGGATACTCTCTTATAGATAATGATTGATTAAAGTTAATTCATCGTACTTTTATCATACGTGTTTTTAAATTATAAGGATTTATATAATGACTCATTAATCATGATATATGATATATTGGATATGGAATCTATAAGTTATGATCAATATTTCATAAAAATATTCTTATTTTATGCTTGTATTAAATCATCAATTAATGTCTCCAATGTTTACCCTTACTGAGAATCTAAAAACATCATATCCTATATTTTAATTTCTCCTAGGTCATGAATAATGGTTTTAAGTTGGATATATTTATAAAGGGTACTATGAGAGTATAACATTTTGGGAGATTTTGAAGATCCTTCATGAAAAACTTTGATTATTTATCTAGTAGCCAAATACACTAAACCTTTATAATTATAGGGAATTAATTAATAATATATATATATATATATATTATGTTTTCATCTAAAATGGTGAAATATATATGTAATATTTTCACAGGTCACCTCTTAGTCTCACAAAAAAGGCCATAATAGGAAGGTATATGGTTTAAGGGAAAGGATATTTTCCAAATAAGAGTTTTAACTCTTAACCAAGTTTTTTTATGATTATTTCTTCTTCTACCTCATTTATACCCATAATTAACATTATTATATAATAAAAAAAATATCTATAATATATTTAATGTTTATTATATGTATGGTATAACTCTTTTTACATCCTTTTTAGTCCAATGATACATTAAATTATCAATGGTTCATATATACAGACTATTGTATCCATAAAGTAATGTGTGTCATTTTTCATCACTAGATCACATGTAAGGTTATAATGATGGATTTAATGAATATATATTATGTTTATGACATAATTATAATGTTTTAAAGTTAATATATTACCTAAATTCTTATCTTTCAATCCATTTTAATATGATAATATCACTTATGTGTACATGTGGACGTCCACCTCAATGAAATGAAGTGATTAATTATTCATTTACACTATAAATGGATGTTCATAATGATATATTTAGTGAATATATGTGATATTTAAGATATAAATGTGATTATTTAATTATTAATAATTTTATACTCTCTTCCCTTGTAATAATTAGGAAAATTAAAACATTATAATGTGTATATGCAGACTGTAACCTCCATGAAGGATGCATATATTTTTTCTGTTACATAATTTAATGGATAGTTATACAATATTATAGAAATGTTTAAAATATATATTTTTAACATTATTAACATTATGTAGGTTATTTAACTATTTTATAATACTTTTGAACATGGTAAACATACAAATGTAGTTTTGTACAAATTATCTAAACAACTATATGTGATCAATGTAAGTAAGTACTATATAATAAATGAATGAAAAATGATTATAAAAAGGACATTAAAAATATAATAATGATGAAAAAGTTTCATAACTAACTATTTCATAAATTTAAATTGAATATTAAGGAGTACATAACGTGTCCAACCAATTAGGGATCCATAGTAAGATATTTTCACTATAATTGCACTCCATTAAATGGTATTTTATATCACACATAAAATTTATTTTATATAGTGTATATACTTACCCTTTGAAATATTATATCATGAATTCCTCTTTATTCATTGAATATAATGTTTTAATTCATGTTTTCTCATTTAAGGGGTTTTGATTCAAAATTTATTAAACATTTAAATATTTTTTTTTCAGTCTCACTCTTATTCAAGATTATTCATGTGTTAATTTATGTTTGAAAAATTATTTTATATTTATCTTGATGAATCACACCTATTTATTACGTTATGGTGATTTTTGAGTATTCTATTTTTTTATTCAAAATTTTCTTCTATTGCGCCAAAATAATTTTTGAAGAAAAAATGACATTATTTCCTATTTTATTTCAAAATTATTTTTTTACCATATCCATATTTGTAAAATTGATTTATGTTTTTTTTAAATAATTGTTAAAATAATTTCTCTACTACCTTTAAATTTATTTATAATGTTTTAGATAGATTCTTTTAAAATAATTTTAAAATTTTATTTTTTTACTTTCTTTAAAAAAGTGTAAAAGAAATATACTTTTTAATTTATATGACTGGAATGGTTTTTCCTTACTTCATGACCATTATTTTCAATTTATATTCCTATACATCATTCTATTTCTCTTAAAATAAAATCATTTTTCTATTATTTTTTTACATTTTAGTATTTGTATTAAATTAAAAGGAATTGTTTTAAAAATGTTTGAAAATAATTTTATAACTAATTTGAACATCATTTATATAATAAAGTTATAAAATATTTAATGAACTTTGTTTTTAAAGTCAAACTTCCCTTTTACTCTTTAATTCTTAAATAAATTTATTTTTCTAAAAACCTTCATTTTTTATGACTTTATGGTCTATATCATACTTTTCTGATATATTATTTATACCCTTTTTTAAATAACAGTCTTAGTTTTTTGAATATATATTCTCTATCATTATTCATATAAATGTTAACTAAACTGTATAGTCATTATTATATATAATATGAAATGAGGGAAGTTTATAAATAAACATATTTCATTTATGGGTAAAATATTGTAATCTGTATTCATGATTTAATATAGATATTTAACAATTGATATAGAATATTTATTAAATATTATATAGTTGAATATATATATATAAATAATGAATTTGACATATATAAGTGTTGAGTGGGTCTTGCATGTAGATATCCCTTTGATACATCTATAGGACTCGTGAGATAAAATAGGATTGGTAATGCTCTTTGTATGCTTTCCCATATAAAGACAATTTCCCGACACAATGCCTTAACAATATATAAATTGTATTGGAATAAGAAACTATTATTAAGATTTAGTATGTATTCATATGAGGCCTTGATGATAATATTATGATGTATGACATTATTCAATTCATTCATAAATATTTCTTTCCCAGTTATCCATGTTTTTTATATGTTGATATTTTCCATGGATATATTTTGAACCTCTTGCTATTAATTAAATGGAATGTTTGGTTTATTATCCACCCTGCTATATATATTATTACTTATTTACACATGATATATTCCAATGTATTCTACCCATACTGAGAATCTAAGCTCATGCATTAGTTTTTTCTTTTCTCAGGGATGTATATAAGGAATCATTTAACAATTTTCAAGGATATAAGAAAGTTTTTCATGTTATATATTTTTCTTCTAATGTAATATGGAAGTCATATATGTTTATAGTTTTCTAATATTTCTAAAATGATCAATAATTTGTGGTAAAATAACTTTTATATTGTACTAATGTAATAGAGTAAACACTAACTCAGGGTTATTGGATTGGGGTTTCAATAGTTGGTATCCAGTGATGTATTGTATAACCCTTATGAACATAATTTTAGAAGAACATAGATCATATGGTAATTATCATAATCCATTACAATATTTGAGTACCTTTACCATTATTGGGTTTTTTATTCCCTCAATAAATATTCATGATGATTATGAGTTGGCTATATATGTGATATTTTTTAGAGATGGATCCTAGGAAAAGGAATTGAAATCATATAAATACCCTAGGTAAATGTAGATATTTTCTAACAAATAAAGTCAATATGATCAGGGTTATAGATAAATATATTATGATTAAATTAGGTTAGTTGTCTTAGGTTATGATAAATAACCTTTCCCATACAGAAAAACCAATTGTTTCCTAGAATAGTTCAATAATTTTGGACTGATTCATACGGTAGAAGCCTATATCGTTTTATGGAACTGGTAATACATTAGAATCTAAGAAATGGATCTTGTACCTTGAAATAATATTAATGGATTTTTGATGTAATCAAATGGAAAAGTTTATTTTGGAAGTATGTTTTTGTAAAAGGATTTGTGAATTTATGGTGGTTATTTATTGAGAATACTAAGGAACGCAAAGAGATATAAAGTATGGAATAAAGAAATTTTAAGTTTATATTATTTGGGGAATACTTTATTCAAGAACCATAAAATTGATATGGAAATTATATTTTGGAATTTAATGAAGAAGGAAGAAGAATGTGTAAATTAGTATGAGTATAACATTACTATATTAGCAACTCTTGTTGTAGACTATATACTTAACCCAAAATGTAAGATTGGCCATTTCATTAATGGGATTAAGCAATGTCATAAAAAGGCATTATTTTCAAAAAAAACATATTATTATATGGTGGAATGTTTAATTAATATAAAAAAATTATTTATGTCTTATAATTCAAAAGTATAATAAGATGAGAAGAGGATGACCAAGTACACTGAAAAAGGAAATGAAATGAAGAAGAAGAAGGGAAGAGTAGAATTTAGAACATATAAAAATTATAGAATGAAACATACTAGTAAATTTTTAATGGTAATAGTCATTTGTTACATGTATGAATGTAAAATAAATAAAGAACTTGAATATAATGATATAGAAGAAGCCAATGATATCTAGTGCTTCTACTATAAAGAGGTCAGACACTATTCAAATCAATGACCCAGAATCTAGGATTACTTTGATAATTTAATTATTGTATTTATTGATGTTATCATTGATATGATTGTGAGTTTTATTTTTTTTTAAAGAGATGAGATGAGGGTATGATGTTTCATGAACCATTTTATCCACTTTATAGGAATCAAATTCAATGTATTATGACATTCCATTTAGGATGAATTTCTTGTTTTCATGATGTTGTAATAGGTTCCATGATATATAAAACTAATGATAAGATAGATATTCTGTGATGGTAATTGGATAACATGGTTGATACATAAAGTAACAATCATAAACTATGTAGTTTTTTCCCGATTAGGCTATAAAGGACACCCTATGTAGCCAATTATGGCATGTTGAGTCTTAGACTACAATGTGTTATGGTGTGGATTAAGTTTATTCCATATTTTATTTCATTATGAGTATGGGACTTATGAATTGGGAGTGGTGAAAAATTTTATCCAACCATTAAAAATGGATTCTGAAATGAAAATAAACACAAATTAATGAAAAACTAAATGGTAATTAGAGAAATTGACCTAGAAACGGCTTTGGAGTGGGCAGTAGGCTATGTATCTAGTGATTTTTGTGACAGTTATATTTATATATTAATGGATTTAGGAGTAGGTTGTGTGGTACTATGTTATATTGGATGGTTTTTACCTATCCTATGTGAATTGATATGAACATTGAAATCATTATTTTCTAAGGAATATGTTTGGTATTATAGAGACATGCTACCAGGAAGAACTCGAGTCATATTCCATGAGGTTTTCGACAACCACACTATGGAGGTAGTGGGCCATGGGATACTAGTGGTTCTACATATAGTTCCTGCTGGGGTACCATTGGTTTTACCAGACATAGGTGTTGAGGAATATTTTCATGAGAGTTTTATGCATTTCATGAAGAATTTCCAAGGAGCGGCGTATCATGCCTCGCATGTGGTTGAGCGGGCGGATGTGTTACAGTAGCAACATCCTCACACTTTTTCATGGGATGGAATTCCAAAGGCTTCTAAGCTATGTCTTGAGACTATTATTTTGATCATTGGTCATATAGAGAAACCTCATGAGAGGACATTGATGCTAGGAATTTATATGCTTCTGGAAGAAGCATATCCCTAGAGGGTATTTTGAATAGGGATGATGTGCTATGTGAAATAGTTTGGTAGGATTTTCAAACCATATTCAATGAATAGTTTTTCCCTAAGAATTTGAGAGTAGTGTGGGATAGTGAATTCAGGTGTCTAGAGTAGGGTGATGTGATTATTATGGGGTATTTAGAAAGATTTATAGAGGTGCATCATTTTTTGCTGATAAACCTTAATGATGAGGAATTGAAGGAGAGATGCTTTGAGGAAGGTATTTGACATGATATTCGATCATTATTAAAAAAAATTAGGTTTATAATAATTACTGAGATGGTAAATCAGGTTTTAATTACAAATGAGGACCTGAGGGAAGCTGGGGGTGCAGATAAGAGCAATGTAGTCTGTCGACCATGTGGATGAGCATCTTTAGGCAGAAGTTCCATTTTGGGGATTTCCATGAGATGATTATTATCTAGGATGTGAGTTCTATTATATTTTTCTTCCATCATTAGTGTATATTATGAGTCCATGTGACAAATTAGTGCAATCGTGACCATGTAGAGTGCATAGATTGTGGAAGGATGGGCCACATGAAACATTTCTGTTGGACTGTCCCTCTAACCATGAGTGGTAGGGGGTCTACTCTAACACAAGGGTAGGGAGATGGTTTCAAATCTCAACATCAGGTAGGGAGTTGGGTAAGTACCATTAAACTAGGAAGAGGTGTTGGTGGTCATGTCCAAGGTATCCAAGCTCTAATTGCACCGTGAAAATTGATTGGGACTACTCTGGGTAGTGAGGTTGTGTCATGGGGCAACAGTGCAGGCCAAAAATATTCCCTACATCCTACACCTAAGGGGTAGGGACATGTATTTTCTACAGTTTGAGATACGATATTAGTACCCTATACTATTTTATCTTATCTCTTTGATAAAAGTGCATCATATAGTATCATATATGTACCTATGTTGGAAATCCATGCACATATAATTTGGTTTTCTGAGGGTGTTCTGACAAATGGATCATCATTGGGGATCATAACAAAGAATATAAATTAGTTTTGGGAGTTTCCCTTAAATATTTGTGGGTTTCAGTTCATATGGAATATTATTTTTCTTTGAGATGACCAGGTTTAATGTCAAACTCAGGATAAATTCACTGTTGTATTATCAATATGATGTCGAATTCAATCTCTAAAGGGTAAATTTCACATCACCAGAGGGAATAATTTCTATTCAAATGGGTGAATGGGATGTCCATGTGATCCGACATGGACCAGAGCATCGTAGGCTGGCCGAAATGACAACCCAGATTGCTAGTTTATACCTAGATGATCAGGGAGTACATCAGGAATACTTTTCTCCAATGGTTGATCATTATAGGGATGTATTCCTAAAAAAAATTGGTTTACCTCCTAATATAATGGTTGAGTTATACATATATATATTTTCAAGGGAATCAGCAGCATCCACTCCTCCTTAAAGGATGGCTATGACTGATTTATAGGAGCTCAAGAGGATTCTTGAAGATGTGGATGAATTAGGGTTTATATGACCTCGTACTTCTATATGGAGTTCACAAGTAATTTTTGAGAAAAAAAAAAGAGGATGATTCCCTTAAGATATGCATGGATTTACTAAAATTGAACCAGTTGACAGTTAAGAAATGATATCCTTTTCCATGGATATATGATATTTGTTATCATCTCTTTGTTGTGTGGGGGTTCTAGAAAATTTATTTGAGGTCTAGATTCAATCAGCTATGTTTTCAACCTTCATACATGACTCACACAACTTTTCATAATAGGTATGGTCTATATGAGTATCTGGTTATTCTGTTCAGTCTCACCAATGCATGAACAGTTTTCATAGAACTGATAAACAGGTTTTCAATTCTTAAATAGATTCATTTGTGGTGGTTTCCTTGGACAATATCTTGGTGTATTCTAACTATTTACATGACCGTGATGAATATCTAGAGATTTTTCTAGATACACTAAGAGATAATTGGTTATAAGTTAATCTCACAATGTGAAACTTCTATTGGGGTAAGATTCACTTCTTGGGTCATATTATCTCAGATACATGAGTATCAGTTGACTCAGAGAAGGTGATATATATAGTCTCATGAGATTATCCCAAGAAAATATTTGGAATATATAGTTTCTTTAGGCTATATAGATATTAAAAACATTTCATAAAGGTCTTCTCATGCTTATCATCTCTATTAATGAGCTTGACTATGAAGGGTGTGTAGTTTGTATGGTCATGTACATGTTAGATAGCCTTCCAGAAGCTAAAAGGTAGAATGAATTCTGCACCAGTCCCGGTTCTACTATTTCAGGGAATAAGATATACTGTGTATTGTGATGCATTAGGTATTGAGCTTGGAGAAGTTTTGATACATGAGGATAGAGTCATGTCATCTGGGTCTTGACAATTTGGGCCACACAAGAGGAATTACCCAACACATGATCAAGATTTCACGGATGTTGTTCATGATTTATACTGTTGGAGACATTAATTAATGGGAATTTTGTAAGGGTTTACACATATTAAAAAAATACTAATTTATATTTTTTTAGGAATAAATAAATCATGAGGGTGATTTTAGTTTGATTGTGTTTGTTTACAAGGTTTGAGGTTGGTCACCAAAGGTTTTTTGTTAAAGAAGGCATGAAGAGTTTTCATAAATGGATGATCTCACAGAAAACATGAATGCTGGAATGATCTCATGATGAGATCTTGCAAAAAAATCATAGTAGTTTTTGGAAATATTGATGGGTCTTAAAATGAACTGGAATACAACAACATTAACAATCACAAGATTCACTTATGATCTCATGATGGGATCTCATGAAGTGTGTGATTTCCCTTGAGTCTCGTAATGGGGTCTCTAAAAATGATCATAATTGTCTTTAGATATCATTATGGGATCTCATGAAATGATCATGATTGTCTTCGAATCTCACGATGGGATCTCGTGAAGTTCTCAGGATTGTATTTGGATATTGTGAATGTGAATGAAGTCAAAAGAAAATTATGGAAATGATGGAGGTATCTCACAATCATTCAAGATCTCGAGTAGTGTATGACAGTCTATGGAACTCACACTTAGATATTTAATAAAGAACGAATGAGAACCATGGAATCACATGAAGATAAAATTTGAATATAGACCAAGAACTCATGAAAGTACAAATATGAACTAGGGACTCATGATAGGGGTTCGCGCCTGGATCTCACGGAGCACATGATTCCAATGAGTTGAATGGTTGTTCGACATTTTTGGATTAAGGTGGCTGGTTTATGCCTATAAATACTCCCTTACCAATCCTTAAACAATAAATAAGCTTTTCTTAAAATAATTTTTTAAATAATCATCTAGAAAGAAGGTTATCATAGAGATATCATGAAATGTATTCACAAGGAGATCTTGTGAAGGAGTGGATGTGATTAAAATCATGTATGTGTTGTGCATGATCTGAATAGGTCCTTGTGTAAAGAGTGAAAGAGAACTCACGAAAGAGGACTCCCAAAAGATGACTTGCACTAGGATCGCACACAAAACATGAATGTAGTATCAAATTAGGGACCCACAAAAAATGCAAAAGTGGTCTACCACTAGGAACTCACGATCAGTGCAAAAGTGGACTCATGGAAGGGACTCGCTTCAAGATCTCTCGCAGGGGTCTCGCACCAGGGTCTCTCGCTAAGGTTTTTCTCTAGGGTCTCATGCTAGGATCTCATGCAAGGGGTTACATGCCAGGATATCATGCAAGGGGTTACATGCCTGGATCTCATGTAGGGGTAACACATGAAAGTCCTTCACATGGAGATACATGCCTATATTTCCCTATTAATAATATTATTATCATATCTGAATTATGATGGTTAAGATGAACATAAAGGATCTGAATTATTCAATAGTACTTGTAGAAGGAGGTTATTCACTTCTACATTAAAATCATTAAAAGGAACACATGGAATAACATGATTATATTTCCAAATAAGAGGTGATTGTTGTGTCTATAGTAAAGAGAAGTATTTTCCAGTTGTCTGAAATGTGTAAGTGTTGCATTAAGGTTTTTTCACCGAAGTGAAGGAGAAAACCTAAAATTGATTTAATAGAGAATCTATATAAAAATGAGGATGCATTCATTATTGATAATAATGTAACCTCCATATACATACACTATGTGTGGATCTTTTCCAAAGAAATGATAAAAGGAAGAGGAAGAAGTTGATCCTTCCACCAGAAGAGATCCTTCAAAACAAAGTTTGGGAGTGACCCTTGGGAAAGGAGTTATCTAACCCTAAGCATTGTAAAAACAGTGAGCATGATCATAGAAGTTAAATTTAATGAACCTTGTATTTTTGAAGTGAGACTTAGTGGATTTGGTATATCATTACATTGCCTTTGTATTCTCCTTTGACGTAGCCTAGTGAGGGTGAACCAATTAAAAGTACATGTGTCCTTGTGTTTTCTTTTTTACTTTACTTTCTATACATAATCATCATCATATAAATGTTGGAAAGGATAAGAGTAACATAAAAACTAAAGGTAAAACAATGTGACCCATACAATAAATAGTTCCAGATCTATTAGGGAAGGAATAATTTCAAAAAGAATATCTATACCCTAATTCGACCCCTCTAAGGGTATCTAGGATCTTTTTAGACCTAACAATTAGTATTAGAGAATAATCTATTCTTGTTGATTTATTTTCTCTAACAAGGTTTATTCTAATATTGGAATTAATGTTTCAGTTTTCTCCTATCTCGGTGATCCCTATAAAAGGGAAGAACCACAAAGAAGAACAAGTCACATGGTATTCCTCGGTTTGGACATGTATACAAAAAATGTGTGATTTAGTTTAAGGAGGACAAAAACGTTATGAAGAATGGATTGGATGAATTAGAAAGATAAAAGATATAATCAATCAATGATACTGTAGGAATTAGTGAATAGATTGATATTCTAAGTGATGTTGAAACTATTAATGATGAAGAAACTCCAAGAAGGAAAAAAGTGTATGTTTTGAATGAAATAAAAGAATTAGATCAGAAATTGGATGAAGAAATTAAATCCAATGATATCCAAATCGATGTGTAGGAAATTAAAGTCAACAATATCACGTGATTAAATAAAAGTATTATTGATAAGGCCACATATCTAAGAGAGAAAAAAATTTCCAACCCTAATAACTACAAAATTTAAAATCTTATGAAAGGGGAATGAATCAAGACTCAAATTAAATTCAGAATTTTAAATCCAAAATGATGATCATTCTACCCACCAGTCGAAACTAGATCATGGTAACCAAAATATACAAAAAAAACTATTACTCTAATGATTATATTGTTCATAAAAATTTGAAAATAAAGGAGAAAGATAACTTTGTTGATAATATCTCCCTAGAATTAGAATATGAGTTTAATATCAAGATTTAATTTAATAATAAACATAAATAAAACGATAAGAAGATTCAATTATTAGAAGATGATTTAGAATCAATGAAAAATGAATTATAATTATCTAACTCCAAAGGTAAGCTCTAATTGATGGATTATTTGCATTTATTATTTTACTAACCTTCGAAAGGTAGTAGTTAATTGAAAAAGACAATATGATATTTTAGATGAAAAATAAAAAATGATTGTCTCTTTACGAAGGCCATATAGTATGGGAAATGTTTAACTTGGATATGATGAACCCTCCCGATGCATGATAGGAAAAGAGCCATGAACAGTTCCAAAAAGAGGGAAAATCTTATAGTTGTAGGAAACAAATATAAAAGGGTTTTTAAGGAAGTTATGACAATATGTGATACTTATATAGGATGCATAGTCATAAATCATGTGTTTTTTAGTGTATTTGGAATATATTTCATTATGTGAATATATGAATATTTCTACAGTTGAGAATAAGAAGAAGTTTCCTGATAAATCTAGAAGAGAATCCTCTTAGAAAAAAGTTTCCCTGAAATGCTACCACTGTGGAAGACTAGGAGACACAATGTGTAAGTTTCAAGAATCCAAAGGGGTAAATTTCAGAAGAATAACTCCGTATGTATCAAAACCTCATTAGTTAAATGATGAAAAGAGGTCTATTTTTAACTGAATATGTTTTAAATGTTCTAAACATGGGAATTTGGAAAGACATTGTAGTTGGAAGAAAGAAGGGAAGGGAAAAGAACTTGAAAAGAGGTCTCCAACTCTAATAAGGCTTAGTGAAAAATTCTATATTGGAAAACAACATGTTAAGATGAAAAATAGGCTTATAGCTTCAAGGTAAACACAAGGAGCTCACAAAAAGTGTATTAATCAACTCTTCTGTTACACTCATAACATCTATCTTAAAAAGAATGTGAGGGTGCCTGGAAGAAAAAGGTGGAAGATACTCTAGTTGTGAGTAAAAATAATATAATTTAAGTGAATTTCCCACCACAAGAAATAAATTTTCTGGTTACTTTGATAAAAGATAAAAAATGAAAAAATAATGTCTTGAAAAACTCTCTTATCATGTCATGCAGTGAGAAGTGAAGTCCGGATAAATATCCCTCTAATGGAGGAATAAGAAAGATCATATGATCATTGGAGATATTCCTAATCAGTGAAATAATAATGGAAAATGTCATTTTGGTGGAGCATCAAAGAGGTAAATTTGTACTAGTTGTTTTAAACCTCACATTGTGAAAAAAGAAAAATCCTACAGAATCAATATATTAGAAAAAGATTTAGCATGTGAGTAATGAATGTCTTGTTATATATCCATAGTATTTAATTTTTGATGGTAAATTGGAACAAGAATAAAAAGAGTATAGTGTTTTTCAAGACATTATCAAAGGGTTAGTACATCAAGATCAGCCACAATCCTCTTCTTGAGGATTCCATAGTTTTCCGTCTCTCTATGTGTATAAATGATTTTAACTGATGATCAAGTGTTTCAAATTTTAGGGGACATAACATCCAAGGGGATGTGGAATCAAAAGATGCAAATTGGTGATGTGATGTGCTCCATAATGTCAACTAATTCAAATTATTCACTAAAGATGAAGAATAAATCTTGAAGAATTCCTTTAAAGGAGTTAATTTTTTTTGACTGCTTGATATGTATGGAAGTAATTGGGTATAAAAAATAGTAATGGTGGTATTAACATTATCTCTTGTTTCCTACACTGATTTCTGAATCAGTGGTCTTAGAGTTTTTGTTGGTGGATAATGGAACAGTGTCACTTGTGAATAAATGATGCTAGAGAAGAAAATTGTTTGGGGGTTTAAATAGTTGACCTAATAATAGGAAGAGTTTCACATCATTGGGGGGATAATTCTATATTTTAATCAAATAAAATATCTCAATGGATACCAAGAATTAGTGAGAGAATATTAAATGTGTTTCCAATAAGTGGTCTACCCATTCTGAAGAGTAATTCAACATATGAAATCTGAAAAAAAGTTTTTATTAATGATTTATATTTGTTAAATAGTTGAGGTTTTTTTAGATTTTTTTGAGACTAATAAATAAGAATATGAGTGGGATCAATGAGTCTTTTCAACATGATGAATGAATATGACACAATGATTCCAAACAAATCATGACTAGTGTGAAAAGGGTACTCCTAAATCGAGGGTATTAATGTTGTTAAAATATTTTCACCTGTTGTGAGGCTAAAGAAAATCAGATTATTCCTGGAAATAGTAGTGCAAAGAAGTCTCAATGTTTTCTAGAGAGGTGCCGAGTCAATATTTATGAATGGTGTTTTGGATGAAGAATTTAATATTGAGTAGCCAGATGGATTTATCATTCATGAATATGAGAATAGAGTTTTTTGGAAGAATATGGTGCTATACGGATTGAAGCAAGCACTTAGAGCATGGTATTTAAGACTGGATCATTTTTTGAAGAAGCTTGGTTTTCAGTGTCATGGAGTTGATTAAAATCTAACTATAAACAATTATACTAATAAAATTATGATTGTTCTTGTGATATAAGGAATTAATCACACATTCATTTTGGAATCTAAATATCTCGAGTAGGTTTTAATAAGATTTGGAATGGATAATTCCAAGGAGATGAAAACTTCGGTGGCTACCCAGATGAAAATATCACTACATGATAAATTCAATGCATTTAATGTCATGAAATACATGCAAATCATTGTCAATTTGGTTTACTTTACATCAACAAGAATTTATATCATTTTCTCTACATGCCAAGAAACATAGTATAAATGAAATCCCAAGGAAAACCATTTACATTCAGTAAAAATAATACTTCATTATATCATGGGGATGGTAGATTTCAGTTTTATATACAATGACAAACATCAATAAGAGTTATTAATCTATACATATTTAGATTGATCTAGATAAAAAGATAATAGGAAAGCAACATCATGTGGTGTATTCTATCTTGGTGGATTGTGTATTTCTTAGATAAGAAAGAAACAAGATTTCATTTCATTGAGCACCAAAGAATTTAAATATATTGAAGCTAATCAATATTGCATGTATTTATTTGGGATGAAGCAACAACTTGATGATATGGGAGATTTATTGATGTCTCTGATCAGAATCCATTGCGATAATTCATGTTTTCTGATTAAAAACCAAGTTCATCACTTATAACAACCCCGCATTTTCATACATTTAATATTACAACATTTTGAAGAAAAATAATATAAAATAATTACACAACTTGGATCTAAAAGTTTTAGTGTCTTGGTCAAATTAGCACCATACATGTCACTTTTAAAATATAGCATAATAATTTATTTATTTTCGTCTTCTATATCTTCTTATTGGACCTTGATTTCTCTTTAGTATATGTAATAACTTGAGGATATACATCAAAAGGGGGTGAGCTAAAATACTAGGTAGATGATAGATAAGAACATGAAACAATATAACTTGGGGTGAGAATATTAATTATAATCATTACAAAATTATAGTTTCATAATCATGAGATTAATTATTAAGAAAAGGCATGGAATGTGGCAATCCATAAGAATGAAACATTATGTCTTAGTGGTCAACTACCAAACATAGTTGTGAACAAATCTTACATCATGTTTAGACATATTTCACATTTCTCATAATATTAATCACATTAACTAATGAATTGTACTGATATATAATTCTAGGCACACCTGTCACATTATTTACATTGTGCTATATAATTGCAGGTGTGCCTGTCACATCACAACATTTACAGTATCATACAGGACAAATAGAACATATATCAATATTAGATATAAAATAACCCCTAAAATGGAATGGGATTCATTTAAAAAATTATAAATTCATAAACTTTGGGTTCCCAAATTATATAAGTAATAACATACTTGATATAAGAATCATCAACCTTGAGTTAAGAAGAAACAATATTGAGAAGTAAAAGATGTGTTTTTAAAGAGTAGTTATTTAGGAAAACATTTTGTTTGTCATAAACTAAAGTATAAAACATTTATATCCCAAAAAGGTAATATAATTATCAATAAGTTGTATTTAAGTGATATCCATACTGAAAATGGGTTAAAGGGGAAACCCAATAAAAGAGAGTGGAGTTCAAGAATTTTCCTTACATGGTATCTAAATGCTTTATTAGCTATAATATCCTATATAATCACTTTAGATTCATTAATTAAAAAAAACTTTTATACATTAATTTTATTCATTATGGTTTTGTTAAGTTCAATTATTTGATTTTTTATGAGTCATAGAGTTTAATTTCATCACATGAGAGTGTTCGTTTTCATAATTTTCATGATCGGTTCACTTGTATACATGAATGGATGTTCGTCTAAAACGTGGATAAAAATCCAGAATTTTTCTTATATATTATTAATTATATTATATAATTATTAATGATATTTTAATTTATTTTTTATATGTATTGAGGATAAATTATTAGATATAAGTTAATGATGATCGTTTTAGGTTAATTTTTGGCGGTTTTTCGATCACAACAAACATGTTTTGTTTTATCATTTACTATTTTGTATATAAGATTGTTAGAGAACATAAAATGGGATATAAAAAAATATTATAATATGTCTTCAACCATTTAATATATTTATTAACATAATATAAGGTGTTTAAGGAAAATGAATTTACATCACCCATGATGTCAAAAAATTGACACATCATGAGCGACAATTTCATTTTTAGAATAAAAGAGAGAGAGGGAGGAGTTTAAATATGGATATTACATTAACATGATATAGTTACATTATATGTATGGTACTATATTTTATCATTCCATTTGGATATGTGGTTTTAATGAGGGAATAAGAGAAGGAAGAAAAATTAAATGAAATTAAAAGAAAAAGGAAGAAGACTTTACCTCTTAAATATCTCCTCCTCAAGAAACTTCATAGGGAAGTGGTTTGGGTCATTTGATGAAACCAAGATATTCTAGGCATGGGATAGGTACTTAGGGAGAGGTTAGTTAAGAATTTGGACAAGGATAAAATCTTGAGGTGTGAAGAGAATAGAGTGTGAGGGGTGGTATTTATAGTGGAGGAGAGGGGTGTTTTCTCATTATTTAATTCATTAGTTTATTATTTTAATCAAGAAAATAAATAGTATAAATTCTTGAGATTAAATAAAGTAATTATATCATGTGATTTCAAAACAACACTGCTTACATCAGTGATGAATCAATGAATAGTGTCATTAGATTATAATATATATATATATATATCGTAAATTGCAGTATTTCACTATTTACCAAAAATTCAAGTAATTTAGAAAAATACCAAATCAACACCCTAACTATTTGATGGTGTGTATAATTAAAAAATGAACTAAACTTTATGAAAATAATTTTCTAAATATTAATAATTTAATTTTTAATTAAAAAAATCATTCCCTTGGAAAATAGAGGTTTTAAAATTATAACTAATTTTATAACACTTTGAAAAATTACATAAGGTATCAAAAATTATCTTAAAACCAAAATACATTAATGTATTAATTTATGGAAAAATTTTAGGAAAATTGATTTTCTTTTAAATTATTTAATTAATCAAAAATAATAATTAAATATTTATGACTTATAAAAATACAAGCACTTAATTAATAATTTTTAAAACATTTATTTACATTGACTATGATATAATTATTCAATAATTTTAAATTTAAGATGGATAATTTTATTTATTCTTTCATGGGTGTGTTTACTATTCATTTGGCTGGTCTACAGTTCATAAGGGTCATATTACTATTCCTAAGATCAAGTTACTATTTCATTAGTATTGATTCCTCAACATTTATAAATACTTATTATTTCATTAATTATTCATTTATAAAGTATTTATTTTGGACTCTAAGTGATTTTATATTATTTATACTATTTAAAATTACTATAAGAAGGGATAAATTCCTTTGAAAAATGTTTGGTTCATTACATTCTTCCCCCTTTAGAAATTTCACCATCAAAATTTTATTTTACATCAACAGGGGAGAGTACTTCTCCTTCATCACCTCCTCTGGTTCCCAAGTTGCTTCTTCATACTTATGGTTCATCCCCAACTCAATCAAAAGGTGAGTTATCTTGTTACGTAGAACCTTATCTATCCTATCTAGAATCTTTACTCGCTACTCCTCATAAGATAGATCATCTTTCAGTAGCACCACCTATGAGTTCAGTACGTGTGAGGGGTCAGGTATGTAATTTCTCAGGAGTGATACGTGGGATACATCATGAACTTAATCCATATTTGGTGGAAGTGAAAATTAATAGTCCACAACTCCTATAGATCAAGGATCTCAAAGGGGCCAATGTACCTTGGGCTTAACTTCCATTTGTTTGAATACCACATGATTCTCTTCCATTTTTATATTCAAAGGAAGAATTTATCTCCAATTTCAAACTCCATGTCCCTTCTACGATTGTTAGCATAGCTCTATTTGCGACTTTGAGTAGTTTTGATATACTGTTATGGCTTAAACCTTCCCTTTCATCTCTTGCGCAAGATCAGGTTCAAGTAGTTTTCTTTATCCAACTTCATCCCAAAAATTTTATGTTTTACATCACCTTACATAAATCAATTCATATAGGGCCATCTGAATACTTGAGTTAAAGCTATTGTTCTATGAGAATTCAAACAATGGGAGTTGTCGATCCCATCATCCTTTGAATTCTAAAGGGTAGTCTCTTAGCATATCTCCAACCGTCTGAATATTCCTTTCATATTGGCCATCATTTAGGGGTAATAGGTTGTGCTGAAATTTAATTCAATACTCAAAGAATATTGAATAATCCTCCATAAGTTAGATATGAACCTTGGATCATGATGAGAGACACTTGAGAGGGGAATTCAATGAAGACTCACCAAATCCTTCACATATATCTTAGCAAGTTTTTAAGTGATAAATCATCCTGAATAACTATAAAGTGGAAAGTCCTGGTGAGTCAGTCTACCATAGCTCATATCGCATTATTTCCTTTGGATGTCTTTGGGAGACACGTGACAAAGTCTATAGTGACATTATCCCATTTCCACATGGGTATAGGAAATGATTTAATCATCCCCTTGGACTTCTGTCACTCTTTTTTGAATTTCTGACATATCAAGCACCTTGAGGTATAATCCTTAATATCTTTCTTCATGTTTTCCTACTATAATTTTTTGTGGATATTGCGATACATATTGGTTCTATTAGGATAGATATAGAATGTTGAGATATGTGTATTATCCAATATCTCATTCTTTATCCTAGGTGATGAAGGCACACAAAGACCTGTTCCAAACCAAATCTCAACATCATCATAGATATTGTACTCTTTCATCTTCCCTTCATTTACTAAACTCACCTTTTTTTTGTAACTTTAGATCATCCCTTTATGCCTCCTTAATATTCTCTTGGATAGATGGTTGGGAAATAATTTGGCCAAGGTTGGATGTATTCCCTATCATTATGATTTAAAAAAATTATCCATTGCATATTACAAAAGATAGGGTCCTTCTCAATATGAAATATAGATAGAGTATCGGTTATTTTTCTTCTAAGAGCATCAACTACCTTGTTTTCCTTATCAATATGATAGTGAGTAGAGCAATACTAGTCTCTAATCAGTTCTAAACATATCCTTTGACACATGTTGAGCTCCTTTTGTGTGAATGTGTACATTAGGCTCTTGTGGTCGGTATATATGTCACACTTCTCACCATAAAGGTAGTTTCGCCAGATTTTCAAGAAAAAAACAGAAGTGCTAAATCTAGATCATGCATCGAGTAGCTATTCTCATGGATATTCAACTTTCATGAGGCATAGGATATCACATTATCATTTTTCATGAGTACACAACCCAATACATTCTTGGAAGCATCATTGTATATCCCAAAACATTCCCCACTTTTCAGTAATGTGAAAACTGGTGAAGTGATGATCCCATTGTTTAGTTCCTTGAAAATTTCCTCACATTCTTCTATCTAGAAATTCCTTACCCCACTCGATGTTAACTTAGTTAGTGGGCATGAAAATCATGATAAATTTTACAAAAAATGTTGAAAATACCCTACTAATCCAAGAAAATGGTGTACTTCTGGGACACTAGAGGGTCTAGGCAATTTTTCAATTTCCAAGGGTCCATATAAATTCCTTCACTTTTGATCACATGTTCTAATAATGTGACTTGTTGCATCCAAAAGTCACACTTTCAAAACATGTCATGTAACTTTCCTTCCTTAACATATCCTACACAAGCCTTAGATGTTCTTCATGTTCCTCATTACTCTTGAAGTAGATGAGAATATCATCGATAAACACTACGTCAAATTTTTTGAGGTAATGTATAAAGACTTTATTCATAAAATCCATGAAGTTTTCTAGGGAATTAGTAAGTCTAAAGGGAATCCTCAAAACTAATATTTCCCATACCATGTACGGAAGTAATTCTTCAGATTATTTTCCTTGTTAACCATTAGCCGATGATATCCAGAATGAAGATCCATCTTTGATAAGTGTTGTACTCCTTGTAGTTGATCAAACAATTCAACAATCCTTGGGAGATGATACTTGTTATTTATGGTGATTTGGTTGAGTTCTCGATAATCGATACGCATCTGCATTGATCCATTCTTCTTCTTGACAAAGACAATTAGAATAACCCAAGGTGATGCACTAGGGAGTATGAACTCTTTATCCAAATTCTCTTTCACCTTATTATTCAAATCCTTCAGTTCCATTGGGATAATCCTATATGGACACTTTGAGATTAAAGTAACTCCGTGTATTAGTTCTATTGAGAAGTCGACTTCATGATTCGGGGGGAGTCCAACTAACTCTTTAGGAAATACATCACTGTATTCCCTCACAATGGAAATTTACCCAAAGTTGAAACCTTTGCTGGACTCAAAAATTTGAGCGAGGTATGCTTCTTCATGGAGAATAAATACCCACACCGTTTGAGGTTTTTTCAAAGGACATTCATGATCTTACTGTTATTTTTAGAGAATCATTCAATGGTTTGGAATATGAAAATATATTTTCTTTTTCATAATAGTTTATATGTTCTCTATATAATGAGAGCCAATAAATTACCATTATAGAATGGAATTCCACCAAGGGAAGTATCACAAGATTATAAAGAAGAGTCATCCCACATATTCCAACAAGAGAAGAGTCCAACACTTTGGTTGCAATAATTTCACCATAATTTGTTCTTACAGATATCTAAACTTCATGTTTTTAGGACTTCGATTCAATAATTTTAGAAAAATTTAATGGAATGCATAGAACTAGAATCAAATAATACTTTTTCCATTTTTGAGTGAATAGGAAGTGTACCTTGTACAACTTCATTTTCTTAATCCACATCAATAGTAGTGATGGAATAATCCTTCCCTTTCCCCTTTGTATTTGGTGACTGATGATGCTGATTAACCTTAAGAACTCGAGGTTTAGTGAACTGGCTTGCATAGTGCCTTTGCTCCCTGTAGTTTTAGTATAATACCATGGGAGGTTCTCCACTTTCCTCCATGAAATTATCCTTATCTCCCACACATGAATTATTTCCCCATCTGATTGAGACAGTTACCATGATGCTTCATCCCACATTTTTGACATGTGGGTAGTTGAGTTTTCATTCCACATTTCTCATTAGATTCTCCAGCTTGAGACTCCATCTTTCATTTCTTATCACCATATCCATGGGACTATTCTCCAAACTCCCTCTCCACTTTGAGATAACATTGAAAACTTCTTCATAACTCCCAAATTCTTGACTTGAAATATCCTTTCGAAGGTGTTGTTTTAAAATAGTAAATAATCGATCAATTTTTTAGTCATTTTTTATTACAAAACCTAAATCATACCTTGCAAGCCTTGTGAAATTTTCTTCTTAGGCCGTGATAGATTAACCTTCCTTTTACTTCATCTCTATGAATTCTATCTCCATATTTGTACAAAAAGTTTGAGGGAAATACTTGTTATGAAAAATTATCTTAATGTCTTCCCACTCCAACTATTTAATTTTGACAGTCATCTTAGTGTTCTTTATCAAATCCCACCATTGATCGGCCACTCCATCTAGATAATAAACAACGAGAGTCACATTCTACATCTCAGAACATTGAAGTACAAAAAATATCTTCTCCATTGAGTTAACCCACTATTTTGTGACAAGTGGATCATAATATCCATTAAACATTAGTGGTCGTTGATGTATAAAACACTTGATAGCCTATTCATCCCTTTTGGGTGAAGGAGGATGTTCCACATTATTTAGTTTATTGTTCATAACCTGAGGTATCTAGGTATGAATCTCCATGAAATTTTGAAATCCACCTCCCAACCCATTGGGGATGTCGTTAGTGTAATCACAGAATTATCCCTTTCACGGGTTGTTGGCTTGGTTTCTCCTGGTTCCCACCATATTCTATAATAGAAAAGTGTAGAACAAAACATAATCCAAAAAGTCATTAATAAATAATATATTTCTTTGTTCGCTTAAGTCTAAAGGAAAATATTGTGGGATCCCAATGTTTAGAATTTTATAAAACAAATTTTCATGTGTTTTATTTCCAATAAAGATGACATAAAATTATATTATTATTATATTTCTAATTTTAGTAGTTTCTCAAAAAAATTAACTTCTTCTTGTTCCATAATTGAAGAAAAATTTGAATCCATGATAAAAAATAACAATTTTTTAAATAATTTTCATATTGTAGTTTTATGTTAAAAGGACACTTTGTTAAAAATGAACTCTTAACTGAATGATATTTTTGAATATATGCATCAAAATGTACCATACTTGAAAATAAAATTAATGAGTTATAGGATGAATTAGAATCCATTAAAAATCACTGCTAGTATACTTTATATGGAAGAATAATATTTAGATTGAATTCATGGAAAAAGTGTTTGCAGAAAAAAATTTAATAGGGGATGATAGAGAAAAATATAAAAATTAATGAAATTATTTTATTCATACTTCTACAAAACACAACATGTCTAGAAATTCTTCTTTTTTATTGAAAAATTAATGTCTATTTTGAGCCAACGAGCCTGTACCCTAGTGGTACAGGCTCCTGCTTGGCATCCAAAAGACCCAGGATCAAATCCGGGCAGGGGCGAATTTCCTAGGTACTGTAGCAGTACTGTTACAGCAGCGGCACTGTAGCAGCGGCAACACTGTAGCGACAGAGGGACTGTAGCAGATACTGTAGCAGTAGTGGTACTATAGCAGGTACTGTAGCAGTACTGTTCACCGAGGGGTCCTTTGGGCCATTAAATTGGGCTTTCGAGCCTTGTATTCAGGTCACTTGGCCTTGGGCCTTTAGGCTATGTAATGGGTCTCCTCTACCCAGTTTAAAGAGTTCTTTGCTTTCAAATAATAAATTGAGGCTTCAGCCCAAACCTTTTAAAAAATGTCTATTTTGATAAAAATTCTTGCTTATAAATTATGATATTATATTTATTAAGAAATATTTTATTCTTAAATTTATTTCTAAACATAGTTATGTTGATTTTCATAATATTATGAAAATATGGTTACATAGATCCTTTTCTAATAACATAGGTAGACCCATAAGAATTTATGTGCCAAAATAATGTATTGATTGGTATTTTTGTTGGTAAATGGAAAAAGGGACAAAAGAAAAATATGGTATATGGATAGTGGTTTCTTAAGAAAAATGTGTGGAGATTCATCATATTTTCACCCACCATAAAAATTAGATGGAGTCTTGGTCACCTTTAGTGATAATTAAAAAGGGAAAATCATTAGAGTTGGATCATTTGGAAATACAAAGACTATCCTGATCAAAAAACTTATATGATTAATGATTGGAGAAAAGTATGATTAGTATTTATCATCTCTATGATGATGGTTTTATGTTGATTATTATAACAATTCATGTTTTTTTTGTAATTATAAACTACTAATGTTTAGAGCATGTATAACTGTAAATATTTATACTTTGGATATTTATTCCTTATTTGAATAGAAAGTGAATTGTATAAATTATGAAATAAATGATTCCTGGATTTGGAATAGGCCGATTGAACACTTTAATATATTTTCCTTATCTATGTTATCATTAGATAATTTACATTCTTAATTTTCTAATCTTAAAATTGATATGAATAGAATTTTTGATTTCTGCAAAATATGCAAGAAAGATAAGTCATATGTTAAATCTATTAACAAGTTATATACATCTAATACATTCTAACTCATCCAAATTAATTTTTTTGGACCATCAAGATTAGAAATCCAAGATGAAAGATCTTATGTTTTTTTATGATTTATCAATATTTACCTACTTATATTTATCAATGTTTTAAAATGAATATTTTTATATTTTTGAATTCTTATACAAAATGAAAAATATTCCACAAAATTTTAATTATGATTTTATCATTTACGAGTGTTTGAGATTCAGGAATTTAATTTGTTTTTATCAGAATTGGGTATAAAACATAATTTTTCAACTCCAGGAACCCTCAACAAAATAGATTTGGAGAAAGAAGAAATTGGAATATTGAATTAATGGTAAAATATATATTGAATGAATATGGTCTTCCCAACTATTTTTGGGTAGAATTTATCAATAAGGTTTATGATATCATGGATAAATATTGAATTAAAACCTTCTTAAAAAGAAACCGAATGAGTTATGGAATAACATAAAACCTAAAATTGGATACATTATTATTTTTAGATGCAAGGCTTATATTTTAGATACAAAGAAAAACCATGGTATATTCTATATAATGTTTGATGAAAGAATATTTCTAGGATATTATTTTACTTATAAGACTGTAGAGTGTATAAAAAATTCATGGATGGTTGAGAAATATTTTCTTGTGATGTTTGATAAAAATTATCCTTTTGACCACTATAATAATCAAACAGATTATGTAACAATTTTTTTAATAATTTTCTACTATAAAACTGTAATGATTTATTTGAATCTAAATTATATTATTATCAGAATCAATCAAGTTTATAAGAACATGAAACTGATTATCTAGATAGTGTCTGACCTAGATAGATTTAAACATTACTGGAATATCATGTAGAAAATATTATAGGAAAACTAGATAAAGGATATCAGACTTGGAGGAATATTGGAGACATATCTGAGTTATTTTAATTATTGTACTTGTTTGAATCTAAATTAGTAGAAGAAGTCTTATATGACGTGAGTATGATTATATAAATATAGGAAAAAATAAACCAGTTTGATAGAAATGATGTTTGATAATAAGTTAATAGTCCATCAAACCATATTATAGTAGGATCTAAATGGGTGTTTAGAAATAATAAATTTGAACAAGGTATCTGATTGATATACTAGAATCCATTAATATCCTTTTCTCGTATTCATCAAATATGAATGTTAAATCTCATCATTTGGATGTAATTATTTTTGAATGTTTTTTTAGTTGAGGGTGTTTTTCTTGAGATGCTTATAGGTTTTTAATGTCCTCATATACAAACATCTAGATTTAAACATCCTAATACTCTTTATAGCCATAAAAAAGCACCAAGAGCTTGTAAAAAAGGATTATGTTCATTTATATTGACAAATAGTCTAATAGTGGGATTGGAAAATCTCACTCTTAAAGAAAAAAATATTATTCTCACATTTTTTTAGTACAAATCTATGTGGATGATGTTATTTTTTTGTCAACTAATAAATATATTTTTTAATGATTTTCTAAATTAATGAGTAGTGAATTTGAAATGAGTATGATGGGATAATAAAATTTCATTCATAATTTTAAAATTTATCAAAACTAGTTTGGAAATGATTTTAATCGGTGTTAATATATGATTTATTTATTGAAAAAGATAGGTATTAAGTATTGTAAGTCATATACTACCCCCATGAGTAATAATATAAACTATATTGGGAAGAATATAGAAAATAGTAAATAATAAGTTATATAGAGGTATTTTTGGTATTTTTCTATATATTACTGCTCGTGGACCAGAAATTTTGTTTTCTTTTTTTTCTATATGAAATATTCCACACAAACCAAAAAGAATACAATATTACAGTTGTTAAAATATTTTTTAGATATTTAAAATTTACTATTTTTTATATCTTTACTCTACCAAAAAACATGTTACTTTAATTTAATTTCATAATCAAATGCTGATTTTGGACGATGTAGGTTAGACAGTAAAAGAAGCTCTAGTACTTTTCAATTTTAAAAACATACCCTATTTTGATGGTAATGTAAAAAAGAAATTTTTAATTGCATTGTAAATAGTTGTGTCATGGTATATATTTATTGGATATTGTTGTGAAAATTTATTCTAGATGAAACACACACTTCTGGACTTTGAAATAAACTATAATCATATTATTATTTTATTTGATAATACCAGTGAAATTAGTATTTAAAAAAATCTTATGTGTCACTCAAAGACGAAACACATTGATATAGGAAATAATTTTATAAGAGATATTATCTTGAAATGGGATATATATTTGGTTGTTTTTTATATTTAATAACTACTTATAGATAATCTTACTAAATTGCTTCCCACAACTTGTTTTTATTTTATTAAGGGTATTTTGGCTTATTTAATTTGAAGTAATATTTTTTTTATTTTAATCCCCGTTGGATAATCTATTTTATTTAATAAAATTTTAATTTTATTCTTGTCTATTATTTGATTTAAGAGTTAAAATATTTATAATGTAATTTGATATTTTCATTTTTTGTTTTCAATTTTAAAAATAACAAATGATTGCATTAATTTTTAGCTTGATAAATAAAAATGTTCCTTAAAAGGCTATTAGAAATAATAATTCTCACCCAAACCATTGATTGTGCACCCTTCCATCATTCTAAACACTCAATCCCTCTTAGAAATATACTATTTTAATCTCAATCCTTTGTAATATCTAAAATGGGGAAGAACAAAAGTAACAAAGAAGCTGAATTGAGTGGATCAAAGCGTTAATGAAAATCTAGTTCAGAAAGAAATTTTTTTCAAGGAAAAGTCATCGACATTGAATGCCTTTTCTAAACAAATATACTATTGAAGAAATAATTATGTTTGAAAGGTATCGAATTAATTTTTTATGGATAAAATATTAAAAACATTTTTGAGATTGAAGAAAATGAATTTTATGGGAATGTCTTGTTATGTTTTAGTAATGTGGAAGATATTGTTTCCTCAAATGTAAATTATCATGAATTTTGAATTTCCACAGTCAAAATTGCTATGATTTTTCATTGTACCCATTAAGGATTCTATTACAATAGTCTAATATCAATAGGATTTGAGTCTCATAATCTTGAAGATATAATTTTATTTCTATTTGTACCTTTCCTAGTTAGGAAAAAGCATGTGAAGAGTATTGATGTTGACTAGAAGTTACTGATTACGTTTATTTAGACTAAAATGGTTTCAAGAATATAAGATATAGTAACAATCCTATTCCATGATACATATCTAATGTTTTTGTTGATAAGTGAAAAAATATAATTTTTTTTATATATGTGGAGATATATGCATCACTACTGTCAGAAAGATACTAGGACATATTTCTATCTATAAAGAAGGATTGTTTCCATATTTTTGTTTAAGGAAAATATGATTTGTGACATTAAAATTTGTAAAATATGTCAACATAAAATATTTTTTCTAATGGAACACTAAGGAATCTTATTTTTCTCAGGAGGATAGTAAATGGTAAGTTAATTCATGTGGGGGGGAAAGTTGAAGTAGTTTCTGGTGATTGTGCTTAGGGGGAGTATAGAAGAAAACAAGATTCTATATTTTGTTCCAATGAAGTTATAGAAATAAGAGTATGAGATAAATAAATAGTTGTAGATCTGCATGTCTTTCCAGCTGACCTTCCTATCACATCAAGGAGAAGACTGAGATTGGATGTGTGTAATGAAACAACTATAGGGGTGGGAATAAATTCAAATGTTCTTTAGAAGAACCCTCCAATGAGGCCAATGGTGTTGATCTTATCCTCAGACCTGGAATAAGATTAAAACCTATTGAACATGTTTTACCTAATTCTATTAAATAAGTTGATCAAATAGTTCCAATAGTCAAAGAAGGAGTTGAAAAACCTATATAGAAGGTTGAAACTAATGATGTTGGAGGGGTACAATGACCAGTAATATATGAAATATTAGATGAATATTATGTTTAGGATTCTGAATAGAGGTTAACTAAAATTCAAGATGAATAAGTGGGTCATGTGTATGCGAATTGGCTCACGTGGATGATCTGGTGAATTATATAGAGGGGGTGTAGCTCTTGAAGAGGATTATGTTATTATGGAAGCTTGATATTATGAATTAGTGCACACCCCATTAGCTAAAATAACTATACCAATTAGAGATCTGATAGTTTATTTTAGTGAACAATATTTGGAATGTAATTTTAGTGATGTTGGTGAGAAAACTGAATACATTGAAGATTTTTATCTAATAAATTAATAAAAAATTGGTCCCTTTAATTGAGGTCGGTGAATATTGAAGAAGAATAGAAATGGAATTTCCTGGTTCTATTGATTCTTAAATTGAGGATATTATTTATAAATTTAATTAGATAAGGGTAGGCAGTGATCAATCTCAAGTAGATCTAGAAAGATCTATGAAATATTTCAATGATTTACGGAATTCATATGTTTTGGGAACATATTTAGAATCACTCTAGGATATTCTAGATGGTGTTAAATAAAACAATTCCTCTCAAAGTGATTTTGAGGATTTGGAAAGGGAAATATATTATTATATTGGGAATATTAGAGATGAATTAGTTTATAAGTCATATTATAGAGATTTGAATATGCTTTTAGGAAGTCAATTTGAATACAGTAGAGGTAGTATAAGATATGAAAGGGCCCCTACTTCCATCCAAAAAACATCTACTGATTTGTTAAGGAGATTTGAATATAAAATAATTATCTTATCTCTCATCAGTGACATGATTTAGAGTATTCAGTGTGACAGTATTCCCCTACAAACTTTAGGGAATAATTATAATGATATTGTTGCAATGTTGACATCTACAGAACCAAGTATTAAAAGATTAGTAAATCATCTTGTTGAGAATGTGGAACTGTATGCACAGTCACCTAAATCATTTAATGAATTTATAAAATTGAACTTGGTTGAGGACCTGAATATTGTCACAGGTGGAATCTTTTGATGAAGTAATGGATTGGATCATGGAATAAAAATATCAATATATTAATGGAAGAGATCATTTATTTTCATTAGGATGTCTATGATTCTATAACCTCAAAATATTCTTTAGATGATACAGTTCCTATCCCTCATTTGAATCTTACTCCCTAGCCTACCCAAATTTCTAAAGGCAATACACATTTTAAGAAAAAGTTATTAATACGTTGAAATAATTTTGTTACATTTTTTTTATTTGTTAATTAATTTGTTTCCTTTACGGATTACTATATTTTTTTAATTTCTAACCATTTTCAATTTTTAGAATGCCCTTATATTTCGCTAAAATTTACAATCATTAGTAGTTTTTTTAACGTTTACTATGTTATACTCCATTATTAAACCTTATTTTTCATGTCAAAATGGTAACAAATTTGGTTAAATTACATTTCTAGGTCTATGTTGTTCTATATTATGTTTATTTAAATCTTTATTTATTGATGAAATTTCAATTTATTTATTAATTTTGTGTGTGTGTTTACATTTATATATTTTTTATGTGTTATGTGATCATAAAAATGGGATGAATTTTGGGAATGTGTTGATGCAACAATTTCAGTAATTTCTAATGGATGTTGATGCTAAAAAACACCCATAATTGTTTTACTAATGATGTTTCCTTAATTGGATTTCAGGATAAAATTAATTTGAATAATTATTTTATTCTATGTGAACATTAGATTTAATTTGGAAGAAATTTAATTTTCTTAAGTATTATGGACCTTTTTAACAGGTCTAGAATCATTTTTCACAACCTTATATTTGATAAATGTTAGGTTCAAGATTCTAAATTTCAGAAAAAATGATAATTTTATGAAAATTATGTTTTGAATAATGTTATGTTCAGGAACTCAACTTTTGGAATCAGCCCATCATTTGGTTGATCAATGTTTGGTTTATCAACCTACCATTTTATGTAAAAATCATGCATTATACTATTCATAGTGCAACCCAATGTTTGACTTAGTCTTATGTGATATTTAAATTATGTATTATTTTTGTGATTTTTGCTACAATTTCTCTAGAGTAAATATCTTCAATGTCCATTCAATGACCGATTTAAAGGATTTTTATCAGTAGATTAAATTGCTATTATTTCTATGACGATTTTCCTTGATAATTTTAATTTGAATTTCAGTCATGAAGTGTGTTTTAAATGATCACATTTTACTCAGAGATATTTCTTAATATGATTGACTTAAAGAAAATAATGATTTCTGTTAAATAGAGCAAGTTGTATCTTATGAAATATAACAATTTCACTAGTTTTCTAAAGTGAGGCACTTAACAAACATACATATTTTGATGTATTGATGTTTGATTATCTTGCCTCTTTTGTTGTGGTCATTTTAAATCCTTTAATAATGTTTGTTGAAGCAATTACCCAAGCTACACATTGGAAACATATATGTTTATCATTTGTTGTGTTTTTTTCTCTACATCTCTAAAAGGTTGTTCCTACAATTTCATTGTGTTATCATAGTATGTTATAAAAAATAAAGATCATTGGTTTTTCTGATGGAAGTCAATTTGAAAATATTATATTTACCTATAAATAACTCTACATATATTAGTTTCTCCAACAACTGTTCTCTGAATGTGTTTTAACAATTTACATTATATATTTTCTATTAGAGTGTTGAATGCATTTACTCAGTCATGGTGGAGTTTCAACTCCTCACACTAATATGTGGTAGTCAAGGTTCCCCATAGAATAACCCAACTTGTTTTATTTTTTCAATTTAATGCACTCAGTTGTCGAGATATCTAGATAAGAGGACATAAAAATATAAAATTGTCCTCACTAAGATAGTGTTGGTGGAATGGACAATGTGATTTTTTTCCTAAACTACTATAAAAATTAACGAGTTGTATTATTTATTTCTTCATTTAATAATCTGTTTAGATAATAGAATGTTGCACAACTAACAAATAGGTGTTAAAATTTATTTTATCATGATTTCTAAATGGACAAAATTCAACCCCATCTTATTTATTGTCTTTATTCATAACAAATAGTTTATAAATTGTCACAATATATAGATAGGGTGCAAAATCCCTTATATATCTACCTATAATAGTGGGTGTACTATGCCTCCCCACCTAGTATCCTACGAAATCCTTGCTCTTTCACCACATTTTATAGGATTTATGCCAAGTCTATGTCACCTCCAATATTTCTCGAGGTTGGATTTCGATTTCATCATCATCATCATGTAAATTTTTATTCATAGAAAAGAGAAGTACAAAAATAACGGCCCGTAAAAATAGGCCAAAATACAAAAGCCTAAGGGGGTCTAAAATAATGGAGGTCGAGGGCCCCTCTAATTATGTTGATCCACACTAGTGTAGGCTGCTCAGATTGTGAAAAACTAAGTTCTTAGGGCCAAAAAAATCAAGCGATTCGAGGTAGTCCACTACTGTGAGTAACTTTAGTATAATCACCTAGGATTCCACGACATTTTTTTATGATATAATAAATCAACCAGGGGATCATACCAAGACCCTACAAAGCATTATGTAAAATCAGAGAATCAGTTTCATCTTCCGAGATATCCATATGGCGTTGTCTACACACACGAATCCCCGACAGCATGGAAAATGCCTCCGCTTGAAGAGTTGTTCCATATCCCAAACGAGCCATGAAATAAAGTAAAACCGATCATGTGATGTCACGCACCACTTCCCCACCTCGCAGAACACTGGAGATTCAAGAGCCATCAGATTTAACCTTCAACCCCCTACCTGGAGCCGTCCAGCAAATCCACTTGCCTGAGGATCACCCGCTTCCCAGATGACCGCTGGAACCTGCACAGATCCTCTACAAGGATTGGGCTTCCCTCCAGTTGGGCAGCAGCTGAACCATATCCAAAAAAATGAATTAGTTCTGAAAATAATAGAGTGGCCCGAAGACACCACACCCTCCTAAATGAACATATTCCTCACCTGCCACAAACACCAGAAGCCTGCTTGTAGAATAACAGCGTGAGCCATTCTCTCTGGACCCTCCTCTCCCGAACCATTATACCATCGAGCCAGAAAAGGCTGGTTAGGCAGAGTTCAAGAAGAGAGTGCAGTAAAACCCCCAAAGAAATTCCATAACTCACGAGCCCACTCACTTTCAATGAAAAGGTGGCTCGAGCTTTCCTCCTTATGGCTCCTACAGCAAACACACCGTGAGTTAATGCCAACACTGCACCGCTTGAAATTATCATCAGTTGAGACATACTTATTCCTAATTCTCCAGGTGAGGAAATTGAATTTAGTAGGTATATTCTCGAGCCAAATAACATCATCCCATGCATCTTCTGGTTCATGTGTGATAAGAGTCATGCAGTAGTCCTTTGACGTGAAAGAATCGAAAGAGGATGGAGTGAAGACACACCAGTCCGAAACAGAATTCAGCTCGATGAGGTCAAACTGAACCTCCTGGTCACTATTGAGAAACAGTTTGATGGTGGTCGGATGATAAATGGACTCTCTGTAGGTAATTACAGTGGCTGGACAGCCCAGTAGCCAATAATCGATCCACTCCAATTATGGTTCCAGAAGAAAATTTCTCCTCTCCCAACAATCCAGTGGGCGTGAGGATTAATGGAATTCACCATTGGACTAATCTTCTGCCAGAGGGTAGATCCATGACCATCCAAAACCCCATGATCCCCATAGAATTTCCATGCATAATGAGCCCCCATAGGGTACGGCGCTCCAAAACCTCCCATGCCAATTTTGCATGCAAGAAGTGAATGGTGTCCTCCATGCTACAAACACTAATCCCACCTTCATTAACCGGACGAGCCATCCTGCTCCAAGGAACCCAGTTCCATTTACCCTCCAATAATTTATCCCAAATGACGTTAGTCAGGACTCTATCAATGTTACCAATCACACCTTTTGGGACTTTGATGACCGAGTAGGCATAAACCGAGGTGGCGAGGAGCACAATGTTCACTAATGTTATCCTGCCTCCAAAGGATAAGTTCTTGTTTTTTCAGTTAAGAACCCTATCCATGATCCAGCTAATTAGGGGGTCAAAGTCATGAATGCGAAGTATTCCTGAGGAAAGAGGAGTCCCAAGATATTCCTTGGGGAATTCCCCTCTCTTCATATCCTAGATGTGGCTCTCGGAAGATACCCTATTAGAGGGGCATGAGCTGGAGATGTAAAATCTTCTCTTGTTCTTGTTAATATTCTGACCACTCCAATGACCATACTCTTCTAGAATCCTGTTTAAGACCCTTAACGATCGGGTCGCAAAATTCATGAAGATGATGGCATCATCAGCGAACATGAGGTGGGACACCGAAGGGGATATCATCCTCCGGCGGTATGGAATGATATCACCATTATGGAGGCCTCTTTTAATGTGGCGACTGAGAACGTCTTGGAAAATAATAAATATACTCGGGGAGATTGGGTCTCCTTGCCTTAAACCACGAGAAGCATTGAAGAAACCATAAGTCTACCATGAAAGTTATCTCCAGCCACGATGAACTAAAGCGGCAAAAAATAATGTCAATATTCCAAGGAGAAAGACCCATACCTACCAGAACTTTGTTGATGAAACTACATTCATCACGGTCATAAGCCTTGTTCATATCATGTTTGATAACAACATGCATGCCACTGGTTTTGTAGTTGATATCCCTTATCTTTTCATTGGCCAAAGAAATCACCCCCTGAATGGACCTCCCCTTGACAAAGCCATGCTGCTCCAAGGAGATCCATTAGGGGAGGTGGAGAGACAGACGAGAATTGATGATGTTGTCCAGGATTTTGTAAGGGACATTGCACGTACTCACAGGACAAAAATGAATGATTGAAGTGGGGTTCTTGATTTTGGGGATCATCAAAACAGAAGTGGCGCATGCAACCCGGGGTAAGTAGCCACCCCGAAAGAAGTTTTGAACAACCACAATTAACTCATCCTTCACCACCTACCATGAAAATATATAAAATGAGCTAGGGAAGCCATCCAGACACGACGCGCTATCCAGATTCAGATTCGTCGTGGCAGCTCAAATCTCTCTCTCTCTTGAAGAATAGCCCCCACACCCTCATTGTCCCGGATTGAAATCCACCTAGGAATCACATAAAAAATCTGTATTTCCCCTTGGGTAACCATTAGGCAATTGGGTATTAGGACCGACAGGAAGATCTCTGAAATGGGAGTTTTCCAGAGCACCCACAACATCTCGGTCATCAGTGAAGGTACCATCTTCTAGCAATATGTTCGGTTTAACCATACTTTTCCTCTCCTTAATGCAAGAATGAAAATATGCAGTGTTCATCTCTCCCAATTTCATCCATTTAATCCTCACCTTCTCCTAGGACAAGCACTCTTGTTTCATAATCATGTCCACGAGCTGCTCCTTATTATCCAGAGTCTCAAACACCTACTCATCCCAAGAATCTTCTAGGCTCCATTCAAGACGATCAACATCTTGGGATGTGGCCTCTGAATCTCTATCCAAAAGGGGAAGGTCTTTAGATCACATCTGAAGGAGAACCTTGAGCCTCTTCAATATATTATGAAAGGCGCTCCATGTGTGGCCCTGGAGGGAGAATTTTTGGCATCTCTAACTAGATCAAGGAACTCCAGAAGGTCCTCCCAGTGCCGATAATATTTAAAATGACCCTGGTGATCTTGTCAAGAAGACAAGGTGAGCAGGAGCGGGGAGTGGTCTGATACTCCACGTGCCAGGTGAACTATCCATGTGTTTCCATACATAGAGATGGATTGCATGTTAGCCAAACACCTGTCCAAGCGACTCCACGATCTGCAATTACCCCTTTGATTGTTGCACCATGTGAACCTGTCTCCAGAATATCCAAGATCCGAGACACCTTTTCCAGCCATAAATTGAGAGAAGTCAAGGCTGGCACACCTAGTGAAGGGGCCTCTCCCCTTCCGCTCATCAGGGTCAACAACCACATTGAAATCTCTCCCCTCTATCCACAGAAGATTTCCAGGAACAATTCCATTGAGGTCATTCCACAGGGTCGCACGCTATTGAGGGTCACAACTTCCATAGAAAAAAGAGAAAAAAAGGTATGATTACCAAGAGTCACATTAACTGTGATGAATTGGTCCATTGCTTCTACTAGGTCATCCATAACACTCCTATGCGAGAAGATCCAAATATTCCGGTTGGAAGGTTCAGCATGCATGAAGCCATGCATTTTGAGAGTCCTGGAGAAATCACCAATTTTGGTCGGGTGCTACTTGTGTTCAAGAATATCCACCATAGAAACCATATGGTTGTTAACTGCCAAGGCAAAGAAGTCCGTATTAATCTGAGCTCCAATGCCACGGTCGTTCCATATGAGGATTGGAATAATTGGGAAAATACAATTCTGGGACTAGCTCCAGAACTCGTAACCTTTTCAATGTGGGAGGACTGTCTCACCTTTAACTTCCTGGCTTGTGATCTTGTGCAGACACCATTCATCTTGAGCCTGAGATCAAAAGAGTATGAGGACTTGTCCTGATTAAGGGATGCTAGGCTTCTCCTCTTACCCAGGGAGGATTTAGAACCCATCCTTCCCCCTGGAAGGGTAATCCACTGCCTGCGCCATGATGGAATTAGAGGGGGGAGAAGAGGGGGACCCGTCCAAAGGGGCATCCAAAGACATAGGAGTCACCTTAAGAGGGGAAAAACTTTCCCATTAGAAGCACGTCAAGACAGGATTAAATCCCAGGGAGCAAACGTTAAGCCAGAGAGTTGGGGAAGAAGCCCGCAGACAAAAGCCAGATTAAGACCTCCATTTGGAAACAAAAAGGTAGGGGTAACAGGAGAGACCTCACCAGCCAGGCCCAAGGGCAAAAACCTCAGAACATAGGGAACTATGGACCAAACTGCCTCAGAAGCACCTTCCAGCACCGAACCCTAAGGATTAACAATAGTAGGGGGAGGGGGAGGGGCCCGAAGAAGCTCTCCCGGAACACCGTACCCCCTCCTTGCGGGTCCTCCATAGAAACAGCCAAATGCGGGCCTCTGACCCCTCGGGCTGAGAATGAGGGTGACTCCCATGCTGGAAATGATGCTGGCAGACCTGCAAGTAGTGCCCCTGAAGAATACAATGCGAACAGAAAATGGGGAAAACCGGGTAAGAGATGTCTTGGTACCAGCAAAAGGAATCCTACACCCAGAGAGCTAGGTTGGTCGACACCACACGAGAGAGTTCCAATTCTACACAGATCTCATCCACTGAGGTATCCGCATAGCTCCCAGTCCTGACATCCGAGCAGATAAATCTGCCAAGAGAATCCCCAATCACTTTGAGGAAACCTTTATTCTGGAAGGGCAGTAGAAGACCGGGGAGGTTGATCCATACCGCTGCAGCCGGGCTCTTCTTACCATTATGAACATCCAGGGACAACATTGACAAACTAAAGCTCCAACATCCCACAAATAGGGGGGCAAAGTACCATGCCCGGTTGAAATCCTCCCTCGACCCCATAAGAAGGCAAAAAGAGGCAATATGGATTGAGGAAATCTGAACTAGAAGGCTCAGATCTCAAGATCCAACAAAGTGCTGGAAGACCGAAAAAGGCGGCTTAGAAACCCCAAAGAGAGCTACAATCATCAATTTCAAACCCACCGAAGCCTGCTCAAAAGCCGATGCTGGGACGTCCAAACAGATCCGAGAGCCTTCACACGAAGATTGTGGCACCTCAAGGGAGAACTCCGGGAAATAAGGTTTCAAGGGGGAGGAGCCCGCGCCGTAGAGAACATATCTAAAGGATAGGGAAGGGACTCCGAAGGGGGGGGAAGAAGTACCAGGAAGAAGGTAGGGCATGGGAAAGCAGTGGGGTGACCATGGCGGTAGGATCTCATGCGGGGATAGGGGGCACCGCGGGAAGGGGTGCCACAGATCATTCCAGAGGCCCTAGAATGGAGGAAGAGGGATTCGACAGCCGGATGGAGGAGGAGGAGCCAGGATCGATGGTAGTCAGTACCCATGGGGGAGGTGAAGGCTAGGAGGAGGGGGTCGCAAAGGACTAAAAGGAAGGGGAAGGCTGCGGCGTGTTCCGCGTATTCATTTTTTATCGACTTCATGATTGGCCAAGTGTCTTGTGATGAGTTAGGGACCACCATGTCTCCAAACTGGAATATCCAATTTACATACGATGATGTCACGTTTATCAAAAAAAAAAAAAAGTATCGTTGGATTGAAATTCAATAAAAAAGTGTTGTTAGAATTTTTACAAAAATCCATTTTTACCCTCTGTTATTATTACCGCTATACAGCTGTAATACATCATAAAAACAAATTAAAACATTAAAAAAACATATCAAAAAACAAAAACATTGAATAATAAAATACTGTTTAAAATACTATAAAAACTCTATAAATTACAAAATAATAATAATAACATATAAAAAACGTTGATATAAAAAAACATAAAAAACGTTGATACAAAACACAAACATATCAAAACCAAAAATTAGATATAAAAAACGTTGATATAAATTACTATTTAAAACATAGCAATTTATAAAAAATTCATAACATTGAAAAATATAAATTTCCTATAAATTGTTATTTTTAAAAATATATCAATTTTTTATTTCTTAAATATTATTGTAAACAACTATTAATCTTTGCAAGTTTAAAAAATATTTTTTATGAGAGAAATTAAAAATATATACTTAGAAAAATGTAACAAAACATTAGTACATTTAAAAGTTAAATAAAAATATTGTTTTGAAATAATAAAATTTTCTCAAATAAAGAGAAACTCATTATTTTATAAATGTATAACCATTTTTATCCTGTAATTTTTTAAAGGCATAAAAAAATATTTTATAATGGAACTAAAAATAAAAAATACCAATTTCAAGAAATAATCACATTTTTATTTAAAGGGAAAATTTTCAATGAAGAATTTCCATTATAAAAAACAATAAAATAATAAAAAATAAAAGGCGAAAATGTAAATTAAATTTTAATGAATGTATTTATATTAAATGAATTTACATATAATATGTATTAAATTTTTTACATAAATTTTATAAAAATAATATAATTTACCATTTAAAAATATATATAATATATGAATAAAAATGTAAATAAAATGTATATATTTAGGAAGTTCCAATGGAGGTTCCAATGAAAGTTCCAGTGAAGGTTCCAGTAGATGTTTCAGTAGATTTTTCAGTTCTAGTGGAGGCTCCGGTGGAGGTTTCAGGTTCGAGTGGAACTTCTAGTGGATGTTCCAGGAGAGGTTCCAGTGGAGGTTCCAGTGGAGGTTTCGGTGGAGGTTTCAAGTTCGAGTGGAACTTCTAGTGGATGTTCCAGTAGAGGTTCCAGCGGAGGTTCCAGTAGAGGTTCCAGTGGAGGTTCCAGTGGAAGTTCCAATTGAAGTTTCAATAGATGTTCTACACTACAACAAAAGTATATATTTATAAAATTATAGAATATGTTAATAAAAATTAAATTTAAATAAACATATTTATATTAAATGCAATTATATATAATATATGTAATATATTTTATTCAACATCTATACTAATAACAACTATAAATCTATTAAGATGAAGTTCCAGTGGAGGTTCCAGTTCCAATGGAGGTTCCAGTGGAGGTTCCAGTGGAGGTTCCAGTGGAGGTTCCAATGGAGGTTCTGGTGTAGGTTCCACGTTCTAGTGGAACTTGTAGTGGATGTTCCAGTGGAGGTTCCAGTGGAGGTTCCAATGGAGGTTCCAGTGGAGGTTCAGTGGAGGTTCCAGTGGAGGTTCCAGTGGAATTTCCAATTGAAGTTTTAATGGATGTTCCAAAATACAACATAAATATATATTTATAAAACTACAGAATATATTAATAAAATTTAAATTTTAATAAACATATTTATATTAAATGCAATTATATATAATATATGTAATATATTTTATTCAACATCTATACTAATAACAATTATAAATCTATTAAGAGGAGGTTCCAGTTCCAGTGGAGGTTCCGATAAAGGATTCAGGTTCTAGTGCAACTTCTAGTGGATGCTCCAGTGGAGCTTCCAGTGGAAGTTTCAGTGCAGGTTCTAGTGGAGGTTCCAGTATAGGTTTTAGAGGAGGTTCTAGTGGACATTTCAGAGGATGTTCCAATGGAGGTTCCAGTGGAGGTTCCAGTTGATGTTCCAGTGGAGGTTTCAATGGATGTTCCAGTTGAGGTTCCAGGTTCCAGTGGAAGTTATAGTGAAAGTTCCAGTGTAGGTTCCATTGGAGGTTTCAGTTGATGTTCCAATAGAGGTTATAGTGGACGTTCCAATGGACGTTCCAGTAGAGGTTCCAGTGGAAGTTCCAGTGAAGGTTCCAGGGAAATTTCCAAATGAACTTTCAATTGATGTTCCACAATACAACAAAAGTATATATTTATAAAACTATAGAATATATTAATAAAAATTGAATTTTAATAAACATATTTATATTAAATGAAATAATATATAATATATGTAATATATTTTATTCAACATTTATACTAATAATAATTATAAATTTATTAAGAAGAAATTTCAGTGGAACTTAAACCGAAAATTCCAGTGAAAGTTCCTCTGGAATTTCAGTGTGAATTAGAAACTTACACTGATCTTCAATGAAAACTTTCACTAAAAAAATAAAACATACAAGTCAAAGAAAGCCTTCATAAAAATTTTAATGATTCAGCTATAAATTTTTTAGTGAAGTTTTGTAAAAAACTATTTCTTTTAAAGATAAATTATTTTCTGTTTTTTAAATGGCATAAACCTTTTTTACACAAATATTTCCTTTCATTTACAATAATAATTATATTTACAATACAATAAACTCAATGTTCTTTCATGCATTAAAAAAATTGTATGAATTTAAAGATATCAAATAAAATCTATTAATTTTCTCCTAAATGATTAAAAGGTCTATTTTTATCATATATTTATTTTTAATTCTTTTTAAAAGATGTAACATAATTTTTTTAAACAAAAAAAATACATTTCAATTACAAATATAATCAGTTTTAAAATAAAATCAACTCATTAATATTTAAAATGTTTTAAAAAAATGTATGCACTTAAAAATATCAACAAAAATATATTCAGTTTACTCAAATAATCAAAAAATTGAACACATATTATTTGGTCATTTTTTAGTAAAGTGTAATAATTTTTTTATATAAGACAAATATAATTTCATTTAAATATATATTTGGTTTTAAAACATATCACAAATTTTATTATTTGTATAATATATAATATAATATTAAAAATTTGATAGAGGAAATCCCGTTGATTGGAGAGAAGGAGAGCATTTGCAGAGTGATTTTTTCCCCCAAGACCAATATACCCTTCACTCCATTCTCTTGATTGATCATGACATGTGGAAAAAATACCAGTTTTCATCATCTGAGCACCCCACTGGATGATCCATTGTTTGAAGGTATTGGAGACGATGTGGAGCGATGAATTAGATACTTGGGTGGATGTACTAGGTTTGAGTTGGAATTATTATTTCAAGAAAATAAAGTGTAGTTGTATCATAATATCCTCGTGTAAGGGTAAATTCCATTACAAAATTACCATGTAACGAACCGAACTACTATAAAGAAAATTCACCTTTAAATCTAATTAATTCCATATATGTATTATGGTTATAGAAAACACATAAACATCATTGGATTTATTATATCCTATTTTATTTAAAATATCATTAAGAACCATAACTATTGATAATATAGCCATGGAATAATGATTATATATTTATTATAAATATACAGATTTACGAAATACAATTGATATAAAAAATAAAGTGATGACCTAAAGTAATAGCATCAAACACTATGAAGACCATTTATTAGATATTCCAAGGGAGATAACATCACTATGATTTTCCTTTGACAATCCAAAAGTTGAGATCCGAAAACATAAGCTTGAGAGTAACAATTTATGGGAGAAGTTCATGCTCACCAAGATCACGACCCAAACCATGTACACTAAACCACCCCATGAAAGTCTCATAGTCGAACACCATACTGATATGGTGTTTTCTTTTGAATTAATTGTATATGTATCAATACCATAATAATATAATTATTTATATTTTATTTTCAATAGTATAAAGGTTATATTTATTTCTTATTGTTACTTTATAAGCAATTTTGTTTTTATACTATAAGAAACAAATAGTATTTTTAAATTAGTAGAAATTTTCAATTAAGATTATTATCTTGATAAATTAACTGATTTATGAAATAAATAATATTTTAATAATATATTATTATTAAATAATTTAAATTAAATATAAATGATCATATAATTTTTATAAATTCAAATATAATTTTTATAAGGATTCGAGAAGTGTTATTATAAAGAAACACAGTATTTCTCAATAAATGTAAATTATTATTTTAAAAGTAAAATTACATATATTTAGAAATTTATTATGGTAAAATGAATATTATTTTTGGAACCAGAACATAAAAGTTATCTAATGGTGAATTATTCATAATATATTGAGATAGTAAAATGTTCACGTTAAAATTAGATACCATATAAATATATAGTGTGTATAATGAAATTATAATGACCTAGAAGTGATGTAATAAATAATATAAATAGTATAAAAGACTAAATATATGTTTTAACTTTAAAATAATTTGATTGTAAATTTATTTTATTGATTTTATAAAGCCTTTATGGATCCTCAAACATATTTATTATATTTTATATATTTAAAATCATTTAGTTATGAGTATGACCGACCTTCATATAAAAAAGGGTAATATTTTAATATACTGGACCCTTGGACTAATAAAATAATTAAAACCACCCCTACATTTAAGAAACCATGGTAAAAAACCATGGTAAGTTTTTTTTTGGTTATTTAATTATATATAGTCCAAAACCTATGTGTGAGAAATGATAATGAATTCCCCACTCATTTAATATATAAACCAACCCAACGTCTCGTTTTTATTCACTAAAAAACTAGGAATCACATCCTTACTCTGCGCTTCCCTCTATATATTCCTCCCAATGATCCCAAAGCTCTCAAGAAGCTCCTCCAATGATTTTTGGAATCACACTCTCAATATAAGGGATCTTCCACTCTTTTATTTATTCAAGAACCTCTTTTGTTTTTGGCCTCTTAATTTCCAATTATTCATGTTGGGATATGTTCTCAAATATCCCCATTATATCAATTTTATTTCTAAATTATAAGATACCCATTTTACTATCATTAATCTCTCCCATTAACCTTTATGTACATCATTTACCATGCCTAAATTTAGTATGTGATCCTCGATTTCTCCCCTTTATTCAAGAATCTACTTAATTTTATGCCCTTCTATTTTTAATTCCTAAAATTGGGGTGTGTTTTGACACATGAACCATATTGAAAATATGATGTATGAAAGACTATAGACCCCTTTTACTCTTATTAATCCCTATCATGAACATTTATGTTCCCCTATTACACAACCGAAATTTCACTGCTGGACTCCAAGCAAAAAAATGTGCAGTGAATACCCAAACCCAATTTCTATCAAGGGTGTTCACCATTATGAAATTATACTTATTTTAATGGGGAGATACATATATTTATTCCACACTCCTTAATCATGGAATAAAAATTTATGAAAAATAAATCAATGATGTATGATCTATGTGTTACACATAATAAGGAGGATGAAAGGAATGCGACGGGTTCACCTAGAATTATATAGCGCTCCAATGCATTGGGTAATGTTTTAGTCTCATTAGACATCGTTTTTTTATAGAGAGTAAACATAATTCCTTTATGGGTATTTTTCCACAATCTGATATAGTATTGTAAGAGATCCTTGACTCATGTTTATGATACAATGTATTATATTGTTTCCACATTTCTCATGTTTCCTTTCTGATTATCATGCTATATCAGGTCTTATTTCTCATGAATATGATTATCACAATCATTATGCCCCTTTAATATGACTAATTTTTAATGTGAACTATTTTCTTCATGTTATACCATGTGTATTCCCCTGCTAGGATTTAAAGGTCAACCCTATCTTATATATATCCTTTAATTATCCCATGATGTTTTATGTGTGAGCATGTTATGGAAGTTTTTCATAAATATGATGTTTTTTTTCTTATTTTAAATTGTTATTTAATGTAGCTAATTCCCATATAGAGTGGATTTTTTTGTTCTTATGGGTTATATTTTCTAAAATATTATGCAATAAATCATGATTTTTTTGTGTAATAATGAGAAGTGTTGTCATAGCCGGAATCAATGGAACATTTAGTTATTTTTGGCATTAGGTTTAAGGATCTCTGGTGAAATAATTTAGGATAATAATAAGTATATAAAAATATACCTAAGTTTTGGTAATGTATAGAGTATGTTGGTTTTCAAGAAAATGCATCCCTATATTGATACTATAAGTGGATGCACCTCTAGCAAATATTTACATAGGGGTAAAACACAAAAAAATCCTCATTGAGCTAGACTCCACTTGGAACTGGTACATGAAAATGGACATTCCTGCACAACTGGTTTGACTCTCTTGGGGGTTATTCTTTGGTAAATTCTTATTATCATTACAAAAAATTATTGAGGGAATAAAAAATAGACATGAAAATATATGTTAGGAAATATATCATGGATAACATAGACTAATGCCTAAAAATTCATATTTTAAGAAAATACAAGTAATTTATATGGAATGCCTTTAATTTCATTGGATTCCATTTTATGTGTATGATAGATTAATAATAATCATCTATAATTTTCCTTTTATTCTATCTAATAGCTAAAAATATGAGGAATTGGGTAAATAACCAATGTGATGTGCAATGCAATGACTGACCCAATGAGATTCCCAACTTGATGGGAGTAGTAATTTTGATCTATGTGAAGATACTATCTCATATGAATTAGTTTATGAATAGAAACTTGACTCAGGAGGAGCATCCAAACCCCCTAAGAAATAATAATCGATAATTGAGACCTTTACGAGGCAAAGGCCTCGGACTTTTGATGGATCATTTGATACCTCACTACAACAAAAATTGGTTTTAGCGGCAGTTGTTTAGCGGTGGTTTTGGTAACCACTGCTAAACGTTTTTTTTAAATGGTTTCATGGAAGTTTATTATAAACCACCATGAAACATTTTTTTAACGCTGCCGAACCTCCCCCCCCACCCCGCTTCTCCCTGCTTCCCCTGCTTCCCCCATGACCCCCACCCCCCGTGACCCCCGCGACCCCGTGACGCTGGCAACCCCGCGACCCCGGTGAACCTAGCCCCCCGTGACCCCGCGATGCCGACGACCCCGCGACCCCGGTGACCCCGGCCCCCGCAACCCCAGGTGGTATTAAAGATTTTTCTCATAAACTTTATGTATTATATGCGTATGTGGTTGTTCCAATTTACTTCTTTACTATGTTTTGTGTTCCTGAGTAAGAAAAGTGAGATTAGGACTCAAATTGATGTATGAACCCCTCTAAGGACTCTGTTGGGTCCATTGATGTTTGAGATCGTACCTGGGTCTACCCTTGGGTTATGAAAACCCCTTAAGGTTGGTGAAATATTTTTTAAAATGTTGCAATAATATAATTATGAAAGTGAATGGGTAGAGAATTGTAAGTTGGTATGTAGTCAAGGTTAATGGGATATTTGAAATATGGAATTGGTATTTTTTTGAAATGCCTAGTTGGATTCTGAAATGGATTAAAATAAGAATTTTTCACTTTGATTTTGTTATGGTTTTACATGAAGGACAACAATGTTTTGAAAGTGGGTATTGTTTTGAAAAGGAGGTGTTGACCTCAATTTTATAGGAAAAAATGGGTTATTTTAATAGATTTCAAATGGTGATTAGAAATGAGGGTGTGGTTCCCCTTTTTTGAAAATGATTTAAAATCCGCTTTTATGGTTGTAAATAGAAATGGAATTCTTAGGACATGTTGAGTTTTTAAAAGAGGAAGACTCAATTTTTGAAGGGTGAATTCAAGATTATTTCAATTGAGTATCTTGAATTGTTTTTTATTCCATGATTTGATTTTAAAGATATGTTGAGAACATAGTCATTTAAATGATATATGGGTTAGTGAGATAGAACCCCCGACAATTAGGTTGGCATGTTAACTTGTTTTATTAAACGAAATAAGTGATAAATGTGTTTTGTTGATGACATAACATAAGGGGGCATTTGGTATAATGTGATTGTGATAAATGGGTTAAGGTATGGAATTTATATATGTGATAAATGAGTTGAGATTGTAAATGGAATATATGTTAATGGGTTATTCATTATAAATGGTATATAAATAGTCAGTTATGGGAATGATCATTGAAGTAGATTGATATAATATATTATTTCGTTCTTGGATGGTAACCTAGAGAAATCATTTGGAAAGATTCTGGTGTGTCAATCCACTATGATAGGAAGAGTTATATTTCATGTTTCATTAGAAACAATCAAATTTTTTTAACACTAACTTGTCCTTGATTTTTCCAACCACAATTAGTATATCTTTAATTCTAACTATATTTAGAACTAATTCCCAAGTGAATTCATGAAGATCTCTGTATAGAGATGTGAACACTACCTAATAATCTTGGTGGACTATACTAGCTTTAAATCCCACCATGTAGTTCATACAAAAGATTAAATCAATGAAATACATGTATATGATCTAAATAAACTAGATAAATTATACTGCAATAATAGTCATGTAGAATTCTATCCATTTCAATCCTCCTCACTACCACTATCTATGAGGTGTGTTGACACTAATGGTATGAGGAATAGTTTCCCCATGTTGATTAACAATAGAAGAATGATGGATGTATCCAATACAAAAATATCATATACGATATCCATAATTTCCATATTTAGACAAATGGTACCCCAAACCATATAGGAATTACGTTTCTTGTTCATGATATCATTCACTTATGTATAAAACTACTTTTCAAATGTCACAAGATAGTTATTGCTTCTCTAATGAGGCCCATCCTAATAAAATTAATTGTTCCTAGATGCCTCTTAGTTTTCTTAAGTCTTTTGTTAAGAACTAGTCTAATAGGACTATTCCATATGCGCATACAAAACCATAGGTAGAGTTGATCTTGTTGCACCAACTGGTCATAGAATTTTATGAATTTTTTTTATAAGATTCCCATTCATGGAAAAATGGTGTAAATTCTATAGTGGTGATATGAATTAATTATTAATCTGTAAATTCAAGATGTACTGTAAAAAACCTGGTCAATTGATGTGATATGGATTATAAGAAACTCATCCCATTGATTGATTTTCTCTTACATTACTATCATAGTGATGACTCTACATATTGTGTTTAAATCTCATGTTGATGCTCCTAGTTTCACATAGTTGAACAATGGTGTCTCCTACACTAATATTCCATCCAAAGTCTCCTCCTCCAACCAACTCCTTATTATCTATTTCTAGGTGGCATGTAATATAGAACATTAAAAATATTGATAGATCCTTAGTTTGGATACCTTAAATAATGATCTATTCATTCATTCCTTTTCTAGGTGTTGCCTCTCATGAACAATGAACAAGGTGAGTGAATTTTGAAGTATATTTAATCTCTTATACACATACATGTTCAAATTTAAAAAATTATTCTACATTTATTACCCCAATGGTTTTCAAGAATAATTATTTTACATTACAAGTATACAAATACTTTCCAAGTGAGGTATTGAAACAACATATCCAAAACAACTATGTCTAATCATTCTAGCATCGGGTACTCAAGAATATTCATTCCAACTTTGACGTTTATCTCATCTGGTTTCCCATCAATGTTAAAAAAAACTAGACCTCCTATATGAAAAAATATATAATTTATTGGGTCTAAAATTCGCTTAAAATGTCATTGGATTCTATTTTAGAAGTTCTATTAAACAATTTACCTAATCAAGTTCCACATTTACAGGTCCCTTAATAACTTCCACAAAATCATGTTCTATACTCTGAACAATATCTTAGTTTACTTGTTGTCCTAGAGAATCTACATTCTTAGTTTCTCTATATTTTGGTTATAGTGGCTTCATGGGAGGATTAAACAGGGAGACTTCTATAGCATCGTTAGCTTCCTACTTACAGAATCAAGTAAATAGTATTTGGATCCTAACATCACTGTAAAAAACTAAGCTGTGATAAAATGTGTTTGGTGCCAATTTTTTTCTATCATCATGGGGATAGAGGAGAATATTGATAAAGTGGAGTTTCTTCTCCAACGCTTTTATGGCTTGGGAACAATTGGGTTCAATTAATGGAACTTATTTGCTCTTATACATACCATTTTCTTTGTGATTTAGAGTCACACAATCAAGACCAATTAAGGGTTACATCCTGTTATTTTTATACTTCTTCATCAAGATTGGAAACATTATTTTTTTCCTCGTGAACTGTGATTCCAACCAAGTTATGCTTATGTTACTTTTTGTTATCTAATCTTATATTTTGATGCTATAAAGGAATTAAAAAGTCAAGGGTTGAAAATTTGTAGATTTGGGAGAAACATGATAGGAATATTGTTTAGCATAACTTTTAGTATTGACCATGTGGTAATTGAGTAATATGGTATTGTTAGCACACTATTTCTCTTTACCAAAGAAACTTCCCCTATCCCAAACACTAGAGGTTTCATATCTAACTCCGGGGCTCATCATTATTATATTATGTTTCTGTAATCTTACAATATCGTATATATGAATCTCTTTCTCTATTTAGTAGTAACTATGTGTTTTAATTTTTTTTATTATTTTGTAGGCACATTGTGATATACATAGATAAAAGATGGATCACATTACCGAGGAACACACCTCAGTATGTTAAGGGTTTGAATGAGTTTTTAGATTTTTCAATTTCTAATCATTCCGTTGAAGGGAGAATAAGATGCCCATGTCCTAAATGTAAATTTAGAACATGGTTGAAGAGAGATGAAGTTTATGAACATTTAATACTGAAGCAATTCCCTGGTCAATATTTGTGTTGGGTTTGGCATGGAGAATTGAAAGTTACATAAAGATTGATTACTGATGTTAATCCATATAATGAGGTCCCAAGTTTGTCAACAATGGAAAATGAAATGAAAAACCTCATAAATGATGTATTCGGCACTTCAAGACACCACTATCAGCATCAAAACATATCAGAACAACCAGAAGTGAGTGCTACAAATTGTAACGTGACAAGTGATGTTTTTGAGACTATAACACAAGAAGATCAAGATTGTAACATATCATTGGATCCTCCTCTTGATTCTGTGGAGCCAAATATAAGATAAAACTTCACTGAGAAAAATGTGTTTCATGATTTAGTTGATGATGGAAATCAAGAGTTGTATAGTGGGTGTTTGAAATATTCAAAGCTTTCATTTCTTCTGAAGTTGTACCATATCAAATGTCTATGTGGAATTACAAATAAGGCAATGTCTATGATATTGGAATTAATTCTTGATGCATTTCCTTAAGAAAAAATCTCAGAATATTTTTATGATATGAAAAAAGTTGTTAACAAGATTGGTATGAATTATACAAAAATACATGTGTGTCCCAATGATTGTATGCTTTATTGGGGAGAGGATTCAAGTAGATAGAATTGCAAGAAATGTTCTTCTTCTAGATGGCAGTCAAAGGGTGATGTTGGAAGTCTGAATGAACATAATTTCATAGAAAAGAAGAAAAGGAACACACCTACAAAGGTTTTGCGTTACTTTCCCTTGAAGCCTCGATTGAAAATATTATTTATGTCATCGAAAACTGCCGAACACATGAAGTGACATTCTGTAGATAAAAAAAATGATGGGTTAATGAGACATCTATGAGATTCCCAATCATGGAAGACATTTGATTCATTACATCTAGATTTCTCAGATGATCCTAGGAATTTTTGATTGGGATTGGCTGCCAATGGATTCAACCCATTTGGGACTTTGAGTACCAGTTATAGCATTTGGCCAGTTGTTTTGATCCCTTATAATCTGCCTCCGTGGATGTGTATGAAACAAACATCTTTTATCATTTTGATGATTATTCCTGGAAAAAAATGCTTGGAAATGATATTGATGTATACTTGTGTCCTTTGATTGACGAATTACAGGAGTTATGGAGCAATTATGTTGAGACATTTGATGCTTCTTCTAAAACAATGTTCAAAATGAGTTTTGCTTTAATGTGGACCATTAGTGGCTTCCCTGGGCTTGAGAATTTATCTGGTTGGAACACTTACATGGGTTTGGATTTTCCAATTTGTAACTTTGATTTTGATCCCAAATGGCTACATCACAGTAGAAAATGGTGTTTCTTGTGGCATCAAAGATTTCTCAATGCATCTCATAGATTTCGGCTAAACAAATCAAAATTTAATGGTTCCATTGATCGTAGACCACCTCCAAAGTTGTTAACTAGTTATAAAATATTGAAACAACTTGAAAATGTTGAAACAGAATTTGGGAAGGTTCATCATTTGAATGATAGCGGAAAACGGGTCTGAAGTGCATCGTCAGGTGAAATCAGAACGCAACAATGGAAGAAAAAAAGTATATTCTTCAAACTCCTGTATTGGGAATTTAATTTGTTGTGGAACAATCTTGATGTGATTCATATTGAGAATAATGTATGTGATAATTTGATTTTCACATTACTTAATGAGCATGGAAAGTCGAAGGATTATTTCAATGCTCGCAAAGACTTACAAGTAATGAATATAAAACGCGATCTCTGGCTAGATGATAATGAAAAGTATGCTCCAGCCATTTTTGCAATGAAAAATAGGGATAAAGATATATTCCTTCAAATTTTAAAGAATGTGAAGGTATCTGATGGGTATTCGAGTAAAATATCGAGGTGTGTTGACTTGAAAAATCGTAAGTTACATGGATTGAAAATTCACGATTCACATATTTTGTTACAACATTTACTACCATTGACATTGCGTACATTATTACTTGAAAAACTTACTGCTGTTGTACTCCAATTCTGCACATTTTTCAGGTAATAATGTGATAAATCTCTACATCAATTTCATCTTGACAACCTCTAGGAGAGGTTTGTATTGACCATTTGTGTAATGGAGATGATCTTTCCACCATCGTTTTTTACTGTCATGATGCATTTAACTATGCATTTGGTTGAGGAAGCTAAATTAGGAGGCTCCGTTCATTATCGATGGATGTATCCAATTGAGAGGTATTTTATTTATATGTTTTTCATTTAAGTAAACAATTTTTGGCATTTAAATAAATGCATAATATTATTATTTTATTTCACAGATATCTTGGGCATTTGAAAGAATACGTGAGAAATAAAGCTCAACCAGAAGGCTCTATTGCTGAAGGCTATTTGGCTGAGGAGTGTCTTACCTTTTGTTACAGATATTTGGATGATATTGAGACAATATTTAATCAAGTTGGACATGTTGACAACACATCAAATCAATCTCAAATACATCAGAAATCAAAAATATTTCCTGCTATTGGCCGATCAATTGGGAGGACCTCAAATGTGACACTGACAGTATTGGAAGTATTACAGGCACATAGATATGTGCTGCTGAATAGTGAAATTGCAGATCCATTTATTGAAGACTTGAGGATACAAACAAAGAGATGAATGAGAGGCTGAACACGAAATGAGAAATATATAACGAAAGATGTGAATAAAGAGCTTTTAGAATGGTTTGCACGATGTGTAAGTTCATAAATATTACAATAAATAAAAATATTAGTTTGACACATAAATTTTGTAAATATATTAAATTATATTTATTTTTTCAGATCATGAATATTGATACTCGATCAGACTTGTCGTAAGATTTGAAGTTTCTTGCTAGAGTTCCTATAAAACAAGTTAGAAAGTTCGACGCTTATAATGTGAATGGCTTTAGATTTCATACAGTCAATCAAGAAGTGAGTTTGAAAACACAGAATAATGGTATATTTACATTTTCTAAAGTGGGATACTATGGAAAGCTACATGATATTATTGAATTAAACTACCAAGGACATTTTCCTGTTGTTTTATTCAAATGAAAATGGGTCGATATTATTAGAGGTGTTAAAAGAGATTCCTTGCAATTTACATCTGTGATCTTCTCTCGCTTGATGGATGTTGGTGATCATAAACTGAATGATCCATATATCTTAGAATCACAAGAAAAAATGGTATATTATGCGAATGATGTTGTGGATGAAGGGTGGAGTGTAGTTGTTCATTTAATACAAAGATATTTGTATGATATGGGCGATGAAGTGGAAAATTTGACCTTAGAAATTGAATTTCATCAACAACAGGAAGTAGAATTATTTTTCCATCATGATATTGAAAATATTAGTCAAGAAAGGATGAATGAAGTGGATGAAGCAATGGATTAGGAAACTGACATGATTGAAGGGGAAAATTATTGTATGTACAATTATTTATTCATTCATCAACCACTTGTTTCATTTCTGCAGTCATTCATTATCATTGTTATATGTATTTTGTCTGTTAGTACTGGGCATCTATTATCATTTTTAATTTTTTTTTCTGAATAATTTTTTTGAAATATATATTCTGAACTAAATTTTATTTGATTAAATGACCGGAATGCCAAGGAAAAAGTGGTACACTATTTCATCTAGTTCTGCGATAGATGACGATCCATCTGGCTCCCTCCCCACAGCATCTGAGGCACCAGCTGCCTACACCCCTACACCATCCCCCCTGCACCATCTCTCACACCATTTGTGGGTGTCCCATTAGAGGCTGAGTCGTCGAATCCCCCTTCAGAAGCCTCAACAGTGGGGTAGCGACATGCCCCTTCCAATTCATCATGAACATACTGGAGTGTCACTGTCATAGGTACAAATTTTAATTAAATAAATTTATTGCATTTTGTTTATACTAATTTTTTTCTCATTGAAGATGAAAAAAATGCAACCGTGGAGAAAAACTTAAAAAGTTCAGATGTTTAGAATATGAATGGAGAGAAGATAGTAATGCCATTTGATTCTTATGGGGTCCCTATAGATGACGACGTGGGGTTACTTGGCCAGATTCTAGGACAGATGGCAGCGGAGCCCATTTCCCTACCTATTTCTTATGATGATTGGAGACATATGCCTCCTAGCTGGAAAAATGAAGTTTTTAATTCCCAAACAAAGTTAGTTTTATTACATTATGGTTTAATTCAATGTCATGTTACTAATATGTTCAAAATGAATTTCTGTATACAAATGTTCTTCCACTTTACAGTTGCTGATGTGATAGCACGGAAGTGGACGTTGAAAAATGTTGGTAATAAATAGAAAGATTTCAAATGGATATTGTGGTGTGATGTCAATGATACTTCGTTGACCATGCAAAAAATTTATGAGAAGCTACCCAGTGGGGTACCAAAAGAATAGTGTAAAGTTTTTGTTGACAGACATCGTGATGAGAAGTGGATGGTATTGAAATATATATTATTATATGATCCTCATTTTACATTTATACATGTATATGAAGAGGATATGACATTGAATACATTACTGTTAAATTGAATTTTATTTATTTCAGGATCTCTCAAGACAGAATGCATCAAACTGGGCTAAGAAAGTCATCCCTCACACTGCGGGCTCCAAAAGCTTTTCTAGATGCTGAACTACATTGGTAATCTTTTAATTATTTTAAATATTTATAAGACAATATTATCTGTTTAATATATTGAATTGTTTATTTATCTTTGCTTAATTAAGTCACAAAGTTTAGGCCACGAAGCATCCCGAACTGAACTGTGGTTGGATGTTCACAAAAAATCAGATGGATGTTTTGTTAATGAGTCTGCCAAAGAAGTTGGGGTATGAAGTCAATTTTTTATTATAATAACTTATTATCAGTTTTTACTGTGTTAATATATATTGATATTTGATTTATAGGTAAAAATTAAAGAACTATGGGATGCCAATCCTGGGCAATCCTACTCAATCTCCCAGGATGACCCAGTTGCTAAAGTCCTTGGGAAGGAGCATCCTAGTAGAGTGCGTGGGATGAGTTTTAAACCCGTACCATCTGAGGTCTTTGACATGACACCAGGGATTCCAGATACATCTACTCCTGGTTATAGTCAGCCCATACCCAAATATGCTCAGAGGGAGATTGATTCTCTACGAACCACAGTTCAAGATCAGGGGGCTCAGATATCCGCTTTGCAGAAAGTGATGACTGATATACATTAGCAGATGAGCAGATATGCCTCCGGTGGTAGTGCATCGACTGGTGGTCAGCAGGTAAATTACAAAAAATCAAAATCATTTAGTTTTCAAACTTTTATTGGTTTTAAGTTTTAATATAAATATGCAACAATATTTAATTTTCAATATAATGTTCTTGCAGGTGACAGCAGAAAGTGGAGATGGAGGTGGAGAGGGTGACGATGGTGGAGAGGGTGACGATGCATCATCGGACAATGAGTAGTTGTATTGTTGACGTGTTGACCAAATATGGGAACAGTTTATGTGTATATGTACCATGTGTGGCACATAGTTGCCACAAAAAATTTTCATGTCCTAACATTTTCTTGATTTCTCATGTTTCCTTTTATGCATTTTATTGATTTTTGATGTTTCATTTTATGTCTTGATTTCTCGAGTGTGGTATACATCATTCTAGTTAGGCCTGTGTTTGAATTGGTAGTCTAGATTTTGGATGACTAGGAGTTAAACCCATTGTTGATGTGTTGAATAAATTCTCAATGACTAATATTATAATATGTAATTATTCAATATCATCATCCAAGAAGGTAAACCCTTCTTGCGTTGGTATCCTATGACACCGTGAATCACAAAAACATGTAGATTGATAACTCTTTATTAGGAACTATTTTGTATGAAACAAATAGAAAATTATTTTCATTTTCCATAACACAAACATAACCTTGTTTTCTATTTGAGCCTAATATGATTCATGTTATATTAATCCTGATTTCATAAAATTATTCATGAATATATAAAAAATTACATGTCGTTCCATGAATAAAACCTTAGAAAACAATAATATATCATAGCTAGCATATCACCCAATGTGGAATAACATCCAACTATAACATCAAACAATAAGAACAACAATCCCACACCGAGAACCTGGGTTTTCCCCCATATATGGGTTAGATAATCCCACAAAAAAACACATTAACAAGGACTGAAACACCTTAATATCATATAAAACTTTCAAAAAAATTATTCAATAGAAAATAAAATGGCTTTGATACAACATTGTGACGCCATTACCTAGGTTCCACTAAACTGGTTCCCCAAACCAATGTGCCACAAGACCATAGGAATGCCTCCTCATATACAAGAGGCTTCCTACTACTATTGAGGGTCTAATGAGGTATGTGGGGATAATATACCATCTCTACTAGTGTAAAACAATAGTATAAATGGGTTTTACATTTTTATTAACAACAATGGTAATTCATTAATCATTTCAAATTCATATACTGTGGTGCAATAATCAGTTCACTCATATCATACACATAGGCTTTAGTGCCTGGAAAGACATGTCAATACACTATACAAGCATAGTAAAATCCATATACATCATATCAAGTCCATTATGTCAAATTTCATGTCTATCCACCCCACATCAAAGATAAGGAATTCCTTGTAAAAAAATTCTTACCCATGGGTGGGATCTACTGTATCCCTCATCATTTACTAATCCATCAATACACATCACACAAGGTCAAACATACTTAACCTTTTTAACAAATTACAATATCAAGGGTGAACCTATTTCATTTCACCAATATCCACATAGTTTATCACTTTCACTGCACTTAAAGTAATTCCATAACTATTCTATTTTACTATTAATTCATAACAAAAACCATTTTACATATTTTCAATTCCATCTTATAACATGGATATTCCCACATTTTCCATTCATTATTTATCCCCTTAGTTATCTCACAACCCATTTAACCATAAAAGTTATGATAAACCACTTATTCCATTTTGACATGCTAAAAATATCTATAATTGGTTTAATCTCATAAACCCTTCAATTTATCATTTAATAACTAAATTCACATGTTCAAGGGATTGGAACACCCCATGGGTGGCCATAAACCCAGTCCAATCTTCATTAATATATCCAAAAACATCCTTGAAAGGTCCAACACATCATTGAGTTGATGTTATTTTATGAGATTATGTCTGGTTTGATTTGTTTTTCAGGGCAGTGGAGAAGTGGAAGCAGAAAATTTATATTTTTTTTCTGGTCATCTTTTCACGACGGTTTTAACTGCCGCTAAACGTAAGTATTTTTATGTTTTTCAGCGGTTTTAACCGCCGCTACATAGTCACATCACCCGCGTGCATTCCACGTCGGTTCTCATGACTTTAGCGGTGGTTATAATTGCCACTAATAAAAAAATCCAGTGGCCGTAAAACCGCCGCTAAACTCACGAGAACCGCCGCGAAATGAGGCAGCTATGATGCTTTTCTTAAACCGCCGCTAAATGGAAAAAACCACTGCTAATAGTTTGCCGACGCCAAATTTAGCAGTGGTTTCTATAAACCGCCACCAACTCATGTAGCGGCGGTTTAAGCCACTGCTAAATGCAAAAATAACCACCGCTAAAGGGCGGTTTTCTTGTAGGGCCTTAATCATGAAAAAATGGATTAACTCCATTGAGAAGATCTTATCCATCCTTTGATGTACCATAAAATATAAGGTTATGATATTTTTTTATCATTTGGATGTAGAATATATGCATTGGTGGAATTTTATCAATAATATGAAGCCTTAAGAAGAGATCAAAGTGATGGTGTGGAAGGAATTATTGATTTTTTTTTCAATAAATACTTTCTTTATGCTCTATGTCATAAAATGGAAATGCATTTCCTTTCCCCCAAGAAAATTGACATCAAATCTATCTCAATGTATAAATAAAATGTCAGAAGACATGCACTATACACCTTCATCATTAAAGTTACATCAAAATTCAAGTTTTACATCTTCTTTGGTGAGATAAAGCATATTCTATGAAAAACCCTGCTAATATGAGACGTTGATAGCTATGATGATATTGTCCAATGTTCTCTCAAAGGTGATATAGAGATGGGAGAATCTCAATCATATCATGGTGATAAGAAACAAAATATAGAGTTTAATTCTAGAACTCTGATGGAGAAATATAACAGTGCTGTCAAATTTCACCATCCCACTTTCCAAATGTGTATAAAAAAGCTCCCTAGAAATTGCATAAGGGGAATGATGAATTGCTTTAGTTGTGGGAAGAAAGGACACCCAGTTGGCGATTTCTAACAAAAGAGTATCACTAATGCGATGGAGTAAAATAATAATAAAGTCAAACCTCAAAACATTATTCATATTTTCAAATTCAAGGAACCATGTCACCTTTTAAACTAATTCACTAAGAAAAGGGTTTTTAGAGACAACCAATAACCTCCAAGGATGAAAGGGTAATCCTTTTCCATCCTAACTGCTGAGGTGGATCTCGACAATGAAGTGGTGACCAATTTTCTAGTAATTCATTCAAAAATAGTGAATTTAATTTTTAAATTTGGTTATACTAAATTGTGAATATCATAAAATATTACTTTAACTATTCAAACACCACCACAAATCATGGATGTAGAGTTGTTAGTTAAAACTGTAAATGGGGAAATTATTACATCCAAACAATATAACCCCTCCCCTATCAATATTTGTGGGATAAATATCCTAGAAAACATCAAGATACACACTTCGGTAAAATTTTATGCAATTATGGGTATTAATTGGATTTCCCTATATAAATCTAACAAAATTTTCCATGAGAAGGAAATCACCCTCGTATTGTGAATAGATCCCTGATTTTGTACAAGTGAAAGGAGGATGCGGAATATTCTTTTCACCAACATCTCATGAATTTATATTATTTCCCAATGAGGAATCATATCTCACTCAAATAATTGAGTGTAAGGAAATAATCTTCCATGAAGGCATTACCATTATGAGGAAATAAGTTGAAGTGTTTCCTAAAAATTTTTCTAGTCTTCCTCCAAGCCGAGAGGTTGAATTTTCAATTGATCTTATACATGGGGTGTTACCATTATCCAAGAATGCATATAAAATAGATGTTTTGAAACATGAGGATATGAAGAAACAACTATAGGATAACCATGATAATGTGATCATATGCCCAAGTGCTTTAACTTGTGGTAGGATAACCCTCTTTGTCAAGATGAAGGATGAGTCAATCAGCCTTTGCATTGATTATCACAAGCTAATAACACTACCAAAAATACAGTTTTTCGCAGCGCCCCCCCTTTATCAATGCTAATGAAAAAGTGCTGATAAAAGGACCCCCTTTATCAGCGCTTGTTTAGTAGTGCTGATAGGGGGGGTTATCAGCGCTTTTTTTAAAAGCATTGATAAAGGGTCGACTTCAATTTTTTTTTAAAAATATATTAATATATAAATATAGTTATATTGATATATAAATATAATATATAATTTTTAAATATATTTTAGATAAGTATAAATGTACATTTACACTTAATATACTTAATATATAAGATATTTAGTGAAAATGGATTCTTAAAAAATTTAAAAAATATTTTTAATTAATAATTTTCTAATTATTATGGAGTAATAGTCATTTAATAACAATTTGAAGACTAAAAAAATTAAAAAAAATTAAAAAAAGATCACGAATATGTTTAAAACGCAACTCAAACTTCAAACAGCCATAACTTTTGATCTGGGTGTCTGTTTGAGCTCTACCACATATCAAATCGAAGCCCGCGACGAGATCTACATCGCTGTGACCTGGGGGGACCCTGATAGAGGGATTTTAGAAGCCAAAATAGGCCCAAAAGGCCTCCAAAACTGAGTTCTTAGTTGGGGTACCCCGATTTTTTAACATTTTGTGGATTTTCAGGCTCGTTTAAGGGGGTATTATTGGATTTTTTTGGTGGGGTCTGAATTTATTCCGAGGTATTACATTCATATTGATATTATGTCTTTGAAATTTCATCATTTTTTATAATGAACTGCTATTTATAATCAAATATATAACAATATATTCATATTTTTTTATATATTCACACCTAAAAATTTAATTATAAATATAAATAATAAAATATATTTACATATAAAATATATTAGATTTATCAAAATAATAACTAACATCCATTTTATTTAAAATACAAATATATGAATATTTATATACCTATATATTAATCTAACTATATATATATTAATCTAAATATATATATATATTAATCTAAATATATATATATATATTAATCTAACTATATATATATTAATCTAATAACTATATATATATATTAATATAACTATATATATGTTAATATACCTATATATATGTTAATATAACTATATATATATATATTAACATAAATATATATTACTATACGAATAAATATAACTAAATATATATATATATATATATATATATATTAATATAACTATATATATATATTATAATATAACTATATATATATATATATATATTAATATAAATATATATTACTATACGAATAAATATAACTATATATATATATATATATTATAATATAACTATATATATATATTAATATAAATATATATTACTATATGAATAAATATAACTAAATATATAAATATATATATAGAGATATCATGAATTGGAAGAAAAATCAAAATAGAGTAGTGGTAAAGGCTTAGGCGCGCAGGGGGGAGGTCTCGAGTTCAAATCCTGGTGGAGGCAGGGGCGCGCGCGCATGGGGGAATATAGCAGCAAGCGTTGTTAAAGGGTGAAGGGGGTGCGTGGGGCACTGTACAAGGGCAGAAAAGCACTGTAAAAGGGGGGGCTCAAGCGTTATAAAAGCCCCCCGATTGACAATTGTTTTTATTTTTTTTTATTTTTTTAATTTTTTTTTATTTTTTTTACTTTTTATCATCGCTTTTAAAAAAGCGCTGATAAAAGGGGTCCTTTATTAGTGCTAAAACGAAAGCACTGATAAAGGAAGCGCTAATATAGGGGTCTTTTATCAGTGCTAAAACAAAGCGCTGATAAAGGACCCTTTTATCAGCGCTTTGTTTTAGCACTGATAAATGACCCCTTTTACCAGAGCTTTTTTTAGCACGGATAAAAGGGGTCTTTATCAGCACTTTTCGGAGCGCTGATAAAGGGGACCCCCCCTTATCTTCATCGGCTTTATCAGCGCTTTTTCTAGCGCTGATAAGGGCCATTTTTAGTGCTGATAAAAGCTGTATTTGTAGTAGTGTAAATATCCTGATAAAGAACAAGAATCCACTTCCATGGATTTATGACATGTTTGATCAGCTATGTGGAACAAAATACTTCTCTATGGTGTATATGTGGTCAGAATATTACCATGTTAGGGTGAATAATCAATATATCCACAAGGATACTTTTTAAATAATGTATGAGAACTTTGAGTTCATAGTGTTGCCATTAGGACTCACTAATTCTTTATAAATATTAATGTTATTGATGAATAGAGTATTTATAGATTACTTGAATAATGTTTTGGTAGTCTTTATAGGTTATATTCAAATATACTCTAAAAGTAATGAGGAGAATGGGGAGCATATGAAAACTTTGTTAAAGACCATACGAAAGGAGAAGCTTTATTCCATGTACAAAAAATGTATGTTCTGGTTTGAGGATGTATCATTAATGGGTATTATTATCTCAAGATATGGGATATCTATGGATCCATAAAAAATAGAATCAATTAAAGGTTGACCGAGGACAACATCAATGAAATATATCCGTAGTTTCATTGGATTAGATGGGTACAATCGTGGAAATGTGAGAAATTTTTCACGATTATCAAACCCTCTAACCAAGATAACATGGAAGGGAGTTATGTTTTCTTCGAATGAATAATGTGAAGAGGGATTCATGTAGTTGAAAAAATGTTTTATCACTACACTTGTACTCACACTACCGACAATATGAGAACATTTCATGGTATTCAATGATTCTTCTAAGTAGGGCTTTGGATGCGTGTCAATGCAGAATGATAAAGTGATAGACTATGATTCGTGTCAATTAAAGGATCATGAACTGAACTACCCAACACATGATCTAGGGTTGGCTATAATTATCTTCACATTGAAAATCTAGCAGTGTTATCTCTTTGGGGAGATGTTTGAAATATATACGGATCATAAAATCCTCAAGTATATATTCACACAAAAAGACCCTAATATGCACCAACAAAGATTGTAAGATCTGATCAAGGACTATAACTTCTCAATAAACTACTATCCTAGTAATGTGAACAATGTTGGAGACGATCAATGTAAAAAGGATCTATAATTTTATCATTGATGATAATTGAGAAAGATATAATCATCTTAGACATGAAGAGGATGTACATGGGAATCATAAAGTAAGGAACCTCAGGAATCCTTTCACAAATGATTTATCAACTGTCTCTTTTTGAAAGTATAAAGGATTCTCAAAGAGATGAAGCTAGAATTCAAAAGAAGGTGGAAGCTATAAGAACATATAAATCCTTGGAGATCAATGTTAATGAAGGAGTTTTGAGATTTGGGTCACGAATATGTGTACCAGCAAATCCTTAGTTAAAAAGGATTTATTGGATGATTCACATTGTTTGAATTTCTATACACATCCACGAAGAACAAGGATGTATCAAGCTATCTGAGATCAGTATTGGTGGGAAAATATATAGAATGAAATCCCATAATATACGTGAATATGTCTTATATGTTAGAAAGTTAAGGAAGAACTGCAGCAATCCAAGGGGATGATGAAACCATTACACATACCTACATGGAAATGGAAAAAATCACCATTTACATTGTCACAGGACATATGAAGACATCATGATTAAATAATGATATATTGGTTGTGGTGGATTGTATTACAATTACTTCTCACTTCATTGTAATTCGAGAGGAGTTCTCACTCGATCAACATGCATAGAAAAACATTAGATATGTGGTGAAGCTTATGGAAAACCACTATGAATTATATCTGGTCGAGACCCATGATTTACCTCCATGTTTTGTATGATTATCCAACATGATCTAAATACCAATTTCATCTTTAGATTGGATTATCCCCCTCAAACTCATTTCCAATCTAAACATACTATCTAGAAACTCGAGGACATGTTGAGAGCATGATCAATTGACTTCAAAGGAGGATAGAATCAACATCTTGCTTTGGTTGATTTCATATACAACAATAATTTTCACTCAATAATCCAAATGGATACCTATGAACCCCATTATGAGAAGTGGTTTCAAACACATCCATGTTATGATAATATTGGGAAACAAAAACTTCTAGGTCATAAAATGGTAGAGGAAATGGTTGAAAGGGTTAAGATGATTAATCAGAACATCAAGGATGCTTAGTGTTGAAAAAAGAGTTATGATAAAAATCATCAACAAGACTTATATTTTATGTTGGAAACATTGAATTCCTCCAGATATTTCTATAGAATAATGTCATATTATTTGGGAAGAAGGGAAATATTAGTCCAAGATACACTATTCCCTTTAAGATCCTTGATCACATCAGAGTAGTGTCCTATCAACTAGAACACCCAATAAACATATCTAAATTACACTATATATTCCATGTATCCCACTTGAGGAAGTACATACGACACCCCTCAAATGTACTCAATATAGAGGTTACACCATTAGATAATGACCATTCATATGAGGAGAAGCTGGTGAAGATCTTTGATTGCAGAGACAATGTAATACCATATATGATAATGCACCTTTTTAGTGTGTTGTAGAGAAACTAATAGTTTGATGAAGTGATGTGGGGACCAGAGGAAGTGATGAAATATAATTACCCCCATAATTTTTAGTGTGGGAAATGATAATTTTTAGGTTAACATTTCTGAAGGAGGAATATTATAATGCCCAAAACATTATAAATAAAATCCCCCTTTATAGTTAATTAATTATAATAGATGCATTAAGGTTATAGAAAACACATGAATATTATTTGTGTTATTATATTCTATCAATATTAAATGAAAATTAAGAATCTCACCCATTGATAATATAGCCACTAAATAGTGATTATATTATTAGTATAAATATAGGGTTTTAACAATTTCAATTAACACAAAAAAGGATGTGGTGGCCTCAACCAGTAGGATTATACCATATAAATCCCATTTATTGGAGGTTCTGAGGGAGATAGAATCACCAGACATTTCCCTTCACCAATCCCAATATAAGATCTAATATCCTAAGCCTCAGTTAAACCATGTACATGAAAAACCATGTACTCCAAACCACCCTATAAAAGGATCACAGTCACACACCTTAACCTTGGAGAATTTTTTGGTTTATTAAAGTGATACAAATATGGAAATTAATAATATGATTATTTTTTATTTTCAATATAATAAGGGTTACATTTACTTCTTATTTTTTTTACTTTATAAGATATTTTTTATTTTTATACAATTAGACACAAATTATATATTTTAATTACTATCAAATTTCAATTAAGACACTTATTTTGAAGAATTAATGGATTTTTCAGGAAAATAAAATTTTAATAAAATATTATTATTAATTAATGTTTATTAAATATAAATTATTATATAATATTTATGAATTCAAATATAATTTTTATAATGGTTTAAAACTAATTATTTTAAAAAAACCCAACATTTTTAATAAATGTTGAGTCATATTTTAGAAGGGGAAATTCAAATATTTAGAATATTATTTTGATAAAATGAATATTATTTTTGGGATCATAATGTCAAAATTATAAAAGAGTTAAATTTTCATAATTTTATAAGGCATTCAATGTTTTTTGTGTAAATTAAATACCATATAAATATAAGGTCTACATTATGACATCATAATGAACAAAAATGATTTAATAAATATAATAAAGTGTATCCACAATCAAATATAATTTTTCCATTAAAAAAATGTGATTTTATGTTTATTTTATTAATTTTATAGATCCCTTCTGAATCCTCAAAAACATATAATATAATTTATGGTTTTAAAATCATTTAATTAAGAGTATGAATCAGCTGCATATCACCAAGAATAATATATAAATATTTCCAATCCATGCGATAATAGAATTTTTAAAAACACACTACCATGGTTGAAATCAATGAAAACCCCTAGTAATGTTTGTGGTTTTGGTAATTTTATTATATCGATTCCAAACCCTTTGTTTAAGAAATGATAAATAATTCCCCACTAATTTTCAATATAAACACACCAAAGATACATTTTATCTTAGCTCAAAATACTATGTCCATTTCATTAATATTCCCTACCCTCTCTGAAGTCATCTTGATGTTCCCCCAAGCTCTCAAGAAGATCTTACAAAGCTTTTAAAATCTCACTCTTAAGGTAAGGGATCTTCCAATATCCTTTTTATTCAAGTAAACATTTTATGTTATTCCTATTAATTTCCATGTTATCATGTTGGGATATGTTATTAAATATCCCCTTACTATCCACTTCATTTCTAAATGATTAGACACCAATTTTACACTCATTAATCCATCCTATGGACCTTTATGTACACATATTTCCATGTAAAAATATAGTAAGGGATCCTCTATTTCTCCACTTTATTCAAGAATCATCATCATTTTATGCCCTTTTATTTTCAATTCCTAATGTTGTGGTGTTTTTACACAATCCCCAAAATTAAAATATGATGTCTAAATGATGAGATACCCCTATAACTCTCATTAATACCTCCCTTGAACATTTATGTTCCCTAGTTTTTCTGAAAAAATTTCATTGTGGGATTCCATGCAAAAAATTGTGTAGTGAATACTCATACCCAACTCCTATTAAGAGTGTTCGCCATTATTCACTTATACTTATTTTATGGGGGAATTAATTTTATATTTTACACAATCCTTGATCAGGGAATAAAATGTGTTGAAAAATGAATCCATGTCGTATAATATATATGGAAACCATAGGCATGAGAATGAAATGAAAGTGATATATGCACCTAGAATTATATACAAATCCAATATATTGGGTAATGTTTTAGTCTCACATGATGTCTTGTTGGGACCTGGAGTATACCTAATTTGTTTACGGGACTTTTTCCATAGCATGATATAGTCCTGGATGTTATCCTTAAATCATGTTTATGATATAGTGTGTTAAGTTGTTGCCACATTTCCCATATTACCTTTATCAGTATCAATCTATATAGCTCCCACCTTTCTTATGTATGTCCCGAAGTTATCCGTAGTAGTTTTAAGTGAGATCATGTTAATAAGTTCTCAATAAAGATGATGTTTTTCATATTTTAAATTTTTATTAATTGTACCTAATTACCAAAGACATTAGACTTATTTATATTATGGGTTGTATTATATGAAATCTTATGTAATAAATTATGAATTTAGGTTTAATAAATAGATTTTTTTTCATATACCATGACCAGTGGAATTATAAAGATGAAGTTACCCTTAAATAATTATAATTCCATTATCTTATATCATTTCTTTGAGCCAAATTTTTTCACTTGTTATGCTCACAAGATTCACTATCCCTAACAAATACACATAATTGGCTAGGTACTCATATAAGAACATCATGTAGTGAAATCAAGTGAAACTAATGACCTATAATACATTCAGTACTCAACTTTTCTCTTGATTTTTTCCTCAAATAAAAAGTAGTGGAATATCTTTAAATGTCATATAAATACAACAATAGAACATTGAAGATTCAAGTGATTTCTTTGAACCTTCACACACATAGATTGGGGACTTTATTCTTCCATTCAATAGGCTTGGGAACACCAACCAACTTTTGAGAAAATATTATACAATATGTTGAAAATATGATTTCTCTAAATGTCTATTAAAAATAAATAAAACAAGAACCAAAAAGTGGGCTCAACATCTATAAAACATAATATAACAACTGTATATAACCCACCCTATTTTTAAATCAAATAATTTCATGAAAATATAAGGTATTTCATATTTTACTTATAACACACATAGTAATATATGAAAATTTTAAGAGTTATTAGGATAAATAATATAGATATAGGTTTTCCATGATCGATTTACCTATAACAAACCCTTTAATATGAATATATATAATACTTTTAAAGTAAAATACCAAATAAATTAGGTTATGTCAATGGGGACTAATTAAAACCCTTTTTAAAATTGTTAATAATGATGTTAATGCACTTCTAACTTCCTATATTATGTTCCCAATTTCATCGAGCCATTGTCTATGTGTATTCCAAATTCTGCCCTATTGAGTGGGTTGAATATGGTGAAGAATTATTTTTTTAAGGTGGTACATAATAGGAATCTAAATAAATTAAGGTTTTGTATAAACTATAGGAAAATTGAATTTATTATTAGAAAAACCATTATAATTATCCATTTTGTGACTAATTTTTTAAATATTACCTGATAAATCTCATTTTTTTCATCTTAGATAGATTCATAAGGTATATCTAAATCAATAATACTCTGGAGGATTAGAAAAAATACCACCACTACCTATAATTTGAAAAACATTTCCTATATTATAATACATTTTGGTATATTAAATACACTTGATAGCTTCCAAATATACATATTGAGCATCATTTATGAATTTTTAGAGGAGTGTATAGTGATTTTGATATATTATTATACCATATATGGATCATATTTTGAGGTATTATTGATGAGTATATGGGTTTTATTAAAGGATTAAATTGAAAACAATTACCTTAAACTTTAAATATGACATGTCATGGTTGAGAGTGTTATAATACATAAATATGTGGTTTCCAAATTTGAAATCCAATTTGATAAGATTAAGTTGGGAATAAGAGGTACTCAATATCGTACCCAATGATGGGGTGAGATATAAGGTATTTCCTTTGGAATTCTTGGTTTTATAGAAGGCTCATGAAGGACTTTAAAATGAATTACCCTCCCCTGTCTTGAATAATTTATATGATTCAATATTTGACATTGAGATGAACTATAAATAATATTTTAGTGAATTTAAAAAAAGATAATGTTCCCAACTATTGTTCAACCACCAATTTGGAGAAAAAAAATTATGTTAATAATTCATTGTTTTCCCTAGGTTTTGTTTTAGGTAAAAAAATGACATGAATTATCATGAAATATTTTATTCACGTAGAAATTTATATCATACTCATTATTATTATACTACCAAAAAAAATAATTATTTCCAATTATATTTACTCAGGAAAATATTATTTGTTACATAATTTTTTATAAATTGTAATTTTTCCTAGGATAATCACCTGTTACATATTTAACTAAGAATACAGTGGGAAAACAATGGTTTAGTATTTTTATTTTATTTTCCTAAGAGTTTTATATTTCTATATAATATAATAAAGGTTGCAACAACATTATAATAGACTATTGTAGTATGCTATATATTATGGTTGGTGACGAAATCAAAAATTTCAATCCCATTAGAGTGTCATTACCTAATGAAAATATATATTCATTTAGTATGAGTTCATGTACATGGGTTTAAAACCTATTTAATTACTTTTTTTCTAATTAATTATCCTATTGTTTCTTAAGAAAACTATTTTCAAATTTTTTTAGTGATTCTACATAGAATATTTTTGATGATACTTACATGTGGAACATAAAAAATGAATATGTAATTAGAAAATTAAGTCAAAATTATTAATATCAAAGTAATATTAAAATTATACAATAATTTGAGTTATAGTGTGAAATTTAGATCAAAATGGTCAATAAGGAAATCCCATTACGAAGGGATGTTTTGGATTACTCTCTCCAATGGTACTTCTGAATATTGCAAGACTTTTAGATCATTTAAATTCAAATTAAAAAACTCTTAAAAAATTAAAATTCTATAATAAGAACTATTATTTTCTGATGCCTTTGATGTTTAGTGGATGGATTTCATGGGACAATTTCCCAATTCCATTCAAAATATAGAGATACCACTTTTTATAGAATATGCATATAAGTTGAAAAAGGTTATTCAAAATATTATTGATGATACAAAAGTGGTTAATCAATTTGTCCAAAGAAATTTATTTAGTTTATTTTGGAAACCAAGTATTATTCTCACTGATAATGGAAACCATTTCTATATTGAAATATTTAAAGAATTACTAAAAATGTATAGATTTATCCATGAGGTGTATACACTTTATTATCCTAAATCTAATGGAATAGTTGATGTTTTAAATGTAGAGATAATATATATTCTTAAAAAATAGTAACCTAAATAGAAAATAATAGAGATTTATGTACTATTATTAATTTTTTCCATATAGTTAATCATCAAAAACTCTAATAGGGATATCATATTATAGGATATTTTTTAGAAGATCATTTCACTTTCTAATAGAATATGAAAATTTTGATTTCTAAGTTTTTAAATATTAAAATTTCAATAAGTCTAAAGAATTTAAGGAAAGGAATATTTTAATGTATGATTCAAATGATATTAATCAAAATACCTTTGAGAACTCAAGAATTTATAAGGAAAAATAAAGGCATTATACGATGATTTGATCTTGAATAATGAGATTAAGGACAAAGATAGAGTGTTTTTATACAATTATTGACTTAAAATTTCCTTAGTAAATTTCTTTCTAAATAGTATAACTATTTTATAGTGACTCATGTATTTCCTATTAGTGTTTTATAGATTATATTTATTCTAAAAATAACCTATTCATATTTAATGGGTATAGGATGACGTTTTTTTGAGAGAAAGTTTAGTAGCATCTTGGATGATTTCCTTTTAAATGTGGTTTCAAACTTCTAAAAAACCAACAATATATCTTTCTTTATTGAATATTGGCTGTATCTATTCGATTTATATTTTATCTTATTATTTTAAACTTTTTCAAAATGAGGAAAATTCTAAAAAAAAATGCAGGGGGAGGGTTAACCACATTTTGATTGGGTTTTTTATTTTTCTCATATATTTACTTATAGAAAAATAAATATGAAAATCCATGTATATACAACTGAGGTACTACCCCTATTTGAGAATAAAACCACAAGTATGTGTTTTATATATATTTTCATTTTTTAGAAATTAATTGTAGTCTTATTTTGTATGAAAATAAAAATGGTAGTGTTAACCACCATGTTAATGATAATCTGATGCTATCATTCACGTCAACAAATAACTCATAGGTTATGTCCTGCCACCACATATCTATTTTTTAATCACATGTTGAGATATAAGTGTGGGGGAGTAGATATGTTTTTAACAATTATTGTATCATGTATATCCTAGAAAACATAGTCCTATTTATTTGAATGGAAATATATATTGATTTCAATGTGATTTTAATTTTTTTAAACTTTTTATTGAATCATCATTATTCACTCTAGAATAAGTTAACTATATATTAAATATATTGTGAATTCCTTGATTCTATTTAAAATATGTGATAATTTTCATATATACCATATAATTATGATGTTAAAAATATTATTATATTTTTAATTAATTAATTAATCACAAATTTGTAAGTATTTTTCATCTTATTTGACCATCATTTTATGGTTAGATTACATACTCAATGAATCTGTATTTATATAATTTTGAGTTTTTATTTATTTATGTTTCCTCCATGATATCATTATGGATATACATTTCAATATCACTCACTTGGAAAATATTCTTAGGGAGACTAGGTAATTCATTAAAAAATTTCAATTAAATAAGGTATTTATGATTTTAATTAAAAATATGAATTTTAATTTAATTTAACTAAAAAACATTATCCTAATACATATAAGATATTTCATATGTTTATGTTATATGCATGAGTAAGTTTTAATTATACTAATATGATATTTATTGCTTCAACAAACACATCCATTCATATTTTGAGAAGATTATTTAATTAACATATCTCTATGATTATTTAGGGATTATTATTGAGTAGTGTATATATCATCCATAGAGAAAAATAGAAATAATGATGGAATAATTGGTTTTAGAAATGATATTGGTAAAGTTAAATTAATAATATAGATTGATCATCTTTATTTAATGGAAATTTGATATTTACCCACATAATTTTCATAGGAAAATAAATAATATGTTTAAAAATGGTTTAACATCAAGGGGAGAGAATGTATTTAATGCTTCTCATTCTTTTGAAAATAATTTATTGTTGGGTATGTAGACTATTTTTTCCAAAATAAAAGGGATTCTGTTAGTTTTATAAATTATTTTCCTTAATAAATAAAAATTTTAGTCTCGATGAATTGATAAAAATTGAATATTTGTTTATTTTTTATCTAAAATTCACTGGTTTTACACCCTTATTTGATACTATTTTCTAGTTATTTATTATATATATTTTTTAAATTAGTGTTTTGGCATGGAATAATGGAGGTTGATATTTTTAATGATTTTTAATGACAAGTAGTATGTATATACCATTAATGTTTTGGATTCATTGTTTGATGTGAATTTTTATAATAATTATAGATTTCAATTATGTTGGCATGTGTTGATGGAAATATATATTTTTAAATAATAATTTTTTTGGATTATATTTTAACACTTTAATTAGTTTGTAATTTATTTAGTTTTTTTAGATAATAACCTTTCACATTAAAATGTTGTGAATTTTATTTAAATCAAATTTTGTTTTTCATTGTGTGATGATGTAATTTTTTTGATGTATAAAGATAATTAAATGAGTCATGTAATTATTATCAAATATTTAATGGATATTTTGATATATAAAAATGTATACTTATTTTATTTAGGTAAATGTATATGATGATGAAATCTTGCCTGTATTTGGGTTGTTGAGAGGAAAAATCCCTCCTCTTACTTTCATTGGGATATTGATTAGAGTTAGGTCAATGTTTTATCCTACTTGATGAATAGATCCATGTCATTAAACATGTGAATCCCAATCGAGTAGGATGACTTGAGAGGAAAAATAATATCCTTGGATTTAACATCCCATAATTTTATATACGTATTTTTTTTGAATAAATGTGTTATATATATAGTTATGTTGTACTGTACAAAACTCATGCACCATGTAGTAAAATCCAAAAACCCTATATTATGTTAATTTATAAAATTACATTTGGTGGATAAATAAAACCAAGAAAAGTGATAATAATAAAATATAATAGTACAAATAAAAAAAATAACTATATTATATAAAATATGATCATTTTGGTCTCGTGGAATAATCACACTCATGACAAATAATGTAAAAAACAAATCATTAGTAATTTAACCATTTTTTTAAATAAAGGTTATAACATTGCGTAAATATTTTGTGAATAATGAATAAAGGGTATGAGAGGTTTTTTTTATAAGAAGTTTAATACCTATATGAAAATTGAAATAATAACTTGATTGTCTGGTGTAGTATCATGATCACTAGTTATAGTAACCTATCATTGGAATTATAAAATAATGGGTGCGTATTTTATGAAATAAAAATTAAAGAAATTTATATTTAATATAATTAAAACAAGTGTTAAATATTTTAAAATAAATATTTTACATAAATAAAAAATTATTTTATTTTCAAAATGAATACAAGTTTTATTTTCATAAAAATACGTTTTTGGAAATATTTATAAATTTGACATAACATTTCTTCTTAATCTGGTTCTAAATGAAAATATTTATTTTTATATAAATAATAATATACTTTTTTAAAATTTTGTGTATTTTCTAATATTTATAAAAGTTATATATTTTCATAAAAATTAGAATTTTTTATTAAATAGAGATTAATTTTTTTTATATTGTAAATTTATTTTGAAAAAATGAATTCCATTTTTTGAATCAGTGGATAAAAATTTTACAAGGGTATTTATTTTGTAATTTTCAATTAAAAATATATATTTTTAGTAATTAGATATTAATATAAGTCCCTAGGATTTTCAGAAATATTTTATTTAATAAATTTAATTTATTCGATAGGTTGTGTTACATCCAAAACTGAGCTTTAACAAACTATAATAAATTATTAACTTTATTATTTAAACCTAACCATTATTACCTATCAATTAAACATGGTGGCATAAATAGGAATAAAAATATTTTAAATTTAATTATAATGGTCTTATATAAAACATACATATTGATTTAAAAATAATTATTTTTTATAAAGTAATTATATTATTTGAAAATACCTTTTCTTAGAGAATGATGATTTTTATTCCAATTGAAAAAAATAACAAAAATATTTTTTTTGAAAATTTTAAAGGATTTATTGGAAAGTAAAAAAATCAATTTTCAGAATAAAAAAGTCCAAGTTATCTTAGGGTGAAAGTTTTGTGTTTTTTTGAAATGTATTATGTTTTTGATGAGTAATAAAAAATACTATATTTTATAGAAAACATCATTTTTGTTTAAATAATTGTTAAGGTTAATTTTTTTTCAAAATAATTTCAAAGTTAAATTTGATAAATCATAATATATTTAATATAATATAGGCTGATAGAATATATTTCATTTTTAATTATGATATGAAATCTTTTTAAACAGTTTAAAATTTTCCTTCTATAAAATAACATATTTATCACATCTATGATATTATTATTTAATTATATTCTTCCAATTCTATTATTTGATTTTGATAAACTGGATTAATTATTTATAATAATCATAATATTAATTATATAATAAGGTAAAATTAATTTCTATTCATAAATATTAACAAAAAAAATTAATTAACATGACTAAGGTTAAAAGAGAAGTTTTCACAGTAAAAGCGTGTGTGAAAAAATTAATTTTCAAAAAACATATGATTTTTATTTTATAAAAATTATTTCATATTTAGAATCAGTGGGTATAAATTATTTAAGAAGACTCATTTTAATTTTATTCTTAATGTATAAAATACCTTTGTAAAGAAAAAGATGCAAGTTACCATGGTGAAAACTAAAATGCTAAAACAATGTAATGTAAAAGTATAAAGAATAAAAAGATTAAAACATTCCTTTATATAGTGGAAGTGAGTATTAAAAATATAATACATCTATTTATTTATTTAATATTTTTTATACCTTTGGGTTATATTAACCTCTCATTATTGAATAGTTTTGGGAATTGACAAAAATGCCACCCACCCCACCCCCAAATTATAAAAGTCCAGCTAATACCATCACTTATTCTCATCTAATGATGCATTTATATCAAATAAAACCTAAAAAAATCCCTCCATAAAATAATTATCCATGTTCCATTGTTTATCCTTATTATAAAAGTCCAACCCTAAGGTCCTTAATAAGAGATCCAAAGTGGGGTTTTCTACGCGAATGTAATTATATTCACTAAAATATTTATTTTTATGCTTTCTATTAAAACCACCATTAATTTTATATTCAATAAAATATAATAAATATAATATATTAAATTTAATTAAATTTTATTATATATATAGAATAAACTATATTCATCTCCTCTTCCGCCATACAGAAAACAAAAATGTCGATCGTTTGTATAGAGGACTACCACCTTGAGAACCAGTGTAATTTGTTTTCCATCACTACATCTGATAGATGGATTTAATTATGGATTTAATGTTTTATATAATATATATGGTTTTATTATACATATTTGATTCTTATATCACATATACCATATTATTTTCTATTTAGTGGGATTAAAATGAAGTCGCTGGTGTGTATGACGGGCTACCAAATTGTGAAGCGATATAACTTGTTCTTCACTTGATTTTCATCTGAAATGTAATAAGGATAAGTTTAATGAAAATATATGTTATATATATAATAAAAATTATTCTATAAGTTTAATATATTATTTACTTTTCCTTCATTTCATCCGTCAATAAAACGGAAACATTACTCATGCGTGTGTATGACATACTGTCTCAATGAATGATGTATTTCATTTTCTCTATATAAATTTTATGGATTAATATATATACATATATAAAGTAAATATATTATATTTATATAATGATTAACATTCTTTATATTATGGATCCATGATAAAAATTGAAGGATCAAAAATACAAAATGAACACATGCATGATATTAAAAGCGGTTATTACCCAAAATATTATTTTACTAAGGACTTGTTACTAAACGGGTAATAAATGGTCATAAGTTAATCATATATGTATGATATATATAATTATTATTTTCAATATACTTATATTAAAAATATATTTATTATACAATAGGCTTTAATGTGTATGAAGTAAGTCGAGACATAAGGTAAGAGATTTCTGTCTCACTTTTAGTTTTTGTGAGACACATGCCATATTCACCATGTGTCTCATTTTTGTGGTTTATAAACTACCCATGAATTTATTTTATGATTATTATCATTTAATTTTTGTTAATTTAAAATTCCATTTTAGGATCTCTCTTTCATGTGGTTTATGGTACAAAAGTTACTATAGCTATAAGGGACTTTTGTCTCAATTATCCTTCTTTGAGGCATATGTTATGTTAAGAACTAATATACTTTTATAATGTATATATGCTTCCCCATTTAAATTTTATATAGTTAATATATTTATATTTCTGGTTTTTGTAATTTAATTTTATGTTATTCATTAATTGTTATTACGATTGTAATGATACCAAAGAGGTAATGGTTTTATGTTACATACTCATTGATTATTGCAATCTTTTATGATTTAGATTCTAATGATGAAATATTATTATCTAGAAATTAAAAAAATCATATATTTTATCTTTAATTTTTTATTTTTTTGGATTCATTTTTCCCTTAAATATAATTTCTTAACAGATTAATTCTACAGAATTTTTTTTTAAGAAAAATCATCAATATTTTTCTCATTAGTAAAAAAATATTTTTCTTCCATATACATGTTTTCTAAAAATGTTTTAAACTATCTTTTAACATTATCTGAAGAAAATATTAATGAAAATATTACCCATATATTACTTTTTATAAACTGTTTGAAATGGAATCTTCATGTTTTTTCCTAACAATAACTGTTTGTATTTTACCAAAAATGAGAAAGGAATATTTATTATAAAGTGTACGACATGGATGAAATTTCATGTTTTCATTACCATTATTTTCATTAAATATTCCATAATATATTTTCATGGTTATTTAAAAAAAATGTATTTCCTTTTTATTTTATGAATTTTTATAATTAAAAATTTAATTATCAGATATATGTTATTTTCCTCAAGAAATGTTCCAAGAGATATTTCAAATTAATTTTCCATCTAATATGACTTCATTTGATGTTACTCATTCTTTACTCTGGATATAAACCAAATATACCATTCTATTTATTTCATTTAATGGTTTATGCTTATGATGAAAATATTCTTATGAAATTCATTCCTTTTTCTATGGGTAATGTTATGATGAAATGATGAAGTGTTTATAAAACCTATTTATTTTCCATAGGTTTTTATTTGAGGAAATTTTTATGAAACCCATTTCATTAATGAGTTTATATATTATGAGTGTTTTATGATAGTGTGGCACACATATATTAGATTTTTTATTATGTGATGGGAAAGAACCATATTTCCCTCTAATACATTTGGTAAATAATTATATCTTATGAGATAACAATGGGAAACAAGTCGACAAGATTGATAAAAAATGGAAAATAAGCCAATGATCATGATTCATAATGAGAAATAAGCCGATGAGATTGATCCACAATAGAAAAATAGCTAATATGGCCCAATTATCCTTTTTAATGGTTTTTTAGTTAACCGTGACAAATGAAATTGTTTCTAAATTTATATTGGTGAATATATTTTATGAAATTATCTTATGTTTCATTAATTATGATGATTTCAGACTTTTAAGAACCGTGTATTTTTGGAATTATAATAATTTATCCCATGATCCATGTTTATAATCTTTAATAGGTTGGGTATAAATTTCTATGTTATGTTTATTATCTTATACCCTTATGATTGACTTATGATTTTATATGACCATAGAATTATGTTACCCATGTTTTCCTTCACGATCATCTGATCTATTCATTTCTTATATTACCTTTCCATAGGTTATAAAGAATGGATTTATGTGTAGTCTATTATGGATGAGTACAAAAGGGGAAAATATTTATAGGATATGTTTTATATCTTACACTAAATATAAATATTGTTTACCTTGTCTCCAATGATAGTGAACTATTACAGTCCTTGGTCATGTATTTTTGAAATGTATTGATTATTCATATAAAAATATGTGATATTTATGTATGATATGTTTGGGGTGTTAAAATGAAATAATATAATATTTTAACTTATAAGTTAAATACACAATTAATTATATATGAGATAATGTATTAATAAATTATATTAACCTCACATTCACCAATAAATATTTATATTATCAATGTCTATCACTGTGGTTATTATTGAGAAAAAAGAATAATATAAGAATATATTATTTAATAATACCCTCTTTCCACTATAATTACCTCCTTTCACCACCCACTTATCCTCACGCCTTAAATTTATACATTCCAAATTTTCCAAAATCACATCCCAACTATTATAACCATTTCACAGAGGTTTTGTTCTTCTAAGAAACCTCCCTTTGATGGAATAATTCACCAAACTATTTTTTGTATTTTACAAGTAAAATCAATTTATTATTAATTGATAAACAAAAATAGTAGATAAACATGTGAGGAAACCTGAACAAGGGGATCCACTATTATAGGAACAAGACATACCAAACTCCAAACACCAAAATGAGCCACATGTGACCACACCATCCACAACGCATGACAAAAAACCCAAGTTTCAATGTGTATTTTCCTTTATCTAAAACTAGTATGTACAATATCTTATGATAAGATCAACACTGAAATAAAATGAATAAGAATTATTATAAAATAAATGAAATAAATTTCAAGATATTAAAGGTAAACATAAATAACAAAATAAATGATTTAGAAAAATTAAAAATTTTCTATTTTTCTTTTGAACATAGCATTAATTATGGAGGAACTATATTGGTGAATTACAATTTTTTGATAAAATTAATATATTTCAATAATGATATCAATATAATGTTTTGATTAAATTCAAGGTATTATTAGTTGATAACTTTCATCTAATCATTACATAATTATATGGAATGTTAATTTAATTATTCATGGATAAATAAATATTTTTTTAAAAAAATTATTATATATTATTTATGTTTTATTTAAAAGATAAATTAATAAATTGTAAAATTTTAACTATTCAAAATAGAATTCATTTTTTAATTAGTTAGTTAAATATTAGCTTATGGTTAAATTTTAGGATTTTTCTGAAATATTTAATTTTTTGGAGAATAGTTAAAATATCATTTTTACAAATTCCATAACTTTTATAACATCACTATGATATAAGCATAAATTAAAAATATATTAAATGATTTAATTATGAAAATATTAATTTAAGGAGAAAAAATGTATCTAAAATTAATATGATTGATTCATAAATATATCCTCTACCTTTTAGAACATAAGAAATATTTTATTCTAATAAAAAACCTATTTTGGTTCTTCCTAACTAATTAAGTATTAAGAATTTTATAATATGTTTTGGTATTCTTTGAAAGTAACATATCTCACATTTTTTTCCAAACATGGCTTAAAGATTTATCCAAAGGAGGATACATAAGGAATAGGTAATCATATTAACATAGTTTGTTCATGTTTATTTTTTCTTCTACCAACTCCACGTATTCTATAACCACCTCCTCCAATGGCCTGAAGGCCTTCATTATTCAATTTAAATTTCATTATGTTGAGGTACCAACCATCCCAGATTCTCTTTCCATCTGTTGGAAAATGAAAATTTCGATCATTGGTACATGAATAATACCTCCTCCATGAATTATGTTTTTAATTTTCCATCACCACTTGATATAGATATTTTTCAAAATGGATTTAATTTATTAATATGATTATAATTAAATTAAAATGATACATTAATGTATATATAAAAAATTACATTCACTAACAAAATTAATTCTTATTATTGAATCAATTGTTTCTATTTTTTAATCATTCCATACCTATCCACACCATAAGTTCTATGAAGTGACCATATAAATATATAAATATATTAAAAATATAATTTAAAAATTCAAGATAATTATGTATATTATGAAATCATGATCATGTTTCATGGACCATAACCACCGAATCAAAAAATGTCTGGAAAAAAGAATATTGAACATGAAAATATTGATTTTAACAAAGAATTATTTTTTATGTGGGAAATAAAAAATTATAATACAATAGTATTTAATAATATAAATTTAAATATGGTTATAATATATATTTAAAATAAATCAAAATTTATTATATATTTATTTTGGAGCGCATCTGACTAAACTGGAATCTACAATTAAGGTTTGATATCTCAAACATCCTTCTTTGAGACATGTTTTTAATTACCCATTTATTTAAATTATATAGTGTATATGATTATTATTTGAATTATAATGTCATTATATACTATTTTATAATTTTAATTAAATGTTCATTTAAATATCACTTTTTCAAGATGTTTTTTTTTCATGTGTTATATGAGCCGTATGATTTTTTTTCTCAATTTTAATTTATTGAGATATGATTCTTATTATGCACCATGATTTGATTTTTATTTTGTACTCACTAAACCAATAATATATTTTGAGATATTATTCCACAAAATTATTTATATTAATATAATTATATTATTTCCAAATATTTAATTTATTTTTTCTACCAAATTTGTATGTGTTTATTTTAAAATATCACATTTTCTGAGAATTATTTATATATTAATTTATTATGGGGGAATTAAATTTTTTTCTCTTTTTAACCCATAATATTATATTTTAAATTTATTATTTAATTGTTTTCCATGATTTATTTCCATTTACCCTATATTCCGTACTATATACCACCAAAATAATGTTGTTTTAATAAACTAAATTTCTTTATCCTCTCTGGTCATGAATATTTCTATTCCGTATCCAAAATATTTGTTTTGTTTCATGAATTTCATTTTATATAACTAAATTATTTGTTAATGTTAATTTTTTTGATAATTTTTAATTTCCTTTCAAAGGTTTAAATATAATATTTTAATATCTTTTCATAGAAGACATTTTTCTATTTCTTTACAAAAGTGTGAAAAGAATATATTTTTAACATTTTCTGTATGATTTCGGTATATATATATCTAGTCCATTCTTCATGGTTTATCTTAATTTCGTGTTTGATGGTATTTTAGATTAATATATTTTACCATTATTCTATAATTTGTTTAAATGAAAAAAATATTGGTTTTTTAATGTTTTGGAAAAGGGTTTGATTCCACTCATGTATATTTCTATCTTTCAGTCCAAATTTTATAACATATGTATATTTTCAATTTAAGATTCTATTAGTATAAATCATTTTAAAAATAATTTTTAAAATTATTCTCCTCATCTCATGAAAACTATTTTTCAAGTTACTTTTAACAAAAAAATTCATTGAATTTACAAAAGCAATATGGAAAATTATTTTTAAAAGGTTCAATTCCATTTTCCTTTTCCCTCCCAAAAGATATTTTTTTTACTAAAATACCTTCATTTATAATTAATTTATACCATCCTTAATATCCATGATATTTATTATCATGTATTTATTCTACATCATTTCCTACATTGACTTATCCATATATTCATTACTCTGTATGATGTTGTTTATAATGGAATATTCGATGCTTCCCTCATCCATGATAGTTCGTTGTGAACATCATTATGGAACATTTCTAAAAAGGTAGATTTTAAATAGGGTTTTTGTATAGTGAAGATTCAAGATTCAAACTAGTAAAGATGATTTGATTTTTATCTCTTTAAACCCTTTAGGGTAGAATTATTTCATAGTCTTTATAAAGTCCTAGTAGAGCTCAGTATGAATAGTAATTGGACCAGAGGCTCCAAATGTCATCCAACAGACCTCTTCATATGAAAAAGGCTACTGACTAAAAAATAGTGTTTTGGGTAGTAATTCTTGAATACTATACCAACTAATTAGAGTGTGAAAAAATAAAAATAAGTAACCAAATATCATAAAAAATAGAAAAAAAATCTATGTCCTAGGGAATGATAATTAACACGGACATTCTGTAAAAAATGAAATATATCTAAAAAATTGTACACTTCCAATCACCCACCCAGTTGATCAGATACATTAATAAACAAACATTAAATAAATATATACATTTAACTATTAAAAAATAGATCCATACAACATCCTATCCTTATTTTTCACTTGACATACTCTTTCTTGATCATGAAATCCTAGGCCTCATCCCAACCAAACCTTATAATAAGTTAGGACTTCTTAGGTAACCAAGTGAAATAGTGTACTAAGAAATGCATGAGTACAAAAATAAGTGGGGAAACAAAAATTTGGTTTTATACATAACCATAAATTTTGTGATTTGTGCATTTGACATGCTCTAGATACATAAAAAACTCATGAAATAAATAACTCAAAATCAACCACCTTCGATCCTTAGGTCCATGAATCTAATAAAAAATACCTATCTTGGATAGTGGTGAAGTGTGAATAAGAATGATGTGATGAAAATTCCAACCAAATAACAACCCAAGAGTCTTTCACCTAGTTTTATAGATAAATAACCTAGGGCCTAATCCACCCCAACATATAGGGGATAACCCTCATTCAAGCTCCATCCTAGAATGAAACATGGAGACTATGTTATCTTAGCTTGTAATGGTCCTAATGGTTGTTCCCTAGAAACCTATAAGGCTTTACCACACCCACCTGATACCCCATAAGCATCCAAATGCTAGTACATGCTAGAAATTTCATCCTCTAGGAGGATCAACCCTATCAGACTAATACCTCAATGTCACTAGATAGCCTACACATGGAATGCACATGGTCGTCAACCCCAAAAAATTAATCATGGTACTAAATCCATTATGTCCCCACCATTTATACCAACGACCTCACCAATGAGTGTTTTCATGAACTACTTATAAAGAGTATTCCTGTCCTCCTCCTTGGGAGTATTCATGACCACCCATAGGCATGTTTTTCTTTACAATAATATAAACCCCACCCTAAGGGAGTTTTCCATTCAATAAAAAAGCCACCACGAGGGTGTATACAATTTCATATTAAAAATACATGAAAGAAAAAGGTTTGGCCTATTCAAAACCCTATCATCACTATCCATGAACCATTTCACCCAATCATGGTATATTTTTCATTGGGGAACCAATTATTATTACCTAGGTCACATCATAATGTCGACCCCCTATATGGGGTCCCCAATCCAATAAAAATCATAGATCCAATGGTCGTCACTTAGGGTGTAACATTCCTTATAAGTTATATACATAGAATGATTTCATAAAACCCACATGATAAAATGTACTAAATACAATGCAGAGAGATGGGTTATGGAACATCTCCATGTCTTTGGGGTCTATCTTGGATCGTCCTCACACACATCTCATGTCCATATTTCTTATGGTGTATCCACCATGTATATACATATATTAAGAGAGAGGTCACTCACCCCCTACCCATTTCATCGAACCTAATTCTTCCTAGCTGTCATAAGGGTCATCTTTTGACCCACCAAGGATAATCGATATCAAGGGAACCCAATCAAGGAAAATCATATAATTTTAATTTCAATTCATGAGATCATAACACCTAAAGGAATTTAAATGTGATGAAATACTATTAGTACAAACCATGACAATTGGTGGATGTGACATCAAGCTAGTGCATTAGGTATGATGTGTCTTAAGCACTATTCTCATTTTATATCTTGGTCCGGATGTAGATTAACAATTATATTAATGGTAACTATTTAAATTAAATTAATTATTTTAATTTACATAAGGTGTCCACCATCTTAGCGGAGATTATGAACACACACACACACACACACACTACATTATACAAAAATCCATATGTTTACTACTATTACCACCTACATATTTGATGAATCCAACATAAATACTTCTATATCCCGAAAATAATTTACAATCCTTGATTGTGCCATCGGACTATCACCCATCCATGAGAGGCCCTAACCCACACCTATATATTCCCCACAAATAATAATAATCAAAATATAATTAAAGAAAAAAATTGAAATATATTAATCAATTAGTTTCAATCAATAATTAAAATTTAATTACTCATATTGTTCTCCCATCACACGAGAAATGAAACTAACCACACTAGTAAGGCTATTCATGTTCTCTTGGACCAACCCCAAGAAAAATACCTAATAGGTCACATCCAAAAATTCAGTAGTTATTTTAATTTTAGATGGAAAAGATTAAAAATATTTTTTTGTAAAATATAAATTCATAAAAATGGAAGATTGTGGCATACAGATGGCATCTTTGGATGCCATCATCCTAGGTAGATAGAAATAACTATGAGGATCAGATGACTCTATAATGATCTAGTGGAATAATATCAAGAAACCTAATTAGGGAATATGAAAATTTTAACATGATGAGGGTGTAAATTATAGAGACCAAATAATGTTGAGACATACATTTAACCAAGGAAAGAATGCTATGAAAACTCCCCAAAATGATGAGAAACCAATATAGGGAAGGAGGGGGCTTATCCCCATCTGTACGACCAAAAAAAGTAGGAGAAAGGGGGAGACCCCCTAAAAACCAAAAAGTGTAATTAGTAAATTACCCCCATTATAAGGATCATTATAGATCTTGTCATGGAAAAAAGGCTTGATGGTGGAATTGGTACATAGTGGTACGGTGTTACTACCTAGAACATTGGCCAACCAATGGCTGCATGCTACAACAAACCGATAGTACGACTACTTGAACCTTCTACTTAAATTCACTCAATCCTATAGACTACATTACTTGATTCATTCTAGGTCTATAAACACTTTTAATAGGTGTATATATATTAAAAAATATTTTCTATACCCCTGTTGAAAATATGGCCCTCCACCAACCGAAAATTCAAATTTCTAATGAAATTTCCAACTAGTACAAAATATAGATTTTAACATATATGACTCTTTTATAGATTTAAGATATCATAATGAATACTTTATAAATCCCAATGTGGTACTGGACACCCATTTTTTGATGATATGATATAAATCATGAATTAATGTGAATATCTGTGTGCAATATAGTTTCTCCATCTTTATCATATTAATTAATGATGCTAGGGTTTTAATATACAACTATTAAATATTTAATTAATCACTAATAGTATTTGGTCAATATTGTGATTTTTGTATTAGGAAATTGAGAAATCATTACTATATAAAAATGAAATTGTAATTAGAACCTATGTTTTTTGGTTCTACTTTATAGGATGCATTGTTCCTTTTTAGGACATGTGACAAGGACCACTTCCATGAATTTTATGGTCAAAGTGAATGAATAATAAGGTGAATGGTTATTAGAAATGTATGGTTTAATTATTATACATATGCAACCCTTTTTATCTCATTCTAATTATTGGTAACTAAAAAAAAGAAATATGATTAGGATATACACATAGTATGATTCTTCTGTTATCTTCCTCATGTAATTCTATAAGGGAATCTCATGATCTCCACATGAGTAAAAATGGATCACCCTTGGATCATCACCAATGGAAACCCAAGTTTATCAATAGATAAAGATTTCTAACATTATGTTCATGAATATATGTATATACTATGCTCATCACATAGATGGTTCTAGAAACATCCCCCAACAGATGTGGATCATGATCACTATAGCTCTGTCACATGAGGATGGTTTAGTTAATCCCATTCTCATCACGTGGGTTAAAAATACATATAACATAATATTATCTTACCTCTTGATGGGGAATACATCAATTAAGAGGCCTTAATTTAAAGAAAATAAGTCGATAATCGCAACATAAGGTATTTTGGAAATTGAGAGGACAATATCAACTCAAGTTTCATATAAGAGAACAATGTTGAACATATGGAATCAATGTGGTAAAAATTTATATTATAATTTTTATATAATAAAAAAGGTATGTTTAGGGATGTTGGGGTTTAATATAAAATAGACATCCTACGTATCTTATTCTGTAGTAATCTATTACCACATAGTTCTAAATTTTTAGTTTAAGGTCATATGTCCAGACATGTCCATACAATTTGATATCATGTAGTAAGGACTTATGTTTTCACATATAAGCCCTGCTAAAAATGATAAAATGAACCTAAAATACCACATTATTCATGATTAGTGTGAGAAATATGAGATAATATAATTTCATCCATATTGTATGTGATCACCCGCCCAAGAATTTAGTGGGGATAACACATTATGATTACCTAAGACTCTTGTGTTTGTATCTAACTTTGGTGAAACCATTTTTTAGATATTACATATAAATGAGGCCCAAATAGAATTCCAATTAAATTAAAACGGTGTAAAAATATGGAAGAATAAGGTTTATTCATTATAAATACCTTGAGATATCTGACCTAGTATGTGAGTCAAAATATTATTTGTTTTTTTGTGTTGAGAGGAGTATCTCAAACTTAGGAATTTTAGTAAACCTATAAGAGTCTATAAACTCAAAGGGTATGATGAAACCAAGAGGATTATCTCTACTAAACGCGTCATAGTAGGACTAGGTTCCCAAGTAGGGGCCATGGTAAATTGGTTACAATGTGTGAGTCCTAGGAGAAGTAGGTATTCCATAGTAGGGGCCCCCATGTATGGGATCTACTATGAGGTTATCACCAAAGTTAGGGAACATATATGCGATAATTGGGAAAATGGGTTCTCATTAATAAATGTGATAGTTTTTGAGACACAAGAAAACGTATATTCATTATTAGGTTCACTTAGGTGTAAGACGTAGGAAAATGGGTTCCCCCTAGTAGGGGTACCTATGTGTGAGACCTAAGAAAAAAATTTATCTAATAGGAACACCTAGGTGTAAAGACAATGATAATGGGTTCTCCCAAGAAGGGGAGACCATGATTGATATAACGACCCAATCATTTACCAATGAAAATTCCTCTTGATCTAATTTAATTTATTATTATGTAAAATGGTTATGTAAAACATATGAACTTCATTGTTTTTTTGTTTTTGGATTTTAAAATAATGTCTATAATTGTGACCATTGCTAATTTAGCCATTGAACAGTGATCACGTGATTAGTATAAATATAGGTATTTAACAAATATAATTTACTTAGAGAAAGGATTTAATGGCCTCATCCAGTAGAATTTTGCTGTATGAATCCCATTTTTTGGATTTCAAAAAATAGGTGGCATCATTTGGATTCATTATTGACCAATCTTTATCCTAGATTCAACACGTTAAGCTTGAACGAAACCACATACGGGAGAATTGGAAGTTGATAGTGATTACCATCCGAGCGATGTTATCCGAGCCACCCCAAGAGACTGTCACCATCGCACACCTTACCCTTAGGTCATATGCGGGTGTTATAAGGGGTTATATAACAATACCGTAAGACTATGATTATGGGCATTATTGTTGTATATAATAATGAATATACATTCATTTTATTATTGTTACTTTGTAAATATTTTTTTAAGCAAAAATAGTATTTTTAGTTAATAAGAAATTAATAAATATATTTTGATGAATTAATGGATTTTTTAATTAAATAAGATTTTAATAAAATACTATTACTAAATTATGGTTTATTAAATATAAATGATCGTATTGTTTTTATGAATACAATTGTGATTTTTATTAATGTTTGAAAGCTATTTTTGTCAAAATCCATGATTTTTTTGATAAATGTTGGTTCTTATTTTAAAAGTAAAAATTCACATATTTAGAAAATTTTATAGATAAAATGAATATTATTTTGGGAATCAGTATGTCTAAATTATCCAATGGTGATTTTTTCATAATTTTCTGAGACAATCGATTTTTTAGGTAATAATTAAATACCGTTTAAATATATAATGTGTTTTATGACATCATAATGATGAAATAATTATGTAATAAAATACTATAAATGATATTTTATGAAAATATATGTTTTAACATAAAATAATGTGATTTTAGGTTTGTTTTATTTATTTTAAAAAGCTTTAGTGGACCCTCCAAGACTTATAAAATATTTTAACTTTTTAAATTGATTTCTTTGAGTGTGTGACTCACCTACATATAATAAAGCCTCATATTTTAGGAAGTTAGGCCATTTAGTTTATTAAAATATGTTTTTCACTCCCCATTGGCATAAACCATGGGAAAAAACCGTGGGTTTGTCTATGGTTTTGATTAGTTTAATGTGTGGTGGCCAAAACCTAAATAATAAAGAATTCCCTCTCTTTTCCTATAAAAACCCACCCAATCACCCACTTAATCTCAACTAAAAGGATTTTGAGATCTAAAAAACTCTTCCCTAATCTCTCTAGAATCCTATAAAGGCTCCCCAAGCTCCCAAGAAGCCTCTCTCAAGCCTATCCCAGGCCTTTGGGATCGCACTTCCACGTAAGGGATTTCTTCCTTTCTCATTTTTTCCTTGTTTCTTAATGCTGTTATTCCCTTATTATTTCAATTAAAAATGTTGTGGTATGATTTATCACCTACCTAATACTTCCCTAATTATGTTTTAATGTTTATAGACCCCTTTATTTCTAATTAATTCCTTCCATGTACACCTGTTACCATGCTGAAATTCTGTGAAGGATTTCTCTCTCCTCATTTACATCCAAGCAATTCTTTTGTATTATGCATCTAAAGTCCATTAATTTTTTTGGGACATGTGTCTATATGACCCCATTACTGTAAATTTCATGTAAATATGATGTGAAACCTCTTTATAACTCATAAACCATTTTTATGATATCTTATTTCATGTCATTACGCTGCCAAAATTGCAACACAATTTTCCAAGACAAAATCATTTTGTAGTGAATACCATGTCCATTTATTTATCAAGGGTATTAAACTTTGTGAACATTTAATTATTGATTATTTAGTTTCATGTATGAGTTCTATAATCCTTTATCTTTTAATAAAAGATTATGTTTAATGAATCCATGTTATATGATCAATGTGGCACACTTAAGCATGAAATGAAATGATTAAGAAGGGTACTCCCTGATATGGACCCAATGCATTGGGTAAAGATTAGTATCATGATACATAATGTTTAATGAGTATTTACTCATGATAATTCAAGTTCAATTATGTTTAAATAATTCTCCATGTGGAATGAGCTTTGGCTCATGCTAATATCATGTTAAATGTTGATGCCACATTTCTATGTTATGATAATTGTGCTATATAATTCCTTTATGTTCATGTTTCTCTTGTGATCCATTGATATTAATATTTCCTAACATGCACTATATTCTTCATTTTATTCCTTTTATACTCCCTTACTGGTATTTATATCTCACCCTTTTCTTATGCATGTCCTCTAGTTATCCCATGAAATGCTAAGTACAAGGGAATGTAGTGGTTATGTAAAGGAAGTTTTCAATAAAGATGTTGTGTTTTATGTACTAATTTGTTATGTAATTTTCATAATCACCAATGAAACTAGAAATATCGATATTCTATGTTGTATAAAGTGAGTGTTTTTATTTAATAAATCAGGTTTAAGTGTGTAATAAAGACTTGGGTTGTTTAGTCGGTATCAAAGGATAGGATTAGATATTTTGGGGATTAGGATTTGAAAAACCTAGTGAATGACTTAGGGATAAGACTACGTATAATAAAAACATCCCTAAATTTTTTTGAGTATTGAGTAAGTGGTTTATCAGGAAAATACATCCCTATCTGGATACGAGCAGGTAGAGGCGGCTCAGACATAGATGTATCTAGGGGTAAAACATGAAAACACTGCTTTGAGATAAACTCGAACGGGAACTGGTGAACTACAATGGGCCTTTTTGTACTATTGGTTATTACTCTCCTAGAGGATGTGATTTGGTAAATTCATAAGCTTAGTATGAACCATTATTAAGAGAATAAAAAATTTCCCTTAAGAATAAATGTTCAGAATTAGATCATGGATATCATAGATTGAAGCCTATAAATTCATAAGTTAATAAAATAAAAGCAATTTATATGTTATCCAATTTTTTATTTGGATTTCCCTTTATGTGTTACCCCTCACTTTCCTTTTATTATAGCCAATGGACAGTAATAGGAGGACTCATGCTAACAACCGATGCAAACATCAATGTGATGACTATTCTAATGAGATGTCCAATCTAATGGGAGTGGGAATTGCAAACTTTTTCATGATACTCTCTCAGTTAACTCATGTTTTGAATAGAAACATGGGATAATAGGAGCATTAAACCCCCTATAAGAAAGAACAAGTCATAATAAAGTTATTCATGAGACAAAGGCATCCTACTTTTAATGGATCATATGATCCCACAATTTCTGAACATTGGATCAACTCCATTGAAAAGATATTCTTCATCCTTCAATGTTCTGATAAAGAGATAGTTCTTCTGGCTACTTATCTTATAGAGGGTGAAGCTGATCAATTGTAGACATTGATCAAATATACATAGTATGAGGAAGAGATCTAGGTTTTGGAATGGAAGGACTTCTGGAAAATGTTTTTGGATAAATATTTTCCATGCACCCTCCAATTTAACATGGAAAAAGACTTCCTTTACCTCAAGAAAAAAGACAAAGAATCCATCAGAGCGTACGAGGAAAAAATTAAAAGGTTTGCACCATATGACTTTAGCTTTTTCGTTACCCTCGAATGAAAGGTTTAACACTTCTTTGGTGGGTTAAAACCTAGCCTACGGAAATCACTTGTGATTCGTGACTTCAAGAGCTATAAGGAAATTGTCCGATGTGACCTCAAAGTCAAAAGGAAGATCCGAGAATCTCAGGGCTATCATGCGGATAAGGGGCATTAGGTGGACTTCAATTCTAGCGGTCTGATGGAAAAATCCAATGGTTCTAAGAGAATCATGCACCCCCCTTGCCAATTGTGCATAAAGATGCACCTTGAAAATTTCCTAGAGGGGATGAGGAAACGATTTAGGTGTGGAAGAGATGGGAACCTAGTAATTAACTGTCAGCAAGAAAAACCCATGACTACGATAGAGGAGAGGAATGCTCCATTCGACCCTCAATGCATTGTTCATTATTTCAACTACAAATAACTATGGCACTTTGCAAACCAGTTATCTAATCCATGGGTTTTTAGAGGAAACCAACAACCTCCAAGGCATCAAGGGCGAGATTTTTCTATCACTACCACCATAGTGAACCCTGAAAAAAAAGTGGTGATAGATATGCTAGTTATTAATTCAATAATATCCAACATAATTTTTGATTCTGGTTCTATGCATTCTTTTATATCCCAAATGTTTAGTAGAAAAATCCCAAGACAACCACAAATCATGGAAGTAAAGATGTCGGTGAGAACAGGAAATGGGGAAATCATTGCAACCCATGAATATAACTCCTCCCCTATCACAACTTGTGGATTTAACTTCTCGATGAACCTTGTCATACCCCCAATAGTGGAATTTTATGCAATTCTTGGAATGAATTTTCTTTATCTACATAGAGACATCATAAATTGCTGTGAGAGGGAAATCACTATCCTTATAGAGAATCGACTCCTGATTATGTACAAGTGCATAGAGGTAGATGAATCTTCTTCTTTAGCACCGTCATCTCAAGCGTGGATGTTACATCCCTATGAGCATGCATATCTGGCTTAGATGATTGAGTTTAAGGAAGAAACCATCATTGAATACACACCTATTGTGAGGTAATTCGTTGAAGTGTTTCATGAGGAATTGATTAGTCTTCTTCCTAAAAGAGATGTTGAATTCTCAACTGATCTTATACCTGGGGAATTTCCAATATCCAATACATTGTATAGAATGTTTTTTGTGGAGTTTGAGGATCTGAAGAAACAACTATAGGAGAATCTAGATAAATGGTTTATATGCCCAAGTGCTTCACCATGGGGTTCACTAGTCATCTTCATCAAGAAGTATAGGTTTATGCGCCTTTCCATTGATTATCGTGAGTTTAACAAAATCATGATAAAGAACAAGTATCCTCTGCCTCAAATTGAGGACTTGTTTGATCAGATATGTGGATCACAATACTTATCCAAGGTGGATTTGCAGTCGGGATTTTACCAAGTAAGTGTGAAAAAGGTGGATATCCCCAAGACTACATTTCGTACAGGATACATGCATAATGAATTCATATTAATGCCTTTAGGACTCACTAAATCTCCCGCAATCTTCATGGGCATGATGAAAATAGTATTTAGAGATTACCTCAAAAAATTTGTGGTAGTATTTATAGACAATATTATAATATTATCCAAACCAAGGAGGTTAATGGGGAGCATCTAAGCACTATAAAAGAGACCTTGAGAAAGGAGAAGCTCTATGCAAAGTACAACAAGTGTGAGTTCTAGATAAAGGAGGTCTCATTATTGGGTCATATCATCACAAGCAATGGGATATATGTAGATCCCTTTATACAACTGTAATTGAGGGATGGATGAGGCCAACATCAGTAACATATATTTTTTTCTTCCTAATATTAGTTGGATATTATCGCCAACTCATAAGAAAATTCTCACTATTGTCGAACCCTCTTACCAAGCTAACTCGGAAGGGATTCAAGTTTTCTTGGAGTGATGAATGTGAAGAGATCTTCAAGGAGTTAAAAAGGAGGTTTATCACTGTTCCTATGCTCACATTAACCAGAAGTGGAGAAATTTTTGTGGTATTTACTGATTCTTCGAAGAAGGGAATGGGTTGTGTGTTGATGCTAAATGATGAATTAATTGCCTATGCTTCAAGTCAATTGAAATTTCATGAGAAAAACTATACAATAACTGATCTGGAGTTGGATATAGTAATCTTCTCTTTGAATATTTGGAGACATTACCTCTTTGGGGAGAAGTGTGAAATATACATGGATCACAAAAGACTCAAGTATATATTAACACAGAAAGAGTTGAATATACACCAAATGAAGATTGTTATAGCTGATCAAAGACTATGACCACTCAATCCATTACCACCTTGGGAAACCGAACAAGGTGGAATATGTTCTAAGTAGAAAGGACCCAACAGTTCCATCATTAATGAGAATTGAAAAGGATCAAATCTTCTTATATTTGATGAAGATAGACATGGGAATAATAAAGAAGGGAACATCATAAATCCTATCACAAATGATTTCTCAACCGTATCTTTTGGAAAGATTAAAGGATGCTAAAAAAGATGATGTTGGAATACAGAAGAAATTGGAAACTATTAGAAAAGGTAAATCCTTAGAGTTCAATGTTAATAAAGAATGAACTGTGAGATTTTGGTCAAGACTATGTGTTCTATCAAATCCGGAGTTAATGAAAGAACATTTGGATGATGCACATAGTTCAAATTTCTTTGTTCACCCTGGAAACAAAAAAATGAATCAAGATATCCGAGAGCATTATTGGTGGGATAACATGAAGAAGGAGATTGCTGAGTATACATCAAAGTGCCTGGTATGTCAGCAAGTAAAGGATGAGAGGTAGATGTATAAGGGGATGATGAAACCCTTACCCATACCAGTATGTAAACATGATAAAATCACCATGGACTTCATCACCAGACTTCCGAAGATATCCAAAGAAAAAAATTCTATCTGGGTTATCGTAGATCATCTTACAAAGACTGCACACTTATTGAAATTCAAGAGGATTTCTCATTGGATCAATTGGCACATATATACATTAGAGATGTGGTAAGGATGCATGGAGTAACACTATCTATTGTATCTGGTTGAGATCCAAGATTCACCAATATGTTTTGGAAGAGTCTTCAACATGCTCTGAATACTGAGCCGAACTTCAGCACGACTTATGATCCTCAAAATGATGTCTAATTTTATAGGACTATCCAAAAACTCGAGTACATGTTGAGAGCATGCTCAATGGACTTCAAAGAAGGACGGAATCAACATATTCCTCTGGTTGAGTTCTCTTACAATAACAATTTACACTCAAGCATCCAAATGGACCCTTATGAAGCCCTATATGGGAAGAGGTGCAGAACACCATCATGTTGGGATGATGTCGGGGAGAAAAAACTTCTAGGTCTAGTAATGGTTGAAGAAATGGTTGAGAAGGTTAAGACCATCTAGCAGCATGTTACAGATTCTTAGAATCGACAAAAGAGCTATGCTGATAATCATTGATAAGACCTAGTGTTTGATGTCAGAGACATGTTATTACACTACATATCACCATGAAAGAGAGTTACGAGATTTCAGAAGAAGGGAAATCTTAGTCCAAGGTACATCAGCCCTTTTGAGATACTTGATCGCGTTGGAGAAGTGGCCTATCAACTAGCACTCCCACCGAACCTATCTCAACTACATGATGTTTTTCATATATCACTCTTGAGGAAGTACATACCTGACCCATCACATGTACTCAATCCAGAGGTGGTACCATTGGATAACGAACTCTCTTATGAAGAGAAGCTGATGAAGATATTATATCATAGAGAAAATGTTCTACAAAATAAAATAATTCCCCTGGGCAAGGTGTTGTGGAAAAACCATAGTTTTGAAGAGGAAACATGGGAACTAGAGGAAGTGATGAAGCATAGTTAACCACATTAGTTTTTTTTGAGGGAAAAGAAAATTTTGAGAGAGAAATTTCTTAAGGGGGAAGATTGAAATGAACCAAACATTTATCAATGAAAATTCCTCTTGATCTAATTTAATGTCTTATTATATATAATGGTTATGTAAAACATATTCACTTCCTTGGTTTTATGTTTTTGGAATTTAAAATACCATAATGAATTGTGACCATTTATAATACAGCCTTTTAATAGTGATCACATGATTAATATAAATATAGGGCTTTAACAAATCCAATTTTCTCAGACAAAGGAATCGATGACCTCATCCAGTAGAATTTCTCCATACGAAGCCCATTATTCAGAGCACATAAAGGAGGTGGCATCATTGGGATTTTCTCTTGACCAAGCCAAAGATGAGATTCAACATGTTAATCTCGAAGGGAACCGACTGCGGGAGAAGTGGAAGTTGATAGAGATTCCCACCTGAGAGATGTTATTAGAGACACCCCAAGATTCTGTCACCATCGCACACCTTACCCTTAGGTCATATGCAGGTGTTATAAGCGGTTATGTTACAAGACCTTAACACTATGATTATGTGAATTAGTTTTGTATATAATAAATAATATACATTCATTTTATTATTGTTACTTTGTAAATATTTTTTAAAGATCAAATAATTTTCTTAGTTAATATGCAATTAATAAATTTATTTTGATTAATTAACAGATTTTGGAATTAAATAATATTTTAATGAAATATTATTACTAAATTACTTTTTATTAAATAGAAATTATCATATAATTTTTATGAATACAATTGTGATTTTTATTATGGTTTGAAAGCTCTTTCTGTCAAATCCAATGAATTTTCGATAAATATTTATTTTTATTTTAAAATTAAAAGTTTACATATTAAGAAAATTATTTAGATAAAATGAATACTATTTTAGGAATTAGGATGTCAAAATTATCCAATGGTGTTTGTTTCATAATTTTCTGAGACAGTCAAATTTTAGGTAAAAATTAAATGCCGTTTAAATATATAATGTGTTTTATGACATTGCAATGACCCAATAGTGATGTAATAAAATAATATAAATGATATGTTAGGCCAATATATGTTTTACCATTAAAATAATGTTAATTTAGGTTTGTTTTATTTATTTTAAAATGCTTTTCTGGACCCTCCTAGACTTATAAAACATTTTAACTTTTTAAATTGATTTCCTTAAGAGTGTGACTCATCTCCACATAATAAAGCCTTATATTTTAATAATTTCGCCCAATGTACTTATAAAATAATGTTTTCAAATACCCTTTGGAAAATATCATATTAAAAAACCATGGGATTGTTTGTGATTTTTATTATTTAATGTGTGATGGTCAAAACCTAAATAATAAAGAATTCCCGCTATTTTCCTCTATAAACCCACCCAAGCTCCCACATACGTTTCACTCAAAGCCTTTGGATATTGACCAACATCTAACCTCCTCTTTCTAGAATCCTCCCAAGTCTCCCAAAGATCCCATGAATCCCCTCTCAAGCCTCTCCCAAGCCTTTGGGATCACACTTCTAAGTAAGGGATTTCTTCCTTTCTCATTTTTGTTCAAGTTTCTTAATGTTGTTATGCCCTTTTAATTTCAATTAAAAATGTTGGGGTATGATTTAGATCCTCCACCATAATTATCTCATTTTTTTGAATGATTTGATACCCATTTATCTCTCATTAATTCCTCCCATGTACATATATTACTATGTATAAATTCCATGAGGGATTTCTCTCTACTCATTTACATCCAAACAACTTTTTTTTGTATTATGCATCTCAATTCCATTACATTTGTTGGGGAATGTATCTATATGAACCCATTACTATCCATTTCATGTACATATCATGATACACAAATTTATCACTCATAAACCATTTTTATGAAATCTTATGTCACGTCTTTACGCTGCCGACATTGCACTGCAATTTTCCAAGCCAAAGTCATTGTGTAGTGAATACCATTCCATTTTCTTTATCAAGGGAATTACCCTTTATGCACATTTACATATTGATTATAGAGTTTAATGTTTTAATTACATATTATTTTGTCATGTAATAAATGATTATGTTTAATTAATCCATGTTATATGATCCATGTGGCGCACTTATGCATGAAATGAATTGATTAAGAATGGTGCACCCTGATAGCCCTCCAATGCATTGGGTAAAGATTAGTATCAGGATAAGTCAAGTGCAATGAGGGTTTAATCATTATAATTGAAGTGAAATTAGGGTTTAATAATTATCCATGTGTAATGATCCCTAGATCATGCTAATATCATGTTAAATGTTGATGCCACATTTCTATGTTATGATAATCATGCTATATCATGCCTTTATGTTCATGTTTCTATTCTGCTCCATTAATATTTTTATTGCATAACATGCACTATATTCTTCATGTTATTCCTTATTTACTCCCTTATTGGTCTTTATAGATCACCCCTTTCTTATGAACACACTAATGTTATCCCATGAAATGTTTTGTACGAGAGAATGTAGTGGTCGTGTAAAGGATGTTTTCAATAAAGATGTTGTGATTTATGTTCTAAGTTGTTATGTAATATTCCTAAGACCCAATGACACTAGAACTATAGATATTATATGTTGTATCAAGTGAATGTTTTTATTTAATAAATCATTTTTAAGTGTGTAATAAAGAGCAGGGTTGTTATAATTGAGAGCTAAGAAAATATGTTCATTCTAGTATGGGCTCCCTATTAAAGGACCTCAAATAGTAGAGTAGGGCGCTTTTCAACATAGTTGGGGGAATTAGGTGAATGATAAATCTAATATGGGGACTTGGGGTGAAGGATATCTCTATTATGAGGCCCTATTTGGATGTATCACCCTATTATAATTCATGGAACATTACTAGTAGGGTGTATAGGTGGTGCACGCTTGTCTGTGGATTCCTAAATGACGATTTCCCAATTGGGGGATCATAAAGGGATAAGTATAGCTCTAATCAAATGGAACATAGGTTCCTAAATGATTCTGTATTTTATGGGGTTCTATAAGGATGACTATGGTGCACGGGTCCCTTATATGGGGGGATGATAAATATTTAGGGTGAATTAAGATCCCACCTCACTCGATCTTCCATCCATGCATGTAAAAATAAAAAATATGGAATATATATATTGGAAAGAACATGTACTAGGGTGAACATGACCAGAAAATGGGAGGAAGTATGTGTAGGTGATATAATAATGACATGGGTGCGTGGGTAATCTTGTCAAATACAAGAGTTGGGAAGGATCATATATCTTGATAAAAAAACTCCCAATATAAAATGGCCATATCCTTTGATATTTATGCCAATTTGTTTCTCTATGAACAATAAATTTGAAGTTGTTGGAAAAATATAAACAATAATATATGAGTTTTACTTTATATTCATGATTTTAAAAGGATAAAAAGTTCCAATAAGTCCCTTAAAATGTTTATTAAATCCTTAATGCACCCTCTATCATAAGTTTCTGAAATCCACTACTTAGTCACGGAAGGATGTTCTCTGAACTAAAACATTATACTGAGTAACATTTTTGAATAATATCAATGAATTAGTGTATATAAAACCATAAAACACATAGAAATCATATTTTATTCTTATTTAATTATGGATATGATATTATACTCCATCATTACTTGGGTTTTTTGAGTAAAATCCATTTTACGGATTAGGTAGAAAAGTGTGTGGCCAAAATCTCTTAGTAAAAAAAATTACCACCATATAATTTGATTAATTTTGAATGAATGGTATCTCAGTATAATGTAATATAGGGAACTATTTCCATGTTTCATGAAAACATGGAGGAATTATGGATATTACTCACTTATATGTGATATTTTTGAAACATTGGATCTCAACTCTAAGATTTTTTTTCACTAAGAGTATAATATTTATAAAATGAATTTGGCTATCTTTGAGGAATAGATTATTTGAATGTCTTTAATTTCCAAAGAAAAACAATTGAGCCAAATAACTATCATCCTATCATAGGGATGATAAAGGAAAATTTATCCTCAATTAGTAGGACCAAATACATGGATAATAGGTGGAATAATGAAACACCCCATGATTTTGTCATATTTTTAATGTTAAATAAATTTAAATTTGTTCTATTTATTTTGTTACACATAACACCAAATTTAAACGAACCATGATATACAATAATGATATAATAATTTAAGTGTGATAATTATAACCAAGTTGTTAAAACTAAAGATATCAATAGGAATGACCAAATTATGAATTTTTTCAACATTTTAATAAAATTAAATTATATTTAATAATTTATAATAAATAAGTACTAATTTATTTAATAAATTTATCTTAGGTTTCAATAATAATTTTTCTTCAAAAAAAGGTATTTGGGTAATTTCATGGGCTAATATTATAATTAATTTATTTCATATTTGAATGGTTTATTTGAAAAAATGGAAATCATTTTTAGATTCATCATAAAAAAATTAACATAGAATGATTTTTTGGTATTTTTATGATATGTTTAATTTTTCAGTGAATATTAGAAAGTATTATTTTTATTGAAAACCTTCTTTTTAATTTCAAAAATATAAAAAGATTTATTTTAATCATTTTAAAATTAAAATTAGTCAATTTATAATAATAATAATAAAATAAATTTCATTGGAATCATTTTTATTCTTTATTTTGGTATAAAAACTATTTACACATAAGATGAACTTTTTTTTCTAGAAAACCAAATTTCATTATGTTTTGTGGGTTTTATCTTAAATTAAATAAAAAAATATCAATGAATTAAATTTCATAATTTTTTCATATATTTGTAATAATAATAATTAAAATAATCTTTTTGGTCAACTTAATGTTTTTTTCATTATGAATAGTGTCCATTGTAATGATTTTCCACCTTAGTAAAAGTGGTAAAACTAGATTAAAACTATGGGGTTAAATTTTAATATCATTTAAAACCATTCCTTTATCTCATTTTTATGTGTATTTAGACCAAATATAATTCTATGGAGTAAAATAACGTATTTTAAAACATTATTTTCAATTTTTGAACCCATTCTCGACTTTTTATAGTGATTAGTTATATTTTATTCAAATCAAAAAATATTTTTGAGGATTTTTAATTAATTTCTTGGTAAAAAAATTCCAATGGGTTTTTCCTTGCTCAAAAAGTCTATAAACCTTCCTTTTTTATTTTTTGACCAAAAAGATTTAGAATCCAATTTTCTTAAATTATTTCAAGGGGAAATGATTTTTAATCTTAAATCCAGTGTTTTTATAAAAACAATTTTTTCATTTGTTTTGTGTTCTTATATTAAAAAAAATTATTCCTCTAATAAAAATTTGATGTGATAAAATGGATTTAAAATTTTAAATCATCATGTATAATGTTTTTTAGAAGGACCCTTTATTTTTTTCATATAATTAATTTATCTGGAAAAAAATTATGTTATCCCAATCAAGGTAAATTTGGGTTTAATGTTTTTTACTGAGAATAAAAGTATTAAAATCTATCCAAAACTTGAAAAAATGTGAATATATTAGTTTATTAAGAACCCATAAAATTTTTTATCTGAATTTTGGGTGCCTTGGTTCCATTTTTATTTGATTATGTTCTTTATTCTATTTTATATAATGAATAGATACCAAATATCACTCTCTATACATCAAAATCTAATTTTTTTTACGAAAAGAGAAAAAGAGGATGTGTTTGGTTATAAAATTTTATTTAAAATATGATTTAATTTTTTTATCTTGTTTTTTTTTTATTTTTTTTTATTTAATAACTACCATAATTTCTTATGCAACGCTAACACAATATTTGTTCAATTAAAATAAAAAGAAAAATAGATTTTATAACTTATAAAAGTAATAAAATTTTGATGATTTAAAGTCATCCGGAAACATTTACGATAAATATGACATATTAGGACTGTGTAAATGTTTTTTATTTTAATTCTATTACCATTTTGATGATTTTAAAGTGAAATTAAATGAAATATTCCAAAAATGACAATAATGATATTTTATAATAATAAAAATTTCATAAAATTATTTTATATTTCCAAAAATACTATGTTAAGAAAATTTAATGGGGTATGGTTTAATATATAATAAATTTTCGATTTATGGGACACTTATTATTTTATGGTAACAATATAGACCCTTAAATTGATGAAAACACTAATATTGTGGTAATTTTCAAAATGATCAACAAGGTTTAAAAATATGATATAATGGTTAAAAAATCAGAAAAAATTGTCTAAATTATATTGAACTTGATTAATTCAACTAGTCTTCATTCAATTTTTGGAATATATTTATTTTGAGTCATTTTAATGATACTACATGTAATTCCAAGAGTGACCCTCCCCCTTTCTAAAATGACACATCTTCTTCTCCATTCATCACATATTCTGATCATTATAACTCATCTAATACGATTGATAATACATTCATATATTCCCTCACCATATCCTAGAGCTTACAGACATTCCAAAATTTCTTACATTTGGGGTTTATGGTGTAAGCCAAAAGTGGTTTCTCAACAATGAGGTATAACTCTTAACTGATCACTTTAAATTTTATTTCGTCATTTAACACCACTAGATCAAAGATATCCATTATAAAATAATTACATAATTATATTAAATATATATTTTTTATTATGACGACGTAATAAACACAATCCACCTTCTTTCCATCATATGGAAAGCGAAAACATCGCTCGTGCATATATATAGATTACTAAAACCATGTGTCAGTGTAATTTATTTTCCCTGATCCCATTAATTATATATTTATAATGATATATTTAATAAATTTTTATGTGATTTATTATGTAATAATTTATCTATTAAGGTGAATTTTTATTTAATATTCTTTTGTTCCATATGTCAAAATTTTTAAATAGCCTTTATCTGTATGCTTGACCTATAGTATCCATGAATGATGTAATTAGTTTTTCTATATATACCTTTAATTAAAATACATGAATATAATTATAATGAATATATAAATATATATATGATATTAATATCATTAGTAACATATTTTAGATCCTGGGACCATGATAAATGTATAATGGTGAGAACTGCAGAACAAAACTTTGTATGAAAAATGAAACAGTTAACATCTAGAAATCACAATTTTAATATAGAATTATTTATAGTTGGGTGTAGAAATTTAAAAAGTGGATAATATATTTCTGTAGAATAGTGTTAAAATAAATTTAATTTTATTATATACGAGTTTAGAGATATTTTCAATCAATTCTATTTTGATGTATGTGTTTCTCATCTCACTTTTTTTCTTTGAGACATATGCCATATTCACCACTTTTTTTATTTATGTGGTGTGTATAATACACATTTTAACATGGTATATCATCGATATATTTATATTCATGGTATTTAAAGATTCATTTGAATGTATTTTTTTAATTGGTGTATGATTCAAAAACTAAGAAATTTTGAAGGGTTTATTTCATAATCTCATTAATATTTGGGATTCATTAAGTATAAATATCCATTTGGGGAATTATAATAAATTTTTATATTGAAACAAATATATTTTATTATACTCAGGTTATTTATTTAAATTACTCGACTTATATTCATTTCCCTCTCCTTTCGTACTCATGATACTGAATAAATGATTTTAATGATAGCTGACTTTGTATTATATTTGGTTGAGAATATTTTTCTTCTCAGAACATGTTTTTGTATAATGTTTTAATTAATGTTTATTATATTTGAATATGGATATTTAATTTCATTGTTTTTTATGTTCTACTTTCTATAAAAAATATTTAGTATAATATTATTTTCCTTTTCCAAATGAGGTACTTTTAATTTTACTAAAAATGTGAAAGAAATATTTGTTTTTACGTACAAAACATGAATGAAATTTCATTCCATCATTAATTATTTGTGATTTGAAGCATCCTTTACAACATTAAAAGACTATTTACAAGGAAAATAATTCCCTTAATACTTTGGAAATTTTTTATATTTTAAATAATTAATTTGAAAATGAAAATGGTATTTTACTCAAATAATTCTCCAATGATGTTTTTATTGTAATTTTATCAATGTCAAAAAATATTTTTAAATCATATACTTTAATGAAGATAAATCCTAATGATACCATCCACCATACATATCTAGATGGTTTATGATATATTTTACTGCTGTAGGTATTAACATTCAGTATGTGGGAAAATTGATTTATTTATACTATTCAATCATATAAAAAATTATTTGGACTTATTTAATGGATGGGTGGGACCTTCAATTAAATATACCCTCAATTATTTCGTAGGTCTCATGACACTATTTTTTTGGGTTTTTGTCTGATGTATTTCCCATTTATTTAATATCTCATGGAACGATGCCTTGATGTAATTTTTATAATGTCTTCAAACAAGGCCTCCAAATTAAGTTTTAGACGTCCTTCATTATAAATTACATCATTTTAAAACCAATTATTGATTTCATTTTAAATAATTGAATAGTTATAATATCCAGGGATATGTTTCAATCTCGTGTGATTATTTGTATAAAATTATATGATCATCATTTATTCTTAGAATATTATTATTCATTCCAAAGTCATTAACTAAATGAAATTTGTTTTCAGTTATTTACCTTTCCATATTGATTATGCCTTTTTTACTCAAGATATCTTTTAATGTACACATCACCTAATGATATTTTGAGCTCATTATTATTATTTTTTCTTCTGAATGGATTCCAAGAAATATATTTTGACTAATATTAAGGGATTTTATAGAGATAATAAATATGCTATCAATGAAAATAATTTTAAGTATTTTATATTTTCAAATTTAAAAGATATTAAAGAAGGTATTATGATTACCAAAACTACTAATCTGTTTTCTCTTTTGGGATGTGATATTATTTATCCAGTGAAAATGTAATAATGTAACCAATGACATTGTTCTACTAGAGTTGGGACCATTTTAGTTGGTATGAGAAGAATTTTAGTAAAAACCTTGGTGAATAGATTTAGGAAAAAATATATTATGGATCATAATCCGACATATGACCATGAGTATTTGTCTAAATATTACATAATATCATAATGTTTCCGGTAAGGTAAAACTAGTTTTCCTAGTAATACATCCATGTGTGGATACTACAAGTGGACTTGGTTTACTGAAAGATGAATCTAAAAAAAATAATCTAGAAAAGGGTTGGTTGAGTATATTTTATTCATCATTCTGGTGCATAGTGAATGTACCCTTAATTCACATCTATTTTTCACTCTCCCATGGGATATTATTGGGTTAATTTAAAATTACATTATCTACCATTATGATGAATGAGAGAATTGAAACAATAGAAATATATTAAATTGCATAATGATATGTGATAAACCCAAAGTGTCTTGGATTGATATGTTTAATGTCGACCATATTTTAAAAGTTATAGATTACCATTTTTAGGTTTTATGTGAAAGTAGTTTAACATAGTAAAGAATATTCTGGGACACATTTATGGGAAAAGAACCTATTGGTTTAGGATATTTTTTTATTAAAAATGATAAATTAGGAATAATTATTTAATATTTTTTGGGCATAATTCTAATTCCATTTATAACCTTTAGGGTTAACATAATCAATGATAGTAAGGTAATAAAAAACAACTGTGATAATTTTATTTTATGTAAAATATTATTTATTGAAAAACATAATCATTAAAATGATATTTGATGATGATTGTTATTTTTTAAAATATTAATTCTATTTTTAGGAAAACTATTGGAATTATACTAGTATAATATTAGAAAATGGATAGAAAAATTTTTAGGCAGACACCTATTTCATTTTCCAAAGTCAGTGGGCTTGGACCCACAACTGAATGGCAATAAGGGTCGAGCACCTACCAATATCCTACATAATATCCTGGTTAGAATGACATTGTTTTTACATAAATTATTTACCAGTTAAATATTGTTTTGTTTTTTTAAAAAATATTACCGGATAAAATATTTTGGAACTTTAAGGAATTTTACAACACTATTGATATTTTAGGAGATGTTTTATTGTTTTGAGGTACATAACACCTCTATGTTTAATGTAATGGATTATTTTGGAATAATTATATTATGTTTTTAGAGGTGTAATTTGATGGAAATGAGATAACATTTGTGTTTTAAAATTTCTCAATTTTTTTGGTTATTGAGGTTATATAGTAAATAGGGTCATTTACATAAGGATTTATATTTGTTTGATGATTGTTTTTATTATGAAAATTTAGTGATTGATGTATTGTTTATTTAAATGAAGGTTTATTCATTCTTGTTATAATCATACATTTTTATAACCATTTTTTCTATTAGTAAAGTTATGAGGAATATATTTTTATTCTCTTATGGATCTTATGGTATACTAAAAGTTTATTTTAGTGATTTAGGTATGAAAAAAATTAATCATCATTTATTGGAGTATGAAATGATGTGGAAATTAATCGAAGCACAAGCAAAGGAGAAAATTGTGATTAAGAAATGTTAATAAATTATGTTTTTATATTTTCCCACATTATATATCATGATATTTGGGGAATAACTCAACCTTATGAAAATGATCTTAAAACAAAATTGTGATACTATTACATTTATTTCTAATTAATTGATTGAATCTTTACCCATAACATATTTGTACTTTTATGATAGATATTTTTATTATGATCATGCTATATATCACTCTCTATTAGTCATTGAATTCTAGTTTTGTCCCACATGTACCAATTTTAACTTACTACAAATATTATCCCTATCTAGGAAAATTATTATCTATAATTTTAGTAAACCTTTATCCTTCCCACTTATCCTTTTCAATGTATATTTTATTATCCCTCCGTACGATGTGGGGTTTCAATAATCTTATTTCAAAATATTGATCCTTTGAGAATAAGACAATGTTGAGAGGTATTAGTTTATTTAAGGGGTAATAATGTAAAACCAGGAGATTTTTTAATATATTTTCTTATAATAATTTTTATTTTTTTAATATCTTTCATTTCATGAAGCACTGAGTTTGATCAAATAAATATGTACTATTAGGATATTATTTTTTAAACATAATGGTTATAATATAATTGATGAAATTAGTGGTATTAATAGTAGTAAATAAATTATGTAAAATATTTTTAATGGTTTTATATAATTAAAATATATTTATTAATGTGTTATAAATCAGAACATATTTTTATTAAAGTCATTTTTGTTTTAAAAAACATTTTTTATTCAAAAATAGTTTTCTGTAATTTTGAGATTGAATATTATAATTAATTAATAAAAATTTTAAAAATTGTATTTTAAAAAATGAATATAATTTTTTATCCAACATAAAAAAATTTACTTAGTATTAAATTTTGGTATTTTTTTGACAAGATTTATTTTTCAATGAATAATAGAAAATACTAAATTTTTTTGAAATTTTTATTCTCATTCAATGAATGTAAAATGTTTAATTTTTCTAATTAATTCAAATAATTATTAGTTATTTTATATTATTAATAATAAAATAATTATCATTGTAATCATTTTTATTCTTGACATTCATATAACATATTTTTACACTTAGGAAAATATTTTTTTCCCGAAAATTACATTTTCATCTTATTTAATGGGTTTAATTTTCAATTAAATTATTCAACATCTCTGAATTGAATTTGATAAAATTGATTCCATATTTATAATCACCATATTTAATATATTTAAATAACTCTAATGTAATTTTTTTTCATTATGAATTGTGACCATGATAAAGATTTGTCACATCGGTAAAATAGGTAAAACTTGTTCAAAACAGTGGAAAAACATTAAAATTTATTTAAAAAATGATTTAAAAATAATTTATAAGAATTATTAAAAAAAATATTTTTTTATATTTGAATAATATATTTTGAAAATATTATTTTGAATTTGGGAACCCAATATTGGATTTTGTGAATGAGAAGTTGTAATTTATTAAAATTTTGAAATATTTTCATGTCATGGAAATTAATAGAATATATGGATGATTATATTCATTTTTTGATTGATAAAAAAGTATACAAACCATCATTTTATTATTATTTTAAAAAATATGTTTTAACCATTTTATCACATTATTCCAAGGTGAAATTATTTTTACACATAAATCATGTGTTTTATTAAAAACTCTTTTTTAGATGTTTTGTATTGTTATATTAAAATTAATTTATTCTAGATATATAAATTAAATATGATAAAATGGATTCCATGTTTCTTATACTCATTTATAAATATATTCATATGGATCATTTTATTTTTTCTCACATAATTAAGTTATATTGTGAAAAGGAAAATTGTCACAATTAAGATTAAAATGGGGTTGATGTGGTGTAACTAGATTATAAGCCTTAAAATATATCCAAAAAATTTCCAAATGTGATTGTTTGAGATTATTTAGAATATATAATGTAATATATTTCAATTTTGTGTGCATTTCATACATTTATATTTTATTATGGCTGTTATATTATTTGAGGAAAATAATAAATACAAAATATAACTATCGTGAATTTAATATCTCTAAATTTTTTACATAAGGATAAAAAGAAGATATGTTATATTTAAAATGTTTATTTGGAATATTAATAATTTTTTATATATTTTAAATTTATTTTTTATTCTTTATTTATAGAAAAATTACCTTAAATGTTTAAGCAATATAGACACAAAATTTACTCAATTAGTATAAATATAAAATAAATGATATAAAAAATATTTAAATTTAAAATATTTTGGATATTTAATATATTACAAGAATTTTAAATATACATATAACTTATTAGGTATTATTTTTTATATTATAATTTGATCACAATCTTGTGGACTTTATAGTTAATGTAATTGAGTAGTTTCAAAAATACAATTAAAGATGTTATATAAGAGAAATTATTTTGTTAAGTGATTCAAATTTAATAAAAATACTATCATCAGTGATGTGAATGGGATTTGTTTGAAAATATCAACCACAATCCATTTATGGGTCTCTTTCACTTATATTATGACATTTTTTATCCTTAAATAATAGTGAACAATAATATTACGGTAATTATCAAAAGGAATAAGGGGGGGGGGGTAAACTAGGATATTATAGGAAAATATTCAGACAATCATGTATAAGTTTTACTTTATTGGATTATATAAACTTATCCTCATTCTATATTTTAAATATTTCAATTTTTTGCCATTTTATTATAAAAATTCACTTAAAATGATTTAATACTTTAAATAAATCCAAGAGATCCACTCCCCTAACTTTTATGAGGGAATATATTCTCCCCAAATCCTCAATCCTTTTGATCCTTCAATATCAATCAATACTACGATGAACCAAGATGGGTCACCATCTAACCCAACGCCCACCCCGGTCTGCAACAAGGGTCAAAGGGTGTTCCCGATCCCCATGGGATGGAAAAGGTTACCGAGTATAAAAACCAATACATGGGAATGATTTACCTGAAACAATAAACAAAAAACCACTAACAATATAAATAAACTAAAACTAACAACAGACAACCAAAAAGGCCCATAAACTAGGATTATATTTAAATTCTACAACTCAAATCAAAACCCAAAGGGTAATAATACAATTAAAGAAAACTAAAATACCAATACCAACATCCAAGAAATATGAGAAACCAAATCCCAAAGCTATAAAACACCAACCTGCAAGCGATAACCATCAAAAAATTGATCCACCATAACTAAGCATGATGTCAAAACCAGGGAGACATAAGGAACAAGGTCTATGTACACCCAAAGGTGTATGTAGGGTGTGAGCCAAGAGCCCAATAAGAAGCCACCCCAATAAAAAGTTTCCATGCCATTACATCAAATATATAATTTAACATGATTATTTAAAATAATGATTTTACAACTCTTTTAACAAAAACATTTAAAAGCAATAACTTATAAATAAAAACTTTAAGAAAATAAATTTCTCAAAAAATAAATTAATTTGGAATAAAAAATCATAAAAAATACACACATACTCAATTTTTCCTCTATATGCTGATGGAAGGCACCACATCATGAATAGTAGAGCACTGTGGGTAATCCCCTAGGAGTTATCTAGCTCAAGTGGGACCCTAAAACATCATATCTTAGTGTAAAAATGGAATTGGAACAAAAATGATCTACATTATCTTGCACAAGACATTAGTAGGGAACATATTCATAACCTAGTGGTCTCCAATCACCACAATCGTTTAGTTAGTGTTGTAGCATCAATACTACTAGAAAAAACTGGGATGAACCACTTACATATCATCTAGCATAATAGTCCTAGTCTGTCCACCTAGATATCTAGGGTTTCCCTTATTATCGAGTAAGTGTTCACATGTACAAACACCACATCTTTCCCAAAAAGGCCAAACATTTCAAGGTAATCATTCCTCTTTATAAAACAACTCATTTACCATTTTATGCACACCATGGAAAAACCCATTTCAAATACATTCTCCACCGCTTCAAAATAATTTTCAAATCCCCCTTTTATAACATAAAATAAACACACACAATAAATAATATCCAAGCCCAAGGGCTAAGACGCCAAATTATCCCATTCATAAATGAAAAAATATTTCGAAAACTAGATCATCATCATTAATTTTTTTTACAATTTTCACTACTCTAAATGCCAAAACATGGCTAGCATGCCTCCAAATAACAAATTTTTCATAAAAACCCCCATTTTAACATCTAATCCCCAGTAAAAAATTGATTAAATTTTTTTATAAATTTTCAAAACAAGAAAAAAATGAAAGACATGACCATTTATAAAATAAAATGTAATTTCATCCCATAAGCATACCAAAACATTTATAAAGCACATTTCACACCTTCCAAACAACTCCTAAAACCCATTTTAAAAACATTTCATCAAAGAAGACATAAAAACATATCAATTTACTTTATTAAAAATCCATTCCCAACTAATAATCACCCAAACCACATAAAAATACCAAATGCACCATACAATCAATCTGAAGAACACACTTATAAACTGAAACTAACATATTAAAATTTTCTTGAGATGTTAAGGCATAGAACCACCTACATTACATGGAGACCCAACTGAAAAATGGTATGAAATCACAATTTCCCCTCATTTTCACCATGAATAAGGAATGAGGATCCCTAATGAAGGAGATCAAACCAAAAAAGAAAAGGTTAAACCCCAAAATCAGACCCAATACCACTGGAAACCCCAAAACCCCAATAAGATAAAATAAAAATTTTACGTAAAGGGTGGTGCATGTGCTTGGGATGAGTGGGGACCCATTGAAGGTTACTATCATAGAAGAGAAACACCAGGGGTTTGTCGAACAAGGCTTTTATGGAACGAAGGGGGCTGGCCATGGGGAGGTTCAGCATGCCGGGACTAACTGGATGGGAGGAGGGTTGTGTGCAAGGATAGTTCTTCGATAGGGAGAGGTCGCGACTGGTAGTGTAGCATGAGGGAGGGGAGACATCGGGCAGAAAGGCTACCCACTTGTAAGGGGATCCAACCTTGGTGGGTGGAGGTTCACGTCATGAATTAAGGTTACAGGGGGGAGGGGTGTTGTGCCTCATGGTGAAGGGAAGGGGGGTTGCTTTCATTTACGCCAATTAAATTCATATTAGTAATATAGTTGATGGTAACAATAATAATATTAATAACTGGGCAGTAATAAAATAAAATAAAAAGTTATAAAAATTATAACAATAATAATAATAATAATATCCTCAATTATTATTATTATCATTATCTTTAAAACAGTTCATTATTTTTTAATCACACTTTTCTTATTTTATTTTATTATTATTTTATCACACTTTTAATTTAATTTCTTTATTATTATTTAATTTAATTTAATTAATTGAACATTGGGCGGGTCACCGGGTGGTCCAAGAAAAGACACATAGTTTCCAAATAATGTTTCGCTCATCTGTCGTATGCTGTCAAGCCCCGAAAAACGCATTCATTGACAAAAACAAAAAATTCAACTGGGACTGCATCTACACTTCATTAGAATTTTACAATGCCAAATAGAAGAATAAAATAAAATTATCTCAAAAGTCTAGTTGTGACAAATACCTACCATAACATCTTCTTATATTCCTAAAACAAACCTTAGAGATTAATTTCTTCACATAAGACCTTACCTTCAAGGATTAATGTGTAATCAATAAGTGGATTCTCAACAAAGGTGTATAACTCTTAATCGAGTGTTTTTGAAATTTTATTTCTTCTTCTACATCCTAAAAATCTATTTTATCTAATTAAAAATAATTATTTTTTGTATTATTTATAATTAATTGTTATTATGATGATGTATCGATCATTATCCATATTCATTCCTTCCCATGGAAAGAGAAAACATTGAAAGTGTGTACGTACGACTTAACATTTCAACGTAGCTGGGTAATTTTATTTTCATCAACAATTTCTAAGATTGTAAAAATGATGGATTCAAAAAATATATATCTTTTTGATGATATTATTATGATTTTATAGTAGGTAATTATTTTTTACCTTTCATTCATTTCATCTGTCAAAAAATCGAATCAACATTCATGCATACATATGACCTACCATCTCTATAAATGATGTAATTCATTTTTTAATAACTACCTTTTATGGGTGACTATATATATATATATAATGAATGTGTATGACATTTATATAGCGGGAAAAAAAATTAGATAATGAAAAAACGTTAAATGTTTAAGTATCGTAACTACAAACTAAAAAGTTCCTTGAAAAATGAAACTGTTAACACTTGGAAATAATGAATATAATAAGGACCATTTCTCGATTTGTGCGTGTCATCCTTGGAAATAGTGAATTTAATAAGGATTTATTAATAAACAGGTGTTAAAATGTTATAATAGGATCGTATATGATTATGGTATATAAATAAAATTAATTTAATTTAATTTTAAATTATTGTATACTATCTTTTAATAAATTTGAGTGTGAGGTAAGGGTTTATCATCTAACCTTTTTTCAATGAGAAATATGACATTTTCACCACTTGTTTCATTTTTTTGGTGTATATACCACCCATTTTGACATGTTATATCATGAATATATTAATATTAAATGTATTTATATATTCATTTGATGTTATTTCTTTTATGGGGGAATTATTCAAAAGTTACCAAAGTGGTAGGGGTTTATTTAACGTTCCCATAATTATTCAATATTTTTTATGTTTAAGACTCCATTGTTGGAAGTATGTGATATTTATATTTCCATATATATTACCCCTTACTTACTTAAGAGGAATTACATTGTAATTAAATGTTACTGATCATTTTATCCCACCCATATTTTATTTCCATTCACCATGATTCCCAAAAATGTACTATGAATGACGTGAAATGATATACTAGAGAGAATAAAGTTGTTCTGAAAGATTTTTTTTTAATTTATGTTTTCAATTTTATGTGAGGATTAATTATGTATCAAGTTTACAAAAAATAATAATCTATTTGGCCTATTAGAATGTTACCCCTTGTATATAGTGATAATTTAATAAAGATAACATTATCTCTTGGTTATTGGCGTTTGGGTCTTTACAAATGGAATGAAATAATTATTTTACAACTAGATACATGATAGGATACCTAGATTTCATGAAATATCCAATAAAAACAAGAATAAAAAAATTGTTTATAAAATGATTCTGACATATAACTAGCTGATTTTTAGAGAGGATGACATAATCTATCACTAGTGTGGGGACATTGGAGAAAATATTGTAGAAAAATAGACCACACACCTAAAAGGAGATTTTTCTTACATGAGTAGAACCATGGATATAAAACCAAATGTCACTGATCTCTCACATGGACTTATTACCATGTAACATTTTTTATCACATAACATAGAACACCTTAACTAGTTTAAGGCCTTGTAGGGTGGAATATATGTTGTTAAATTTAAAACTATTCTATAAGGAATATATACCCATAAAATATAAGGGTTCTATTATTTTTTTCTTATGTTGATAGACTGAGTGAGAATTAATAAATTATTTCATAGACTGAATGGTTCCCCATGAGTTTTATATATTTTTTAATTATTTACATATATTTTTACTAATTTGTTGAGAGAGGATTAGTATTCAGAAATTTGGATTTTTCTATAGTCACCCATTATGGATTTACACTTGATATTTTTGTGCCATTTTGTTTGTAATGATGATTTGTTTAGAATTATATGCATCTTTCATTCTTAATGAGTGAATATATAACTTTCTCCAGGCCCCTTTATGGATTTTAACTCAAGTGACTTCAATGTATCTTTCCTTGGTTAGTTTATGCTCATACAATTTAGACTAATGAAGCTGATGGTTAATGCAATATATAATTTACCATGTTATGCTAAAGTTTATTGAATATAATATTTAAAAAAATATTTTCCAGTGTACATAGAATCAAGAGAATGTTTTACCTGAAATGAATGGAATCATAATGATATTTACATAGATATCCTCATAGGGGGATCAAATTATCTAAGGTAATTGTTATCAGACCAATGTTTAATGTTTTTTATGGTAAAATGATTAGTGAAATCAATCCATTAGGCATGTTCTAATAAGGTTATCTCAACTAATGAATTTTGGATTCCTTAAAGAAGTATCTAAACTCATGTAATTTTATTCTTCATCTAAGATGCACACCCAAATATGAATATTCATAAGAATAGGATAACATAATATTTCTTGGAAAGTAGGCATGATACCTGTATCCCTAACCCTGAGGGTATCTGAATCAATGTGACTAGTTGGGTTGTGGAATGTGTAAGTCATATCATACGAATTTCTAAAACATCCTGAAATGGAGATTGTGTGGGAGTAGATTGATCATTAGTAATCGAAGAAACCAGTGTTGTACCACTAAGAATAGATCATGGGATTAAGGGGGAATTTTCTTCTTGGAACAAAGTATACCTACGAGGTTAATTCAGAGGCATAAGGAAACTACACCATTCACCAATCTATAGGGGGAATTTAGATCAATCAATCCTTATTATCAATTTTACTATAAAATGGAGAAATAAGAGGATTATCTCAAGGATATAGGATTCCAAGAAGAGTATCTAAAATCAAGAAATTGGTTTGGTGAAATTGATATCAAATATAAAAAGTATATTCATGGAAAAAATATACTCAACAATGGCTAGAGAACCTTAAATGTTAGGCCACAAACTATTGAACACATTCTCTTGGATAAGGGATATAATATGAAATTCATGTACACACAATCATTTAATGTGGTGACCTACTCAATGTATACAGGTTTCATTTTCATGAATGGAAATATACCCATGAAATAGATAAAAACACTCAATAATGTCAATGAAAATATAATTAATCTTTTTTCATGCCCAATAGTGATTAGAGATAACATGTTGATTTTTATAGGTACAAGTGTTAGTCACTAATTATTTTATTCCTTTTTCATTTAATCCCCTAATATTTTTATTAATCTATGAAATATAATGTCGTAGAAAGTAGAGATATGAAAATTTCTCGAGATTATATTTATGGATTTTCAATGTGTTGATATTTATTAATTTTTAACTATTAATTTATAGAATTTCAATTTGGACCATTGTACCTATTGTTTAAGGTAATCAAAATTTTACTAAATGGTTATTATTTTATTGTCATAGATTTTTTAACATAAAGTGAGGTATTTTTTATAGAAATAATAGAGAAATTCTCAAAACTAATAAGGCTTTATCCCGTGATAGATTTCCTCGAAAAGGGGTTTGCACAATTTAAAATATTTATTATTCAACCATGGGTGACCTTGTGTATCTAAAAAATCCAAGATAAAAACCTATTTGAATTATGAGATCAATGATAATATAATTTATCTATTTAATAATGGAATATATATCAAGTGTTTAGTGCATAAACCTAAGTGTGAAGGATAATTATAGAAATAACTATGTTGTAAATCATGACTCAAGTGTTTTAGAATAAGAGTGAATATATTGGACACGTATTCAAGGTATAACCACTAACCATATTAAAATGACTTGTTTTATAGTTATTTTTTCATAGTTTATAGAGATTTTTCTAAATTTTTGTTATGATAGAAAACATCATTATGGTTGGAAGGCCATATTTGGGGAGTTTATGCATATAAATAAAAAGGGAATATATGTATATTTAAAAAAGGACTCCATTGAAGATGGATACACATGTTACTGGTATTCATGGATGATTTTTGGGATTCTATAACACTTGAGATACAATGTTTAATTGTATTGAAGGTTATACTCTAAAATTGTGATAAAGGCATTCTAGAACTAGGTTTACTATTTTTAGGCTATTTAGGTCCATTGGGATGGAGTTAAAATGGATTATAGTATGTAGTTATGTCCAGAATATATGATATATTTATAAATATATAACATAAAATAAAAAATTAAATCCAAAAATAGTATTTATTTATGATAATTAGTTTATGGTCATGCATGATGAACTATATGTCATGCAGTATAATGCCATGTAAAAAAGGACTTCAGTGTCCTTCATTTTACTAGCATGTGAGAAGGACTCAAGTGTCAAGCAGTTTAATGTCATGAAAAAATGACTCATATTTCAAGAATAATAACATCACATGAAAATTAATCAAGTATTATGTAGTTTAACATTACATGACAAGGATTCACTCCCTGGTGTATAACATTATATACTAACAACATAAGTCCGAGTCACTTTATAGAGATCTAACTCTCACGTAATACAAAAAAACTCCTTGTAAGTGTTGGTTCTAGAAGTGGTTATAAAAAGTATGTAACATGTGAAAATGGGAGTATTATTATATTTTTATAAGTTTATAGTAACCAATAATATTTTAGGAGCATTCTATTTGGTTAACTTATTCAACAAACACAATAATATTTACTAAATTTTAAACGAGGAGTGAAGACACCAATGAAATGACTAAATAATATGAGGTTTGAAATGAAGATATTTCTAGGATTAAGAAAGAATCTTTTGACTAGACATAATATAGGGGATATAGGTGTCACTATGTGTCCTATAATAGGGGGAATCCAGACATATATAATTATTACAATGGATTGTTTTCTTCAATGGGTTCAGTGAGAAATGAAATTATTTTAATACAATATAGTCTTAGCGACCAGAATTTCTAATGGAAGAAATAAAAGTTACCTATATAGATTATACTCCTCTATTGATGGAGGGTTTTTAACAAATTTATCATTGGGCATAGGATATGAGATCTATACATCTATATGTATCTTACAATAAGAGTTATCAAGTCATACAGAATTCTTATAAAACTGTTACAATGATTTGGATTACTCATAAAGAAAATTAATTGGGTGGTAATATTGTGGAAGTATGTGATTATCATAAAACATTAGTGAATGAGTAAGAAATAAGATTAATGAAAATGCAGTTATGTTTTCATCCATCCCAATGATAAAATATCTCTAAATAAATATATATTTTATAAACTTGTGAATCAAGAAATTATATTTGTTATTTGGGATAATACATAGATCTTTCTTATATGTGGAAGAGAGGATTTTTTTTGTAAGTATTTGGAATTGGGCCTAATATTTATGATCTAGATGTCACAGAATATTTATAAATTTAGGTAATCAAGGCACACATAGTTCTTGAGGCCTCTCCTACATATTTCAGACACATGTATAGGGGAAGATAACTAGGTTTCAGTTTAACATAAGGTCATAAGGAAATATTTATGTTTATAGGGATAACCAAATATTAATGTTAAAGTGGAATTTTTTGTGATATAATTTGTTATTAAGAATGAGATCAGAGATCCAGGCACATTATGTATCCTATAATGTAGGGAATCAAGAAATGAAAAGTTCCTAATTGGGGAAATTTTATCTAAATGTTGATCAATTCCATATGACCTCTTACAAAGATATGACTAACATGTAAGAAAAATTGGTCTCAATAAAAAGTCACCTCAAATGATTTGAGGAGTAATTTATAGTGAATTTTATATTCTTAAGTATAAAAGCATAAAAAAGGGCTGGATTACCAACATATGAAAATATTAAATCTCAATATAACCTATATGATAAAATCACCATGAACTATATGATCATGTGATCCTTGATTTTTATGTGAAAAAATAGATGAAAACATGGTTGATATTATTGTATGAAAACAAACTAAAAGAAAGAAATTGGTGAGAGGAAGGATTTTAATTTGGATGAAATTAAGAAACTCTTCATGGGTTTGACTCTCATACAAGGAAAAGAGGTTGGGAGTTACCAAAATACATATATAGGTTAGGTAGAGATGATCCAGACATTACGATGTATCATATATTAAGAGAAATGAATCGAAACATATTTATTTTACATATTGAGGAACTTTTTAACTCAATTTAGGTGGTTAAAAGTAGAGATCCACAGAATGTGGGAATTTATATAGATATAGATCTCATATAAGGGATTTAGTCCTTACTATTAGGTTGTACTAAGAAGTATAAGATCCTGAATGATTGGACCACATGTTAAAAAATTTAACATAATGTGGTTTGGAAGAAAAGGGTAACATTTTCCTCGATACTAGCCATTAAATGCAGAAAAAATATTCCATGGATCCTATATAGATCCTGATCTCATGTGGGGTAAAGTCTATTAAAATTTTCCATTATTATTAGTTTATATTTATAATGTATAGACTTTTGGAATCATGCATTTGGTGGTTTTAATTTTCAGAGAATAATGCCATTCTATTTAAGTACATGCATTAAAGATCCCCACTAAACATTTTAACATCATGAAACAAAGATGTTATGAAATTTAATATCATACAATGATGATGAGTTTGAATTAGAATATAGAATTATATAATATACTATTTATATGTAGTTTAATGTTTAATAACTCATACATTGTGAATCTATAAAAAATTATGAAATATATTTCATTATAAATTGTAAATTGGGCGGGGGGGGGGGGGGTGATATGATCTCCATCTACTATGTCTAAGTAGTCAGATCTATTAGGGTAGAATTAGTGTACTAAATAAGGTCCATCCATTTTTTTGAGTTTTAGAGGATTCTTCACATGGTTCATATGTGTTATTCAAACTAGTACCATATCCCCTTGGATAGATGAGGAGAGACCATCTTTTTTATTTAAGTAGAGCGAAACATGGTTTTGATGGAAATATATGTTATGTAATGATCAAAACTATTTATTATCTTGTATCTCTAACCCATCCAATCATGTATAAGACTGTTCATCATTAGATATATATTTATAAATGTAAATTTAATTAATGTACAATGAGACCACACATGTTGATGAATTCATTTATAATGTATAAAAGGGATTATGGTGTTAATTTCATATAGGTGTGGGTTTTGGTTTGATAATACTACAAGGCATGATTGATTTTATACAGATATGAAATCAAGTCTTTATCCACCATAATCCATATGAAATTTGATAGAGTTTTATTGAATGCATCTATTAATCTGTTTTTAACTATATAGTGGATAGATGAGTAGTTAACTCGATGTTTTACTCTAGACACAACCTTTTATAATCAGGATAGAAGAACTTTTTTTCATTGTATATTAATGTTTTTTAATTGCATCCTAGTATATTTTTTATTTTTTAATTAAATAAGTTAATAATGGCTATTGTCATGACATTCTTAAAAGGTACAACCTTATCCTATTTAGAGAAGAAGTTAGTGGGAGTTTGTGTATATATATATACATAAAGGCTGTGGATAGTGGATATGACACCATGGCATGCATTAACTAGATTTATAATAAATTAGAATATATAGTAGTAATCTACACTTCTAGAGGGTGATGAATGAAGCTGTAGTGAAATAGGTAGGCATGGAGTTTTTTGGTGAACTCTATTCTGTCTCACATTATTGAAGACCGAAAGTATACAAGACTCTTGATTTGGTGAGATAGAATAGTTTCTTGACAATGACCTATATAAGTATAGTGAAAGAACATTTTCTTAAAAAAACTTAATTTCAATATATGAACATTCATTAAATTTAACAAATTAATAATCAAGGACCATAAAGGTTTAGTTCCTTGGGAGACTAAATTCTCAATATTCTTATTTCATGAATGATCTTAAACATCCCCCATATGGATCTTCCGACATAGTAATCCTTGTTGATATACACTAATTAAAAAATTCATCAAAACCTTGGGAATAAAAGAATTATAAAATCTGATATATTAACCCTATAAATGGTAAACATGGTAGATATCAATTGATGATCATATACAAGAAAAAGTTTAGGATAAGGGTATGAGATCATGAACATAACATAAAATTTTTATACCCAATATATCTTGGATCATAAACATGTTTCATAGTGTAAATATCTATACTTCATAAGAAATGAATAATAATGGTATACAAAATAAGTTAGGATATGATAACATAGACCTAAAAATATATAAAAAACATAATATTATAACATTTTGAACATTGATAAACTAAAAAAAGTTCATTCATTATGTTACGGAGATGATTGGACATAATAACATAAACTTATAAACATGAAACTATGTTTATGAGTAAACTTATGGACATGAATTCATGTTCATGCTTAAACTTATAAACATGAAACCAGGTACACACATAAAAATATGAAGATGGTAGAAGGTCCAAAAATAAAATTGTTAACATGAAATTATGTTCATGAATAACACAATTAAATAACGCGTTATACATATTTACCTAATGAATTGGAAAGATATATTATTCTAATCCCACCCATCACATAATTAAATTCAGACATATATGTGCCACATGATCATAAAACATTCACCGTATCATATACCATTTTAAGGAGATATTTTTCTTAAACATTTAATCATTACATCATAGTATAACCTATGGGAAAGAAAATGGTTTTATAAACATATAGTAATCATATTCATAAACCATCAAAATAAATAATATTGGTGGTATCATTGGATCATATCCCATGGAAAAATTATGTAACATCAAATGATTTTAACAAATATGGAAATGCCTTTCGAATATCCCTTGGAACACTTATTTAAGAAAATTTTCTTTTCAATGGGAAATAACTTAATTAAAAACTCATACTTTCCTAAATATTAAAATATTTCTTTATAAAAATAATAAGGTAAAAATGTAACAGAATCATTAAATCATTAACTGGTCATGATGGTAAGAAATTTTGTTCATGTTTTATATGTTAAATGAAAACATTCCATAAACACTTTATTAAAAGTCATAAAATACATCATTTAGAAAACAAAAAATATTATTCCATTAAAACCATTTCATACAATACAAATAAAGTGTAAAAATTAATTTAAATAATCATAGGATAATATTAAAAAATTATTGAAAATATTTTTAGAAATCATGGATATGAAAGAAAAAGGTTTTTTGACTGAAGTGAAAAATAATGTTGGTTTTATATAAATATATTCTTTAGATATATTGGTAACATAAAATATGAAATTGAAAGGGAAATAACTAACCTATAGAAACAACTAGTGGATAAAAAATCCAACAGTATCTTAAGAGGTAGATTATAATATTTCATCAACAAACACATTATCACACACAATCCCAATAAATAATGATATTGAAACTTAAAACCCATACACCTTTGGTGGATCTTTTATCATAATCCTAATGAATTAATAAAATAAAATCAATCAATAAATATCAATAATAAAATGATATTCATCATATATTATGTATATTGGTTAGTATATACATTATAAAAAAGATACGAGTGGTGAATATTGCATAAGTATCACATAAAAAGTGATATTAGAAATACATTACCTGAATTCCAATCTCCTTAGATGAAACTAAAAAATTATGTACAATAAATCCCAATATATTATAAAATTTTAATATAAACACCTATATTATTATAATATTTTATATATTCCTCTTAATAAATTTTAATATTCATTAAAAAATAAATCCTTATTAAAATCTTCGTTTTTGGATGTCAAATGTTTCATTTTTCATGGGAGTTTTGTTTCAGTAGTTTTGATCCCTATAATTTGATCATTGGTTCATAATATCGATGTAACACCTCGAAATTCTAATATACATCGTTGTATTCGATAATATGCATGACATGTATCAACAAACGTGTAAGGGAATATAATATCCCGAGACTCTAATATATATTTAAAATTTTAGCTATATTCCACACATGATATATCTTGAAATAAACTTAACACCGAGTTATCTTTCCTTTCATGCAAGGGTGACCTTTCTCGATAGCTTATGTTACATGCAAGACATATTTTCACCAAATAAATATGTATTATTAAAATAATTTTATTTAATATAATATGATATAAAATAGATTTTGTGTTAGTAGTTATAAATAATAGTGACTAACTTATAAAAAATGTATGGTTTATAAAAATATAAAATTAATTAATTGGTTACCAATTAATGAGAAATGAAAATAAGAATAAATAGAATATAAAAAAAATAATAATAATTATTATGCTTAGAAATCAGTTCAAACATAACAAACATAATTAATTTAAATTATTGAATGCATTTAATGAAATATATAACTTATATATTCAATAAAATATTTTTTATATTAATTCACAATGTTTTATAGTCATAGGATAAGAACAAACAATATTTGACACATAAAAACCTATATTTTTATAAAGGCAATTTTACCAAGTGTTGATGGGGAACCCATTTTAAATATTAATTTTTAAAATTTAATTGATTCATTATGTCACAATAAACTTCATATTTGAATGATAATCATAAAAATTCGGTTAGAATGTATTTTTTAAATTTTTCAGAAACATATCAATTTTAAATGAATAGTTAAAAATACTGAATTTTATATCAAAACTGCCTTTTATTATTATTTATTTACAATAAAAAGTTATAAATTTAATAAGTTTTAATGTTTAACTGGATAATATTTTTATCAATTAACATAATTATTTTCACTATAATAAATTTTACTTTGTAATTGATTATAGAAACATAGAAAATGTTCAGACATTTTTACATTAAAAACCTGCATTGTCATCCCGTCCGCGGGATTAAATTTAAATTAATTTCTACCACCAATGTGTTTGGAATTTGGGAAAAAGGATTCCATATTTGGAATCATCATAATTTATCATTTTTAATAATGTCAACCTATTTTTTTCCAAAATATTAGTGAATGTAATAAAAATTAATTATAATTATTAAGGTAAATTAATCTTAATAATGGACTAAACCTTTACCTAAAGGGCCCAAATGACCTAGAAACATGTCAAAAACTATTTTTATGGCCATACTTAAACCATTAAACTTACTTTGTTCAGTTTTTTTAATGTTTTTGATGACGTTTTTAGGTACAAACATGGGTACACCTAACTTCTTTTCAGAAATACAAAGTGTGTCCTTTTCCTCCCTTATAAAAGGAATCTATTTCTCCCTATTTCTCACATCTCTTAGACTAATTAGGCTGAGACATGATCTTCCCAAATAAATTCCAAAAATTCTTCCCCTAGACCTTGAATCCTTCCTTTGGAAAGAGATCCTTCCAAGGAATCCCTTCGGTATAAACCAAAAGGAGTTTCTTGAATTTGAACTTAATGAATTCCAATGATCTCTTTTCTTTCGTTTAATTTTCCACCACCTAAAATAGTATTCTTAAATGTTAATATAATAACACCAGTGTACATAATATACTAATATTTTTTATATTATGTTTTCTACCTACACTTACACACACTACCATCTAATGGGAAATGAACATAATGTTTCCGTGTTCAACAAACTACCACCTCATGAAATGATGATGGTTCATTTTTATTTTACCTATATTCACGGTTGGCCATTATAATGGAAACTCTATTTATATATGTTATATATGATATTTATAATTTATTTATACTTATTTAATTTTTTTATAACACATACCCTTATGCACCCCATTTTGTGGGATACAATAACATTGTTTAAGGATGTGTGGACTACCGCCCCCTCAAAGCAATATGATTCATTCACACTATATATGTAATGTATAAATATGGGTTTATTTAAAAATATGTGACATAAAAATATATATATTATATTCATTAAATAATTAATTTTATTGAAATATAATATATATCATTTTCATTATTACCCTTTCAAACACATAAAAAGTGATAACATCGTCTGTGGATGTGTGGACTGCACCCTCCTCAACATTATGTGATTCCTTTAACATCATATGACTTATAAATATACGAATATATGATTAATAATATGGTATTTATAATATAATTATAATTATGGAATGATATAATTCTATTTACCTTTTTTCCATAATGATCATTGAAAAATGAGAACGTTACTCATTTATACGTACAACCTATCACCTCCATGATTGTAACATTGATTAAATTTTAATAACAATACATAATGATTGTTTTTTAAATTATAATTTATGTATAAATATTTTGATTACTTCATTATTATTAATCTATAGATTTCATATAATGACCCATTTTACCATAGTTGATCCACCAATTTTTTTTTAAAACTTAAACTGAATTTGGTCCAAAAAAATGATGAAAACTTAATTGTTTATGTATTTGTACCCAACATAGTAATAAGTGAAATAAAAGTAATGATAAAGTTGAAAAGGGTTCTTAATAAACTATAAAATTAAGATAAGATTATTATATAGGAAGGTAAAAGATGTTCAGCCTAAAGGAAACACAAGGTAAGGGATTCTCATATCATTTTCACATTCGTGAGATAAATGTCATGTTCCCCACTTATATATTTTGTGTGGGGTATATAATTACTGTTGTGTTATAATATATCATTAATACTATTACCTTTATGTTATTTTAAACTTTCATTTAATGTTATTCCACAATGATGATTATGATTTAATATGTTTCAGAGTGGTATGAGACACTTTTTAATATTTAAATATTATTTTCTTAAATAATAACATTAATGTCCTTTGAATGTTATTTCAATTCAGGGAAATTATATGACCACTATTCAATAAACCTATTATGTCTCTCTCTTTTGTATATTCATGACCATTTTAATGTATTAGTACCATTTTTCTTCTCCATAGTACTCAAAATAATTTAGAAAATATTTTTCAAGAAAACCTGACATAGTATCTCTCTTTAGTCGGACAAACTATTTTATTCAGAAAACCATGTTTTATTAGAATATTTCCAAAAAATGATTTTAAAATTATTTTTTAAATAAATATTTACACTTATTGTCTTTTAACAGTGTTTTTAAAAAAATAATCTTATCGCTTTCCAAAAAAGGAATATTTATAACCTTATACTGTGCAAAATAAATGTTTTCTCACCTTGTAAAGCTTGTAAAAATTTACCCAAAAATATTTCATTGAAGCTTCATTTGCATGTTCAAAAGGTTAAATTAAAATAAAATATTTTCAAAAGGGATTTTAAAATAAATGATGTTTCAAAATGTTAAAAAAGGATATTTTACTCAGGAATTTTTTAAAGGGAACATTTTATAATGTTTCCATTCATCAATTAAAAAACCATTTATTTTACTACACATGGGATATATTGTATTGAATACATCATTAATATTCCCATGGAAGGATTATAATTTATTTTTTCAAGGATGGTATTCAGATTCACATACATGATTCCTTTTAGTCCCCTTGAAATATTTAATTTACTATAATCATTTGACATTTCATTTCCCCTAAATATCTATATTATATTTCATGGATTTGATTATTGACTAAACTAAATACCATTATTCATTCGATGATCACTTTGATAGTTATTTGATTATTTTTGGAATTTTTTTTAAATTTTTAATACTTTATTAAAAATGAGTATTTGATAAGGCATATTATTTATTTGATATGAGGAATGTTTTATAAATTTAATACATTGGTTGGAGACCGTTTAAGTCAAGCCCTACTAGTTGGGGACCAATTAATGAAATCCCTTCGATGCATATTTAGTATCATGGGAGGGATTAGTTTTACAAATTGGAATCGGTAAACTGTCTTTCAATGGTAATGGTTCCATGAACCTAGGAAACATAGATTCCAATAATTAATAACTTCCCTCATTTACTTTTAGTTATTATTCATCCAGGAGATCTTTTATCTACATATCTCTGGGTATATTTCATTTTAAGTTAATTGATTAAATAGCATGTGTTTCTGTTTCTTACCTTTACATATTTATTTTTTCATATCTAATTATTTGAATTGAATGTGTTTCCATTTATTACCTTTCAATATTGTTTATGAATTTCCTTCTATGTTTTTTGAGTATATCGTATGTAAATTGTATTATTTATCACGACATAACTATTAATATTATTGATTCATTATTTCTTTGGTTATGTTTTTCCCTTACTGAACATTTGAGCTCACCCTTATTATTTTTGTTTCCCCATGAATCAAAGAATCATATTATAAAAGATATGGAGTGTGATTCATGATAGAATATTGTTATCCTAAATTTTTTTTTTTTTAAAATGAAAACAATATTATGTTGTAATTTTATTATTATTCTGTTTTATGATACTCATTAATGTGTCAAATTTAACAAGAATAGTAAATTGGTCAGTCCTTCGTGGATTGAGTCATTATAATATTTCCAATGTAGTTAGTAGAAGACACCAAATATGGGCCTTTAGTGGTCGAGTCTCTACAATTGGTATCAAATGATGTTTAGTAGAAACATTGGGAACTTGATTTAGGAAAACATAGGATGTAAAATATAACCCTATGGTAGAATTTAAGGATATTTATAGAAGAAAATCTAAAATTTTGTTAAGGTAGTCATTATGTGGGTCATCCAAGAAATACATCCCTATTTTGATACTACAAGTGGATTTGGTTCTGAAATAGATGTACCTAGATGTTATAATTTAAACAAAGGGTTCTGAGCATGAATCGAGGTAGACAGGTACATTACAATGATCCTTACTGTGCAACTAGTTTGACACTCCCGAAGGATATGCTTTGGAAAATATTCATTTTTTTACAATCCACTATTAATTATTTTAACAATGAATATTCTAGGTTAAACCTTAGGTGTTTTAGATATAAGATAAAGTTTCATGGTTTATAAGTCCAATAAATGATATTTTGGATAAACCCTATACCAAGGAATGACATAAGTTAAAATAAAATAGATGAACTATTAATGTTTTGAGGTTGTATTTAAACTCATAGGTAAATGTCTATTTAGTGTTTAAGCTAATTTCACGGATGTCCGTAATATTTATTTTGGAAATTAATTTAGTTTTGTTTTAGATAATGAAAATCCATTAGCTAAGGGACAACCAATAAAAATTATCAATACTACATATCATGAATCCGTGACTGAAGGATGAGTAGGGTTTCACCCCAACCACTGACTTACATAATGACTTGGTTAATTTTTATTTGTTTTTAGTTAAACAATTTGATGAATAAATGTTAATGATATACTAGTAGTATCACTTTTTAAGATTAGAGATTAATATACGAACCATATTTGTTTTAGAAGACAGTTAAAGAGAAATAGTTAGACTTTTCACTCTTTTATAAGGATTGCGATCCTCTAAAACTTTCTTTATTACATTAAGGATAAAAATATTTCATTATTGGTAATTAATTTATTGGTGTAAAGGAATTCATTAGATTTTGATCAAAGAACAACCAAAAGTTATAATTTTTCATATGAAATTGAAAACTGTCATGTAATAATATTTCATTATATGCATGGTTTGTAAAATGATTACTAAATATTATTAAAATGAATTAGAAATACAATTTTTTCCTAATAACTTTATTTATATTGAACTAATAGTCTTCTAAATCATCCCAAATTTAGGGATTTAAATCCATAGATAGTATATTGGTCATTCAGTAGTCTATGAATGATGACCTCAATTACTCCCTATAAATATTTATGTTTTTACTCTAAGTACATATCTCTACTTTCCACTAATGTTATCTTAATTAGAGACCTAATTACATGGTAGTCATGTGAAATTTATACATCACATTGTCTCTTTTCTAGATATTTTTTTACAAACCTTATCATGATGTGTGAAATAAACATATGAAAAATCAAAATTTATATCACCAAGATCTATTTTAAGTTGTGAGGACACAATTTAATTAAGGTGGGGAGAATGTAAGTCACCAAAATTTCAAAATATTGTATTCGATAGCTTGCATGACATGCATCCCCAAAAGTGTAAGGGAATATAATATCATGAGACTCTACTATAAATTTACTACTTTAAATATATTTAATACATGATATATCTTTTAATGAACAAAACACTGAGTTATCTTAGATTTCATGCAAGAGGGATCTTCCTCGATAGCTTGCATCACACGCAAGACCATGTTTCACCAAATAACAATATATTGTTAAAATATTATTATTTAATATAATATTATATAACATAGATTTAAAGTCAGAGTTTATGAATATTATTAACTAAATTATGAATATTTATGTTTTATATAAATATAAAACTAATTCATTGGTTACCAATTAATGAGAAATAAAAATAAGAACCAACTGGATATAAAAAAGTAATATATTTTATTCTTCCAATGTAGTTTTATCTTATGGAGCAAAATTATTTACAATTAGTGAATTATTTTAAAGAAATATATATTTTATATTTTCAATAACCTTTTTTTGATATTAATCCATTAGGTTTGATATGCGTAATATAAGAACAAAATATATTTTACACATAAAACCTATATTTATATAAAGTTAATTTTACCACCGTTTAATGGAAAACTCATTTTAAATCTTAATTTTAATCATTAATTTATTTATTATGTCAAAATAATAATCTTATTTTAAAGAGAAACCTAAAAATTTATTTATGATGATTTTTTTTCAGAAACATATCATTTTTTAAAGAATAGTTAAAAAAACAGAAATTTAGTACAATTTTTTTTATTCTATTTAATTTATAAAAATAATCTATAATTTCAACTTTTTTAATTAAATATTTTTATAAATTAATAAAATTTATTTCATTGGGATCAATTTAACTTCGAAATTGATTATCGAAACATAGAATACTTTCAGACGTTTTTACATTAAAATCCTGCATTGTCATCCCGACCGTGGGATTAAATTTAAATTATTTCCCCCCCTTTGTGATTAAAATTATGAAACAAGGATTCCATATTTTGAGTCAGCATAATTTATAATGTATAATAAATTCAAATTAGTTTTTGTTCAAAAATATTAGTAAATTTAATTAAAATTATTTTTAATTATTAAGGAAAAATTATGCTTAATAGAGTAATAAAAATTTAACTTAATGGCCCAAATGAACTAGAAACGTGTACCACACAAATATTTTGAAAGTACATTGGAAATTAAACTATAATTATTGAGTTGGTTGGTTTTTTAATAATTTTTTATGGAAAAACATTTGTTCATCTAACTTCATTTAAAAAATACCAAGTGAGTTCTTTTACTCAATTATAAAAGGCCACCACTTCTCCCCATTAATTACACCTCTCAAACCAATTATGATAGGCCAAGATCCTCCCAATTCACTTACCAAAATCCCTACCCTAAAACTTGATACCTCTCATTGGGCATAAAGGCTTCCAAGGAATCCCTTCGGTACAAACCAAAAGGAGTTACCTAATTTTTAAGGAAATGCTTTCCAATGTTCTATTTTATTTAATTTAATCTCTAACCACATAAAATGTTATCATTATATGTTAATATAATAACACCAGTATATCAATATACTGAGTTGTTTTTATATTATGGTTTTGACCTACCCTTACACACACTTCTATATAATAGGTAATGAACATATTGTTTCTGTGTACGACGAACTAGTGTCTCACAAAATGGTGATTGTTCGTTTATTCCTTAACCAACCTTCATGGATAGCCATTATCATGGACACTATGTTTATAAATTTTATATAATATATTTAAAATTTATTTATAATTATGTAATTTTTAAATAACACATACCCTTATACACTCTATTTTGTGGGAATACAACATCATTGTTTGAGGAACTGTGGACAACCACCCCTCAAAGCGATTTGATTCATTCACTGTATACATGGAATGTATAAAGTATATTTTTAATTAATATTACATGGCATAAAAACCTATATATTATATTAAATAAATAATTAACTTTTTTAAATTTAATATATATCATTTTCTTTATCACCCTTTAAAACATATAATAAGCGATAACATCATTTGTGGATATGTGGACGACCACATCCTCAACATGATTTTATTTCATTTACATCAGAAGAATTATTAATATAATTATATATTATTTAAAAAAATTATATATATAATAAAATGAGAATTTTGAAAATATATAATTCTATTTACCTAATTTCCATAACGATCATTGAAAAATTCAAATGTTACTCATGCATATCTTTGTCCTACAGTATCCATGATTGTTACATTGATTAATTTTTCATAGCCATATTGAATGATTTAATTTAAACATATAATTGATGCGTAAATATTATAATTATGTCATGATTATTATTATAGAGATTACATATAACAAACCCTTTGACCATAGTTGAACCACTAATGTTGTTTTTGAAACATAAATAGAATTTGGTCAAAATAATAGACATATACATAATTATTTAATTAGTTGTAAAAAAATATTAATAATTGAAATAAATAAAAGGATTAAAATGGAAAAAAGTTCTTAACCAAGTATAAAATTAACATAAATTTAGTATCCAGGAAGTTAAAGGATGTTCACACGAAATGAAACATTAGGTAAGTGATTTTGAAATCACTTTTTACATCCATGAGATAAATTCCAAGTTCACTATTTACATATTTTTTAGTGTATCTAATGCCAATTTTGTTGTATTTTATCATTAATAATATTACATTAATGATATTTTAAAATTTAATTTGATTTTATTCCTCCATGAGGATTATTATTTGAAATGTTTCAAAGTGGTATGAGACACTTTTTAATGTTTAAATATTATTTTCCTCAATAATTAAATTAATGATCATTCAATGTAATTTCCAATATTGGATATTATATGGCCATTTTTCAGTAAAACCTTTCATTCTCTCTCCTCTGGTTATTCATGACCATTTTCCAGTATTAGTAATATTTTTACACTATCTGGTCCTCAAAATGTTTTAGAAAATGTTATTAAGAAAACCTGACTTTGTAACTCTATTTAGTCAAAGAACCAATTTTCTTAAAAATACATGTTTTATTAATTTAAAAAAAATGTTTTTAAAATGATTTGGTAAATACATTTTTATCCTTTTTATCTTTTACCGATGTTTTCAATGGAATATTTTTTTTTCTTTCCAAATAACTTATTTTTCTAACCTTTAACTGTGAAAAGGGAATATTCTTTTAAACTCATACGACTTGTATGGATTTAACAAGTAATATTTCTTTGAATATTCTTTTTCATATTTAAAAGGTTGTTTTTTAAATAAAATATGTTCAAAAGTGATTTTCATAGACAAGGTTTTTCAAAATTTTTTTCTAAATGAAATGATATTTTCCTCTCTAATGTTTTTAAAAGGTATTTTTATAATGTTTGAATTCATCAATAAAAACTAACCTTTGTTTTACTTCACTTGGTTTATGTTGAATTAATACCATCCATAGTATTACTTTGGATGGATTATGATTGATTTTTCCATGCATTGTAATCACATTCACTTCCATGATTCCTTTTATTCCCCTTGAAATATTAAATTTCCTTTGATCATTTGACATTGAATTTACCCTATGTATCCATATCATTTTTCATGGATATGATTATTTCCTAAACTGTATACCTTTTTCATATTTTGTTTTCATTTAATGTTATTTAATTATTTGGGGAAATACTGAAAAATCAGTATAATTTATTCATTATGAATATTTTATAAGGCATATTGTTTATTCGAGATGAAGAATGATTAGGACATGGAATAAATGGGTTATCGACCATTTAAGGCAAGACCCAAGGGTTGGGGTCTAGCTAATAGAATACCCTTGATTAATTGGTAGTATCATGAAACGAATTAGTTACCCAAATTAGAATATGTAAAATTTATTTTTATTGTAATGGTTCTATATACCAAGAAAACATGGAATCTAATAATTAAGAATTTCCCTCATTTAGTTTATGTTATTAATAATAAATGAGATATTATGCTGAAATATCTATGGATATATTTCATTTTTAGTTCATTTATTAAATGAAATGTATTTCAGTTTCTTACCTTTCCATGTGGATTTTTCCTTACCTAGTTATTTGAATGGGATTGCTTCCATCTATTATCTTACCGTATTGTTTATGCTTCCTTCTCAGTTTATAGATTATATGGTATGTGAGTTCTATTATTTACCATGCCTTAATTATTAATCTCATTGATTCATTATTTATTCCTCTATGTTTTTCCCTTATGGGGCATTTGAGCTCACCCTTATTATGTTTCATTCCCCAGGAATCCAATAAGTGTACTATGAATGATATGAAATGATTTATTTGATGGAATAACATTATCCTAGAATTTATTTATTTATGTATATAAAAAAATATTTTAATTAGTTTTTTGTTTTGTAATTTGATACTCATTTATATATCTGTTTTACCAAGACTACTAAACTGATCAGTCCTATAGGGCTTGATTTTTTGTAATCCTAAAAATGTAATTAGTAGTAGAGACCGGCTCCAGGTCTTTTGGGGTTGGGTCACTACATTCCATAAATTTAACCCTTATATAACATCCATATATATTATAATTGATTCACCCATTTAAGTTAGATAAATAAAAATTAATTAAATCATTCATAGAGATAGTAGGGCGTACATACGCATGAACGATGTTTTCACTTTTCAATAGATATAATGAATTATTGTTAAATAATTATACCCACTTAAATTATGATTATTATATCACACACACACACACACACATATATATAATATTAATTAAATCTATCCTTATTACTATTTAGGTAAAATGATAATGAAAAATGATTTACACTACTTTATGGAGACGGTAGTCCACACATACATGAGAAAGAAATTATCTCTTCCAACTGATTTGAAGATATAAAGGTAGATATGATATTATAATAAAAAAATTAATTATATCATAAATATATTTTTGAAACATTCAACACATAATAGTTACCATCCATGGAAGATGGTAATTGAAAACTATTTACATCTCTACATGGAGACGATTCTCCTTATGTATGCACGAATGATGTTTTTATTTTTGTTAGGATATAAAATAAGAAAAAAATTGTTATTATATTATCACAATTACATATCAATATATTTATGATTTTGGATTTATTATTTTACGATGGGTAAAATAGATTCATAGAAAGTATATATAGAAAATAATTTCAAAGAGTCTGTAATTACGATTACCTCTTCTTCGATAGACATCTGATAGATATCCACTTAAGGAGCCTAGGGTTAGTATTTTGGGAATACCAACACCTATATAACTTTTATAAGCGTGTTTATATTGGAAATGGGTATTTTTTATCAGTATATATGACTCAATGACTTGTAATGAAAATAGAGAAGGGTTTCCTTTTTATAAGGTAAGGAAAATACACATATTAAATTACTATGATGATTAAAATATAATTATGTCACTATCAAGAAAAATGATTCCAGATGGAAAAATTAATGAATTAAAAGAGACTATTTTTTAAATTTCATCATCCAATTATGTTTATAAATGTTTTGGATTCATCTTGAACATTATTTTTTTGTTCAACCCCTTGGTTAACCAATTTTAATAATAATAGTGGTAATGACATTTTATTATTAAAGGGTTATAATTTGAACATTAATAAAAAAATTGATAATAAATGTTAAATGTATAATAGTGTTCACAATTGATCATCCTATTTGTTATCTTGAAATATATTTGTAATTTTTAAATAATTTAATAAAATATTTTTGTCATAAAATAATAAAAATGTCATTTTATGAAATATTCACATATTTTGACATTGAAAACCACTTGAAAAAAGTGGATTTTGAATAAAACATTTAAAACATATATAATATATAATATTAATATATATGACTCACATAACCTAATATACAACAAAATTTTTAATACTTTTAATATTTATAATATCATTTATTTGATTTTTCTGTTAATCAAATAAAGATTGCATCAGTGTTGCATAAAAAGTTAAGATAATAATTCAATCACTAAAAAAAATTTAAATAACCATGATTCGTTTTATTTTAAATATACATTTAAAAACAAAATTTTTAAAGTTTTATCCATTTGTTAAAAAATATAGATATTAAAGTCAAGATATCATCAATTTTATATATTGTTTTCTCAAATTAATATAAAGATCATATTCAATGAAATTCGGTACCAAGTGGAATTATATTTGAGACTTGGATATAAATGGCTAACCTACACTCATAAAATATGATAAAGTTAAGTGTTATATAAATTTTATACCCTTAAAAAAAGTTTTAACCAAATTTCACCCTTACTAAGGTGATATAAATTTACTATGGTTACTATTCTAAATGACCAAAAAATAAAAGGAAACTATAACAACCCTGCTCTTTATTACACACCTAAACCTGATTAATTACATAAAATATTCACTTGATACAACATAGAAGATTGAGAGGTCTAGTGTCTTTGGGTCTTAGGAACATTACATAACAACTTAGAATATAAAACACACATCATATTTATTGAAAAATTCCTTTACATGACCACTACATTCCCCCGTACTTAGCATTTCATGGGATAACCTGAGGACATGCATAAGAAAATGGTGAGATATAAAGCCTAGTAATGGAATAAACATGGAATAACATGAGGAATACAACACAGGTTAGAAAATAGGGAAATCAATGGATCAAAATAGAAACAAGAACATAAAGGCATGATAAAGCATGATAATCATAACATGGAAATGTGGCAATAACACTAAACATGGAATTAGCATGAGCAAAGGCTCATTTCACGAGGAGCATGAGTAAACCCTCATTGCACATGAATAATGAGTAAAAACTCATTTCACTTGAATTATCATGAGAAAAAACCCATTTCACATGACGTATTATGATAATATACTTTACCCAATGCATTGGAGTTCTATTAGGGTGAACCCTTCTAAAACATTTAATTTCATGCATAAGTGTGCCACATGGATCATATAAAATGGAATCAATCAACATAATAAGTTATTATATGATTAAGTAATGTGTAATAAATACATGAAATTACCATTCAATATGTATATGTGCATAAAGGTGAATACCCTTGATAGAGACATGAGTATGGTATTCACAACACAATGATCTTTCCTTGAAAAAACGTGGTGCAATTTCGGCAGCATAACAACATGACATAAGGATTCATGAAAATGGTTGATGAGAGAGAAAATGGTGTCTCATAATACATAAATGAAATGGGCAGTAAGGGGGTTATATAAATACATGTCCCAACAAACATAATGTAATTTAGATGCATAATACCAAAGAACGACTTGGATGTAAAAGAGGAGAGAGAAATCCATCACGGAATATCGGCATGGTAACATGTGTATATGGGTGACATTAATGAGAGAGAAAGGGGTCTCCCATAATGAAAACATAAATAGGAGAGTATGGGGGGGGGGTTCAAAATCATACCCCAAAATTTTTAATTGAAAACAAAAGGGCATAACAACTTAAAAGAAATTGGACAAAAAAGAGAAACGAAGAAATCCCTTACTTGGAAGTGTGATCCCAAAGGCTTGGGAGAGGATTTAGAGAGACTTCATGGGAGCTTAGGGAACATTGTGAGGATTCTAAAGAGATGAGGTCAGGGTCTTGATGAACTCCAAATTATTTGAGTGAAGAGGAAGTGGTAGCTTGGGTGGGTTTATATTGGAAAGGAGGGGGAATTCTTTATTATTTAGGTTTGGGACACCACTCATTAAACTAATCAAAACCACAAACCATCCCATGGGTTTTTTCACATGTGTTTTTCCAAAGGGGAGTGGAAATAAATATTTTATAAGGATAATGGCCAAACTTCTAAAAATAATGGGGTTACTTATGTGGAGGTGAGTCACACTCTCAAGGAAAACAATTTAAAAAGAAAAAATGTGTTATATGTCTTGGAGGGTCCACTAAAGCTTTGTAAAACAAATAAAAAAACCCAAAAAAGAATTATTTTAATTTTAAAACATATATTGGTCGAAAATAATGTTTATTTTATTTTATTAAATCACTATTGGGTCATTATTATGTCATAAAACACATTATATATTTAAATGCTATTTAATTTTTACCCAGAAATTCGACTGTCTCAGAAAATTATGAAAAATTCACTATTGGATAATTTAGACATCCTGATTTCAAAAATAATATTCATTTTATCTAAATAATTTTCTAAATATGTGAATTTTTACTTTTAAAATAAAAACTGACATTTATAAAAAATTCATGGGTTTTGACAAAAGTAGCTTTCAAACCTTAATAAAAATTACAATTGCATTCATAAAATTATATGATAATTTATATTTTATAAAAAGTAATTTTATAATAATAATAATAATAATATTTTATTAAAATATTATTTAATTCAAAAATCCATTTATTCATCAAAATAGATTTCTTAGTTGAATATTAAATAAAAATACTTTTTGTGCTTTAAAAACTATTTACAAAGTAACAATAATAAAATGAATGCACATTATTTATAAAAAATAATATAAATAGTCACAGTGATAGGGTCTTTTTACATAACCCCTTATAACACTCACAAAATACTAAAGGGTAAGCTGTACTGTAACACCCCGAGCTTCCACGATACGCTTCTCTTTCAATAATGCAATAGCTTGCATTGTACGCAAGTTCGAGATTCTAATGCACCGCGACCAATCAAAGTAGCCATTATGAATAGTAATACCCAATTTTTGAAATTATATATATTTTATATTTCAAAAAGGACTTCATTTGTGGATTCGGAATATTGAAATTAGCCTATGTTGAATTTTTGGTATTTTTCTGAGAACTTCCAATTTTTTATGAATAGTGAAAAATACTAAAAAAACAACTTTTTTAATCAAAATAATTTATAGTGATAAATTATAATATTTAGTGGTTTTAAAGTATAATTATAATATATTTTTACCATTTTATCCAATGGTGTTCATTATAATTAATTTCACTTTGAAATTGGACATAAACAATTGTCAATCTTTTGATATATATTGTTTCTTAAAAAAATGCTATTTGTTGTGACAGCGGGAATTAGTTTTAAAATTAATTAATGAAACTTATATGTTTGTAATTTGATAAAATATACATCATTTTTGAATTCAGAATATCAATTAAAGCTTAGGGTGAAATTTTGGCATTGTTCTGAAAAACTTCAATTTTTGATGAATAGTGAAACCACTAAGTGGTAGTTAAAAAACTGATTTTTCGTTTAAATGAAACATTACCACTTCTGTGATTTGATTTTAAAAAATCCAACATACATGGTTGTCATTAGGAATTAAAATGGGGTTCAATGGGATTAAAATAATTTTTTGGTGAATAGTAACTTTTAAGTTTAATTAATCACGATTAAAGGTAATTAGTGAAATTTAAGGAAAAAATGATATTATAAAAATATTAAAATACCCTTACACTTGTCTTACACTTTATTTAATGAGTCATGGAAGACCAAGAAAATCCATGAGTCAACTTGGGGACCCCATGGATCCACTTTGGTAGGAAAATGACATTAAAAACTTTTTGTTTAATGTTAAAATAAAAATGTCATAAACATGTGTTATTCTAATAAAAAAATTATTACATGGGGTTATATAAGTTAAATTTTTTACTATAAATATTAATTGGAAATATAAAAATATTTCCTACATCATGGTAATTTTTTTTATAGTTTTTAGACATTAAATAAATTAAATTTTTTATGACACAATGATGATGCAACGATTACCTCATTAATTAACGATTTAAATAAAATGAAAAGATAATGTAAAATCTAAGGCTTAAACTTGTCAAAAACCTATTTTATAAGCATATTTAGAACCCTTATCACCTTATCCTCGAAATATATCATTGTGGGACCTTTATAATCCGAAAAGCATTTCATAATAATGTAACATTTCAATATTTCCAAGAGTGCCCCTCCTCTCCTCTTATAAAAGGACCCCACCTCTACCACCTTATTCACACCTTCAAGGCATTTGGATCGGCCAAAATATACCCAAATACTCTCCCAACTTCCCCTTATTACTCCTAGAATCCTCACTTTGGGCCGAAGTCTTCCCAAGTAAGCCTTTGGATCAAATCAAAAAGAGTTACCCGATTTTAAGGTAATGTCTTCTCTAATGTTGTTTTGTTTTATTTTGCTTCTCCAACACCCTAAACTCTTTTTATTACTTTATTTTGTAACAACACCAGTATCTTCAATATACTAGGATGTCTTTATGAGAATGATTTTATTTACACTTACACACACCTTCGTCTAATGGTTAAAGAACATACTGTTTCTGTGGGTGGAGAATTACTGCCTCACGAAATGATGATTGTTCTATCTTCTCCTACCACCTCTCATGGTGGCCATTATGATGAAACTATTTTTATATATGATATATATTATGTTTTTTTCCTTATGATTCTGTATTTTTCATTTATGTCATATTTTTATGATTTCCATTATGGGTAAACACGATAATTTCATTTTAGGAAGTGCGGACTACCGCCCCCTCAAAGTGATTTGAATCGTTAATGCCATATGTGGGATTTATAAAGGATGGATTAAATGGTATTCTACATTATATTATACTATAACTATAGTATACCTTTATATAATTATGATTTAATTCCATTAAATACGAAATATAAATGAAAGTAGCGTTCATGCGTACGTACGGCTTACCGTCTCCATGAACGGTGCATTTCATTTCTTACCTCTAAATGTTATGTAATATTATAAATTCATGTATATACTAGATATATAGGATATATATGATATCTAAATCATGAATATAATTATGGAGATAATGGATATTCTACCACATAAACAACTTGTAATTATAAGAAGTTTATTGTTGACTCAAGTACCAAAGATCGACAAAACGACCGTTATTAACTTAAATGACTACATAATTTTCATAACATTGTAATAAGTGATATAAAAGGGATAATGAACTTGAAAAATGTTATTAAGCAAATATAGATTAACTCTAGTTTATTATTCAGGAGGTTAAAGAATGGTCGAGTCAAGTCGGACACAAGGTAAGAGAACTTCTTAACCCAATTTCCGTTCTTCGAGTTAATCTCCTTCTTTCAAATTATGTCATGATATTATTATATCCTATCTTGTATTTGTAATTTTTTTATGTGTAATTATAGGTAATACACATAACAAATATATTTTATTTAAAAATAATCTTTGTAAGGGAACTTCTTAACCCAATTTCCATTCTTTGGGTTAATCTCCCACTTTCAAATTATGTCATGATATTATTATGTCCTATCTTGTATTTATACTTTCTTTATGTGTACTTATAGTGAATACACATAATAGATCTATTTTATTTTTAAAAAATGATCTTTGTAAGGGACTTCGTCTTAATCTCCTTTCATTGAGGCATATTTGGTTTTATACACAACTTTCCTTTATACGGTGTATAAAACCCTTTGACTTTTACTTTTATTCGAAAGGAATCTTTTTATACGAAGCGTTTTTACTAAATGACAAAAGGAATGTTTTTTCTTACGTATTCGGCGACAATGAATTCTCCGCCGCCGTGACTATTATTTGAGTTTCGGATTCCTCTACAAGCCATAACGGTTTTATGAAAAAAATAAATACCAAGTTTTACTTTTCTTTTATTTTGGTATTGAAAATGGTTTTATTATATCAATGTGTTTTATTGATATATTGTGATTGAAATGTGGAAATGTTATGTTTCTTTTATGCATGTTTTATGTGATACGATTATGTTATGGTTTATGATATGTTTGAACCTGTTCATATGAGGAATGCATTAGACTTAATAAGTGATGGGTGGAGCCCGCTATAGCTCCTCGATGCATCGGTAGGTATCATGAGACAAACTAGTGTCTTGGCAGGAGGCCTTGACAAAATCTTATTTGTAGTCTTGGAGCGAGGCCTTGGCTACATGGTTATGATAGTATGGAATTATGCATTCCATCATTATGAAAGTGGTTATTGATATTGCATGTGATTATTCAACTAGTAGAATATCCATGTGAATAAGTAAATGAAATTATTCCGTTTTACTTTTGCCATATTACGCTGAAGTTTAAGTTTAAAAGGATTTTGTTTTAGTTATACATTGCCTTAAATGTTTATTTTTATTTATGAAATCTTCCGCTATATTGTTACCCTTACTGAGCATCTGAGCTCACCCATTTCAATGTTTTAATTTTTCCAGGATGTGAAGAAGTATATTATGAATGTCCTGCAGGGATAGTATGAGGAGATATGAAGACAAGATGTTGTTGTAGTTTTGTTTTACTTTATGATGTAATGTAAGACTTATGAATGTATCTAGTATTTACAAGGATACTAAACTAATCGGTATTTTGAGACTTGATCTTTTGTGATCATGCCAATGTTACGCAATAATGCACCGACTCTGGGTAACTGGGGTCGGGGCGTTACATGTGCAATGGTGACAGACCCTTGGGGTCACTTAGATAACATCGCTCAGGTGATAATCTCAATTAACTTCCACATCTCCCTTAGTTGGTTCCTCTCAAGCTTAACGTGTTCAAGATCGGCTTGGGATTGGTCAAGAGAAAATCCCAATGACGCCACCTCCTTTTTGAGCTCCGACAAATGGGCTTTATACGGGGCAAGTCTACTAGATGTGGTCGTCGCTTCCTTTGTCTAAGTAAATTGGATTTGTTAAAGCCCTATATTTATACTAATCAGGTGATCACTATTCAACAACTATATTAGCAATGATCACAATTAATAACGGTATTTTAAAATCCAAAAACCTAAAACCAATGATGTTCACGTTATATATAACCATAATAAGACATTTAATTATATCAAGAATAATTTCCATTAATGAATGTTTGGGTCGTTACAATATTCCCCCCTAAAGAAATTTCACCCTTGAAATTTCTGTTTCACACACTAAAACAGATGTGGGTAACTCTGCTTCATCACTTCCAATGATTCCCACATCGCTTATTCAAAGATGTGGTTTCTCCATAACACCTTGATGAGGGGCATTGTTGTATTTCGTAGAAATTTTTTCTCTATGATCTAAGATCTTTACTAGTTTATCCTCATAATAAAGATCATTCTATAGCTATACTACCTCTGAATAGAGTGCATGTGAAGGGTCTAGTATGTATTTACTTAAAAGGGATACATGAAAGACATCATGTACTTTGGCCATGGTAGATGGAAGTGCTAGTCGATAGGCCACAACCTCAACATGATCAAGAATCTCGAAGGGGCCGATGTACCTAGAACTTAACTTCCCTTTCTTTATAAACCTCATGTCCTTCTTCCATGGAGATATATGTAAAAATACCATGTCTCCAACTGTAAACTCAATTTCTTGTTGATGGTTATTTTCATAACTTTTCTATCGACTCTGGGCTTCCTTGATATGCTACTGAATGGTTTTCACCTTCTCCACCATTTCTTCAACCATTTCTGGTCTTAGAAGCTTAAGTTCACCAAATTCATCCCAACATGCCAGTGTTCTACACCTCTTCCCATATAGGGCTTCATAAGGTGCCATTCAGATGCTTGAGTAAAAACTGTTATTTTAAGAGAATTCAACCAGTGGAAGATGTTGGTCCCACCCTCCTTTGAAGTCCATTGAACATGATCTTAATATATCCTCCAGTGTCTGAATAGTTCGCTCAGATTAGACATCAGTTTGAGGATGATATGATGTACTGAAGTTCAGTTCAGTATCCAGATCATGTTGAATACTCTTCCAAAACTTAGAGGTGAATATTGGATCTCGATCGGATACAATAGATAGTTGTACCCCATGTAGCCTTACCACTTCCCTGATGTATATCTGGGCTAGTTGATCTGATGAGAAATACTCTATAATTGCAATGAAGTGTGAGGACTTTGTAAGATGATCTAAAACAACCAATATTGCATTGTTGCCTTTGGATGTCTTCAGAAGTCCGGTGACAAGGTCCATGGTGATGTTCTCCCATTTCCATGCTTCTATGGGCAATGGTTACATCATCCCCTTAGACTTCTGCCACTCCGCCTTCACTTGCTGACACACCTGGACCTTTTATGTATACTCAACGATCTCATTATTCATATTATCCCACCAATAATGATCTCATAGATCTCGATACATCTTTATGTTTCCTGGGTGAATAGAGAAATTTGAACTATGTGCATCATCAAAAAGTTCCTTCTTCAGATCTGGACTTGATGGTACACATAGTCATTTCCCAAATATCACAATTCCTTATTCATTAACATTGGACTCCAAGTATTTATTTTATCTGATAGCTTTCACTTTCTTCTGAATTCCCACACCATCCTTTGAACATCCTTTAACCTTTCCAAAAGAGACTGTTGAGAAATCACTTGTGAAAGGATTTATGATGTTCCCTTTTTTATAATTACCATGTTCATCTTCATCAAATCTAAGAAGATTGGATCCTTTTCAATTCTCATCAATGATAGAATCGTCAGGTCCTTTGTACTTAGAGCATCTTCCACCTTGTTTACTTTCCTAGGGTGGCAATGGATTGAGCAGTCATAGTCTTTGATCAGTTCTAACTATCTTCATTGGCGCATGTTGAACTCTTTCTATGTGAATATATACTTGAGGCTTTTGTGGTCCATATAAATTTCAAACTTCTCCCAAATAGATAATGCCGCCAAAATTTTAAAGTAAATATCACCACAACCAACTACAAATAATGTGTTAGATAATTATGCTCATGAAATTTCAATTTCCTTGAAGCATAGGAAATGAATTTGTCATTTACATCAACACACAACCCAGGCCCTTCTTCGAAGTATCACTGAATACCACAAAAAATTATCCAATTGTGGGTAAAGTGAGAGGAAATGTAGTGATAAGCCTCCTTTTTAACTCCTTGAATCATTCTTCACATTCATCACTCCAAGAAAACTTTACTCCCTTATGAGTTAGCTTAGTAAGGGGGTTGTACAATTGTGAGAAATTTCTCAAAAATCTACGATAATATCCAGCTAACACCAAGAAGCTATGGATATCAGTTACCAATGTTGGCCTCAACCATCCCTCAATTTCATCTGTTTTGGAAATATCCACAGATATTTTATTGCTTGTGATGATATGGCCCAAGAGTGAGACCTCCTTCAACCAAAACTCACACTTGTTGTACTTTGAATAGAGATTATACTTCTATAAGGTCTCTAGTATTATTATTAGATGCTCATAATGACCCCATTGGTTTTGGAGTATATCAGAATATAATCTATAAAGACTACCAAAAATTTGTCGAGGTAATCCCTAAAGACTCTATTCATCAATTCCATGTAGATTTCTGAAGCATTAGTGAGACTGAAAGGCATTACAATGAATTCATAGTGCCCGTATCTTGTATGAAAAGTAGTCTTGAGGATATCTTTCTTATTCACCCTTACTTGATAATATCCCAACCGCAAATCCACCCAGTAGAAGTATGGTGCTCAAAAAAGCTGATTGAACAAGTCATCGATTCATGGGAGAGGATACTTGTTCATTATCGTGATTTTGTTAATCTCACGATAATCGATGCCAATGCGCATTGACCCATATTTCTTCTTGACGAAGAGGACTCGTGCAACCCATGGTGAAGAACTTGGGTGTATAAAACCTTTATCCAGATTCTCCTGTAGTTGTTTCTTTAGCTCCTCAAGCTCCACAATATCCATTCAATACAGAGTCTTGGATATTGGTAATTCCCTAGGTATAAGATCAATTGATAATTAAACATCTCTTCTAGGAGGAAGACCAATAAATTCCTCTGGAAACACTTCAGCAAATTCCCTAACAATAGGCATGTCTTCAAGGATGGTTGCCTCCTTAGACTCAATCATCTAATCCATATACGTGTGCTCATAGGGCAGTAATATCCACACTTGAGATGATGGAGCTAAAGAAGATTCATCTTTCTTCTTGCACTTGTATAGAATCAAGGGTCGATCCTCCACATGGAGAGTGATTTCACTCTCACGACAATTTATGTTGGATCTATATAAGGAAAGCCAATCCATGCCAAGAATTGCATCAAATTCCACCATAGGGAGTATGATGAGGTTTTATGGGAAATTCAATCCATAGATTATGACAGGAGAGGAGTTATATTCATGGTATGCAATGATTTCTCCATTTTCCATACTCACCAAAATATTTATTTCCATGGTTTGTGTTGGTGCTGGGATTGTTCTACTAAACTTCTGGGATGTAAAAGAATGCGTAGTACCTGAATTAAAAAGTAATTTCACTATTCTGAAATGAATAACTAGAATATCTATCACCACTTCCTTATCGGGGTTCACTTCAGCAGTAGTGATGGAAAAAGATCTCCCTTGCTACCTTGGAGGTTGTTGGTTGCCTCTGAAGACCCTTAACTTAGGGCACTGATTAGAAAGATGCCCTGGTTCCTTGCAGTTGTAGCTATGAACAATGAATTGAGGTTTGAACAGAGATTTCCTCTCATCTGTTGCAGCTATGGGGTTTTATTGTCGATAGTTAACAACTAGGTTCCCTTCTCCTCCACACCTAAAGAATTTCCTCATCCCCTTCAGGCAATTTCCGGGGTGCTTCTTTCCGCACCATTGGAAAGTTGGGTGCTGGATCTTCTTAGAACCATTGGATTTATCCATTGAACCACCAACATTGAAGTCCACCTTATGATTATTATCCCCATGATATCCATGAGATTCTCCAATCTCCATTTCGACCTTGAGGGAAATCAGATAATTTTTTCATAGCTGTCGAAGTCACAGATCTACAGCGCTTTCTGTAGTCTAGGTTTCATCCCACCAATGAAGCGGTCAACCTTACATTCGGGGGTAATGAAAAAGCCGAAGGTGTATCATTCAAGCCTTGTGAAGTTTTCCTTAAACTCTCTGATAGATTATTTGTCTTTTTTCTTGAGGGAAAGGAAGTCCCTTTCCATCTTAAGTTGGAGGGTGCATGGAATTTGCTTTCTCAAAAAACATCTTCTGGAAATACTTCCATTCCAACACCACGATCTCCTCCTCAGGCTTCATATTTTTTATCAATGTCCACCATTTATTATATTTACTTTCCATACAATAAGTAGCCAAGAGAACCTTCTCTTTTTCATGACATTGAAGGATGGAGAAGATATTTTCAATGGAGTTAATCCATTGTTTGACAATTGAGGGATCAGATGATCCATTAAAAGTAGGAGGCCTTTGTCTCATGAAGCTCTTGATAGTGACTTGTTCTTTATTAGGGGGTTGAAAGTTCCTCTTGACCCATGTTTCTATTCAAATATTTAGTTAACTGAGAGAGAAGTGTGACAATGTTTGTGATTCCCGCTCCCATCAGATTGGGCATCTCATTAGCACAGTCATCACATTGATCTTTACATCGATTGTTAGCCCAAGTAATCCTATTACCAGCCATTGGTTGGAATAAAAGAAAAGTTATGGGTAACACATAAAGGGTAATCCAAGGACAAAACTGATGACTTACAAATAACTTTTATTTCCTTTAATTATGAATCCATCATCTCCAATCTATGATATTTATGATCTACTTTCTAACATATATTCTTAGGGGAATTTTTTTAATTCCCTTAATAAGGGTTCATACTAAGCTTGTTAATTTACCAAAGCATATCCCTCGGGAGTGTCATAACCAAGAGTTCATCAAGGATCGTTTTTGTGCACTAGTTCCCATTTGAGTCTAGCTCAAAGTGGTGTTTTCGGGTTTTACCCCTTGGATACATCTGTTCCAGATCCACCTCTACCTGCTCGTATCCAGGCAGGGATGTATTTGCTTGTTAAACCACTTAATCAATACTCAACAATACATAGGTATGTTTTATTATAATTATTCTCGTCTCTAAGTCTTAACTAGGGTTTTCTAATCCTAATCCCATAAATAACTAAACCTATCAACTATAACAACCCTGCTCTTCATTACACACTTAAACCTGATTTATTACATAAAATATTCACTTGATACAATATAGAAGATCAATAGGTCTAATGTCTTTTGGGATTAGGAACATTAAATAACATATTAGAACATAAAAAACACAACATATTTATTGAAAACTTCCTTTACATGACCACTACATTCCCTCGTACTTAGCATTAAATGGGATAACCTGAGGACATGCATAAGAAAAGGGTGAGCTATAAAGCCCAATAAGAGAATAAAAATAGAATAACATGAGAAATACAATACCTGTTAGAAAATAGGAATATCAATGGAGATCAAGATAAACATGAACATAAAGGCATGATAAAGCATGATAATCATAAAATGGAAATGTTGAAACAACACTTAACATGGAATTAACATGATCCAAGGCTCATTGCACATGGAGCATGAGTAAACCCTCATTGCACATGATGCATGAGTAAAAACTCATTGCACATGAATTTTTTTTTATTCAACACCCATTGCACAAAACATATCATGATACTATACTTTACCCAATACATTGGAGTGCTATTAGGTCACAACCTTCTTAAAAATTTCATTTCATGCATAAGTGTGCCACATGGATCATATAACATGGAATCAATCAACATAATAAGTTATTCCATGATTAAGTAATGTGGAATAAATACATGAAAGTAAAATTCAATATGTATATTCGCATAATGGTAAATACCCTTGATAAAGATATGGGTATGGTATTCACAACACAATGATCTTGGCTTGGAAAAACACGGTACAATTTCGGCCGCATAACGACATGACATAAGGATTCATGAAAATGGTTGATGAGAGAGAAAAGGGTGTATCATAATATGTAAATGAAATGGATAGTAAGAGGGTCATATATATACATGTCCCAAAAAACGTAATGTAATTTAGATTCATAATACAAAATAATTACTTGGATGTAAAAGAGGAGAGAAAACCCCTCATGGAATTTCGGCATAGTTATGGGTGTAAATGGACATAATTAATGAGAGAGAAATGGGTATCCCATCATCCAAATATAAATAGGGAAGTATGGGGGAGGTGAAAAATCATACCCTAACATTTTTAATTGAAAACAAAAGGGCATAACAACTTAAAGGAAGTTGGAAAAAAATGAGAAAGGAAGAAATCCTTTACTTGGAAGTGTAATCCCAAAGGCTTGGGAGAGGCTTGAGAGAGGCTTCATGGGATCTTGGGGAACCTTGGGAGGATTATAGATAGAGGAGATAATGGGTTGGAAGAACTCCAAAGGCTTTGAGTGTAGATGAAGTGGGAGCTTAGGTGGGTTTATATAGGAAAGGATAGAGGATTCTTTATTATTTAGGTTTGGGACACCACATATTAAACTAATCCAAACCACAAACCAACCCGTGGTTTTGGCCCATGGTTTTTTAAAAAGGGAATTGGAAAAAAAATATTTTATAGGGCCAATGTATGATCTTCTTAAAATAATAGGGTTGCTTATGTGGAGGTGAGTCACATTCTTAAGGAAAACAATTTAAAAAGAGAAAATGTTTTATAAGTCTTGGAGGGTCCACTAAAGCTTTGTAAAATAAATAAAACAAACCCAAAATCACATTATTTTGAGGGTAAAACATATATTGGACGAAAATAATGTTTATATTATTTTATTACATCACTATTGGGTCATTATTATGTCATAAAACACATTATATATTTAAACAGTATTTAATTTTTACCCAAAAATTCGACTATCTCATAAAATTATGAAATATTCACCATTGGATAATTTAGGCATCCTGATTCCAAAAATAATATTAATTTTATCTAAATAATTTTCTAAATATGTGAATTTTTACATTTAAAATAAAAACCGACATTTATCATAAATTCATGGGTTTTGACAAAAGTAGTTTTCAAACCTTAATAATAATTACAATTGCATTCATAAAATTATATGATAATTTATATTTAATAAAAATTAATTTTATAATATTAATAATAATTTTTTTATAATATTATTTAATTTAAGAATCCATTAATTCATAAAAATATATTTCTTAGTTGAATATTAACTAAAAATACTATTTGTGCTTTAAAAACTATTTACAAAGTAACAATAATAAAATGAATGCACATTCTTTATAAAAAAATAATATAAATAGTCATAGTTCTAGGATCTTGTTACATAACCTCTTATAACACCTGCATTAGAACAAAGGGTAAGGTGTGCGATGGTGACAGACTATTGGGGTGGCTCGGATAACATCGCTTGGGTGGTAATATCTATTAACTTCCACTTCTCCCATAGTCGGTTCCGCTCAAGCATAAAGTGTTCAAGCTCGGCTTGGGCTTGGTCAAGAGCGAAGCCCAATGACACCACCTCCTTTCCGAGCTCTGAAAAATGGGCTTCATATGGGGAAAGTCTAATGGATGAGGCCATCACTTCCTTTGTCTGAGTAAATTGGATTTGTTAAAGCCCTATATTTATAATAATCATGTGATCATTATTCAATGATTATATTAGAAACGATCACAATTCATAATGGTATTTTAAAATCCAGAGACATAAAACCAATAGAGTTCACATTTTATATAACCATAATAATACATTTAATTAGATCAAGAGGAATTTCAATTAATGAAAGTTTGGGTCATTATAGGAACTATTGAAAAAATTTGATACATAAGATTAAAAATACAGGATCAATTTTATAACCTTAAATTTCTAGAAGTTTATGAAATTAATTTATGATAATAATGACAAATGAAAGGGAAAATACTTTTGTAAATAAAACATTCCTTTCAAGTATAAAAATTTATTTATAAAAATCAAAACCATAAAAATCATTCAAATGAAATTAATTAGATTATAAAAGGTATAAGATAAATAATTTTACTTAGAAATTTTTTTAAAATAAAATGGTAGTTTACAAATGGATGAACCAAAAATAATGTTTTTAAAAACTGTGTTTTCATTATTCACAAGAAAATTAATATTATTATAAAAAAATCTCACCAAATTATAATTTTGATATGATGATTTAAAAAATTACATTATTTATATAAATTAAAATTCACAAAACATCCAAAAATTAGTTTTTATTTTCACTCAATTAAACTATTTTTGAAAAAAACACATTTTTTAAAATAAAATGGCACTACACCGAACTATGTTCTTAATTCCCTCAATTTTTTCAATGAAATTTTATTTATTTATTGTATTTTATAGTATAATAATTTATTTAATTCCATTAATAAATTTTAATTGAATTAATATTTGATAATATCCATAAAAAATAATATTTTATGGATCTTTTAAGCTTGGTGTTTTGTGTTGTATACACTATCGAACATAGATTTCTTATAAAATCAATGGGTGTTAAAATCTATCCCTTTTTATATATTGCATCTTTTCAATTTGAAATTGCTCCAAGAAATCAAGGTTTTAAAATTTTAAAATTACATTCTTGAAAATCCACAATAAAAAGGCATAAAAAATATCTTATTGAAAAGAAGGAATGGAAATTACGATGGTCATCTTGAATAATAGATAACAAGGATTAAAAATAGGAGAAAATTAGTGGGAAGTGATAATATGGACATCAATGAAAAGGAATGACCAAAGATACTTAATCACATGATAGTGAAATATATTCTGTAAGATTACAACCACCAAACATAAAACCAAATAGTTTTATAAGAAACCGATCAATTCATCGAAAATCATAGTAATAGGGAATCATTTTTCTTTAAAGATCCTTTTTATAAAGTTAGGTAATTAATTTAGAATCTATACCAAGAAAAAAACTGAATGTACTTACTTGAAATGTATAATTTATTTCTTTAATAAATTTCTCTCATAATATATTCTGTTTAAAAAAAATGAGTATTCATGGTGAGATTTTATTCTTAAAGCACAAAAATCAACATCATAATCCATGATAAGATATCAACATACTCCTCATATCTTTTAATATTATCCAAAATAGAATTTATAGTATAGGGAAATATAATATCCAAAAATATATAAAACCTTATATGATGAAATAGTTCATTTAACTCTAAAATTTCATAAATAGAGACAAAAATTATTTTTAGGTAATTTTAAAAATAAACCTATATCCTAAATGACCTCAACATTAAAAAATAATTTATCCTAAAAGATCATCTCATACCTTTAATCTATCATTCCAAAAAATTTAATTTCATTCCTACTAAAAAAATATTTCATGTTAAAATACATGTTTATCCTAATGGTTATATATACCTAACCCCAATGAATATTCTCTCACTATATCATTAATAAGAGTGATAAATTAATATATAATCTTATTATGTATAAACATTACCAAAATATCATAAATAAAACATAGATTCTCACTTGAAAGGTAATAATTTTCTTGACAATAAATATGGTGAAAATATTTCCTTGTAATTAAATCACTTTTCAAACATCATGTTTATCAATATCTTGATGTTATATTAACTTAATATGAAGTGATATACTAACCCAAAGGGTAATTTTATCCTAAGAAATTAGTTCTACCTAAAACCTAATAAAAGTTTCAAATCACCTCAAAATCAATTCACTTAATACCTTAAAAGGGTTGTTGTTGACCATAAACCTATAATCCCAAGATGGTATACGTAACACTTCAGTTAAATTCACATGAAAAAAATACTTTTTCCAAAATACTTATTCCTAGAATAAAATAATAGACTATTGAATATAAAAATGGAAAAAAATTTAATCAAATATGGCTTAAACTTCTTTTTTATCAAATCGCTAACCAATTTCATGGCCACCAATACATTCTAATTTACTTCATATATGTGAATCATCTATTTATCCTAATCAAACATTATCAAATTACCAATAAATAAATTTTACTGTTTATTCAAACTATCCCACATATTGTTTAAAATTATTATATAAAAAATACATGAGAATAATCAGTAGTGGTTTTTAGATTCCTAAATTAAGAATATTATTGATATAATAGGTATAAAAAATAATAAAAAACTTTATTTATTATTTTTAATTAAAATTATGGAATACCATAGGTTCTTACTTATTTTAGGATATAACTCTTTGATATGGTAATCTACTCAGATAATTCCCATGTCCCCAAAACATGATACATTGATCTACAAATAAATGAATTAGATGAACCATTTATTTTTCCATTAAACTTTTCATTATTATATATAAATTAAATTCTTTATTCCCTTTTTAATAAATAAAATATCATACCACACCATTGATACATTCTCTTAAGTTATTCTGGACACATCCTCAACATTTTGGAACCTAAATCATTTTCCCTCTATAGTCTTCTTGAAATGAAATATTTCCCTTGTTAGGTGTGTTAGGAAACTCATCCATGTTGAGGTTGTTAATCATATAATGAGATAGGTTATTTGGAATAATAATTAGGTTTCTCCTTATAATAATCATTTGATTTGGTTTCTTATGAGGAAAATCATTTAATTTTCCACAAGTGTTAAAACAAATCATCATAGTTCCAACTATTAACTAAAACAAAAATTATAGAGTGAGAAACAATAGTTACAGTAAGGAATTATATAATCCTAAAAAATCATTCATAGTATGTATGAATCATGACACATTATTTTCAATATATAAAATTGTAGGTTTAACATAGGCCATCCTTGGAATTATCTATTCAAATAATTTTATTTTTTTATAATTAAAATTTATGTTAACCCACAAATTTCTCTTGGGAGTTTCAAACAAGGTGTTCTATAATGGCACACTCACTATGCATTACATTGATCGTTGATATATAATCTTCTAACTATTTTTATGGTTATTACATAAATATGTATTTTTTTACAAAACCACATCTATTTGTATTATCCATACATGGATGTATTTTTAAAAAAATCACAAAATGTATTCCTTAACCAAACATTAGTCTGTTATCCTATACTTAGAATTATCCCAAAAGTTTTCAAAAAATATATCCAATTATAATTTATAAATATTGTCTAAAATTTCCAATGATACCAAAAAAAATCTAAAATCTTTTATTGATTAACATTTCATATTTTCTATGAATATTCAGTATATTTCACAAATACATGACTGAGAACCACAAAAGTTTAGTTTTTCTGGAGACTATATACTCGATATTATTATTTCTATAAATATATTAAACAAATAAAAAACAATCTTCCCATATAGTAATATTAATAGGCATACGCTACATAAAAAATTATTCTTAACTTATAGAAAGGAAAAATAAGAGAGGGTGATCTGATATGATTCGTAATGGTAAAAATGGGATATTTCAATTGATGATCATAAGAATTAAAAACATAAGAAATATGGTATGAGTTTACAAACATAACTTACTAAGTTCAAAATTAATATACCATTGATCATAAACATGAGTCATGGAATAAAATATAGTATTAAATTTAAAATTAATCTAAAAGGAATCGAAGAAAATGAGACATGAAAGAATAACATAGTCATCATAATGTGAAAAAAACATAATTTCATAACATTGTGAACATGCATAAATAGAAACATGCACACTCATTATGTTAAGGAAATGAAATTAAGCCCTTAAATAAACTTATGGACCTAAAAATAGGTCCACACATAATCTTGTTGAAATGAAACTACGTCCACACATAATCTTATAGAAATACATCCAAGTCCATAATTAAATTTATGTATATGAGAATACATTCATGAATATAATTGTGAATATGAAAATAGGTTCATGCATAACATAATTAACTCATGGGTTAAACATATTTAGTCAATACATGGGGGTATATAATTCCTAGAACACCCACCATATAATGAAAATCAAACATATGTGTGAGAAAGGTTCATAAAAAATTAAACACATTGTAATCTATGAATATGAAATGGGCATTATAAACATTTATTCCTTTCATAATTATGTAACACATGGAAACCAAATGGGTTTCATAGAAATATAGGCATCATATTGAAAAAAAATATACAGACTGAATATATTGGGTATCATTGGATCATATCCCCAGTCAAACATTTGTAACATCAATGAATGTCATAAAATATGAAAATACAATTAAAAGATCACTGGGAACATTTATTGAGGAAAATACGATTTTCACTTTCAAGTTACAGATTTAAAATATAAAATTTCGCTAATATTAAAGAAAACATTTTCAATTAAACAAAACATGATAAATTTTAATAGAAGGATCAATAATTTATCTATCATGATGGTGGGAAGTTCTATTTATTCCATAAAAGTTAAAAGGAAATATTCATTTCAATCATTTGTAAAAATAGTTAAAAAGTATATCCTTTGGAAAATTAAAAGAACATTGCATGAATTTTTTTATAAAAATTAATTCATTTTTAAAAATTATATTATACAATCATTGGAAAATATTAGAAGCATTCTTGAAAACATTTTTATAAAACATAGATATGGAATAAAATGGTTATTCAATAGAGGAGAGAAATAAAGTCTATTTCTCCTTATTAATATTATTTCTATATATTGAGAAATTAAAAAAGGAAAATAAAATGAAAACAATTAATATTTAGGAAAAACGAAAGGAGATGAAAAATGATGAGTTTTTTTGGATTTATATCAAAATATTTTATCATGGAATTGTTAATAATAAATAATCACGATAAATAATTATATGGAGCCATAAAATCCTTACCACATTGATAAAATTTGAATCATAAGAAACAAGAAAAAATAACCTCATGTGAAAATAATAAATATAATAAATATAATGATATTAAAAATATAATATTTAAAATGGGTAGAATATGCCCCACAAAAAATAAATTAGTGTTGAATATTAAATAGGCCTCCCTGAACTAAAAGCGAGTCTAGAAATACCTTACCAAAAGTTCACATTTCATTGAAGAAGATATAACCTCTTATATAATAAATTTAAATTTTTTATAATTATATTCATGAATCACATAAATACTTTTAATATTATATATTTTACTATTATAATTTTTTAGTATGCATTAATAAATCCTTCATTTTTTTAAAACGCCATTTTATTGTATGAAGTGACTATTTTTTCATTAGAATTTTAGTTCAGTAGTTCCAGTTCTTGTACATTTATCATGGTTCAATAAAATAATTTTTTTAATCATTATATAAATAAAATATATATCATATATATATATATATAAAGTCATCCATAGTTTATATAGATAGAAAAACATGTTCATGGAGATGGTAGGTTGTACGTACACATTAACGATGTTTTCAGTTTTTTACTGTTGCAATAAAATAATGTTAAATAAAAATAAACAATTATTGAATTATTATTATATAATATATATAATATATATTCATTAAATATATACATATTACCATCTATGTAAAACAAATGGAAAACAAATCACATTGATTTCTGGTGGGGATAGTCCACACGTACGCATAAGCGATGTTATCGTTTTTGAACTGGTTGGAATGTAAGAAGGTAGATATGATAATATTAGTCTAGAATAATAATTATATCATCAATACCATATATTAAAACTAAACCAATCATAATAACGATCCATGAATAATGACGATGAAAAATTAATTACACAGCTACGTGGAGACGGTATGACATATGTATACACGAGCGATGTTTTCATTTTCCATATGATGGAAAATAGGTATCAAATTATTATAGTTTCATAACAATGACATAAAAATATATTTATCACATTTTATTAATTATTTCAGTATTGGTATTATATATTTATTGGAAGAAGAATAATATATAAATTTGAAAGAGCTGGTAAAGATGATTCTGTCTTCTTTGATAAACTACATTTAGATCTCCTCTTAATGGTCCAAGGATTCATATTTTTGGAATAAAAAAACAAAAACAACATGGAAAATGACTTTTAGAATATAAAATTTTAGATATTTGTGATGATATATGTCTCCAAGTGAGGAAAATAAAATAGAAAACCGATGTCCTTTTATAAGGGATGTAAAGGAAACACATGGAAATACAAAAAAGATAAAAATATAATTAACTCGTTATGAAGAAAAATTATTTAAAATTAATATATATTTTAATAAAACATGGATATGATCAAAATATAAAAAATTATGAAATTTAGATTGGTTTTATTATCATTTTAAACCTAATATTTTCATTTAACCCTTTAGTTATCCAATATAAATGTTATCCACGGTAATAACTTGCTAATATTAAAGGGTTATGATTATACCTATAAGGTAAAAATTTTCTCAAAAATTAATAAGGGATTAAATTTTAGACCATTACTCTCCTACTTTTCCTCTTTCAAAATTATTATAATTTTAAATAATTTAATAAATATTTTTGGTCATAATATTCTATAAATTACATTTTATGAAATATACATACAATTTTAAATTAATAAAAACATGAAATAAATGTAATTTTAATATAAAAATTTTAAACATCGATAATATTTTATACTAATCAATAAAATTTATCAAAAAAATAAAATAAAATAAATCACTGAAATTGTATTGCTATTAATATTTTTAAAATCAATTATTTTAATTTTTTATTAATTGAATAAATATTATGTCGGTGTTGTGTAATAATTTAAGGTAAATATTTGGTCACTAATTATTATAAATTAAATTAAATGATAAAAAAATTAATTTATATTTTAAATAAACAATTATAACTTAAATTACCTTCCTTTTTTCATTATGTTAAATATTTATAGACATTAAAGTTAAGAGAGTGAAATTTTTTAGTCATTCTTTTCTCAAGTTCATATAAAGGTCATATTCAAAGTAATATGGTCCCAATTTTCTATATATTGTAATCATGTATGGAAACGGATGAAATATATTTATGAAATAGGACAATGTTAAGTGTATGGGAAAGTTTTAATCCTTATCCTAAAGTTTCAACCCTATTGTACCAAATTTACCAGCATCGAGATGAAAAAATTATAATATGGTTACTATTCATATTAAAAAAAGTATAATGGAAGTATTAATCAAATTTTAACCTATTAATTTCTAATATTGTATCAATTTTTAATGATTTAATTCATAGGATTTTTTAAATTAATTAAATTTAAAAATTCAAATCAAAATGACAACATTTTTTTATAAAAATACTTTTTAATTATAAATATTCTTTATCCAAAATTCAAGAATAGATTTGATTAAAATGAAATTAATTTGATTATTAAAAATATAATAATAATAATTTTTCATGGATTTTTTTTAATTACTTTTTAAATTCGTGAAAAAATACAATTTTCAATAAAAATCTGTATTTTCTTAATATTGATTAAAAAATTAATATTTTCATAAAAATAATAAAAATTCTCCAAAGGATAATTTTTATATGATAATTTTAAAAATGATATTATTTTTTTCAATTAAAATTTGAAAAATTTCTAATTTTTTTTTTAATATTTCATCAATAATAAATTTTTTGTTGAAAACACAATTTGGAATATTAAATTACTCTAACAAAAACTAAGTGTTTATTTCTAAATAATTTATCATTACATTTTTACATACAATGAAAAATTTTTATTTCCAAAGATATCTAATTTTATTCATACCTAAAAATTCAACGACTATTTTAAAGTAATAATAATATAATAATTTTTTTTGTTCATTTAATCCCTGTGTTGTGTGTTTATACGCTATTGAACATAGTGTTATTTTAAAATAAAAGTGTGTTACAAAATGTTCTTGTTGGAATTTTGACATGATATTGGGAATCTATCGTCCCTTAATTCATCAAAAATTTACCCCATCCAAGGATCGTTTATAATGGTATTTATGAAATTAAGGTTCATCATAAAAGAAAAATTTCACTTCCCAGTGATGAACATGTTAATTCCAAGGTAAATCCACTAGAAGAATACCATTTTAGATATACTGTATTATGGGATAAATATATTTGATTTTGAAATCTCTTGACATGGATTTACTCTCACCTTGTACTTTGATAACATTAATTTTACTGATACATTCCAGAAATTTATTGATGAAAAGATAGACCATATTATGATGAAAAATATGTATTTAAATATCACCCTAGTATATTATATAGTATAGTAGTAGTTATATTATAAATAGAATCTACATAAGAGTTTTGTAAATGTAGAACATGGGTCATATTCAAATAAATGGTGAACTCTAACTTCAGATCTATGACATAATATATTGGAGAGTTTAATTTTCCCTTCTCGATGACATATTCCTAATAGATTTCATTGATCCTTGTTATTGAATCACATTTGATACTGAGGTGATCCATTTTTATGTATTGAGATAACTCCAAAATATTTAAGTGGGATTAATACTCTACTTCATTATTAACACATCCATCAAATATCAAAAATTTTATTGGTGAAGATTGTCTTGGATGGGGAAATGAACATAATCCTTAATTCAACCTAGTTATATTTGGGGTTATGCATTCAAACTCCATTCCTGATTCATGAATCACTATAAAAGTATATTTCATTCATTTTTGATATATCTAGTATGTATAATCATAATTTATTAGGGAGATTTCTGCATAATGGTCCACTCTCAATAACCAGGTTTTCTGCAAGAAAGTATGTTAATTTATACCCCTTGAATGACTTCTAAGTCCACAAATTATTGTTAAACTATTACATGATAACCTCTAATTATTATAGATGACCAATTATCATTGGGTGATTGAGGATATACTAGAAAGGGTTAACATAGAAGACTAACTAGATTACATAATGTTAGAGTCATTTTCTCAACATTATCATTGTAAACATCAATGAAAAAAATACCTGTCAATATTGGAATATTGGGTCTCAGTGTCCAATATTGTTTGATTGAGATAATATAAATTTTCTTCATTATCCATCATATGATTATAATTTTGGAGTACACAAAGTTAATGTTATAGAGTAGAAACATTCATGAAAATAGGCTTTTATTAAATGGGTGGCATCCGGACTATAAGGATGAGGTAGTACTGCATAAGGTTCTCAAAGGATCTATAGTATTATTTCCCATATAATCCACCAATTTCATAAAAATTAAAGTGAAGGTATATAATTTATAGACACGATTATTGATGAAATTTTTTATGTATGAAACATTCCCTTAGATTCATATAAATTTCTTAATGTTTTTGGGTGGATACATATTAAGAATTATGTTTGGATTTTATGGTTTTACATCAATTCTATAATGTTGTACCATGAAATAGGAATATTTTCACATATTACCCACGAATATAAGTTCAGTGGGTTCATTTTCAATCTTTGTTTTCATCACATTACAAAAATGACACCATGATTAGTAATTTGGCTACAACAGTAATGTGATTTTACTACTAGGAAATATACATTTGACTCCAACGGTTTTACCAATAATGATTTAATGATGTGATTTATAGTGCATTGATATGTAACACTATAGTTCACTAAGTCAAAAAGAATTACAGTATATAATTATTTCCCTTTGGGTGTCTTAAAATAGCTGAATTTTTTATTGTATTGGCTATTTTAAACTAATTGAAACCATCATACCCTTTCATAAAAGAGATGTATTAAAAGATAAAAACCAAATTGATCATTAAATCCTTGATTAATATCATAAATTTATCTTTGGGAAATGATTATTGAGGTCGTTAAAATCAACAAATAATCTGATCTGACTACTTTTCTTATTGATAGTGATTATGTTTTCCAAGAACATAAATTGTTAAACTTATTAAATTAATTCATTATTAATAATATTATCAATGCTAATATCTAATTTGGAAGAATGATTCAGATACATTATTATCATGGGATTATTTTAACTGTGTATCTCATCTAACAAGCCTAAATGATGGGTGTTTACCTTAGGATCAAATAATATAATTTCATTGAATTTACATGAGAACACATCATAAGGTTATTTTTGGTTATAAATATACTTCTACTCATCTCTGGCCATCGATTCACTAATTAGTTAAGGTCATGTATCCACCTCTAAACTAAGATTCACCATCATGATCTCATCAATGGTGTTTAAGATTCATTGGTCGAATTATGTAGGATATCTTTAATGTCATCTTACATCCCTACTTGTATCTCAATTTTTTGGAGTCTATAAGATTAAATTTTCTTTTTATATCAACATGTTGATTTATTGAAATCATCATCTTTAGGAATGATTAGGGGATAACCGCATATTTATGGGGTTGTTGTGAAATTTCATCATCATCCAAAAAACATTAGAGATCATATCCATCTTGTCTACCTTCATTAGGGGTAGGGTAGGTACCTACATCTTTCTTTGGGAAAGATGATACAAGGTAAGATTTATTTTTTACTACTAATTTAGAGGTATCATTTTATCCTAAATATGGTGCACATATTTCCATTAGTTTTAGAGACAACATGGGAGAATAATGAGCATGGGTGTTATCATCCACAATTTTATTTCCCAAGGGTGAATATTAAACACCATCTACCACACTCACACCATCCAGCATAGATGTCACCATGTTACAAGGGGAATGTGATGTCCTTATAACTTATAAAATATCTATAGTTAGATTAATTTCATTGAAATTATTGGACGAAAAACATAATATTTCTAAAGTAGGATTCAAGAGATTTCTAGAGATGTTCCAAAACTGTTGGGAGTGGAGACTATAATATCATATTTTGTCATTGATTATTTTATTTTTATCATGAATAAGACTACTTTAGTATACACAGATTCAAAAGGTTCGAGGGGTGAATCTCTACCTTATAGTAATATAATCATTCTATTTATATGGTTTATTAGAAATTGATGATATGATAATGGTACTGTTGTATTTTTTTGAATCCAAAACATCACAAAAAGAAAAATAAATTTTTTCCCTACCAAAATACCTTTAATTCAAAGTCAAATATGTAATCTTTGATCTGAGAATTGAGTTTGATATTTCTATGACACTTATTCTGTAACACCCTGACACTAGTTACCTAGAGTCAGTGAATTATTACGTATCATTGGCATGATCACAAAAGATCAAGTATCAAAATACCGATTAGTTTAGTATCATTTGAATTACTAGATACATTCATAAGGTTTACATCACATCATAAAGTGAAAAACTACAACAAAATCTTGTCTCCATTGACCACACTCATATCCTCATAATATCCCTACAGGTCATTCATAAAATACTTCTTCACATCCTAGAAAAAATAAAACATAGAAAGGGGTGATCTCAGATGCTCAGTAAGGATAACAATATAGAACAAACTTTCATAAATAAGCATAAACATTTAAGGCAATGTATAACTAAAACAAAAGCCTTTTAAACTTGAAATTCAACATAATATGGAAAAGATAAAATGAAATAATTCCATTTACTTATTCACATGGATATTCTACTAGTTGAATAATCACATGCAATATCAATAACCACTTTCATAATAATGGAATGAATAATGCCAAACTATCGTAACCACATAGTCAAGGCCTCGTGCCAAGACTACAAATAAGATTTTATCAAGGCCTTGTTCCAAGACACTAGTTTTTCTCATGAGACCTACCGATGCATCGAGGAGCTATAACAAGCTCCACCCATAACATACTAAGTCCAATGCATTCCTTATATGAAAAGGTTGAAACATAATCCGAACATTCGTATTAAAACTAGCATACGAAATGTCAATATTTTAACCACAAACCATGAATGATATAAAAATAGCACAACCACGGTCAAAAATAACTCATTCAATACAATATATAAGATTTTATTATAATATATCAACCTCAATAGATCATAATGAATGATATTGACATAGATGAAAATAATCATCAAAACTATTTGAGAGAAATATCCCCCTTTTTCTTGAAAACATTTAAAAGTCTCACTATTTATCAAGAATCTGTTTAAAATATATTTTTGAATCAAAGTGTCCCATACCACTTTGAAACTTTTAACAGGAATTTTAATTTTAAAACTTTAATGTCCATATGAATAAATCCTTAAAACCATTTTTAAAACATGTACATTGATGAGAAAGATTTAGAATAATAAATCTTTAAAACATTTTAATATGATATTTTAGTTAGAGTTCCTAACAAAAAGAGAGATACTTGAATACAAATAATTGAGGTAATAAAAACTTTTTAATATCATGAGAATAAAATGATTCATTATATACAATGTCAAAGTACATTATATACACCATATAAAAGTGATTTGGTGTATAACAACAAAGGAGTCTCAATGGAATGTAAATTGAGATGAAATATCTTACAAAGAATGTATCATTAGGTTAAGGACAAATCAATGACATAATTATGTGTGACATATATAAATACACTCAATATTATTGGATATTCAGTTTAAATCAATCAGAGTACATTCACACATATTCTTGTAAAAACAACACCAATGAATTGGATATTTAACTTAATAAATAGAGATTGAGTTAAAATTACTTTTATCAAGTTCATATAGATGACTTTAGAATCTATCAATGGAGTGATTATGTGTATCAAAAGTATATCCACAGAAAAGGGAGTGGAAATTATGACATAAGAAAATTAATAGTGATCCCACACATAATCTTGGAGTAAAATAATCAATGAAGTATGCATAAAGCCGAATGAGTGGAAATTGAAATTTCAAATTCCCTTATCGATTTGGTATCTTACGAAACATACACCCATGAAAAAAGGATCATACAATGATGATGTAAATATCTATAAATTAAATTATATTACACAATGAATACAATCATGGTAAGTACACATACCACATGCAATAAATAAGTGGTGAACAATTGAAATATCACGAAATTAAAAGTGAGATAAGAAACCCCTTACTTTGTACTTTTTCCTTGGTAGAGGGTAGTTTAATGTCACAACCCCTCCCACCAAAGATGCCCCTTCTGAGCTGGAAATGGTGAAAGGGAGATAATGACCCCTGAGTCCCACCTCCAGTAGGCCCCGGGGTGGCGACTAGCACCAAGGGTATGAGTTTTCACAAATATGGGAGGCATTACCCTTTTTATTATTTAGGATCGGGAAATAGGACAAGTCAACCACCAAAAATGAAAAGAACAAGTGTATATAAATAAACCCAAACCAACCCAACATGCATGTTTAGACAAATTTTATAACAAGGTACAAGTACAAGAAAGATTAAAGTACAATACCAAAAGAAAACAAGAGTACAACAACTGCAACAACTCCAACTGTCCGACTAGTAGGGTCCTGCACGGCCTTGGTAGTACTCCTGGAAACCTGAAAGTAAACGTAGGGTGAGTATACAAGTATACTCAGTAGGGAAACCTAAATCTCTCATGCACAAGTGGGGAGGCATCCTAATGTTCCGTGAGGACAATAGAATAAACCAAGCAAGGAATTCTATCCACCCAACCTCACCAGCCACACTCACCAAAAACACAATCACCATAGGTAGTAGTATATAAGAACAAGAGTATTGGGTACCCCACACCATTTCCTTTAGTTAGATGCTCTTCCTAACGACGAACGCCCTGGCGCTGCCACACTCTCCCCGCCCGCACACACCTGGGCCTCACAACCACGTATCACGCCCGCACACACCTGGGCCTCACAACCACGTATCCCGCCTGCAAACACCTGGGCCTCAAAACCACGTATCCCGCCCACACACACCTAGGACTCACAACCACGTATCCCGCCCGCACACACCTGGGCCTCACAACCACGTATCCCGCCCCCACACACCTGGGCCTCACAACCACGTATCCCGCCCGCACACACCTGGGCCTCATCCCGAAGATTCTTGGGAAATAGTAAAACCTGCCCGAAGAGTCTTGGGCTAAAACCACCCCAATCGAAACCCACTTGAAGAGTCTTAGGTGTAAGGTCACCTCAAGACATCACATCCTAGGGGAGAAGGAGTAGGAAAGAGCTAGTAACTAAGAGAAAACACCCTCTCCCATGAGATGGGAGTGTTCGACACTAAGTGATCAACATGGGTGGGGTGCGATAAAACACAAAAGATACAGATATATATATATATACCAAAGACTCAGCCCAACCTATGGATTCTAAATAGAGAAACTGAGCATGTGCCTCGACACTGCTACCACGAATAATGCATACAACAAACAACCCCAACCCCATTTAGGTTTTCACGTTTCAGTAGAATTAGTTTATTTAGTTCCTTAAATACTAGGCAACTATCCACAACCAACCACATATATCGTTCATAAAACATATCCCTACCATCCACAAAACAAGTTAGGAAAACACAATCAACACAACCAAGTCCTTCTTATCAACCAACCAACCCATTGATTATTAATCTCGTTCCATTACCATGACCCAACATTCATTAAATCTTCCACTTTTATTTATTATTCACAACCCATAGTTCGTTTACATTAAAACCCAACCCTGCAGCCCCGCTTCCAACCACCATAACCACAACCGTACCGTACATCATTATCCCTTTAATACCATTTATTGGAGCCCCGCTGCCCACCCGATCCACAACAACCCACAAAACAAGGTTTGTGCCACATCATCACCCCTTTAACATCATTTACTATAGTCCTGCTGCCTATTCTATTCGCAACAACCCAGAATTCACCTCTCCCTTTCACACACCAGTAAACAAGTCAAAACCCACATGTTCATTATTCCATTTTGTTTAACCGGAGTGATCACACAAGGGTTCCAGATTTTAAACAGCCAACTTTACGTGATTAACCAATTTCCATGTTCCACAAAGTTTCCATCCACAAAACGGTATAGAAAGATAGGGAAACATTTAATTGCACAAGCAAAGTCCCCCAACGACTGTGATTTTTAGTAGGCATAAGCCTATTTAATTCACAACATAATATCACATGATAAATAAAGATAAACATAACAACTTCCCCATCCCCCTTTTTTTAACCAGTTATTATCTTTATTTAATGATTCAAATGTTTCTCATGAAAACAAGAGGATAACCAGCCCACATGATGCATAAATTAGAGAGACTAAGGTAAGATCCCTACCTCAACAGGTTCCGATCGCAAAGCTCCCCCGGATCAACCTTAGAAGACGTCCGTTGGAGTTCTTCACTTCTATCGGGTCCCGGAAAAACCTCCTTGGGTGGAATTCGGAAGGGAAAGGCCGAAGGAGAGACAACAGATCCAAGCTCAGAGGTTTCGCCTCATTGTTATGATCTCGTGGCCACTGACGGATCGTAAATCGGAGCTCGGACGGAGAAGTTATGGAAGAAAGAGCCTTCGAGTCTCTTGGGAGAACTCCGCTCAGAGGAAAGGGAAGGAGAGGGGTGAGTTGAAAAGGAGGAGGGGAACCCTCCTTTTATAGGTGAGAAAAGAAAAATTACACGGTGTGTAATTTATGGTACACGGCGTGTACTCGGTTATTTCACACGGTCTCCACGTGGCTTCCAACATGGCTCCGCGGCCGTTAACTGGTCAACACACAGTTTGAGGGTAACACATATGTGGGGAAGGACTACACGATGTGTAGTTTGGACACACGACGTGTACTCATTTATTTCACACAGCTCCAACATGGCACACGGCTGTTGACTGGTCAACACACGGTAACACGTACTTGGAGAGAGAGACTACACGGCGTGTAGTATTGGACACATGGAGTGTACCCATTTATTTCACATGGTAAGGACACAGCCTTCAACACGGGGTATATTCGGCAAGGGGGTACACGACGTGTACTCAAACTACACGACATGTAGTTTCAAAATTCTGGAATGTGTGGGAAAAGTCCATTTTACCCTCCAGAACACTTCGTGGCCCTTTTTTTTGACAAAGGAATGGGCCAGAGAGGTCTGGGCCATTACATCAGATACCTCTTAAAACATTCTCATCCCTGAGAATTCAAAAACCAACCCAGAGGAACCCAAAAAGATACCTCTTAGGGTTCTCGTTATAACAGGAACCCAACCAACAACCCTAATCACATGTGTTAGGAATTCCTTCTTCTGTGTCGAGATATTATCCGCTTTAGGCGGCACTGACTCACCTGCATGGGTTTAATCACATCCTCATTAATGCGTCTCGATTAAGGATTGGGTCTTCCCACTTTAATACATTAGGATTTTCCAACTTACACTGCCCCTAACACCGTACAACCCACACATTTCCAGAACACATGGTTTGGGGAAAAGTCCTTCTTCTATGTCGAGATATTATCCTCTTTAGGCGGCACTGACTCGCCCTCACGGGTTCAATCGCATCCTCATTAATGCGTCTCGATTAAGAGTCAGGTTTTTTTTCCATTTCTCCACACATCCGGACATGCTACACACTTCCAAAGAACAAGGAAACAAAAGTTCTCACAACTGACAAGACAAGCATTCCATATATCAAAGGTACATAGTACAACATCAACACAAAGCTCAAAAGAACAAGGGAAAACACAAGTCAAAACAACTCCGGGTACTGAGCGTGCATCTAGGTCTCCCACTCCCAAGTTCTCTCCTCGAGGCCGCCATGCCTCCACAACACACGAACCAATGGAATGGTTTGTCCACGGAGCACCTTCTCTTTACAATCCTCGATTCTGAATGGTCGTTCCTCGAAGGTTGCGTTGTCTCCCATATCTAACTCTCCCTATTCGATAATGTGGGAGTCTTCGTGTATGTACCGGAAAAGCTGGGAGACGTGGAAGACATCATGAACCTTCTCCAACTGAGGTGGCAGGGCCAGCTGATATGCCACCTCGCCAACTCGCCTCAACACCTCAAAAGGTCCGATGAACCTAGGTGAGAGCTTGATCCCTTTCCCAAACCTCCACTGCCCCCGTCGAGGGGAAACCTTCAAGAACACATGATCCCCCACCTCGAACTCCAAGGGCCTCCTATGATGATCAGTATAAGACTTCTTTCGTTCTTGAGCCGCTTTCATCTTCTCACGTACAAGATGGACTTTCTCTGTGGTGCTCTGCACTACCTCTAGCCCAAGAGCACCTGTCTCACCAACCTATGCCCAGAAAATGTGTGAACAACATGGTCTTCCATACAGAGCCTCAAATGGTGCCAAGCCAATAGTAGAGTGGAAGCTATTGTTATAGGAAAACTCTACTAAAGGCAAGTGTCGTACCCATGATCCTCCGAAATCCAGAACACATGCTCGCAGCATTTCCTCCAACGTCTGGATAGTCCGCTCTGTCTGCCCATCGTTCTGGGGGTGGAAAGTAGTGCTAAGGTGTAGCTGGGTGCCAAAAGAATACTGTAACCCCCTCTAGACTCATGAGGTAAACCAAGTATCCTGATATGAGATGATAGTCTTCGGGACTCCATGCAACTGCACAACCTTGTCTATGTACCTCTGTTCTAAGGTACTCACCGGGCCTGACTACTTAATTGCTAAGAAGTGAGCTGATTTCGTCAGTCAATCCACCACTACCCAGATAGCATCATAACCACCCTGAGCTCTGGGTAGTACTGTGACGAAGTCCATTGAGATTTCATCCCACTTCCACTCGGGGACATCTAAAGGATGAAAAAAACCACTGGGAACATGGTGTTTAGCCTTCACTTACTGACACACTAGGAATTTAGCCACAAACTCCGCCACTGCCCGTTTCACCCCGGGCCACCAAAGCTGTTCCCTCAGGCCTCGGTACATTTTTGAAACTCCTAGATATACCGCCAAGGATGAGCTATGGAACTCACGGAGAACTCCCTCACACATTGTCTCCGAGACAAACAACCTTCCATGGAAAAGCATCCGATATCGGCTGTCCTCTGACCATCCTTCTGGAGCGTTCCCCTGATCGACAAGATCCCGCATCACTTCCACCTCAGATTCCCCCCACTGAGACTCTTCCACCTGCTGCAACAAGGAGGACTGCACCGTCATCTAAAAAAAACAGCCCCTAAAACCTTCTACCCTGGAATCCAAGTGCAAGGCAGCCAACTCTCCCATCACCTTCCAAGCATCAGCGGACTCCCGAACCACTTCCTGATGCGACTTCCTGCTCAGGGAATCAGCCAAAACGTTGCCCTTACCTTCAATGTAAGAGATCTCAAAGTCATAGTCTTGGAGAAACTCGACCCATATCCACTGCCGTAAGTTCAGGTCACGCTGGGAGAAGATATATCGCAAGATCTTGTGATCTGAGAAGACTACAAAGCGCTCCCCAAAGAGGTAATGTCGCCACAACTTCAGTGCGAACACTACTGCTACAAGCTCTAGGTCATGGGTTGCATAGTTACGCTCATGAGGGCGACCCATAACAGATCACTCCCTTCTTCTGCATCAGCATGCACCCCAAGCCAAGGCCAGAAGCATCAAAAAACACCTCATACAACAAAACATCCTCTGGAAACCTGAGTACGTGAGCACTGACCAACTTCTCCTTCAGGTAGTTGAAAGCCTTCTGGAATTGCTCGCTCCATAGTAAGACCTGGTTCTTCCTAATCAAAGCTGTCAATGGAGAAGCAACTCGAGAGAAGTCCGAAACAAACCTCTGATAGTAACCAGCTAACCCCAGGAAACTACGAACTTCTTCCACGCTCTTGGGTGCTACCCAAGAAACAACTGCCTCTGCCTTCGACGGGTCCACTAACACTCCATGCTGAGACACTACGTGCCCAAGGAAGTGTACTTCTTGCGTCAAGAACTTACACTTTGACAATTTCCCATAAATATGGTGGTGTTGAAGGACTTCCAAGACTGCCCTGAGATGCTCAACGTGCTCCTCCTCTGATATTGAGTAGATCAGGATGTCATCGATAAACACAACGACAAACCGGTCCAGAAACTCTTGGAAGAAAAAGTTCATAAGTCCCATGAACATAGCCGGTGCATTCGTAACTCCAAACGGCATCACTAAAAACTCGAAGTGCCCATACCTGTACCTAAAAGACGTCTTCGAGATGTCACTATCCTTTACCCTCAGCTGATGATATCCAGATCATAGATAAATCTTAGAAAACCAACATGCTCCCCTCAGTTGGTCGAAGAGATCATCTATCCTTGGAAGGGGGTAATGGTTCTTGACCGTTACCTGGTTCAACCTTCAGTAGTCTATGCATAGCCTGAGACCACCATCCGCCTTCTTCACGAACAAAAATGGAGCACCCCATGGCAATATGCTGGGTCAAACAAAACCCTTTTCCATCAGATCATCAATCTAAATCCGCAACTCCCGCAACTCTGAAGGTTCCATCCGATAAGGGGCCATCGAAATCAGATGGGCACCATACTGTAAGTCTATCCCGAACTCAACATCACGTCGGGGGGGGGGGGGGGGGGTAGAGTTACAACCTCCTTAGAAAAAACATCAAGGAAATCCCCAACAACCTCCGGGACATCTATCATCTCTGTATCAGCTGGAACCACTGATAACCCGCCTAACAAGGAAAGAAGAGTCTTCACATGCCGGCTTCTCACCTGATAGCTACTCTCGCCAACAAAAGATACGTGCTTCCCATCCACGTCGGAGAACACTGATCTTCTCCAGAAGCAGTCGATAACGACACTAATAGAAAAAAACCAGTCGATGCCTAGGATGACATCGTATGGCTGCATCTGTAACAGAAGAAGGTCCCCACTAGATTGATGTGGTCCCAACGTCAGCCCATATCTCCGGAAAACACAAGATACGCTGGTCTGGCCTCCAACTGGTGTACTCAGCACCAGTGGTATGGAAAGTCTCTCTACATCTAGTCCCAAAGCATGGGATATATCAGGTGCAAAAAAGGAGTGTGAAGCTCCCGAATCGAACAAAGAAGAAATGAGAGTGTTGAACAAAAAAATCGTACCTTGCACCACCTCTGGTCCCGCCGGAGTTGTCAACTCTGTTGCGCGCAACTGTCCATGCCCAGCTCCTCTGCCTCTCTCATGTCGACCAGGTGCCATAGCGGTACGGTAAACAAGGAACGCCTAAGCCCGAGTAGCAAGGAAATTTTCTCAAGGTTTTATTTTATCATTTTATTTCAATTTCTTTCCCAGAACACCCAAATCAAGTAAAACACAATCATGATGATGCATGTACCTTCCCTAGGGTCTCTACCCTGCAATCAATGTAGCCTCACTTGGTTGTTCGGTAGGCTCAGAGTCCTTGCATTGGATCACAGGGGGCCCTAAAATCCCGTGTCCTAGCCGGTCTTCCCTGGCCTATGTCACGCACCAAGATTAACTAACATTATCGCCCTACCATCCCATGCAATAGTCACTATGCCTAACTCCAAACTCCATCCTATCTCTCAACCTGCCTCTGATACCATTTTTTCACGACCCCCTCCCACCAAATATGCCCCTCCTGAGCTGGAAATGGTGAAAGGGAGATAATGACCCCCGAGTCCCGCCTTCAGTAGGCCCCGGGGTGGCGACTAGCACCAAGGGTATGAGTTTTCACAAATATGGGAGGCATTAACCTTTTTATTATTTAGGATCGGAAAATAGGACAAGTCAACCACCAAAAATGAAAATAAAAAGTGTATATAAATAAACCCAAACCAATCCCACATGCATGTTTAAACAAATTTTATAACAAGGTACAAGTACAAGAAATCTCAAAGTACAATACCAAAAGAAAACAAGAGTACAACAACTGAAACAACTCCAACTGTCCGACTAGTAGGGTCCCGCACGACCTTGGTAGTCCTCCTAGAAACCTGAAAGTAAACGTAGGGTGAGCATACAAGTATAATCAGTAGGGAAACCTAAAGCTCTCGTGCACAAGTGGGGAGACATCCTAATGTCCTGTGAGAACAACAAAAGAAACCTAGAAAGGAATTCTATCCACCCAACCTCACCAGCCACACTCACCAAAAAAAAATCACCAAAGGTAGTAGTATATAAGAAAAAGAGTATTGGGTACCCCGCACCATTTTCCTTTAGTTAGATTCTCTTCCTAATGACGAACGTACTGACACTGCCACACTCTCCCTGCCCACACACACCTGGGCCTCACAACCACGTATCCTGCCCGCACACACCTAGGCCTCACAACCACGTATCCCGCCCGCACACACCTGGGCCTCACAACCACGTATCCCACCCGCACACACCTGGGCCTCATCCCGAAGATTCTTGGGAAATAGTAAAGCCTTCCTGAATAATCTTGGGCTAAAACCACCCTAATCGAAACCTACCCGAAGAGTCTTAGGTGTAAGGTCACCTCAAGCCATCACAACCTAGGGGAGAAGGAGTAGGAAGGAGCTAGTAACTAAGGGAAAACACCCTCTCCCATGAGATGGGAGTGTTCGACACTAAGTGTTAAACATGGGTGGGGTGCGATAAAACACAAAAGATACAGATATATATATATACCAAACCCTCAGCCCAACCTATGGCTTCTAAATAGAGAAACTAAGCACGTGCCTCGAAACTGCTACCACGAAGAATGCATACAACAAAGAACCCCAACCCCATTTAGGTTTTCACGTTTCAGTAGAATTAGTTTATTTAGTTTCTTAACTACTGGGAAACTATCCACAACCAACCACATCAATCGTTCGTAAAACATATCCCTGCCATCCACAAAACAAGTTAGGAAAATACAAGCAACACAACCATGTACTTCTTATCAACCAACCAACCCATTGATTATTAATCTCGTTCCATTACCATGACCCACCATTCATTAACTCTTCCACTTTTATTTATTATTCACAACCCATAGTTCGTTTACATTAAAACCTAACCCTGCAGCCCTGCTGCCAACCACCATAACCACAACCGCACCGTACATCATTATCCCTTTAATACCATTTTTCGCAGCCCCACTACCCACCCGATCCACAACAACCCACAAAACAAGGTTCATGACACATCATCACCCCTTTAACATCATTTACCGCAGTCCTGCTGCCTGTTCTATTTGTAACAACCCAGGATTCACCCCTCCCTTTCACACACTAGTAACCAAGACAAAACCCACATGTTTGTTATTCCATTTTGTTTAACCGGGGTGATCACACAAGGGTTCTAGATTTTAAACAGCCAACTTTATGTGATTAATAAATTTCCACGTTCCACAAAGTTTCCATCCACAAAACATTCTAGAAAGATAGGGAAACATTTAATTGCACAATCAAAGGCCCCCAATGACCGTGATTATCAGTAGGCATAAGCCTATTCAATTCACAACATAATATCATAGGATAAATAAAGATAAACATAACAACTTCCCCATCCCCGTTTTTTTAACCAGTTATTATCTTTATTTAATGGTTCAAATGTTTCTCATGAAAACAAAAGGATACCCACCCCACATGATGCATAAATTAGATAGACGAAGGTAAGATCCCTACCTCAACAGGTTCCGATCGCAACGCTCCCCCGGATCAACCTTAGAAGACGTCCGTCAGCGTCCATCACTTTTGTCGGGTCCCGGAAAAACCTCCTCGGGTGGAAGTCAAAAGGTAAAGGACAAAGGAGAGACAACAGATCCAAGCTCGGAGGTTTCGCCTCGTAATTACGATCCTGTGGCCGCTGATGGATCGTAAATTAGAGCTCAGACGAAGAAGTTATGGAAGAAAGATCCTTCGAGTCTCTTGGGAGAACTCTGCTCAGAGGAAAGGGGAGGAGAGGGGTGAGTTGAAAAGGATGAGGGGACCCATCCTTTTATAGGCATGAAAATCAAAAGTACACAACGTGTACTTTATGGTACACGACGTGTACTCGGTTATTTCACACGGTCTCCACGCGGCTTCCAACACGGCTCCGTGGCCGTTGACTGGTCAACACATGGTTTGAGGGTAACACATATGCGGGGAAGGAGTACACGGCGTGTAGTTTGGACACACGACATGTACTCATTTATTTCACATGGCTCCAACATGGCACACGGCCGTTGACTGGTCAACTCACGGTAACGCGTACTCGGAGAGAGAGACTACACGACGTGTAGTATTGGACACACAACGTGTACCCATTTATTTCACACGGCAAGGACACAACCTTCAACACGGGTTATACCTGGAAAGGGGGTACATGGCGTGTACTCAAACTACATGGCGTGTAGTTTCAAAATTCTGGAAAGTGTGGGAAAAGTCCATTTTACCCTCCAGAACACTTCGTGGCCCTTTTTTTTGACAAAGGAATGGACCAGAGAGGTCTGGTACATTACATTTAACCTCATGTATAATGGAGAAATAATTGTTATTTAATTATACAAGAATCATATGATATCATATATGATCTTTTAACATTGATTTGTTGACAATATCTTAGTATTATCATCATTTCGTGTGTTAACGGATTCATTTTCCTTTATATTCTTTGTTATGTGAGCCATATTTGATATGGATGGGATGTATATTATTAATATAAATAATTATATCATGTCTCTAAACATTTTTTGAATCATCAAATGAAATTTAGTCTTGAATGGATATGATGGGGAATGAATCTTATCGCGTTCGTGGAGACGGTAATCTATACGTACGCACGAGCGACAATATAATTTTTTTTGATATTAAAATAATATATAACTGGATGGTATATCATATATACATAATCATTATCATGTTATATTTATTATTTACATGAGTTACACATCATTATTATACCCATCCAAATAATAATATATTGAATAACAATTACACCACGACGTGGAGATAGTAGGCCGTACGTACACACGTATGGTGACATGTCATTAAAAGGATGGATAGAATACTGAATATGGTTGTACCATATTTATAATAACATCACATTATATATATAAGATACTGGAGTTATTATTTTAGAATGTAAATAACAAAGAAAGAATAAGTGGAAGAAGAAAGAAACTTGAAAGAGGGTGGTGAAATCCTTACCTCTTCTTCGGGTTCTTCCTTTTGATTTGATCAAAAGGGCTCCTTAAGTTGGATTTTTGACCAAAGGAGGGCCTCTAGAATTAATTGATGGAAGTTATAGGATATTTGGTCAGGTTTTGGCCAAACCAAAATTCTTTTAAGGTATGAAGAATTGGTTAGAAGTGGTGTCCTTTTATAAGGGGGAGGAGGGGCTCTTTAAGAAAAACTCAAAGTATTATTTTATAATAAATTCATATTCGGTTTCTAATGTCTCCAAAGTATATTATTTAAATGTTAAGGTGGGAATGGGTCGAAAAAAACTCAACCAATAGGTTTTAGATAGGTTTAGGTCACTTTATTAACCTTATCTTTTAGTTTTAACTCTTAGTTAATTAGTTTGACATTTACCATGTCTCTTTGTATTTTTATATTATATAGTTAATAAACTTACTATATACATACAAGATACCTCCAAGTGGTACATTAATGATATAAATATCATTATATAATTTCTTTCGCTGAAAATTATATTTTTAGGAATAGAATATCAATTAATAATATAATATTTGTTTTAAAAACTCATTTATGTCAATTTTGACACTATTTAATAATTGATTTTTGGTAAAGTCTTAAAAACTTTATTAATTCGAAATAAATTCATTTAAGAAATTATAACATGTAATATTAACCAATAAATTTTTTTAATGTCATAAAAACTTTCAAATTATATTTATTTTAACATTTTTAATACTAATTATTTGATTCTTTCATTAATAAGGAAAATACTGCATCATTGTTGTGTCATAAATAAATTTAATTATTAAATGTATAAAAATTATAAATAAAATACCATTATGTAGGAAATATTTTTATCTTTTTAAGGAATAATTATATATGAAAATATAACATATATAACCGTATGTAAAAATTGTTTCTCTAAAAGATATATGCCTATGTCATTTTTGTATTTACTTTAACTTAATTAATATAAAGTGTCATTATCACTTACAAGTGGATCCATGAGGTCCAAAAATCGACCCAAATATTCCCATGGTCATACATGTATCAACCAATTGGTTTAGGACACGTTTTAGGGTAATTTATTATTATTATACTATTATTTTTTACCCTTATTTACCAGATTTACCCTTTAACCATGGTAAATAAAATATTTACCGAAGTAATTATTCAAAATGTCTAAAAATAAAAGTGACCTATTTACACAATTTGGACATACTAATTCTAAATATGGAATCTGTTTTTCAAAATTTAAAACAAATAAGTGTCAGAAATTAATTTAAAATTAATTCCCACAGTCAAAACAAAAAGCGTGTTTTTAAGAAATAATAACTATCCAAAGATTAACACTTGTTTATGTCAGATTTAAATATAAAATTATGTCCAATGACCAAAATTGTTTTAAATGGTAAAAATATATTCTTAATATAATTTAAAACCACTAAAATTCATAATTTATCACTATCAATTATTTTGATTAAAAAAGTTGTTTTTAATTAAAATTTAGTAATTTTTACTATTCATCAAAATATGAAAGTTATCAGAAATGTACCAAAAATTCACCCTAAGATAATTTCGATATTCTGATTCCAAAAATGAAGTTAATTTTGAAAGATAAAATATATAAAATTTTAAAAAGTAGGTATTACTATTCATAACGTCTAGTTTGATTGGTTGTTGTTTGTGCTAGAACTCGAAGTTGCGTACAACACATGATACTATATTATTCAAAGAGAAGCATACCGTGGAAGCTTGGGTGTTACATTCTCCTCTCCTTCAATAAATTGTGTCCTCTCAATTTTTAAAATTGGGCTAGGGAATATAATAGAAAGTCCCACATCGGAAAAAAGAGTCAATAAAACTGTCACTTTAAAAGAAATAAAGAGAAGTACAAAGGTCACCCGAGATAACCTATACTAGGATTCCATGTAGAAAAACATGGATATGGATGATAAAATAAGTTTCAAGTTCTGATAGAGAGGGATAGAAAACATGATTAGGAGAAAGTTAACATCAAGAAAACCACAAGCTTGTGATGGGACAAACGGTCATTAGTTTCCCAGTAGGAAAAGTTAACGAACAACATTTTTTTAAGTTACATTACATAAAGATGAGTAATTCATTTCTAAGATTGATGAAGAACATAAAGATATATACTTACTTTTTAAGTAAAGTTTCATTCTTTAATAAATTTCTACTACTAACTCATTTTTTATCTATGAGTATTCCAGAAGACTTGGTCACACTAGAAGAGCTAGAATAAACTTTAATAGAATCACATGATCCACAAAGGATAAACTATATATTTACCTTTTCTTTAGAGATTAATCAAAACCAAAACGGTTAGTAAAAGATCTGATGATCCCCCAAAAGGATATTACTTTATAGAAATAAACACTAATCTTAATTTCTAAAATTAAACCAACAATACCCCAAAGTTAAATGAATACTATTCAATAAACGATTTCCCTAAAAATCCTTCAATATAATCCAAAATAATATTTAAACCCAAAACTTAGAAGAGTTTGGTTATGTAGTCTTCCACGTTAAATTGTATCTCCAAATGATATCAACTACTCTTAAAGTCACATACTTAAAAGTAAGTAACCTAACCACATATTCTCTATTATAGGTCAATCATTTCCATAAATAACACAAATCACTATAAATCCACAATAAAAACATAGATAAAAATATACCATTACTCCTCAAATTAAATCCTATAGTATTCTAATTTCCATGGGCATATAGTGTTCCCAACAAAGCGAACGTCTTCCAAAATAACATTTATCACTTAATCACCAAATCATTTCCTATACTAAGGGTATTCATTTGATAAGACATAAGATCCCAAATCAACTTATTATTGATCAATAAAATCATTTAACTAAAAATAATTAGTCACACTAACCAGGGACTTCACGTAGTCCAATGGTAGGTGATAAATCCCAATCGCACTTTGGTTGTGGGTTCGATTCCCACAGCTTTGTCCAGTGTGCCGGGTTGTCACAGGGTCTACATGTTATCCTTTTTCAAAAAATATATTCTATAACATTACCAAAATGAGATAAATTCATCAAAATAACCATAACATAATTTAACCACAAATGTTATCTCATACCTTTCATTTTCATATCAAAATATAATAACTTGTAATTGCCTCAAACCCAAAGATCATATCAAACCAAATGGTTATTTATAACTATATCCACAAGAGAAAAGATAAGTCTTCCTCAAATATTATTCTCACATGGAAAGCTGCAGGGTTACAAATACAAGAGAAAATTATTCCAAAGTAATCCCATCAACAAGGAGCACTAATACTTTTAAACATTTCTCCAACCATTTATTTATACATAGCTTCTTCTTTGACCAAGAAAATATCCTATAGAATAGGGCATTCACTCGGGTAATGGCCAGGTCCCCTACATTTACGGAAAATGAGTGTAAATGGATTCTTGGGACCATTTTTATTTTCTTCCATAGTACTCTTCATTTTTCCTCGACAATTCTTTACTTTATGTCCTTCTTTCCCACATGTAAATCATTTCATTATTCCATTGAGACACTTTCCTGGGTGTCTCCTTCCACATTTCTTGCGTGATGAAAATTTAGGATTCTTTTCTCCATGGTCTCCACTGCTGGAGCTCTTATCATTCACCACATTTCTATTCTTTGTTGAGTTTGGGAGTTGGTTAATATATATGTTGTTGATCATATTTTTGGAAAACTGATTTGGCATGAACACAATATCTTTTATGCCTATCAACATTCCATTTTGTTTCTCATTTCCACCACTTTTCCCACCTTGTAAATCATTCTCAAAGTTACTATGACTTCCTTGGAATGCAACCATTGACTAAAACCAGAAAGCATTGTGTGAGTAACAGTAGTCATAAAATCATTTAGAGAATATCATGACACCATATTCTTAATTTGAAACACCTTACGATTAACCAAGGTCATTTATTGTCATCTTATATTAAAATAATTCAAATCAGTTTGTAAATAAAATGTAAATTATCCTAAGAAAATCCCCTATGAGTGTCATAACCAAGAGTGAAAAAAGGCCCGTTGTCGTGCACCAGTTCCCATTCGAGTCTAGCTCAAAGCGGTGTTTTCGGGTTTTACGCCTCTTCCAGAGCCGGCTCTACCTTCTCGTATCCAGACAGGGATGTATTGATTGGAAAACTCACAAAATCGCTACAATACCAAAATTCTAGAAAGTTCTTCTATACTAATCATCAATGTCTATCTTAGGGCTACGTGCTCTAACCAGAGTTTATCTAAATCTAGCTTCCAAGGTTTTTACTAAACTTCTTCTGATACCAACTGTAACGCCCTGACCCCAGTTACCCAGAGTCGGTGCATTATTACGTATAATTGGTATGATCACAAAAGATCAAGTCTCGAAATAACGATTAGTTTAGTAGCCTTGGAATCACTAGATACATTCATAAGGTTTACATCTCATCATAAAGTGAAAAACTACAACACCATATTGTCTCCATTGAACACACTCATATCCTCATACTATCCCTACAGGTCATTCATAAAATACTTCTTCACATACTGGGAGAAATAAAACAAAGAAAGGGGTGAGCTCAGATGCTCAGTAAGGATAACAACATAGCAGAAACTTTCATAAATAAGCATAAACATTTAAGGCAATGTATAACTAAAAAAACCTTTTAAACATGAACTTCAGCATAATATGGAAAAGATAAAATGAAATAATTCCATTTACTTATTCACATGGATATTATACTAGTCTAATAATCACATGAAATATCAATAACCACTTTCATAATAATGGAATACATAATGTCAGACTATCATAACCACATAGTCAGGGCATCGTGCAAAGACTACAAATAATATTTTGTCAAGGCCTTGTGCCAAGACACTAGTTTGTTTCATGAGACCTACCGATGCATCAAGGATCTATAGAGGACTCCACCCATCACTTACTAAGTCCAATTCATTCCTCATATTAAAAAGTTGAAACATAATCTGAACATTCGTATTAAAACGAGCATACGAAATGTCAATATTTTAACAAGAAACCATGAATGGTATAAAAATAGCACATCCACAGTAAAGTATAACTCATTCAATAAAATATGGAAGATTTTATTATAATAGATCAACCTCAATAGAGAATAATGAATGATATTTACATAGATGAAAATAACCATCAAAACTATTTGAGAGAAATATCCCCATTTTTCTTGAAAACATTTAGAAGTCTCACTATTTATCAAGAATCTGTTTAAAATAGATTTTTGAATCAAAGTGTCCCATACCACTTTGAAACTTTTAACATGAATTTTAATTTTAAAACTTTAATGTCCATATGAATAAATCCTTAAAACCATTTTTAAAACATGGACATTGATGAGAAAGATTTAGAATAATAAATCTTTAAAACATTTTAATATGATATTTTAGTTAGAGTTCCTAACCAAAAGAGAGACAATTGAATACAAATAATTGAGGTAATAAAAACTTTTTAATATCATGAGAATAAAATTATTCATGATATACTATGTCAAAGTACATTATATACACCATATAAAATTGATTTGGTGTATAACAACAAAGGAGTCTTAATGGAATGTAAATTGAGATGAAATATCTTACAAAGACCGTATACTTAGGTTAAGGATAAATCAATGACATAATTATGTCTGACAAATATAAATACACTCAATATTATTGGATATTAAGTGTAAATCAATTAGAGGACATTCACACATATTCTTGTAAAAACAACACCAATGAATTGGATATTTAACTCAATAAATAGAGATTGAGTTAAAATTACTCTTATCAAGTTCATATCGATGACTTGAGAATCTATCAATGGAGTGATTATGTGCATAAAAGGTATATCCACATAAAGGGGAGTGGAAATTATGACATAAGCAAATGAATAGTGATTCCACACATAATCTTGGAGTAAAATACTCAATGAAGTATGCGTAAAGCTGAATGAGTGGAAATTGAAATTTAAAATTCCCTTATCGATTTGGTAACTTATGAAACATACAACCATGAAAGAAGGATCATAAAATAATGATGTAAATATCTATAAATTAATGTATATTACACAATGAATACAATCATGGGCAGTACACATACCAGATGCAATAAATAAGTGGTGAACAATTGAAATCTCACGAAATTAAAAGTGAGATAAGAAACCCCTTACTTTGTACCTTTTACTTGGTCGAGGGTAGTTTAACCTCATGTATAATGGAGAAATAATTTTTATTGAATTATACAAGAATCATATGATATCATATATGATCTTTTAACATTGATTTGTTGATAATATCTTAGTATTATCGTCGTTTCGGGTGTTAACAGATTCATTTTCCTTTATATTCTTTGTTATGTTAGCCATATTTGTTATGGATGGGATGCATATTATTCAAATAAATAATTATATCATGTCTATAAAAATTATTTTTAATCATAAAATGAAATTTTTTCTTGAATGGATATGACGGGGAATGAATTTAATCGCGTTCATGGAGACGGTAATCCGTACATACGCACGAGCGACAATATCATTTTTTTATATTAAAATAATATATAACTGGATGGTATATAATATATACAGAATCATTATCATGTTATATTTATTATTTATATGAGTTAAACATCATTATTATACCCATCCAAATAATAATATATTGAATAACAATTACACCACGACGTGGAGACGGTAGGCCGTACGTACGCACGTATGGTGACATGTCATTAAAAGGATGGATAGAATACTGAATAATGCTGTACCATATTTATAATAACATAACATTATATATATAATATACAAGTGTTATTATTTTATAATGTAAATAACAAAGAAAGAAGAAGTGGAAGAAGAAAGAAACTTGAAAGAGGGTGGTGAAATCCTTACCTCTTCTTCAGATTCTTCCTTTTGATTTGATCAAAAGGGATCCTTAAGTTGGATTTATGACCAAAGGAGGGACTCTAGAATTAATTGAAGGAATTTTAGAGTATATCTGGGTAGGTGTTGGCCGAACCAAAAGGATTTTAAGGTATGAAGAATTGGTTAGAAGTGGTGTCCTTTTATAAGGGGGAGGAGGGGCTCTTTAGAAAAAACACAAAGATTTATTTTATAATAAATTCATATTCGGTTTCTAATGGCTCAAATGTGAATTATTTAAAGGTTAAGGTGGTTATGGGTAGAAAAAAACTCAACCAATAGGTTTTAGACAGGTTTGGGTCACTTTATTAACCTTATATTTTAGTTTTAACTCTTAGTTAATTAGTTTGACATTTACCATGTCTCTTTGTATTTTTATATTATATAGTTAATAAACTTACTATATACATACAAGAGACCTCAAAGTATTCCATTAATGATACACCTATCATTATATAATTCCTTTGGCCGAACCTTATATTTTTAGGAATAGAATATCAATTAATAATAAAATATTTGTTTTAAAAACTCATTTATGTCAATTTTGACACTATTTAATAATTGATTTTTGGTAAAGTATTAACAACTTTATTAATTAGAACCAAATTCATTTAAGAAATTATAACATGTCATATTAACCAATACTTTTTTTATTCCATCAAAACTTTCAAATTATATTTATTTTAACATTTATAATACTAATTATTTGATTATTTCATTAATAAGGAAAATACTGCATCATTGTTGTGTCATAAATAAATTTAATTATCCAACGTCTAAAAATTATAAATAAAATACCATTATATAGGAAATCTTTTTATTTTTCTAATTAATACTTATAGTCTAAAATATAACATATATAACCCTATGTAAAAATTGTTTTTCTAAACAATATATGCTTATGTCATTTTTGTATTTACTTTAGCTTAATTAATATAAAGTGTCATTATCACTTACAAGTGGATCCATGGGGTCCAAAAATAGACCCAAAGATTCCCATGGTCGGACATGTATCAACAAATAGGGCTAGGACAAGTTTTAGGGTAATTTATTATTATTATAAAATTATTTTTTACCCTTACTTACCAGATTTACCCTTTAACTATGGTAAATAAAATATTTACCGAAGTAATTATTCAAAATCTATAAAAATAAAAGTGACCAATTTATACAATTTGGACCTCATGATTATAAATATGGAATCCATTTTTCTAAATTCAAAACACAGAAGTGGTAGAAATTAATTTAAAATTAATTCCCGTGGTCAAAACAAAAAGCGTGTTTTTAAGAAATAATAACTATCAAAAGATTGACACTTGTTTATGTCCGGTTTAAATGTAAAATTACGTCCAATTAAAAAAATTGTATTAAATGGTAAAACTATATTCAAAATATACTTTAAAACCACTCAAATTCATAATTTATCACTATCAATTATTTTTATTAAAATAGTTGTTTTTAATTAAAATTTAGTAATTTTCACTATTCATCAAAATATGAAAGTTATCAGAAATGTACCAAAAATTAACCGTAAGATAATTTCGATATTACAATTCCAAAAATTAAGTCCATTTTGAAAGATAAAATGTATAAAATTTCAAAAAGTGGTTATTACTATTCATAACGACTAGTTTGATTGGTTGTGGTTTGTGCTAGAACTCGAAGTTGCGTACAACACATGCTACTGTATTATTCAAAGAGAAGAGTAACATGGAAGCTTGGGGTGTTACATTATCCCCTACTTTAATAAATTGTGTCATCGCAGTTTTTAAAATTGGGCTTGGGAATATAATGGAAAGTCCCACATCAGAAAAAATAGTCAATAAAACTGTCACTTTAAAAGAAAGAAAGAGAAGTACAAAGGTCACCCGAGATAACCTATACTAGGATTCCATGTAGAAAAACATGGATATGGATGATAAAATAAGTTTCAAGTTCTGATGGAGAGGGATAGAAAACATGATCAGGAGAAAGTTAACAACAAGAAAACCACAAGCTTGTGATGGGACAAACAGTCATTAATTTCTCAGTAGTAAAAGTAAACGAACAACATTTTTTTTAAGTTACATTACATAAAGATGAGGAATTAATTTCTGAGATTGAATAAGAACATAAAGAGATATACTTACTTTTTAAGTAAAGTTTCATTCTTTAATAAATTTCTATTACTAACTCATTTTTTATCTATGAGTATTCCAAAAGACTTGGTCACACTATAAGAGCAAGAATAAACTTCTATAGAATCACATGATCCACAAAGGATAAACTATACACTTACCTTGAATTTAGAGATTAATCAAAACCAAAATGGTTAGTACAAGATCTGATGATCCCCCAAAAGGATATTCCTTTAGAGAAAGAAACACTAATCTTATTTTCTAAAATTAAACCTACAATACCCCAAAGTTAAATGAATACCATTAAATAAACGATTGCCCTTAAAATCCTTCAATATAATCCAAACTAATATTTAAACCCAAAACTTAGAAGAATTTGGTTATGTAGTCTTCCACGTTAAATTGTATCTCCAAATGACATCAACTACTCTTAAAGTCACATACTTAAAATTAATTAACATAATCACATATTTTCTATTATAGGTCAATAATTTCCATAAATAACCAAAATCACTATAAATACACAATAAAAACATAGATAAAAATCTACCATTACTCCTCAAATTAAATACCATAGTATTCTAATTTCCATGGGCATATAGTGTTCCCAACAAAGCGAACGTCTTCCAAAATAACATTTATTACTTAATCACCAAATCATTTTCCTATACTAAGGGTATTAATTTGATAAGACATAAGATCCCAAATCAAATTATTTTTGATCAATAAAATCATTTAACTAAAAATAATTAGTCACACTAACCAGGGAATTTACGTAGTCTAGTGGTAGGCAATAAATCCCAATCGCACTTTGGTTGTGGGTTCGATTCCCACAGCTTTGTCCGACGCGCCAGGTTTTCACAGGGTCTGCGTGTTGTCCTTTTTCAAAAACTATATTTTATAACATTACCAAAATGAGATAAATTCCTCAAAATAACCATAACATAATTTAACCATAAATGTTATCTCATACCTTGCATTTTCATCCCAAAATATAATAACTTGTAATTTCCTCAAACCCAAAGATCATATAAAACCAAATGGTTATTTATAACTATATCCATAAGACAAATGATAAGTCTTACTCAAATATCATTCTCACATGGAAATCTGTAAGGTTACAAATACAAGAGAAAATTATTCCAAAGTAATCCCATCAACAAGGAGCACTAATACTTTTAAACATTTTTCTAACCATTTATTTCCACATAGCTTCTTCTTTGACCAAGAAAATATCCTATAGAATAGGGCATTCACTCGGGTAATGAACAGGTCCCCTATATTTATGGAAAATGACTGTAAATGGATTCTTGGGACCATTTTTATTTTCTTCCATAGTACTCTTCATTTTTCCTCAGCAATTCAATACTTTATGTCCTTCTTTCCCACACGTAAAGCATTTCTTTGTTCCATTGAGACACTTTCCTGGGTGTCTCCTTCCACATTTTCTACATGATGGAAATTGAGGATTCTTTTCTCCATGGTCTCCACTGCTAGAGCTCTTATCATTCACCACCTTCCTCTTCTTTGTTGAGTCTGGGAGTTGGTTAATATATATGTTGTTGATCATATTTTTGGAAAACTGATTTGGCATGAACACGATATCTTTTACACCTATCAAAATTCCATTTTTTTGTTCATTTCCACCACCTTTCCCACCTTTTACATCATTATAAAAGTTACTATGACTTCCTTGGAATCCAGCCATTGACTGAAACTAGAAAGCATTGTGTGAGTAACAGTAGTCATAAAATCATTTAGAGAATATCATGACACCATATTCTTAATTTGAAACACCTTAGGATTAACCAAGGTCATTTATTCTCATATTGTATTAAAATAATTCAAATTGGTTTATAAAGAAAATGTAAATTATCCTAAGCATATCCCCCAGGAGTTTCTTAACCAAGAGTGCAGCAAGGACTGTTGTCGTGCACCAGTTCCCGTTCGAGTCTAGATCGAAGCGCTGTTTCTGGGTTTTACCCCTAGGTACATCTCTGCCAGAGCTGCCTCTACCTACTCGTATCCAGATATGGTTGTATTGTTTGGAAAACTCACAAAATCTCTATAATACCAAAATTATAGGAAGTTCTTCTATACTAATACTCAATTTCTATCTTAGCGATATGTGATCTTATCAGTGTTTATCTAAATCTAGCTTCCAAGGTTTGTAATAAACTTCCTCTAATACCAACTATAATGCCCTGACCCCAGTTACCCAAAGTCAGTGCATTATTATGTATAATTGGAATGATCACAAAAGATCAAGTCTCGAAAGACCGATTAGTTTAGTAGCCTTGGAATCACTAGATACATTCTTAAGGTTTACATCACATCATAAAGTGAAAAAATACAACAAAATATTGTCTCCATTGAACACAATCATATCCTCATACTATCCCTACAGGTCATTCATAAAATACTTCTTCACATAATGGGAAAAATAAAACATATACAGGGGTGAGCTCAGATGCTCAGTAAGGATAACAATATAGAACAAACTTTCATAAATAAGCATAAACATTTAAGGCAATGTATAACTAAAACAAAAGCCTTTAAAACTTGAAATTCAACATAATATGGAAAAGATAAAATGAAATAATTCCATTTAATTATTCACATGGATGTTCTACCAAAATACCTTTAATTCAAAGTCAAATATGTAATCTTTGATCTGAGAATTGAGTTTGATATTTCTATGACACTTATTCTGTAACACCCTGACACTAGTTACCTAGAGTCAGTGAATTATTACGTATCATTGGCATGATCACAAAAGATCAAGTATCGAAATACTGATTAGTTTAGTATCCTTGGAATCACTAGATACATTCATAAGGTTTACATCACATCATAAAGTGAAAAACTACAACAAAATCTTGTCTCCATTGACCACACTCATATCCTCATAATATCCCTACAGGTCATTCATAAAATACTTCTTCACATCCTAGAAAAAATAAAACATAGAAAGGGGTGATCTCAGATGCTCAGTAAGGATAACAATATAGAACAAACTTTCATAAATAAGCATAAACATTTAAGGCAATGTATAACTAAAACAAAAGCCTTTTAAACTTGAAATTCAACATAATATGGAAAAGATAAAATGAAATAATTCCATTTAATTATTCACATGGATGTTCTACTAGTTGAATAATCACATTCAATATCAATAACCACTTTCATAATAATGGAATACATAATGCCAGACTATCATAACAACATAGTCAAGGCCTCGTGCCAAGACTACAAATAAGATTTTGTCAAGGCCTTGTGCCAAGACACTAGTTAGTATCATGAGACCTACCGATGAATCGAGGAGCTATAGAGGGCTCCAATCGTCACTTACTAAGTCCAATTCATTCCTCATATGAAAAGGTTGAAACATAATCTGAACATTCATATTAAAACCAGCATACGAAATGTCAATATGTTAACCACAAACCATGAATGGTATAAAAATAGCACATCCACAGTAAAGCATAACTCATTCAATACAATATGGAAGATTTTATTATAATAGATCAACCTCAATAGATCATAATGAATGATATTGACATAGTTGAAAATAATCATCAAAACTATTTGAGAGAAATATCCCCCTTCTTCTTGAAAACATTTAAAAGTCCCACTATTTATCAAGAATCCATTTAAAATAGATTTTTGAATCAAAGTGTCCCATACCACTTTGAAACTTTTAGCATGAATTTTAATTTTAAAACTTTAATGTCCATATGAATAAATCCTTAAAACCATTTTTAAAACATGGACATTAATGAGAAAGATTTAGAATAATAAATCTTTAAAACATTTTAATATGATATTTTAGTCAGAGTTCCTAACCAAAAGAGAGAAACTTGAATACAAATAATTGAGGTAATAAAAACTTTTTAATATCATGAGAATAAAATGATTCATGATATACTATGTCAAAGTACATTATATACACCATATAAAAGTGATTTGGTGTATAACAACAAAGGAGTCTCAATGGAATGTAAATTGAGATGAAATATCTTACAAAGACCATATCTTTAGGTTAAGGATAAATCAACGACATAATTATGTGTGACAAATATAAATACACTCAATACGATTGGATATTCAGTGTAAATCAATCAGAGGACATTCACACATATTCTTGTAAAAACAACACCAATGAATTGGATATTTAACTCAATAAATAGTGATTGAGTTAAAATTACTCTTACCAAGTTCATATCGATGACTTGAGAATATATAAATGGATTGATTATGTGTATCAAAAGTATATCCACAGAAAGGGGAATGGAAATTATGACATAATGAAAATGAATAGTGATTCCACATATAATCTTGGAGTAAAATAATCAATGAAGTATACGTTAAGCCGAATGAGTGGAAATTGAAATTTCAAATTCCCTTATCGATTTGGTAAGTTAAAAAACATACACCAATGAAAGAAGGATCATAAAATGATGATGTAAATATCCATAAATTAAATTATATTACACAATGAATACAATCATGAGCAGTACACATACCACATGCAATAAATAAGTGGTGAATAATTGAAATTTCACGAAATTAAAAGTGAGATAAGAAACCCCTTAATTTGTACTTTTTGCATGGAATAGGGTAGGTAAACCACCTGTATAATAAAAAAATAATTTTTATTTAATTATAAAAGAATCATATGGTATCATATATGATCTTTTAACATTTATTTGTTGATAATATCTTAGTATTATCGTCGTTTCGGGTGTTAACAAATTCATTTTCCTTTATATTCTTTGTTATGTGAGCCATATTTGTTATGGATGATATGTATCTTATTCATATACATAATTATATCATTTATCTAAACATTATTTTTAATCATCAAAGGAAATTTATTTTTGAATGGATATGATGGGGAATGAATTTCATTGCATTCGTGGAGACGGTAATCCGTACGTACGCACGTGCGACAATATCATTTTTTTGATATTAAAATAATATATAACTGGATGGTATATCATATATACAGAATAATTATCATGTTATATTTATTATTTACATGAGTTACACATCATTATTATACCCATCTAAATAATAATATATTGAATAACAATTACACCATGATGTGGAGACGGTAGGCCGTACGTACGCACATATGGTGACATGTCATTCAAAGGATGGATAGAATACTGAATATGGTTGTACCATATTTATACTAACATCATATTATATATATAAGATACTGGATTTATTATTTTAGAATGGAAATAACAAATAAAGAAGAAGTGGAAGAAGAAAAAAACTTGAAAGAGGGTGGTGAAATCCTTACCTCTTCTTCAGGTTCTTCCTTTTGATTTGATCAAAAGTGCTCCTTAAGTTGGATTTATGACCATAGGAGGGACTCTATAATTAATTTAGGAATGTTTAGAGGATATTTGGTCAGGTTTTGTCTAAAAAAAAATGCTTTTAAGGTATGAATAATTGGTTATAAGTGGTGTCCTTTTATAAGGGGGAGGAGGGGCTCTTTTGAAAAAACTTAAAGTATTATTTTATAATAAATTAATATTAGGTTTATAATGGATAAAAAGTGTATTATTTAAAGTTTAAGGTGGGTATGGGTCTAAAAAAACTCAACCAATAGGTTTTAGACAGGTTTGGGTCACTTTATTAGCCTTATCATTTAGTTTTAACTCTTTGTTAATTAGTTTGACATTTACCATGTACCTCTGTATTTTTATATTATATAGTTAATAAACTCACTATATACATCCAAGAGACCTCCAAGTTGTCCATTAATGATACAACTATCATTATATAAGTCCTTTTTCTGAACCTTATATTTTTAGGAATATAATATCAATTAATAATATAATATTTGTTTTAAAAACTCATTTATGTCAATTTTGAAACTATTTAATCATTGATTTTTGTTAAAGTCTTAAAAACTTTATTAATTAAAAAAAAATTAATTTAAGAAATCCTAACATGTCATATTAACCAATAAATTTTTTTTATGTCATCAAAACTTTCAAATTATATTTATTTTATCATTTATAATACTAATTATTTGATTCTTTCATTAATAAGGAAAATACTGCATCATTGTTGTGTCATAAATAAATTTAATTATTAAATTTATAAAAATTATAAATAAAATACCATTATGTAAGAAATATTTTTATATTTCTAATGAATATTTATAGTTGAAAATATAACATATATAACCCTATGTAAAAATTAGTTTTCTAAAAGATATATGCTTGTGTCATTTTTGTGTTTACTTTAACTTAATTAACGAATAGGGTTAGGACACGTTTTAGGGTAATTTATTATTATTATAATATTATTTTTTTACCCTTATTTACCGGATTTACCCTTTAACCATGGTAAATAAAATATTTACCGAAGTAATTATTCAAAATGTCTAGAAATAAAAGTGACCAATTTACAAAATTTTTAACTCCTGATTCTAAATATGCAATCTATTTTTCTAAATTCAAAACTCAGAAGTGGCAGAAATTAATTTAAAATTAATTCCCGTTGTCAAAACAAAAAGCGCGTTTTTAAGAAATAATAACTACCAAAAGATTAACACTTGTTTATGTCTGTTTTAAATGAGAAATTGCGTCTAATGACCAAAATTTTATTAAATGGTAAAAATATATTCTAAATATACTTTAAAACCACTCAAATTCATAATTTATCTCTATTAATTATATCGATTAGAAAAGTTGTTTTTAATTAAAATTTAGTAATTTTCACTATTCATCAAAATATGAAAGTTATCAGAAATGTACCAAAAATTTAGCATAAGATAATTTCAATATTCCAATTCGAAAAATGAAGTCCATTTTGAAAGATAAATGTATAAAATTTCAAAAATTGGGTATTAATATTCATAACGGCTGGTTTGATTGGTTGTGGTTTGTGCTAGAACTCGAAGTTGCGTACAACACATGCTACTGTATTATTCAAAGAGAAGCATACCGTGGAAGCTTGGGGTGTTACATATTATCACTTCTAAATACTCTTGAAAGGTAAAAATGAAGGGATATAGGTCATATTCACCATATCCCATGTGTTAATGAGTTTTAACGGAGATGATATTTAATTATAGAAAAATTATTCATTATAGGTCAATTAATTTCAACATTGTCAAGTTCCCTTGAGATACAAAAGGGTTTAATGCATCCTTGGAATAAAACCTCCTAATACTATTTGGGTAATGATATTACTATATGGAATTATGCTAATGTAATATCAGCATGATAGAGCATGACTAGATAACCATAATCCTTGAACCCACGGGGGATTCAAAGGTCCTAAAAAAAGAGTCTATAAGATATTTTGAGATGTTAGGATAATCTGTGATTGAATGTTTGGTTGGGATGATAGATAAAAACATAAAGATATAATAAATTTGAACCAAGGTATAACACTTCATAATTTTGGGTTATACCTTATCCCAAGGATTGGATTATAAGGCACTGGGTGATAACATATATTTTGATTGGTTAGGACACAAATGAATGTTTTTTTCTAGTGGGTTAAGCTAAACTAGCCTTCCCATGAGACTAAACTGATTAGAATGTTTCACACCATCCAATATATTTTACAATGAAATTGGAATTGAATAAATACTAAGGGATTCTATAGTTTCTCTATATTATTTATTGGATTATAGAAAAATTATCCTTCTAATATCATTTTAACATTTAATATTGAATGTAATGTGGCTTGAATAATTTTATCTACCCCAACCATGTCTTCCTTGGTTCCCATGTCTTTTATAGCCTCTTATTCTGGTTCCCAAATTATGGGTGGTTTACTAGGATTAATATGTGTATAATTTTTTAAATAATGGATACATTAGGTGAATAAAATTAACATATCTGAAAAGTGACTCTTCATTTAATGAAGGTTTTATTTGATAGGGTGGTGTCCATGATTTGAATTGAGGGGGAAGAAAATACAAGAGAATTTGAACTACTTTGGTAGTTAGCTAAAAAACCTCTCTAGAAAATAATCCTACTTTTACCATTATCCATATATATTAAGGATAGAGTCAAGGGTGATTATATAGATGGTTTAGTGTTTATTTTGGGACACAACTAGTTGAATTTATTGTTATCTGAGGAGAATATGTCCCTGATAAACTATTTTTTAACTCATCTTATCATCAAACATTGGTTTATGTCTAGTTAAGAACTCATACCACTCATCTTCATCCTCTGGAATTAAGTTGAAACATATGTGACTTATGTTGAAGGATTTCCTAGTTTCATCGATCCATAATAAAATATTTTATAGAGAATGACATTAAAATGAATAAACCTTCAATATAATTCCCCTTAATCAGGTGGAAAAGGAAATATCCAATATGATCACTGAGGTCGATTCCATATTTTATTTTCAGCTCAATAAGTGTTATGAGATTATTTTCATTGATTGAGATGAAATTTCCTAGATATTTCTATCATTGAAAAGATTAGGTTTAATGTAGACAATCCTTATATAATGGGGAACATTTATTTTTTATCACCACCATAATAGGGAGGTTTTACTTCAGTGGTCACTCTATGGGGGGTGTTGGGTGATATGAAGTTTGGATAGGTGTATGAGATCTTTTCAGCATTACTTTAATCCTGATAGTGTATGTTTATGGTTTTATAGACCTTTTTCCTCCATGTACCTAATGTAGATAGATATTTTTCTTTCGTTCGCTAAATGGATTCCACTAGATTTATTCCATGGTGAAAAGCATTATAAACCTACCTAGGAATGGAAATAGTATTAATAATGTCTATATTACATAAACTATATTCTCTAAAAAAATCTCTAATAATTGATCTTATGAGAGATAAATATTTATATAATTTGTCAAACCTCTCCATCTAGTGATGAATTTTGAGACCATATCAATTTAGTGTTATTTACACATCTAGATGAAAATTATTTTTATATTATTTAGAATAGAGATAAATTGATAATGGTAATATAAATGAATATATTCCTAACATACAATGGAAAAACCTAGAAACAATTTTTTAAAACAAATAGTTGAATCCATCAAGATGTTTTAAAATTTATAAGAGATTTTTCAATAAATTATTATCATGTGTGCCTATAATAGTGCTGCACTGAGACATAAAATGTGGCCAGTGATACTAAAGATATATCTTACAATTGATGGATGGAAATTTTGGATTTCATAGATTTGGTGGATTAAGAGTGATGAACACTCATTAAGGGTATGGTTTCCTCTTCAGATGCATTGGGGAATGTCTTCCTCTTATGGGTTCCTTTCTGGGGTTAAGAGACTTAATGAAGTTGATGAGATTTAGAAGAAATATTTTCTCTGTAAAGAATTGAACGTGGGAAGAGAGATAAGATTTATGTTTTATCAATATATATATATGTGTATATATATATATGAAGTTTAATCCCTATTCAGTCAGAATATATGGACCTTTCCTATAAAGAGGGTAGTTTTTATTATAATAGAGGAAAATCTTATTATTCATCAACCATGGGGTTCGTATAAACATGTTATCTAGATCTAGAGCCAACTTGGTGGTTATAATATACTTTTGTTGTATGAGTAATCCATTCCTAGTGAGTGGAAGTAGAAACATTCTCTTCATATTGGATATAATTATCTATAAGAATATTTCAATGGAATAATTCAACATTGAGTCATTTCACATTGACAATCTCAGCCTCACACTTCATTGGTAAATATTCAGAAGATATTAATTGAACCACTTTAAATTGATCAGGGGATATTACCATGAAATTCCATTATATTTTTATAATTCATGTCGAGTTGGTGAAGATTAAATATTTAGAATATTATGGTTGTTGTCCATTCTTTGATTTCCGACATGTATTCCTTTAAAATATGTTTTTGTGCAATCTATATATCCAAAAAATATTTTTTTTCATTACATGACTTAGTGTCTGTGTATCACCTTTTATCCTCAGATGTATTAACATTGTTTCCATTCATCGATGCATATCATTCATCAAGAATCACTTCATCATCATATGAGTTATAGAGTGAATCAGTATTCCACAAACTCTCATCAAAAGGAAGCTAAAGATTATCCTTTTTATCTAATAATTAAGGTGTTTGTTTTGTATTATTTCTTTTATGGTGACTAATCATATTTATTTGAAGTTCCCTTGATAGTGATTTTAAGATTCTGATCTTGAGGGAGTCCATAATTATCCTCAATGATTTTCCATGAATGATGAGGGTTGTCATGAAAAATAAGCAATAATGGGAGTGATGGTTGTTGGATATCACCACATATCTAAGAAAAGATTGAATTCAATGGTGGAGGTTGTAAAAATACCCCTATTTCTGAAGGATGGGGCTGACCTAATTTCATCTATAGCATATCCTAAACCCATTAAGGATTTTATGACCTTAGTGGTGGTGGTGTAGGTAAAAATTCCCCTAACCCTGCAAGATGTGGCTACTCAATGATGGATTCTATAGAAACTAAAAATCTAGTATTCCTAACATTGTATACATCCACTCATGCACTTGATAAGTAGAATTCATGTGTATAATTTGAACTACTCATAATTGGATGATTTCCTACTGTTGGGATCATCTCATTTCTTAGAGAAGATGTGTGTACACCATTTTTGGAGTATTTCTAAAGGAGCCTAACTATTACCCATTCCCTTTAGTTATAGATCATAATTCCTTTGAGATAGTATGATTTTATTGGATGAACTGTATGGAATATATAGTATTTAGGCATGAAATTTTTTCTGTATAAATAACATTATTGGATTCCCACTTTTGGGGACTCCTCTATCTCGAGGACTTGGTAATGTGAAATTATCCACATTCCCACATCCCATAATATATAAGGGGCATCATCAGTTACATATCAAAGTAACTTTAGGATAAATAGTCAAGTGTGATATAACTTCTTAAAGTGTTTCTCCAATCTCATGTTCCTAGATATATAGAATTCAGAAAATTCAATCTGAATCTTGTTTGCTATCTAGATATGTTTTTCATACTCCTAATAAGGTAGGTGCATGGCCTTTAGATGGTAAAGAGTTTCCCTCCCGATCTATTACAACCAAGGCACATACCGCTCCTCTATCACATTTTGGATTTCATATCGAAGAACACGAATGGTCCAAAAAATATTAAGATGTTATTATAATATAAATCTTCCAAATATTCATTTCATCATCATTATCTATGATGGAAAATTCATCGACTAGATTTGATAATCATGTTTGTTTTTCATATGTTTTATTTTGGTGGGGGTGTCCAAAATTAAAATTGGCAATTCTAGAGTATGTGATGGATGTGTGAGGTTTATAACATTACCATTTCTCCAATCCATCTATTGAATAAAATATAATATCACATATGGGTGTTGAGGTCATCGATATAACCGACCTCAATCCTTCGAGAGATGATCCATAAAAGTTCATTCGGGAAGTTTCTTTGAAAAGGGGATTAATCTCTTTGAATGATGAGATATAATCATGGGGAGGGAATTCATGGAGACTATGGACATAATTCCATAGGAAGGACCTTCATGGTTACCAATAAATGAGTTATCAAAGAGAGGACCAAAACACCTTGAGATTTTAGTATTAAATCTACTTTAAAAAAATACCATAATTAATATCATTTATCACCTATAAAAAACCATGATTATTTTTTTATTGAGATAAAATATAGAAATGAAAGTACATAAAACCATGTTATACATACCATGGTTAATTACATCCATTAATAGTGCATAAATTAAATGGGGATAGAAATAGAAATGAATAATATCATCAAAACTAAGAGATACACCATATTATCTTCACGCTTGAAAAATATAATTAAAATAACTGAACCATCAATGAATAAAAATATTATGAAATTATAAGTCATTATGAGGAATGATAAGTGTGACTGAATAATTGATAATAAAAATATTGAATTATGTATTTCTATATATTGGAATGAAATATTACCACTATAAACAATGTAATTGGAAATAAGGTTGCTCGAAACATGGCTACTGTAAATTTGGTCATTGGATATATGATTATTGGATATTATTGTATTCAATAGTTTTACTGATGTTGTGTTTTTAGTAAAAAAACTAAATAATACATATTTGAAATATTAAATAACAATACAAAAATATTATATACAATTAAAAAAATAATAAATTAAAATATTATTTATAAATAAATATATGATTCAAATAAAAATTCAAATAAATATTTAAAATTTAATTATTAGAATATAAATAATTATATTTTATTTTATTTTGGTTAAGATCTTTCATATAGATGGGATACATTTCAATGAATTATATTTCTAAAAGTGTGGTGTATAATTATCTTAATAAAATAAATTACAATTAATGAATGATTGTAATGATTTTATTTATAATATACCCAGTGAATTAAATAAAAATAATATCATATCTATTATAATGAAAATAATAATATGTAATCCATTTTTGGTAATAAATTTTTTTTAAAAAAATTGTTTTTATGAGTTCCGAGCACATAAATGAAAATAATTTTCAATTACTTATTTATATTTAATTTGATAAAATGGTAAATATTTTTGTAATCATCATGGTAAAATTATTTAATGCAGGTAGTTTCATTTTTCTTCAAAAAAATAATTTACCAAGATTTAAGTTAATTACCACAATAAAGGGGGTTATTTTCAAAGAATAATTTTCAAAAACAATGTACAATTTTTATTTAAATAAATTATGTTCATTTTTTTAATATTTACTTAATGTGATGTTGAAACATATATTTTAATTATAATTTAATTATAACATTATCAAAAACAATAATAAAAATTGTTAAAATATAAATTTTTTTTTTCTATAGAACATTTTTTTATATATCTTATGCTTTAATTGAAAATATAATTTTATTATATTTAAAAGTATAATTATATTAAATTAAGTCAAAATTAATATTCATAATTTTTAAATTAGGTATGTGGGGTAATATTATGTTTTTTTAAAATAATCACCATGGTAAACAATTAATCAAGGCCAATAAGGATTAAAATGGTTAACTTAAGTAGATTTAGTTTTTTTAAGATTGCATGACTCATAAAACTTCAATAAGAATTATTTTATTTTTTAACATCATACTCGCTTATTTATATAAAATTTCATAAACTAAATAACCTCAATATCTTACACTTTCATTCTTATCCCTTACCACCATTCAATTCCATGGAATGTCCTTCTTCATAAAAAATAAAAGGATCGCACTTAAAACCACTTAAAGAATATTATATACATATAAATTTACATGAATACCAACCTATTTTACCTCTTATATAATCCATATACACGTTTTTCAACCCCTTTATCTATTAATAATATATTTGTTCTCCATTTTCATTAGACCCTTCAACAAAGATTAGAACTCTCAATGTGAGTATTACCCACTCTATATCATTATCTTCTCAATATTACCCATAAAATATATTCAAAACATATTATAACTAGTCCAACATAATTATTTAAATATAATTATTATACTAAATTGTCATTATATTTACATAAAAACCATTATCAACCTCCATATAAACAATTCAAAAAATGAAAATATCGCACCTGTTATGTGTAAACTACCACCACCATGAACTATTTGTTCCATATTTTATAACAAAAATAAATGGATGATTAAAAATGGTTATTTCAATAATTAATATTATATTTATTATTTTATTATTTTTATAGAAATATAAATAAATATCAACCTTATTTGCATTCCATGGAAAATGAAAATGTCATTTGTTTGTATTTGAGGACTACCACCTCCACAGAACGATATGTTATATTTTCATCACCACCCTACATGGATGGTTATAAAATATATTTTATGAATAGACATGAAATTAAGGAATAATATATTTCTTTAACATGTTTATGAAATAATTAAACAAAAATTAACAATCAGTATGCTGTAATCCGTTTATATCATTAAATTACCTGAAACTCGTTCAACATGTATCCCATTATTTAAAACCATGACTATATATTACATCAAATAAATATAAAGATGTATAAATCATGGAAACATAATCGTAAATACATTATATAATCTAGTAATTATTAAACTAGTATCAATTATTGGGGTTTGACATTGCAATTATGAAATATGTGTGAAATGATTGAAATTACCAATGTGAGATAGTGAAAATAAAAGATAACTAATAAATATTAAAATACATTATTATGATTTATGTGTATATAGGGTAATAAAAATGAATAAAGTTATTATATAGGTAATGATTATGGGTATGTTTATTATACATAAGGTTAAGTAGAATCTTTTGAAATTGAGAGTAATAAGAAAAGGGTTTCATCTAAATTTCCCTTTATTGAATCATATTTTGATATTATGGAACCAATATTATTTTGTATGTTGTAATTAATTACCTATTTGTACTTAATTTTTATTATTAAATATAATTTCATTTTATAAACCATTAGTTTTAGGAATACCTTAGAAATAGCGTATTTATAATCTTTTTACTAAATTCATATGGGTGTTTTTAACTAAATATACTTTTATAGAATTACAATGTTTCCTATTGAAATATATTTTTATTTTTTATTTTCATTATACCCTATGATTTTATTAAATTTTATTTAGCCATTTGATTTTGGATATTTAATTTTCTATAACATAAACCCATTTTATAATGTTTATTACTTAAAAAATTATGATATTCATAATGTATTCTCATTTCAGGTTCATTCTTTGAGACATAGTCCATATTCACCACTTGTTTCTTTTTATGTGGTGTGTATAATACCCAATGAATTCCTTTTGTCATAAAATTATTGAAAATAAAAGTATATTAAAATTCATCGTAATTTATCATTTAAGGTATTTTTATTAAATTTTTACTAAATAAGTAATGGTTTCATTCCAATCTCATTTTCAAATTGAGATTGTTATGATTGAATTTCAATCTGAGTAAACTTTTTGTGAAATTTATCACCAAAACCGAAGAAATTTTTTTATCCTGTTATTATTCTTGAGTTTTTACATATCCACATTCAATTTAATTTTCAATTGGTAAATAATTTACCCAATGTGTTTCGTGAAATATAACTAAACTGAACACGTATTTTCATTTGAGAATATTCCTCCAATATTTCCATATTCATGGAATTATTCTATCAATGTACTTATCTTTGATCTACAAAATAATTATGGTTATTTTAATAATTTTAATATTTTTTAACGATATTGAATATAATCATTTACTATTTTTTTCATGGGTTGATTTTGATAATAGTGAAAAAGATTATATTTTTAATTTTTACCATGTAAAAGCATTCATTTAAGATCATTTTTATTTATAAGGATTATTTTTTATTTCTAGAAATAATTTAAAAATAATATTTATTCTTAATGGTTTTGAAAAGAAGATAATAATTCCTTCTTATTTTTCGATAAGATTTATCAAGTAATCATAAATGTTTTTTTTCATATATGTCAACATCCTTTAATGTTACTTATTTTACAGTTGGGATATATTATTATCCTACCAATAGTCTTTTTCCTAAGATGGATTATGAAATGTTCTATAGAAGTTTTCATGAAATCGATATCTTTTCAATTGGTTAATTAAGTGATGTTTAAATATGACAATTTTAATGTTAATGTGGAACACATTTATATGGTTTTCATCATGTTATGAGTGGGCCTAAAATTATATTTCCCAAAAATACATTGGGTAATGTTTTATACCTCATGAGATAATTATGGGAATTGGGTCTTGATTCTTTCTACACTTTGGAAATATTGATGTTATGTATACTTTACTATGTAAGGTAAATATAAATTTATTTCTTCTCTAATATTTTATGTGAATCTAATAGTACTACCTTATAAAACTAGTTTTGGGAAATTGGTAGTGATTCCACCGCCACTATTTTATGATATCTATGTTTATGTTTTCACTACACTCAAATGTTTTGTATGATAATCATGATATGGTGGCTTATATCATTTCTTATTACCATATAATAGATTATTATCTCTTAATGTGATGTTCTTGGACATTTATTACGTTCTCATACCTGCATGATTATCTTATAATCACTTATGATATTCAATTTTTATCTCTTATGTTTACCCTTATTGAGAATTTAAGCTCATCGGTTTATTTTTTTATCCCCAAGGTTATAAAGAAAATTATACCTTATGATAATTATAAGAGGGGGTCTATATGGGTATGTTTATGAATTAATATTCAGATTTTTTAAATTATTTATTTATAGTTAATCCTGATTGAATGTAAACTGTTATCTATTGGGGTTGTGTGATGATTCATGAGATGAAATGATTATTCATATGAAATAATTGAATAATTATGTTTATTAATATCAGGTCACCTAAAATCATATCAAATAATGGTTTAGTTATTTTTAGATATTAGTTTATTTATTTTGGGGAATTAAAACTTGAAAAAAATAGTGAAACCCCCAAAGATAATCCTAACTGTATGAAAAGAACCTATTAATTTGGTATATTATAGAGGGTGTGGTTTACTAGAAAAGAAATATCTTTGAGGATTCAAATAAGTGGATGCAGGATATATAACAAATACACCTTTAGGTAATAACCTTGAAAATAATGGTTTTATATTGAATCAATTGTCATATAGTGGATGGTGAAAAGGCATAACTTCACAAATAGTTTGAAAATCCCCAGGTATATTCTTGGATTAATTCACATGATCTTTATAAAACATTATGATGGATGTGAATATATTTATCTTAGATAACCTAATAGGAAATAACCATAGATAACGAAGACTAAAACCTACAAATTCATATATTACATTATTCTCTTAATTTATGAGTTAATTTTTCTTTGATTGTAGTTTTAATTTGTGAATTGATTAATTATCTTATAACTAAACATAATTTAATATATATAATGGATAGATAAAGGAGAAAATATGTTAACAATGGATGTGATGTAAAATGAGGTGATTATCCCAATGAGAAACCAAATGTGATAGGAGTTGGAGGGAGGAATATTATGGTTATGTCTAACCAGAAATATTGAGTTATAATTAACCATTTTAACCATGTTTAATTTCCAAGCCCACAACATAAAAGAAAAACTGAGTATTATGAATTTTCAAGTGCTAAATACCATGAAGGAAAGAAGATTATGGTTTCTATGTGAAAACAATGTGGGACGAGGCACTGTGAGAAATGTATCAAAGGAACTAGAAAGTGTGAGATTTATTGTAATGTGGGTAATCAAGTATCCAACTTCTATGAAAAAATATAGAGTTTGGATTTCATGATAAGGAAAAATATTATTCTTAATATAACCCCACTAACAACTAAATGCTTAAAATTCATGGAGTTCATGAATTATGAAAATTGAAACACTAACCAAATGGAAAATAAAGATAATAAGGCATGAGATACTTCCAAGAGCAAGGGAATAAGGAAGAACCAATCCAATGACTATACATAAGGTAGATCATGAAAACCTGGGTACACTTATCATCCAATCCATATTTTTGGATGTATTATCTTGATGCTACTTTAATTCACTCTAGTATATATATGAAGTGTTTCATGTGCATCAAATCACCCTCATGATTTGATAATGGATTACTGGAGATAACATGTATGAACCCAACCTTTTATAGAGAAATATTAGGATTTTTTATATGTACTCATTTTAATTTTTTTTGATTAATTTTTGTTTGGGTTTTACCTTGTGTGGGTCTAAGGGAAATTTTGAAATCTTAGAAGAAAAAGGGGAACTGCACAGTTGGTGTATGGTTTTACCAAACCATGCGCCCAACCTAGATAAACATGTAAACCCCTACAAAGGGGGTTTTCATGGATGATACACCATTTTCCAAACTATATGTCATCATAGGTGTAATCATGATACACCCTTGGGAGCGGTTCATGGTTAATACACACAATTAGGGGAAAATGTGCACCCCAAGAATAAAATTGGGCTTAGAGATTTTAATCCCCCAAAAATTATTAAAAAAATTCCGTAACCCATGTCTAATTCCCCCAAACACCATTGATTGACCCGTAATAATTTTCTCTCATTTTTAGAGGCTCTTGGATGGATTTCATGCCCTTACAACCTATATTATTTGGGATTTGAAGTCCAAATTGAAGATCTACACCTCTCTCGATAAGAGGATCTAATCCCTTGTGGTTTCTTTCTTATTTTCTATCTATCCATAATATTTTGGAGGGATGTTATTCCAAATTTTATGGGATATAGATCTAGTTTTTTAGGATATAGATCTAGGATTATTTGATAGAGATATAGGATTTTTGGATCTTTATTCCTTTGATTAGGATTTATGTTCTCATTTTGGATCTCATTCTTCACCATTGTTCCTCTTTAATTGGGTATTTTTGGTGGGAAATCTCTCATCAATAAATTAAAGTAGGTGGTCTATTTTACAATTCCCAAAGTCATTCATTAAATTACATGTATTTTATTTTATTATTTATATTGGATGATTTGAAATTTAGTTTTTTAAATTTAATTAATTAATTTGGTAGATTAATTAATTAATGGAATGGGAAATTGGGGATATTTGGATTTTTGATTTTGATTAATTAATTGTGGAATTACATAAGAGAAATTATTGTGATTGTGAAATTGATTTAATTGGATTATTTATTTTTTGAATTAATTAATGCAATGGATGTAGTCAGTAAATTACCAAATTAATTGAATGTATTACTGTGATTAATTAATTATTTAATTAATTAACAGAATTTATGTAATCAATTAATTAATGTAATAATTGAAGGGATTACTATGATTAATCAATTGTATAATTAGATAATGGAATTAATCTGATTAATTAATTGTTGAATTATTTTATTAAATAATGTGAATATGAAAATTTTAAAATTGATTAATTACTTTTTGAATTAATTAATGTGTTGTTATGGTATATGTTTAAATGTGTGTGGGATATAGACTAGGGATCCAAATACCTATATGTGTTAAACGTGTGTGGGACAAGGAATGAGGCTTCAAATACCAATATTTGTTAAAAGTGTGTGGGATAGGGACTGAGGCCCCAAATACCCATATGTGTTAAATATGTGTGGGACAGTGACTGAGGCTCTAAATAACCATATGAGATACTGAGTATGGGACATGAGAAGAGACTCTAAATACCCATTTGATATTGAGGTGTGGGATAGGGATAGAGGCTCCAAATACCCATAGTGTGTTATAAAACAACATTTTATGCACATGAGTTGGAATAAAACTATGGTTCAAGTTGACTATGATAGGAATTGAGATGATTAATGATAATAATGTAACGCAATAATATGAAATTCCTTATGGATAGTTTAGACTAAATTATAGGTTGAAGTAGGTATTTAAGGTCAAATGTCCTTGGGAACCTGAGGATATTATGTTGTTAAATAAAGAGTATTTGAAAAAAAGTAAATAGTCTACTATATTTAATATATTTATTCTTAATAAAACTGCATAAACTGTTATTGACCAGATATTATATTTGATGTTGATGGTGGTGATCTAATAATTTTCAGTCAAACCCTACTTGGGCTACCCGATCGATACCCAAAATGATTTCTTAGTTGTAGGACAAGTTCTGTGAAAGGGTCATATGTTAGTGGTATGATTGGGTCAGATCATCAATGAATGAAGTAGACATGGTGTCATTACCCACATAGAGGAGTTTTCAATGTAATTATTTATTTTTTGTTTTTCATATTAACACTTGAAACGTACTTATCATGTCATATTAACTGTTTTAGTTTGGATATTGTATTTTCTATTTTGGATATTATGTGATACTAGTTCGGTATTGTTATTTTTTATACAATTTTGTTATTATTTTTTATTTCTTATATTGTGTTACTCTGATAAAGAGGGTGTAGTCTCCCCATGATCAAAATTAGAACCTCGATATTAGATGGAATCCACTAGCTTATGGGGGTGCGTTCTTTAGGTCATGTAGAAAAATTGCTCGGAGCACCAGTGTGTGGTACTCAGGTCGAGACATTAAAATATTTTATTAGAGGATGTTTTATTTTCTTCTCTATTGTATTAATATCTGGGAATGTTATATAGGTGAATTGAATGTGTTGGGCCTTGTCTAAGATCTCATGCATTGTAGTATTTCAACCATGTATGGGGGTAAAAGTTGAGTTCCCAAGGTGGGGTTTCTATTATTGATATGTTTTGTTACTGTTTAATGTTATTTCATCTTTAGTGACACACTTGTTATGTGATGTGATTATTGTTTGTGATATTTTCTAAGATTTATCTTGTTGACCAAAATTTCACGAAGGTTAATTTTTTATGAAACATTCTTGGAACTCAATATTTTTTTGATACATGCATAATTTAGGCACATAATGGAAAAAGGGTTTTGGGTACCTTATTGATCTTGATATTTTTTTCCTTACTTGTGTTATTGAAACTGAAAAAGGTTCCTAATATGGAATTGAAACTGAATAAATGATACAGAATGTGAATAAATGGGTGTATAATGTGAAACATAAATAATGAGACTGAGTTAACCTTTGTTAACCATGACATAGATGTAGGATTGGTAAAGGTATTGATAGTGCCTCAAATTTGACCATGTGGGTGGAAATGGGAGAAATGGATTGTTATATACTTATTGAGAATACCTCTGGTTAAATGTGTTAATGTTGTTCTATGAGTCCTAAGATGTGTGTTTCAAACTATATAGATATGACTCCATGATGATGATTGTTTAGAGGAAGATATAAGGACATGGATGGATATGTTCCTCTAGTGGTGGAACCTAGGGAACCGATACTACTGGGTTGGGATGTTGGAGTGTTGTTTTGAGTGAAATTTTCTTGGTTTATGAAATTCAAGGAAAGATACATAGGTAGGGTTGTGAAAATAATGTATGATCTGATTAGGGAGTTTTCATTTTATCACCCTTCATCATTCATTGGAGAGGATAGACCTGAGGCAGAAGATTTCTATTTTGAGTCCTTCCAGACTACACTTGACCACTTAGAGAATTCTACTAAGAAGTGGGTCATGTTGGCTACTTATTTATTGTGGGGATCAGAAAATAATTGGTGGGATATTTAGGACCAGACATGGTGGGAATATGGGATGGATTGGAATGAATTTTTAGAGATGTTCCTTGAATACATTTATCTAGAGATACCAATACTGGTGAGAGTAGAAGATTTTATACTTTTGACTCAGGGATGTATGTCTGTAATGGAAAATAATAGCAACTTTATATAATTTTAATGATTTTCTCTAGACCTATAAGGGTATTATAGAGATATTAAAAGGCATGTCTATGATGAGCATAAATATGATATTAAGTACCATGTTATCCTATTTATGTTTAATATGTTTTCTTAGGTGGTGGATTAGGATATCATAGCCGAGGGGAGCCTTAAGTAGGGTTCCAATATAATAAAGATTGTGGTTCCTTAATGATATGATGGTATTCCTTCTGAGGGTAGAAAGCATTTCTATGAGGATGTTTTCCAAGGGAATTATAGGAAGAGTAGCCAAGGGGAAGGATTAGTTACTCAGGATCATACCTGAGTTTTTTTCACTAGTGTGGTTGGCTAGGAAACATTTTTAAAATTGTCACTAACTACCAATAGAGTGATGAGATTGTGGAATGATTGGAAATCTATAGAGGTTCCGTAGGAAACTATGATAGATGAGTGTTTTTTCTCTCTAAGAACATGTGTTCTGGTTAGGAATCACTACTTCAGAGTGGTTTCAATTGGATTTATTTATAGAACTTGAAAAATCCAACCATTATTTATCCAAAGGGACCTTCTTTCCAAAGGCAAGAATTTTTTAGGTTTTGACCTACGATACATAAGAACATATAGTGGTCGAGAGGATAGGAGTTCATACTCATCACACCATTTTGGGGGGAATTATTTTGTACATTAGTAATCTCTTATAGATTTAATATAGTTTTGTGAATCCTTATTAATTTACCATGTATAATATAGGTTTCCCTTGAAATTTGAAAATAATGATTAGCTTGTGTTAAATTTAGAATCATTCATATGTATTAGAGGTTCTTCTTTAATGGTATCCTCTCGTATACTATTTAGTGATTTTTAACCATTTTTATGATAATACAAGTATTTAAGACACTCAGTGGGGTGATCTGGAATTTATTATTGTCAAGGGAGATGAATGTTTTTTTTGATGTTTGGATTGTACCCCTAAATGGGCTACCTACGTATCCTCGTGAAAGGAATCAAAAACCTCATATTGTGGTGCCACTTATTGGGAAAGATCATACCTCTTAAGGTCCTATGATATGGACCAAACCATACAATTTAATGTCATGTGGTAAGGAAATATAAGCGGAAGATGATTGGCTAATGCTTGGTATGTGACTTATGCATAAGAAGTCCAAGGAACCTGGAAGGGATTTGAAATTCCAATTTTGATTAGTCCCTATTTGAAATATGGATCAGGAAGAATAGGGTTGTTTTAGGTTATTGGGTTTAAACATCAGGGAGGCTTCCTATGTATCCCATTCGAATGGGAATCAAAACCCACGTAGTTTGGGGTGTCTCTTAGGGGTGTATGACCCTTTGATATAAATAGGTTGGGGGTTACTCTTAAGGGAGATTCCCAAATTAATAGAATGCAGGTTGGATTCTTCATGAGGATATCTAGTGAGCTCGGACCTGGATGAAGGCTTCCTATATATCTCAATTATGGTGGGAATCTGAGTTATCGTAGTTCATTGTGTGAGGTATTTACGAAAATGTTACTATCATAAAAAATATCTAATCCCGTGTGAGTCATGCTCGGTGTGAGAAATAAGAGGATGCGAAAGATTCAAAAAAATATCCAACACTATTCTTACTTTGCTGGTGGAAGAGGGTGGGCCTACGACGGCATCAGTGGATGAGGTTGAGGCAACGAACCATTACTCTCTTCAATTTACATTAGAAGAGGGTCCAATGTATAGAATGAGTGAAGGTGAAGGAAGTAGAGAGGAGTGAGACTGAAACATACTACATGAAATGTTAGAGGAATACACCAGGATGGTTTTCCTAAAATTGGTCTTGGTATAGGAGGGAGACTTCTCCATTGTTTAAAAGGAAAAGTATGTGTCAACCATACCATTCTTACCAGGGACCTAAGGCTATAGGTTTTAGAGATGATAAGGGAAAGGCATGGCCAAAACCCTAATCCTCCGAACCGGTAACTCTATAACACTATTTCTGGGAGAAATTTCAATGTTATTGTGGATATACAAACCCATAAACACTCCATGAATCCTGACCCCATTGCAAAAAAAATTGTGGAAAAACTCTAACTGCGGATACACGAACCCAAATTGAAGACACTCTAGTATCCCCTTTACAATGGTTTGGTAATTCTAGAGGATTTAGTGGACATTCCAACATAATCCCTTTAATAAAATGGATCCAAATGAAGAGGAATACAATCCATGAATGACTTTAAAGAAGGATTTATGAAAGGCTTGTATATGCTGAAGGGATAAGGTGAATCAATGAAGGGTTCCCTAGTAGGAATCCGGAGCATAGGTAAGGGTGCGTAGGTAGGATTGGGTGACTTGATATTTAATTAATTGATGAACAACTTGGATGTTAAAATAGGGGAGAGACTTGACTCAATCCTTCAAGAGTATTCACAGATATTCCAAGAAGTGGGGTGCTCAAGTTTTTTTGAGAGGAATGGATGGCACTCAAGTATTTTTGATTTAGTTAGGTTGGGCAGTTTAGGCATTCAAGTGTTATTAATTTCAAACCCTAAAGGGACTTTATTCCTATGGTAATCCTTCAATTCAACTACCCTAGGGGTTAAAAAATACCTTGAAGGTTTGAGAAGAGTTGGAAGAAGCACTAGGGCGACCGGAGCAACAATTGGGCTTTAGGGAAATTTATCTATACAAATGAAGGCCCCAGGGGTTTATTTATAGGAAAATAAGTGACCTTGGGTGAATGGTAATTGGGCGCGCAAGTGTATTACATTCCATAAATTCGGTATGCAAGTACCTTACATGCCAATGGATCCTCAGCTTGAGTGGGGTGATCCAAATTTCAAGACTTTGAAAATCTTGATTTTCATTATGTATTTTCTCCTCTATTTATAAGGAATTTCCCTTTTCCACTTGTTATCAATGTGATGGAACAATGTTTCAACAAATTCCCCCCTTTATAATTGGATCTAAAATGAATATATGGTCTTATGCTAAGGTAAAGATATAAAAAGGTTCTATGAGGTTGATGTGAAACTCAAACTGATAGCGTGCAAGATACGGACGCACAAGGTGTTGGCATGTAGATTTATCTTCATCCCTTTCATATAGTGGATTTAATAAAGAAAACATTAGAAAGGACTCAGGAAATCTAGCTCTCGGAACACAAGTTTTTTTTCTTATATGCTCTTATCTATCATGCTTCTTCTATCTATTTTTTTGCACGCCAATAATGGAATTATATACATGCACACCAGATTTATACTTGCACGATGACTCCATAATTGTATGCCGTAATTTCTTTGTCAAATTTTCTTAATTACTTTGTCAAAAAAAATAAAAAATGATCTCATTTTATGATGAATTATGATCTCTTTTGTATGTTTAATGGATCCCAAGATAATTAGAACTACTGACGAATTGACCAGTAAGAGAATTGAAGATATGATGAAGATTGTCGAGAATGATTACATTTACATTTGTGACACTACTCCATTAGATTTTAAAAATAATATAAGGAAATGTCACTTCAATTTTCCAAGGATTATTTATTTGACTCCATATGGTTATGGCCATTTTTAGGATGTCAACATACCAAACCCAAATAATTATATTCCACTTTCTTGGTTTCAAGGCCATACCAATTCCTCATCTGCCAATATTTTTGTTGCAAGAACATATATCAATGTTGGGATAGCGGCTAAGGCACATTTCATACACTAGATCCCATGTTCTCCAAATATGAAAGAACATACACCCGAGCTACATCCACACTACTATTCATGCATTTTTCAAGAATCTCATACAAATCAATCAAAGGGAAGGAAGAAAATTTGGGATTTTCTCCCAGGAGGGGATGTTAAACCTACATGGATGTCGGTGTATTGGGTGTGAAAGGAATGTACAGAGTATATGGATGACTTAAAACGTGTTGGTATTTATAAGGCTATATGGGTCAAGAAAACCTATGTATATAGGAATAAATATCTCATGCCAGAGTTGCTGAGTCAATGGAGTCCAGAGAGTAATTCCTTCCAATTTGACACATGGAGATGTATGCATCAGTTTGTAGGATGTATTCAAGATCTCTGGAGATCTAATCCTTGAAGACATGTATGATGAATTTATTCCTTTAATGGTGACATGGAATGACTTAGAAAATACACTAGCCTCGATTCTTGAGATAATTAATATATTTTATAAACTAGAGAATTTGAACACAACAAAGTCCCACACAAGAAGGGATATTCACCTACAGGATTAGATGAAAATATTCTTGGTGAAAAAGAAGGATAAGGGTCCCACTTTCACCCATCCAACATGCTATCCAAAGGCAGAAAGAAGAGGTACACCCAACAATTTCTAACCACCATTAGAGAAATGAGTGTTTAAAAAATGGGGGTATGAAGTCAATTACAAAATTCATGAGAATACATGTATTGCGGGTTTCTTGTCCATGTGAGTCAGTGTATATCTATTGCTTTTCTGAGATTCCAATGGCAGCGTAAGGCAATGAACTTTTTTTATAGTAGTCAATAAGGACTAGAAGAGGATGATAGGATTGGATACCCCTATTTTGGAAAAGATTCAAAGGAGATTGTTAGATATCTACATAGGGATGTCTATATCCAGAATAGCAGGACCATTCCTAGTTTTATGGGGTTGGATAGCCACTCATTTCAGAACTTATGCAATGAAAAGTGAGGTAGATGTCTTTGTACATTTATTCCAACCATATGCCCAAGCGTTTTCTAGTATTTAACCTCTATATTTGATTGATTATGACAATAAGGCCATGTTATGTATATATAACTAATTTCATCTTTTCTCTTATGGGAATCCACCTACAGGGCATTTTTTTGATAACATGATGACTATCTTAGAGCTAAGGGAATATATGTTAGCCAGCAGGTATGATGTATTGGAAACCATTATTGAAAGAGAAATCATATGTGAGGCATATGCTCCTTATATATTCTCATTTCAATTCAATTGTCTATAAAAAATTACCTTATCTCCTCCAACTCATGTCAGATTAGAGAAACATCCAATGATGGCCCGATAAGTACGGTTAGCGACGAATATAGAGATAATTGAGGAAATATTCAACTTACGTTATTCTAATGAAACAAGTAGATTGACTATATGGTATGCTGAGAACTAGGTTTCATCATAACCTGAAGTGGTGATAAATCATGTTTTCCCTCGATTAGGGATAAAGAGGGCAGTAGGAAGGAACCCTATCATTTAAAAGATAATTTAATATCATCAGAGGTTGATTCATTGGAGTCCAAGGGTGGGGTGACGAGGCTCCAAGCTCACTAATGTGACCTCGTGCAAGATAAAATCCAACTTTTAGAGTGAATATAGTTACACCATTAATAACAACAAAAACTATACTGAGGAAATCTAGTCGCCAATGTACTAAAGAGAAATGGGTCTCATTTTATCATCCAACATCTGTGACTGTAGGAATTGGGCTAAAACTCAAATCTAAAACTACAGGATCATCTTAAAAACCTTCTGTAATTTAATTTGAATATATATGACCAGAGGTGGTTCAAACATGGAAAATATTGTATTGCGATGCAAAAAACACATGGATTGATTTATGTGAAGGGTTTCATATTCTGGGAATATGGGATCTATGAGCCTCTTCTGATATTACTTTTATGCACAACCCTAATGAAGTAAGAACATATATCCAAGAATTAGAAATTCTCATATACGCAATTGATGAATCAATTCCCACCACAAAAAAGTGAATGATATGATAGATCGTGGTGCCACTGAAGGGATTGACCTTTTATTAGATGAAGAATTGCGTGATTGTTTTGATCTTAAAGATGTATGTTTTATTTTTCTTACATTATTTTCTACTTTTCTATTTTAATTTAGTCAAACCATTGTTCATTAGGGGAAATACCATTTTAACATAGAACTAGCTAAATAAAAATTGACTAAAGTTCCATCACCACAATATAGCCCTAGTGGTACTCCACTTGGAGCTACTGGATCACCCCGTGAGTCGAGAGAGATATCTCCACATCAACAGGCCATGGATAGAAAGTGGCTTGCAGTCATCAATACCTATTATGAAGATGATAATGCATGTCGTCAAAGAAGGAAAAGAAATAGAAACATCAAAGAAAGAAAACTGTGGTTAAACATTTTCTCACCAGTGGTAAGAATTACTGACTACATTAATTTTAGCTTTATTCATAGAAACTGTTTAATATTCTTCGAACTATAGGAACTTATTCTATTTCTTCCCTTAGATAAATCACCGATGATCCTCAAGGAACCATGGAGGGTGCTTCTGAACAAGTAAAAATTCCCTCCAACCTAGTGGTTCCTTTGACTAAAGGGGAATTTAGGATAGAGGAGTCAATATATGTTCCTGGCACTACATTTTATCCTGATACAAGGAGAGAGAAGACCTCTGATAAATCATATGTGATTCATGAGAAAAAATGTGTATCAACAACTGACTTCCACTATGTGATACTTTAGGTTGATTTCATGAACCAGAAAATCCTACGACAACTGATGCTGAACCCATAACTATTACTGAGGAAGTTGTTCAGGGTTAAAATTTTTCAGTGGAGGGTCATGAAATGACCACTCCAAGTGCTCCCACCTGAGATACTAACATGGGATATCATTAGATTTTAGGATAAATATTGGCCAATATTTTGAAGAATAATTAGAACATGTTAATATTCCAAACACATTAAATGGTTTTGAATTTTCTTATATAAAATCAAATAGATGTCAGTTTATATTATTCATCCTATCAATCTTCTTATGATTAATTTTTTAACCATGATCAGTTTAAATATATAGTTCCATATAAAGAAATTACTATAGTGATGATGCCTGAAGGAAGCGTCAATATCACAATCACTCCCAGCATTGCAGAGACATTGGCTCAGGTGAACATTGAAACAAAAAATCTTCTTGAGATTCATTTAGAGAATCCTGGGTAGGTTAAAGAAATCTTTCCCCACCGAAAGATGTCAACCAAAACTGCTAAAGATGAAAATATAGGGGGAGTCTTCTTTAGTTGTCGACCTATTAATAATTAAGGGTTACCAATATTGTGACTGTTATCACTCCTGTTATCCTTTTTGAAACTAAACATAATAATAATTTTAATTTACCATATTAGATTGTAATCTTCAATGGATTTGTTTGGAGGTGAAGCTTCTGCATCATCTCAAACAACAATAGGAAGTAAAGAAACCTATGTCAAGAAAGAAGAAAAAAATGACACTTCTTTATGTGCGTTAATATGAAAATACATTCCTATTTATGAGAATGATTCTGAATCAGATCTGTAGCTATAATGGGATCTTTTCCTTACAGGATGCAAGGCATGGCAGATCATATAGAAGATAATATCTGAAATACCCCGTGATAATATTTTCTCATGAATTCTATGACATTCGACTCTATTCATTACACTGGGATTTGTTGGTTTGGAATACCATGAAATCCATACTACAATGAAAGAGATTATCCAAAAAAAGGAAAAAGAGACGAAAAAATGAAATGATCTAATAAAAGCCAGATTATTGACAAACACTGATGAATTCCAAGAAGCATTATCCCAATCTGAGGTCAATAATACTACAAAGTTGACAGAACTTAAGAAGTATGTTAATGAAAAGACTATTCTACAGTTACATATTAAATAGGATTTGGATATTGTTATAGGGGATCTTGAACAACTTCATGATTTAATAGGAGATGTCCAAGAATATGGTAAAAAATCAATTGTGGATTCCAATATAGAGCTTCTTTATACTTAAGAGAGTTGGACTAGTTGGGAAACTTAACATAAAAAAGTATATGATGGATCTCAAGAGTCTATTATTCCAATGAGAAGTTATGTTGAAAACCTATGGTTATTTTTGACAGGGATACTCCAGTTTGTGGATGTTCTTATGTGGATTTTTCTCACTAATGAATTGCATTTTGTCTCTAATCCTATATTTATTCATCCATTATTTCTTTTAATTGTAATGTTAATGTTGAATTCCATAATATGATATTTTCATATTGGATAACCATAATTGCAATGGTAGGGATAGAATGCTCTTTTACCTAATCCAGTTGGCCTAGTGAGCATAGTTTGAATTTTACTAGGGTTATGAAAACAACCCCAGAAACATTGTATATTTTGACTTTTTATTACTCAGTATTGCCTAAACCATAAAAATTGTATGTATAGTGAGATAAGACTTCATCTTTTATCCAGAGTTGCCTATGCGGGTTTTCAATTTAGTGAGTAGAATGTATTTTTTTAAGGATAGATTAGAGTCAGTATTAATGGACTACTAAGGATAGTGTTTAAGGTCGAATAGATTTGATCATAAATTTGGAAATGATATCCCAAGTAATTCTTAGTAGTAAGGAATTGATCCAATATTCTTCAAATACATTCATGGAGAATTTTTAGTCATGATTTTAATGGTCACCAAATCTAAAACATAAAGTGTAAACATAGAGATCTATTCCAAGAACCAATTTACCATTTCTTGACAAACTCATTATGGGGGCTATATTATGTAGGGCCAACTGGGGCATGTTCTACATAGCCGAATAGTGGTATATTTTGACTAATAGGTTTATTATATAGGTAAATTTTATGCAAGGCAACCTAAGGGAACATACTACATAGTTAAGAAAAAGAGATCTAAAAAATTTGACATTTTATTATTGATAGACAATGAAAATTAAGACTTCAGTGACTCAAGACCATAGTAGATGGTTTTTCCAAGGAATGAGATTTTTTGAATAAAGGGCCATATATACCGACATAGGTCATGAATTGGGAAACCACTCCTATACAAATTTGGTTTGTGAAGAATATATAAAATTGTTTAGAATGGGGCCTTCTGACATTGTGTTGTGGATTTTTAAGTCATGCTGCAAGGAAATTAGGCTACTTTAATTTAAGATATTAATCTCTAACCAAAGGTTTATGAGTATCCAATTTCTTGATAATTTGTCTAGGAAACATACAACTATGTTCAAGTATGGGATGAAGAAATTGTAATCTATGATTTTGGAATTTATGGATCCGTATAATGTTATGGGAAAATGGATAAAGGCATTAATGGAAGTCTTTTCCTAGAAAGAAGTTACCATTATTTGAAGAACTCGTTATGGGGGATATATTATGCTAGGCCAACTGGGGCATATGATGCATAACCAAAGAGTTGCATCTTTCAACTGATAGGCATGTTATGAAGGAAACTTAGGCAAGGACACCAAGGGGAATTTATTTCATAGTCATACAAAGGAGGTCTTGGGTATCAGACATTCTATTCCTAAAAGACAATTATTGTTTATATAGATTCATATTTTCCAATGTACATAGATTGGTTTATGGAACAATATCCATGAATGCAGAAAGAGTATTTCCAATCATGATTTCCAAAGAATTGGAGGAATATGATTTCTATGATGTTATAATATAAACATAGGAAGTATGGTGTATGTAGTTTTAGGTCATAAGACTAAGAGAAAAATATAATGGAAATAGTAGATTATACATGTTCAAATGATACAGGATTATTTCAATACGATTTGAACACATAGAGAGGGAAAATGCGTAAACCATGGACTTAGAGACATTCAGATCAAGATAAAGGTAATGATAAAAATATACATGGATATCCACTTTAAGATATAGATTCTTGTATATTATCATCAATGTTTGAAGGGAAAAAATATGATTTTACCAAGAATGAAGTAACCATCATTTGACATACTCATGATGGAGGTTTTATTATATAGGTATTAATAGAGAATATGATACATAACCAAATAGTGGTATCTTTTTAATGACAATTCTATCATGTAGGGAACTTATATAAGGCCACCTAGGGGCACGTACTGTATAGTCAGGAAAAAGATCACTCAGATATCAGAAATTATGCCACCAAAAATCATAATAATGATTATGAAGGTCTAAAAGTATTCAAGACTAAGAGTGTGAAATACGAATGAGCATATTTCTCAATTCATAGGATAAATATTTGAATCAATATTGGCCATAAGTTTAGAGTCCCTTATATATATCTAACTCATATGTAAAATGGGGACATTTCTTTTTTCCTTTGTGGTCTCTCTAGGAGAACTCCCAAAATGAAGACTCCCACATAGATTATTAATTATATGTGGAAGTGAGATAAAAATTATCTTGTCCATGGGACTAGGAGCTAAGGACTAGTTTTTTCTATATATATCAATGGGATTAGAATCAAGACATACATAGTTCTTTGGGTATATTTTAGTTTAATGTCATGCAACAAGGACATAAAGTGATTCCGACATGAAAAGGAATATGGCGATTGGACCAGAGAATTGAACTCGGGTGTCACTACCTATCTAATATGGACGAGAATCAAGCCACAAGAAGTTCTTTAAGAATTCCCTATATAGGTTTGATTCCTACATGCATGGAATCAAGGGGTATTTTTGTTGTGGCAGAGGACAATATTGGAGATCCACGTGTCTCTATGTATCCCATTTAAATGAGAATCAATCTACACAAAGTTCTTTAGAAAATCATTTCCCACAACAATTGTGTTTGATTTGAATAATGTGGGCTTCTATCACAATCCATAATAATGGTTAAATTTAAGACATAAGATGGTATGAAGATCAAACCACATATCCTGGAAGATTACTCTGTAAATATTGTGTTCATATAAAGGAATACAAACAGAAATAAATTTCCTTGTGGTTGCGACTAGGCCCAAGACTGGAGATCCAGGAATCCCTACACATCCCTTTGAAATGATAATCAAGTAACAAATAGTTCTTGAGATGAGGTATATATACAGATCTAATTCAAACATTGGGAGAAATGGAACTCATGTGAAACTATAGGGTATAAATGATGTGATTAATACTGGTGCATGGAATCTACTCATTTTTTTAAATGAATAATAAGGAATACCAATTTATGTTATCTTGTGAGATTTCATAATGTCAAAGGAAGAAGATGTTAACCGTACAATTTAATTTCATGTAGCGAGGACAAATGATGTCATTCAGTTTAACATCATGCGATAAGGAAAAAGATGCTACACATTTTAATGCCTTTCTGCATGGACGAATACAATTGTTATGTAGTTTAATTTCTTACATCCAAGACTTTGTGCTGTGCATTTTAGAGTCATGGAGTGAGGAAAAATGATGTGCAATTTAAAAAAGTACTTCTTCAAGAATCTAGCATCGGTTGGAGTTGTAATGAGTTCTTAATCCCTTGAGACCAGGGAATAAAATCCATTAGTGTAGACCTTATTTATAGAGTAAATTCATTCCCACATTGGATCAAGCATTGGAGGCTTCTTTCCTGGTATCATTGGAGTCCTGAGAACTAATACCAATTCTTCTTAAAGAAAATATCAGAGGTGAACTTTCTTGTTAAAAGATCGTGTTATTCTATTTTGGTAATCTTCTAAATGATGCAAAGAATGAAATATCTATTATTCTAATCATTCCATCTCATAAAATCACTTTTGAGACCATTCACTTATAGATAACTAATCACAGATTTCAACTTAGAGTGAAGGAAATTGAATTCCAATTGGAAAAATTGCTTCTGTTCCGTACACCAATGAGAATGGAGTTTCCCGTGTGGCAGTATGGGTAGTAGTTAGATTATCCTATAATGCATTTGAATGATTTTCAAGCCAATATTTATTATATTTATCCACCATTTTTTGAGTGAATTTTACAGGGTCTTGTTTAAGCCTCTATCTATTTATTGGTCACTAATTTATAGTGGGATGAATGGTTGGATTTGATATTGTCTTTCTGATATAACTTCTTTACCTCAACTAAAGAGAAATTTGTTCCATTTTACATTAATATAGTATGAGGGACACCAAATTTGGTAATGATATTTGCTTTGACAACAATAAAATGATTTTGGATCCATATTCTTTGAGAGGCATTACCTCAACCCATTTGGAGAAGAAATCAACCGTAGCAAGAATATACTTAAACTGTTTAACCGTATCTAGAGGATAAACTCATACTACATCCAATACCTATATAGAAAATGGCCAGGATTATTTAGATGTATGTAGAAAATTTGGGGGTGCGTGAATGATGTTTGCATGCACTTTATAGGGATGGATTTTCTTGGTGACATCTGTGCAATCCTACGTCATTGAAGGCCATAAGTATCCAAGACATTATATTTGATTAGAAATCCTATACACAGACTGGTGAGTACCACAAGCTCATGCATGTACTTATTTGATGATAACTGTATTTTCTTCTCTATCATTGTACCAAAGGAGGACCCCATCAAAGCCACATTTTTAGCGGTTCTTCTGGTGATCTAGGATATCATAAAGAGTGAAATTGTCCACTAATCTCCATATTTTTACTTTCCCATCTCTATCAAGTTAAAGTTCTCACATTGATGGTATTATATAATAGGTGTCATCCATCCTGTAGTATGACCATACAACTCGAAAATAGGGATGATTTCTTAATTTTCCTCCATTTTAGTTTGAATTAATTGTGAAACCACTTGATGATGGGAAATATTGATGATTGTCTCATTCTGATTTGGATCTCACAGGGCTATGGATCCATTAGCCAATGCATAATCTTGATCACTTTGTAATCATGGGACATATGAAAATGTTGGATCTGAGAGAAATTAATCCATTAATCCTCTAATATAATCACACAATGGGATTAACTCTTCTTTTCTAATAAGATAATCCCTATAAATATGTTTGATTATCAATTCTAAATATAATTTCACCTTCATATGGTGCAATTGTACCTGGAGTTCCAATTACACGCCTACAATGGGAGCTTTATATTCTACCTCTTTATTAGTACCGAATTCTGATAACAGAAAGGAATATGGAAACACTTCCTTTTTTGAGAGATAATTACAATTCTTAACCAAATTTTTTTGAGTTTAGGGTTTTCCATTCTCTTCCCCGTTGGAAATCTGAAAGCACCATCAAAGTAAAATTCCCATGTTTGGGGATTAACTTCAATATAGAAGATTTCTTTATCATGATGTTCAGTATTCAAAGATGCATCTTCTGCAGATGGGTGTTTATCAAGGAAGTCTGCCAAGGCTTGTCCATTTACTGATTTTTGAGTCACAAAATGGATACCGAACTATTGAAAAATAACTTCCCACCATGCCAAATGTCCTGTAAGCATAGGATGACATAAGATCAATTTGAGTGGGTTATTTTAAGATACCATGTGGACATCATGATGTTTTAGATAGTGCCTCAGATTAAAAACTACAATTATTAATACCAGGAATCACTTCTCGATACTTGAATATTGAGTCTCTTTTTCAAGCATAGTTCGAATGAGATAATAGAGGCTATTTTCATTCACAACATCATTTTTTTGTTCATGGAAGGAACCCAATGATCACTCTAAAGATATCACATAGAGAATAATTGGATTTCCTTCAACATGTCACATTAATACCAGTGGAATCAATAGATACTTTTTGAGGATATCAAATTCATCTTGTTAGTCTTTAGTCTATTGATAAGTAACTCCCTTATTCATTAATCTTATGAAGGGTAAACACTTACCTTCCAAATTGGTGATAAAGTTCTGAATATAGGCCAACTGTCATTGAAGTCCTCTTAATTCCTTCAAATTTAGAGGATGTAGCATGTCACAGATTGGTTTTGTCTCATCATGATCAAATTCGATGCCATGATGGCATACAAAAACTATGAAATTTTCATTATCTAACACTGAAATCACATTTGAAGGGATTCATCTACATATTATGTTGTCTAAGTTTACTAAATATGGTCTCTATATCAGCTAAGTGATCAGAATGTTGTCTGGATTTAACCACTAAATCAGCGACATAACATTTGAAATTTTTTCCTAGGATGGTTTTGAAAATACAGTGCAGGACACATTGATACATTGAACCTTTATTCATTAAGTCAAAAGGCATTAAATATATCCAAACACACCTTGAGGGGATCTGAAGGCTATATACTCTTCATCCTCTAGGACCATTCATATTTGATTATACCCAGAGTATCCATCCATGAAGGATAGATCTTCATAGCCAACTATTGAATCAATCAAATCTTCTATTACTGAAACTGGAAAGTCATATTTGGGATATTGCCAGTTAAAACCTATGAAACAAATGCAAACTCATATTTTACCATTCATTTTTTCCTTAGGAAAATTTTGGACAACAACTTGGGATATTACACCTCCCTGACAAAGCTAGCTTTGATAAGCTTGTCGACTTCTTCTTCAATTTTAGAGGCGTGAGTTTGGTGTGTTATTTATTCTTCCTACTTAAATACTTGATTCTCTTATTTGAAACCCTAATTATGAGTGTACACATTGGGATTAAATCCTGTAATTTTTGTATAGATCCAAGAAAATACATCTGGATGTTGCTTTAGAAATGAAGTATACATCTCTTGTTTTTTAGAATACATGGCCACACTATCTAGAGTAGGGTGTGGATATTCTTTTATACCCAGGTTTATTTTCTTGAGCTCATCCATAGTGTTGTAAATTCCTTCCTCAAATGTTAGAAGGGAACATTTAAGATATTATTCTTCATATTCCTCATGTGTCACCTCTTCTGTTTTCTCTCTCAGAGTAGGTGATGAATTAAAACTTTCATATCTAGGGGACGAGTCGGTATTTGGACATACTTAAAAAGAGGAAACCATTTCTGATCCCACCAATAATGAAGGGTATTTTTAGAGAATTTAAGAGAGGATGATGGGTTGGGAATCAACATCCTTGTATTCCTTTATTAACGAGACAACTTCTTCTAGCATGATTGATTGAGTAAAGACCTTTTGAAGTACAGTGGATTATATGAATACATCTCCATGTAAGTATTTAATATGAATGATTTCTTCTATGTTTTGATGCTCTATTTCCACAACTGACATTATCAAAGTTGCTATATGATTTCTTGTAATTTGGTCTATCCTATCAATTTGATTAATAGGCAACACGTAATATATAATAAAATGTTTGAATGGGTTAGAAGTGATCTTTTCTAGACTATTTAGAGCATTGATTCTTGTTACATATTTTTCAATGGACATCGTTCCCTTTGTGTGATAAAATTCTTCCTCAATATGTAGAGGTTCACATGTTTTGAATGGATCCTTGTCACCATACAATGTCCCAATTTTACCATTGAAGAAATAGTTTTCGTGGTAAATGTATTTCACTACTATAATGTGTAAAGGTGTCAAAAGGGGGGGGGGGGGTTAAAATAATGGATATAAACCTAGATATCAAAAAATATTATTTATAATTTTATTATATGAGGGTATTTATACCTAAATTATATTATTTTTAAATTTTGGATTATTTTTTACCCCTTTCTATTGAAAATGAATTTATTTAATTATAATGTTTGGAGTCTTTAAAAAAGTTGCACCCATCTCACATATAAAAAAGAACCACTAATATATTCAGTTATAAATATAAATTTAGAACATAGATCATTTATTTGTATCATGAAAACAAAAACCTATTAAATCTTGAGGAATGATCTAAAGGAGGATATCAAAGGAAAAGGTAATCATCTTAACAAAATTCATGAATATTTATTTCTTCTTCCACATAATCCAAATATTATATAACCATATTAAAATAATAACATCAATATCCTTATTTTTCATAAATTCAACTAGATTTATGAAAGAACCCATATAAACCTCTTTTTCCTTAGTTGGAAAATGAGAATTTACTCATGTGTACATGCAAACTACCATCTCCATGAACAACATATTTCATTTTCCATCACCACCTGATATGGATGGTTATGAAAATTGATTTAATATATAAATATTATAATTAAAACATTATTTATATTCTATAATTATTATATATATTTTTTATTCACTAATAAAATCAATTCTTTTTATGGAATTAAAATTACGGAAACATGAGTTTTTTAAGATTTACTTGTAAATCATCACCAAAAGTTCTATAATGTAACCATGGGGATCCATAAATTTATAAAAAAAATACTATATAACTTCATGAATGTTCTATATAGGATGAAACTAGGACTGATGTGTAATGGAAATAACCATTTAATTAATACATACATTGAAAATTAAGTAATTAAATAAAATATTTATTTTTTAAATGAATTATTACTGAGCGGGTAATAAGAAATTAGTAACAAATGGTATATATTCATATATATATATATAATTCTTATATTTATTTATTATATATGTAAAAATTTATAATATAGGGTTATTATATAACTTCCAAGAAAACATGAATCTAGGGAATTGGTTCCACATATCAGACTCCCTTCTTCGAGTCATATTTTGAATTACACATGTATTTCAATTATATATTATAATTGATTACTCTTTGAAATATTATATAAAAATCATATATTTAATCATAGTTATTTAACATCTATTTGATAATCTCACTATTAAAATGTTTTGATTCACGTGTCAAAATATCAATAAGGGTTATTTGTCTCAATTTCATTTTTTTGAGATTTGTTTCTTATTATACAACATTATTTATTTAATAAGGTTTATTTACTACCCCATAAATATATTGTGACATATTTTATCATGTAATTCAAAAGATTTATATAACCATATCATGTTCTATATTTCAATGTCTTTTTGTTTCCTATGACATAAGTATTTCTTTTACAATATCACATTTTATCATGATTTATTTTGTTTCAATTTCCATATGTGGAATTATATATTATTTCAAAAAAAAATCCCCAAAAAATTATTCTCCTATAGTTATTTTGTTTATTAGAAACTATTTTGTTTATTTTACTTCTCTTTGGTACTCAAAAACTCCAAAATAACGTTTTTTACAAAATCCAACCATATTTCACCTTTTTATCCAGGAATAATTCTCTTCCATATCAATATTCATTATTTAATTTCTAGAATTTTTTTTATATACATAAATTATTTATCAAGGTTAATTTATATTAGTACTTTTACTTTCCTTTCAAAATTTTATTTTTTTAATGTTTTCTGTATAATCCATTTCGACTCTCTATACAAAAGTGTGAAATGATATATATTTATCATTTTTTACATGAATACATTTTCAAAATATCATGAACATTATTTTATTCTTTAAATGTCATGATAATAGTTTTGAATATGACTTTAAAAATTATTTATTCATCAAATTTACAAAATATTTGAGGAAGGTTCTAATGAAATTCACCACTTCCATTTTAATATTTATCTCATCAAAGACATATCACTACTAAAACACCATGATTTCAAATGAAATGATTCTCTCCTTCAGGTCTATAATTTTTTTCATGGATGTATTCTACATTATTTCTTATATTGAATTATCCATATAATCATTTATTTATACTGTGTAAACAACATACCATACATAAATAATATTATAGGGTGTTGATAAAAAATGATAATTCAATTATTGAAAATACTTAGACTTTTTGGATTTATATTGATGATTATTGACTGTTAAGGAAGGTTGATTAAGTAATGAGAAATTATTGAAATTTTTTATACTTGCTTTAATATAGTTACATATTGATTAATAAGGCATATTGATAATGTATTGTATATGAAAAATTAATTGCACGTGTTTATGTGATGGTCTGTGATTGAAATTATATATGTGTAAGATGCTTCAAGTAGGCCTCCTAATAAAATATAAAATAGGTTTTACATGGTGTATTTATACCCATTGAATGATAATGACATGGCATGGGGCCTTATGGTGTGTAAGATGTCATGGAATGAGGCCTTGAATGTATGCAAGATTTTATGGAAAATGGCCTTGATAGTGTATAATATGTCTTGGTAGGAGGCATTGATAGTATATAAGATATATTGGAAGAAGGCCTTAGTGATTTCCATGAAGTCTTGTGATGATTCCTTATTGGTAATTTTAAGATGTTTGAAATTAAGAATTTCATAACAATATAGAATAATAATTATGTATACATGATTATTTACATAGTAATATTATAAATGTTTACATTTTTCACTTAATTAATTTATTATATAACACATTTATTTATTATTTACATTTTCATGTTACTAAAGTTTATTTATTTAAGATGGAATCCACTGAATTCACCCTTACTAATCATTTGAGATAACCCTTCTTATGTTTCAATTTCCAAAGGTTATGAAGAATAGTAATAAATATGATATATATATATATATATAATTGGATCTTGTGTGGGAAATATTGTGGGAGATGTTGATAGACTATTATGGAAAAATAAAATCTGATTTTAGTGAGAAAAATCTTCATTGGATGGAAATACATGGGTTTTTTTATGTAATGGGTTTTATTAATTCACTAATGATATGAACCTAAAAGGGTCCTGAATATGTAATCAAATCAATAATTTATTTTGTTATTTTAATTATCAAATATTTATCAAATTTTTACTGAGTGGGTATTTAATCCATTATGTAAATATTATATTTTTAGCACAAGATCTATAAGAATGGGACTAGGGTGTCTCATCGGTTCACTACCTTAATGGATGAAATTTTTTGTTTTTCATAAATACCTTAATGATTGATTATAATAAGAATTGTATGGTTAAATATGATCACAATAGGTATATTTTATTAAATTATCTATTTTCTAATGGATAAATATACCTAAATAATGAATTAAAATTATTATATTCATTATGGATAGAAAAACTACCAAAATAAACTAACCATTAAATGCTCAAATTTATACAATTTAAATAAATATTTTAATTAATGAATTTTTTGTATTTTAATCAGTTAAAAATTATTTAATATAATGGACTCTATACCATTTATCTTATAGAGGTATGAACCAATTTTATAAGAACATCCATAATTACTATAAAACTTATACAACCTTGGAACTATGAAACAAACACCGTTTAGATAATGGACATGAAAATGAAATCACAATAATATGTTTGTAAATAAAATTAAATAAAAATAATACATCAAATATACATAAATGGATTATGATTTGATTATTTAATAAACTTAATTTCATTATTTCAGATATTAGCCACACACACCGAGTGAGTTAGGTCCGGAGGAAAGAGAACTTCAACCTACCATCTTTTCCATTTGGCTATTATTTATCTCTCTATAACTAAATTGACCTATATATTCTTCACATTTAAATATTTTATATAATATATATTTTTCCATTATATAAATACCTATCTTATTTTCAATTTCTTTACTTGGATTATATATATATATATATTATATTCCATTCTCAATCTTACCTATAAAGAAAACATGGTTAAATAAACATTTCCAATTAATTATTTCGTTTTATGTTTTAATAATATAACCTCAATTAAATTTTATTATTTCTACATATAATAATAATTTTAAGGGAAACCATATTAGTTCAATTCCATTTTTAAGAAAATAATTATGCACTTACGTTCTTTTAAAAATTCTTATTCGTTTCATAAAACATCGCATAAGAGGTTCCTTTTTATAACTACTTCCCTGATACTTTCATATGATGTTTCTTAATTAAAAAATAAAATTTAATATGCATACCTATTTATTAAATAATGAAATTCCAAAAAAATTTAATTCATTTATCTCTAGGGAATACTTAAAATATGTCATTTCATTATGTTTTAGACAACATTATGATATCCATTTCCTTTTCTTGGATTTTTATTATGGTTATTCTTTATGTATCATTATCTTATGCGGAAAATATTTTCAGGTACATATTTTGATGCGAGGGGTGATCCAAAAATTATACATCCCATACAGAATTAGGTAATGCTTTCATATCATGAGATACCAAATATAGTGCACATGAATTTATCCTAGAACACTTTAATATATTGTCTTGGCAATGAGCCTTAAATTATACTTATGATGTCATGTTTTATATTTTTTCCAAATAATTTTGATGCTATAATCATAAGAAATTATTTCCATTATGAAATCTTTTTTCTTATGATCCTTCTCTTTATATTATCATGATATTCCTATTCACTCATCTATGTTAATTTACAATCTTAATTTAGTATAATTAGTTCCTTACATGGAATTAAAAATCACCCCTTGATTATATGTGTCCCCATGTTATCCTTTTTAGTAATAAAAGAACAAAGGTAATTAAGAGAACAATATAGATATCAATATAAACATGACATAACATATGTTTAAAATGGTGTTTTATGCACCTAATCAGCCAAAGAAACATTCCTCTTTATTTTTGTGTTCTGTATTATCAAATATTATTTTGATTTTTTTTTAATAATTTTCATATGAGACTTAGGTTGTTATAATTAGTTTAAAATATAGGGATAATAAATTTATGAGATTAGGTTAGAGAATTTAATAAGAAATATACCATAAATATCATAGATTAAAACATAAAAATTCTTAAGCTATGGTATATAAGTCACTTATGAGTTATTCATTATATGTTTATTTTATTCCATTTTATTTGTTTTAATTTGAATATTATAATCATTATATTTATTATATTTTGTGTAAATTATTAGATAATACATACAATGGGGAAAAGTATTCTTATTATATATTCATGAACATTAAATATTATATATGATTATAGTTCTTCACATTATTTTATTTCAGGTAATTTTATTAAATTTAATCTAACACCACCTCAATATGTGGATTTTTAATTATTGATGAGAAATTCATGTGGTGAAATTATTGCCTATCAAGTATATAAATCCTCCCAAGAAAATATTTTTCTATGGAATATCTAGTGGAATATTTTTATGATCCATTTAGTGGAATATGATATTATATCATACATGGATTATTTTTGTTTACATAGATTCAATATAAACTACTAAGAGTGGAGAATTATTTCTAGTATACCAACTTATCATTTTATTCTATTCATCCTCAAGGAGGACACCAATTCTTATTTGGAAAATACACCTAAAGAATGCATATTTTTTCTTATAATAAAACATAACTTTCTCACATGAATTATAGAAATGGGAGAACCATCATTGATGACATGACCATTTAGATGTACTATGTAGATTTATTTTCTAAAGAATTTTTTGTATTCCTCATGATCGAGAGGTTGAGATCTTAATTAAACTGACACATGATACATTTTCCATATCCAATAGTCCTTATTTAATATCTCGTATTGAACAATAATAAGTAATGATAAAATTAAAATAAAATAATGACAAGTATTTTATACTCCCAACGGTGTCATAATGGGGTTTACCAATATTCATTGTTAAGAATAATTATGGTTCAATGCATCTATACATTTACTATAATGAACTCAATAACATATTTATAATGAATATGTATTTCTTACCCTAGATTTAATTTTTTTGTTTAATTAGTTACATGGGTTCAGACATTTCTCAAAAGTATATCTTCACTCGATATTTTATCAGTTAAAGGTAAAGCATGAATATATTCCCAAGACCACCTTTTGTAAAATTCATGAGAATAATGAGTTCCTAGTGATTCTATTTTGAATTAAAAATTATATGGTAAATTTCATTATAATATTGAATAGAGTTATTATTGATTACTTTACTAAATTTTTGGTAATATTTATAGATGATATTTTGATTTAATCTAAAATTAAAGAGGAAAATGAGAAACATTTGAGTAATGTGATAAAGATGTTGAGAAATGTGAAGTTATATGAATGTGCAAAAAAATTTGAATTTTGGAAATAGATAGTGACATTATTGGGTAATGTTATCACATGATGAGGGATATATTTGGATCCTTCAAAGATAGACATGATTGTGTAATTTCCTAGAACAAAATATATAAATAATAATATTAGTTTACAAATATTATCTATGTGTTATTGATAATTTTCGTGAACATCTATTGATTTTAAAATGTAACAACCAATCTAACTATTAAGGGAGAATAATTTTATAGACCGATGAATGTGATGAGATATTCCAAGATTTTAAGAAGAGTCTAATCACTACACATATACTCACACTATCCATATGTAGGGAACGATTTGTGATCTATAGTTATGCTTCTAGGATTGTATTTGAGTGTATATTCCTTAAAAATGATAAAGTGATACTGTATGCCTCTCGATCACTGATGATCCATAAGAATAAATAAAGTGCACCATAGATTTAATGCACATATATGATATCATAATCTATTAATATTCAATATAAATTACAAATACACACTTGATGACCATAACTGTTTATTGTTATTCAAGACTACATAAAAAATATTCTTATTTTATTAATGATCTTATAAAATTAACTATAAGGATCGACCCACATATTAAATTTTCTAGACATACCCAACATAAAACCATTATTAATTGGCTATATAAAAGAGAAATTAGAAAAAGTGATATCATATGCTTATTAAGGGTAAATAAGGGAAATACCCATGATAACATAACCATAACATTAACATAATGTTATGAGAACATGATTTCAACATTTAAAAACCCATGTTCTATATATATTGGATCATAATCATGAGTAATGGATTAAAAAAGGGCTATTTATATGACATTAATCGTAAATAAATGAATAAGATTGTGCCATGAGATCAAACGATTGGAATAAAGCATAAGTTTGTGGTATAAAAATTAGTATATAGAATCATTTTATTAGTTTTGAAGGGTTACTTCTATTACTATCATAGTAGACTGGGTTCACTCCCTATTCCATGATATCAATATTCAATTTTAACTCCCAATATTATCATATTATATTGGTTTCACTACCCATTCTATTGTCAATTTACACTCTTGAGACTATCATAGAGGATTAGGTTCACTTAAAATTCTATAGTCACGATTCACTACCAATACTATAATAGTGAAAAAATTCCCTTTACTAAACTCAATTCACTCTTCATTCTATAGTCAAGGTTCACTCGAAATACTATCAGAGTGGATTGGATTCAATACTTATTATATATTAAATGATCACTCCAAAGACCATCATAGTTGAGAAAGTACTTTAATAATTTGGGATTACTCCCCATTCACTTCCTTATTATCTCACGAGATATCAATATTTACACAATATGTTGGAGTACTATATAATTCAATCCCCACTCATCATATAATGAAACTAATAGATATGTATACTAAAATATAATTAAACATTAATCATTTCATAACTAATCAAAAGTAAATCAGTTTCATAAACATTTCACCATTTTAGCATTGCATTACCCATGGGAAATAAATGGGTTTCATAAACGAGTCACCATAACTTACTTTACCCTTGGGAAATATATGTGTTTTATAGAATCCTCCTAAAATCATCATCATCACGAGCCTTTGAAATAAAGAATGTGTATGGTATAATTTGATCATACCTCAAGTAATCCATAATTAACATTAAAGGATGTTATCAAATAATAAAAATTCCTTTAAAATATCACTATAATATTTATTTAGGGAAATACTATTTTCACTGTTAAATAATTTTTTAAAAAGCTAAAAAATCAAAAAATAGTAAGGAAATTTTCTTTTAAAAAATTATTCTTTTAAAATTTTAATGGTTGTTTAATAGAATTGATTGGTCATGATGGCATGAATTTTTTTTCATACTGTGTATGTAAAAAAGAAATATTCCAAAAAAAATTTCGTTAAAAACTCAAATGATACACATTTAGAAAACGACAAGAATATACATTTTAATAATTTTTTTAAAATTGAAATATTTTAAAAAATGAATTTTTGAAATAGAAGAAAATTAAAAAAAAAATCTGTCAAATTCTATTAGAAAACATTGACATGTTGGGAGAAGTATTTTCAATCCAATGGTGAAATAAAGTCAGTTTTCCTTAAAAAATAAATTATTATCTTATTTTCAGAAAGATATGTAAATTAATGGAAAACATGTATTCTATAGATATAAATAGAGAAAAAATTAATGAATTTATTGATTGGTTGATCATAAATGTTCATATTTATAAATTGAATTATATATAATCCTACTAAATAATGAGATTATAACCTAAATCCCATACCAATTTGTTAAATCATAAGAACCATGAACGAATAACATAAAATGATTGTTTAAATATAAATATGATATGTATAATCATGATATAATATATATAATCATAACTATATAAACCATATAAACATAAATATGTTCATAACATCAAAAACATCACAACAAAGCAATATTAAGATAAAGAACACTCACCACTTTGGTAATCACTAAATAAAAAGTACATGAGAGATATAACCAAATATGGAATTTTAAATCACCATAGTCTTTATGAAATCATCATAAAATACATTTATGGTTACTACATACACCACACAAAATAAAAAAATTGAAAATATGGAATATGTCTCATAGAAAAAAGGTGACATGAGAAATCCCATATATCAATTTCAACTTAATTTGAAGGCACCCTAACCTCCTATATAATATATTATAAATTTATTATAATCAAATACCAACACAATTTTAATTATTATAATATAATATATAATCCAATTACTATATTTTAATAGTAATTTATTAATAAATCCTTATTAAATATGTCTTTTTCAGGTGTTAACTATTTCGTTTATCATGAGAGTTTTCGTTTAGTAGTTCCAATACATATACATTGATCATGGTTATAATATATAAATAATGTTCATAATGATATAAATATCATATATATTCATTATAAATATAATTAATGTCATATATAAAAGTTAAATATAAAAAAATGGATTAAACTATTGATAAAGATAATAATCCATACAAACTCTTAAACATTGCTTCCATTTTTGATGGATGAAACAAGATAAAGTTATATAATAATTATCCTCTAGAAAATAATTATTATCTCATAAATGTAATTTTTTTATATAAATACAAACTTTTTACCATCCACTTAAAATGGAAATGAATAAAAAATTGAAACACTTTGTGGAGGTTGTGGTCCACATATACGCATCCATGACATTATTTATTCTAACTGATTAGAGGGTAAGAAAGTAGATATGGAATTATAACTCAAGATTAATAATAATTTCATAAATATCATGAATAAAAATTAAAATCATCATAATAACCATCCATGAAATATAGTTATTTAAAATTAATTTTATCACTTCGTGAAGGTGGTAGTCCACATGTGTGCACGAGCGATACATTCACTTCTTATTTAATAGAATACAAGGTATGTAATTGTGATTACATCATCATAATAACATATCAGTATATTATGATACATAATATATTATTTTATTATTAATAAAACATATTTATATGAGGTAGAAGATGAAATAAATTTAAATAGGCCAGGTAATATGATTACCTCTTCTTTGGTATACCTCCTTCAGTTCCTTTATTATAGTCCCTTGCAATGAAATTTTAATCATACCAGAACCACTAAAAATATAGAGGTGATTTTAGAGGAGGTATTTTTTTCCTAATTACTCAAGACATATAGAAATAATTGTTATAGTAATGGGGAGAAGAGTTTTCAATTTATAAATCAGGAGAGGGGCACTAGTGGAATTACATAAATTGTTGAACTAATATAGTTTAATTTTCCTATCCAAGTGGATAAAAATTGATTTATTTTTAATATGTGGTTATTATTAGTCTAAATAATATAATATAAAAACATTTATAGATGTGTAGGTGTTATTTCCACCCTTATCTCTTTGTTTCAACTCCTCGTTACCCATTTTGACAATTATGACAATATCAACATTTTTTACAATTTTAGGGAAATAAATGTTACCATAAAAGAAAAGTTATCCATAAATAAACCTTCACTGATATTTTAAACTATATTACATTTAAATTTAAAGTAATATGATTTTTATTAAATTTAAATCATTTAATAAACAAATTATTTAATATAAAATAACATTAATGTGATTTTTTGAACTATTCAGTTGCATTAAATTTTAGGCCAACATGATGGTAATATAATTTTAATATAATCCTTTAAGACATAAAAAAAGTGTTATATATGTCTAGAAAATTTGTGTATCATAATAATTAACCCAAATTGTATTAAATTTAATATTTTGATAACCATTTATTTTATTCTTTCAATTAAACGAATCAAAATTGTTTCAGTGTTGTGTAACCATTTTAAGAAATTATTCAATAATTAAAAAAAAATATATGATAAAATAATAATTCACCTTTAAATTACTAATATATAACTTAAAATATCCTCATTTTATCTGTATATAAAAATTTAATAGATATTAAATTCATGAGAGTGACATTTTGTATTTATTCTTTTCCTAAAATAATATGAAGGTCATAATGAATGAAAAATGGAATCATGTTTCCATATTTTAAACCTTTTATGGGTATGGATGATATATTATAATACAATAGGATATAAGAATGTTTTTAAAAAATTTTAAATCCTTATCCTAATGTTTTAAACCTTTTTTACTCATTTGACCCTAATCATGGTGAAAAATATTTTTCATGGTTAGCATTAACAGTGATAAAAAATAAATGGGAAATATTTTGAACAAATATAATTGAGAACAAAAAATTTATCTATTTTCCATAATTGAATTTATATCATGGGTAGAATTTAAAATAAAATTAAACTCACCATACATGATGAAAAATGGTTTTCCATAAAAAATATTTTTGGAGGTATTAAATTTTTATACAATAATCTGGCATTAAATTAATTAACCTGAAATAAATTATAATATTAATAATATAAAAACGAACTAATTTTACTTTTGAAATAAATTTTAAGAATTTAACATTTTCTAATTCATAAAATGAAAAGAAATTTCTCAATAAGAATCAATTTTTTTAAAAATTCATTAAAAAATCATCCCTTTAATAAAAATACCAAAAATTACATCTATGATAAATTTGAAGTGAAGATATAAAAAATGATGTTCATTTTTAAGTTAAAAATTTTAAAACTAAAAATATTTTATTATAATATCTAAATTAAAATGTGGTTAAAATAATTTTTGAGGAAAATGAATTTTTTGAAGAATAAAATGACTTCACTAAAAATTGAGTTCTTATATCCTAAGAATAAATCGATAAATTTGTATTATATATGTCTACTCTAAATATATGTCATGATGTGCTTACTAATATTCATATATACTAGTTTAATAACTAGGTCATATTTAAATAAAAATATTTCTATAATATATCTCAATTATATTAAAGCTCAATGTTGTGTGTTAAGTATCCCCCAAGATTATTATTCATTAAAAATATAAATTTTCCATGTTACATTATACACTATTGAATCAATTTCATCTTTTAAATTTTATCTCATCCATATGTGGTTAAGGTTTTAAAATAAAATATTTCAAAACAAAAATTATATATAAGTATAATATTGATTATTTTAAAAAGTGAATGTGGGAAGCATAATGTTTACCTGAATTAGCACATAAGAATGTAAAAATATAATGATAAAATTATTGGTATGTTAGAATTAGGACATGGAGTAGAAAACTAGCATCCATGTACTAATATTGAGTGATAGAGAAAATGGTCATGAAAAGTTTAACGACCATATAACCATAAATATATGATAGTTGAGAAGGATATATATTCATTTTAAATGAAGGAAAATGTATAAAATTTTATTTGAATAGTTTTTCATAGAGTTTAAGGATTATATTATTTTCAAGAAAGATAAAATGAAAAAATATACATAATTGATTTATTTACATTTCATAACTATAATTTCATTTTTTGGTTTTGATTATACGGATTTACACTTCATCACATACTCCATCAAATAAAAATTCAAGATGAAGTATTCATTTATGATAAACTAAAATTAACATTTAACGGATCATAAGATAAATAACAGAATTAAAAATCATTCTTAATTTTTCAAAATTCATAACCAAACCAATATAGTTACCTAAAGTCATCCAATTTTTATAAATATAATAAATTAATCTATAAAATAACAATAGTAATACTCAAATATCATCTTAATCTATTACATAAATATTTACCGTTAAGAACATTGAAAAATATCTCAAACTAAAGTTCAAAATCCAAAAAATTTTAGAATAATGTTACAAAATTTCCAAATTAAATTTAATATTAATCCCCAAAACAATATAATGTTTCTATTATGTCACATACCAAATATATGAATATCAACACAATATATTGTCAAATCATGATAATTGTTGTTCAAAGTAATTTGAGTAAGCATAAAATATCAGTTGGAACATACATTGTTTCTAAAATTAACTCTATCCAATATATTCTATAAATATAAAAATGTTGTATACTTCATTAATGATAACCGAAATTACCTTTTCATCAAATTACTAAGCAATTTCAAGGACATAAATAATATCCCATTTAATTTATCCATTTCAATCATCTTATTATCTCCACAAAACATTACTATCTCATAATTGGGTATATATTAAGGGGTTTTCTTCCCTCAATCATATATTTTCAAAAATTATATCATAGCTAAGATATCACTTTTCTAGGTCATTATTTTTATTAAATATATTCTTGAATATCCTAAAAAAACTAATAATGAACAATTCTTATGTGTTTCAGGATTCTTATAACCAGAATACCATTGAAAAAAATACTTTTATAACATAATTATTAAATTAATATACATATACACTTCAATAATTTGAACACCTTTTGTAAACCATAAACAATTATTTTTCATTTCATTTCTTAATACCTCCTTTATTTTGTATGTTATTTATATTCTATTCATCATAAATAGTAAAAATAATAATCATACAACCTTGATAAACCACGTTTTGAGATCTCCCACTAGGACACTATTTTTCATAATTCCATAAAAATTAAAATTTTAAACATTCAACTATCTATCATTCTATAGGGAAACCATTATTCTCAACAATTACACTAACTATACATTTCATTTTTTTCCTTGTTAAATAATTTCTCTTATTATATGTGCTAGTAATATCAAAAAATTTGAGGTTTTTTATCATAAAACATGATAGATGATTAGAAATATTATTAAGGTTTCATATTCTATATCCTATTTCATTTGGTATCTCATGAAGACAATCATTCCCTTTTCCATCACATTTATAATTAACATGAAACCTCTTTATTCAACCCATTTACAAAAACCAAAAAGATAAGTATAAAAAACATTAATCATATTTATTAATCATGTATCTTGAAAAAAATATTTATTTGATATCCAAATCATGACATGTTATTTTTAATATACAACACCATAGGTTTAATATAATTCATTCATAGCCATAATTTATTGAAATATTTCCAATTATTAATAAATAATATATTATTTTACCCATGTATTTTTCTCAGGAGTTTTAAACTAGGTGATAAGTAAGGGAACACTCACAATGTACTATAATTATGTTCGGTATATACTTGAACAACTCCTTTTAGGGTTATTATCCCTAGATGCATTTGTTCTAGAACCACATCCAATAATAGTAACTGGACATGGATGACCTGAACTGAAAATTTATATTTTTATGTAAACACTTTCTATGGTATGTGAGAACACAAAAATACTACATGAGCACATAAATTCAGACCTTATAAGAAACTATAACAATAAAACAAAAAATATTTATAAAATTTTAATTACTGACCCTTTGTAAACTGCATAAGATAGAGGATACCTTCATGTTAGTATCATCTTTAATGAGGTCCTCAAAGTGGTAGGACAATATTTACCAGGACTAAATATATTCCACTATGTTTATTTTCCCTCTATTGATTCTACCAGCCAACATACGATCTAATTTGTTGATCTATCAAATTTTATCATCATTATGGTCAAAACCGATTGATCACTCATACATTCTATCAGCATCCACCTTTGAAGTTTTAATATCAAAATCAACTTCCAAAATATATTCCATTGAATGAAAGAGAAGATTTAGGTCAGTATCCTCCTCATTTTAACCTTTTAGACACCATTGAATGCATCAAGTTATAACAACTATTAGTAATACTCTAACCAATAAGCATTTATCCCCTAATACTTATCAGTATATACATTCTAATCAGAAGGTGATGTTGGATAAACAATCACTTGATCAACCTCATAAAGAAGGGACACTGGAAGAGAAACTACCAGATCCAGTTGTTCTACTACCATATTCTTCTTCACTTTACATAATTATATAGTTACCATGGGAATATGAATATTGTATCATTCCTTTAATTGATTAGTTTTTTTCTTTTGATTTATTGGAAAGTCTCCAAAGTCCACATTTCCTTGTTTCCCCTTTCCTTAGGCCACACCTAATGAACATTGTTTTTGATAAATCACGATGAAACTACAAATATGAGTGCGAGTGAAAATCAATGTCCTTCTTCTATAGAACCACTTTATTCCATGATACATCAATCTTATGATTCCATCTTGAAATGACATATGGCCACCCTTCAGAATCAGCATCCACCTTATCCTTACCACCCAAATCCGAAGCTATAACATCCAAAACATCAAACTGATTTCTCAAATTATTATATAGATGGTTCCCTCTAGGGATTGATCTATTATCTACATTATCCATATATTCAATTGAATCCATGTTCACTTACGTTGAATCATTATTTCCAATGATTTATACTAAAAACATCATCATCATGCACAATTTCTATCAATGAAACATTTGTTACAAGAGATATTGGATAGATCATCCCCTATGATTTCTATACCGTGACCACTGGATTGGTGGGTGCCTTAATTTGAACTATGGATCTTCTTAGTCTAGGAACTGTCTTTACATTACAACCATTTTAAGATGTAGTGTGAGATGACACCATCATTTGAGCATAATGAATGATCATACTATAGAAATTAAAATAAAGAACACTTTAAATTGTGTTAGGAAGTGGAAATGGATTAAATATAGAAAACATTTTCCCAACATTATAATCCACTGGGTCATGAGATGATATCTCCATAGTAGAATTGAGAAAAAATACTTTTTGTTGGTGTCCCAAATGACCGAATGATGAGACGAAGTTGAACCAAGCCTTGAATACTACTTTTTTTGATGTATGACTTCATCTTCCAATCATACTGAATGGGTTTAACTCATGTTATCATACACATATGTTACCATACACATGAGCTTAAATTTGGGAAAAAAATCATAGAATAACCTACAACATAATCTGGACTCTTAGTATAAAATTTGGTAATTTATAAGATATAAATTATAAAGAAATTGAATAACATGATCCATGGAATCCTTACATTGGTATAAGTCATTAGTTTGTGGCATATAAATAATAATAAGAAATAATTTACATTGTAGTAAAGGCTCAATTCCTAGACAATCATACTGAATGGGTTTAACTCCAAATTCAATCATATAATTATTCAAGGTTCACTACTAATATTATCATAATGGATTGGATTCACTCACCATTATATATTATATGTTCACAAACATGAATATAATAGTATATTTGGATAAAACCCTATTCTATATTAAGAGTTCACTCCCAATACTATTATATTGTACAAAGCCCCTTACTGAATTGGGTTCACTCACAATTATGTAGTCATGGTTCAATCCAAAGACTATCATAGTGGATTGGGTTCACTGTACATTACATAGTCATGGTTCACTCTCTAGAATTTCATAAAGTATATAATCACTTACATAACTGGGTTCACTCCCAAATATAGTCCTTATTATCTTAGGAGATATCAACCATAAAATAATGAATTAGAAGGATATATAATTTCATTCCCACCCATCACATAATTAAAATCAAACATATGATGTCTACATTGTCAAAAAATTAATCATTTAATTAACCATGGAATGAAAATTTATTTCATAAAAATTTCATTATTTCATTGTAACATAACTTGTGTAAAATTAAAAGGTTTTATAAAAGTTTCATCATATGATAATTGACCTATGGGAAAGAAACATGTTTCATAGAAAAATTCATAAATCATAATCAACATAATCTATTGAAATAGTGAAATTTTATGGTATAATTATATCATCTACCCTATAATGCATAAGTAATATCAAAATATGTTAGCATAGATGAAAAATTCCTTTAAATATTCAGTAGAGCATTTCTTAAGGAAAATGAACATTCAAATCTAAATCACTTAATTAAATTAAAAAAAATTCTAAAATATTATGGAATATATTTTATTTGATAATATCCTTGGAAAATTTTATGGATTATTTAAATCATTGATCAGTAATGATATCATGAATTTCTTTGTTCCATTTTTTTTGAAAAAAATATTCCTTTCCCATTTTTAAAAAACTTCAAAAGTACCTCATTTGAAAAAATAATAATCATAAAACATTTTTAAAAATTAAATAATGGATCAAATGATTTAAAAAAATCATAGTATAAAAATAATAAACATTATTGAGAACTTTTTTAGAAAACAATAATATAAAATAAAAATGATTTTCATCCGAAAATAGAATAGAAGTCAATTTTCTTTAAAATAAATTTTCAGTGTCCTAATTTATTAAAAATATGAAAATGAAATTAAAAATTGGAATCGATAGAAATAAATAGTGGATAAAATTATACATGAATTTCATTAGATTTAGATCGTAAAATATCATCAATGGAAAAATAATCATAAACAAAACCGATAAGAAATGAGATTGGTAGATAAATACCTTATCACATTAGTAACTTTTGAGTCATAATCCCCATGAAAGAATGACTAAAAATAAACCAATAAATATCCTAAACATAAATTTTATAATGAAATTACATGGAAATTGGGAAGTATATACATATCACTAAGGGTTTTTGTTGTTTTCTTCTTGATGGAGAAGAGGTGATGTGCTTGACTAATATGCCTTATAGTGTATACGTGCTATAAAAATAAGTTTTTATTTGTTGATGAAAATAATTTTAGGGGACATAAAATTAACTTATCATCATGAGATTTTCTTTCTAGTTTTTATAGGTCTCAGTTAGATAAGCACTGGTTATGAAACATTTCTCATAATATTGAATTTAATTTTCCTTTGATGTTTGTTTGAGACCATAATCAGTGTATTCATTCTGAGATGCACATTACCCTTATTTTCTTATTGGGAAAACTATTATAAGACCCTTGGATACCCTTGAAATATGTTTTAGAGGGGGATTAATGTTTGGGTGATATTTTTAAATTTTTATCTGATATAATGTTGACCAATTATTTAAATTTAGTTGAATTTTAACTAAGGATCAACCTAGTCATCAGAGGATGGATTCATAAGTTGGAACTTTTGTTTGAGAATGGGTCTTGGGATATTGACATCATTTATTATAAGATATATCTATATTGAAGCATCATGATCTTCTATAATATTGGGGAACGTTTTTCTCTTTATTGGGATGTCTGCTAATGTTTATGTGTAAAATAATGTGCTAAGAAATACCAACCCTTTATGATGATGATGGCGATAATTAGAAATATTTTTATTCTGGATGGTTGTGAAACTGGGTAAGTGGATTATTTAGTAAGTTATTGAGGATACTGACATTGTAGGTCCCATGATAGATATGTTTTTTTGGGTCAATGTTCTTTAAAGACTAGATACTCATCCGATTTTTAGTTCAAAATTGAAATTATATAAAGGGAATCATTGAACTAGATATATTGATGAGAAGAGATGTATTTTTAATGTAATCCAAAAATAAAAAATCATATGTAGTAGTGAAGGATTAATTTCATGATTCTATATTTTTTTCCTTTATTGGTTGACATCAGATTAGAAGGGAACATTTTTTTGAGATGAGAGATTTGTGATTGTGTAGATCATCAAATCATTGGTTAGTTTCTTTTTTAAGATGAAAAGTTTTAAGGTGGGTAGGTTAAAATGCCATGATATTTCACTAAATAATTCCTTCTAATATGATTGGAATATGATAAATGGTTCAATATTTATGTGTTTATTACAACTTATTCAATTTTAAATAAAGGGATTTTGTGGATTTGTTCCTCATCATGGGATAAATTAATTGTAAATATATTTTTTCTACTAAAAATAATAAATTTTAAAATCACCGATATAGGGTTTTCATATTGAAAAACAGAGTATGTCATTGAGTCTATAATGGTGTGTTTATTATAGGATATGTGGTTTTTTAATTTACCATCATGATCGTGTTAGTCATTAGTTATAGAAAAATATTTTTATTGAATTACTAAATTAAATATTTCATATTATTATTTTCAAATCATGGAACATTACCTTGATCCCTCTTATAAATTCATAATTTTTAGAGGAGATATAGTCTATGGGAACAACCCCAATGGAGGATATTTTAAAGGAAATGGATGAATATTGGATGATCCATGATAGAGTTCTCTAGATCAACAAAACCCATACATGGTTCATTTATTTAGATGAAATAATTTTAATCCCAACAACAATCTTACATATTTCATTAAATTATTAGAATTAATATATTAAATTTAGGTATGTATATATTTGTTTCATAATGAATCCACTTATTTTTTATTTGAAAAAATATAGCGAACATATTTGAAAAAATGTAGAGGTATGATCTAATGATATAATGATAATACTTTTATTAAGAAATTTTAATTGATTAATAAAACCCAGTATAAACTGTATGATTATATCAAGGATAAAAATCTAGTAAATTTTGAATCACTCCAATCATAGTTATAATATAAAATATATTTAGGAGATAATTTATACATTATTCACATTTTTTCTAAAATTGAGGGAACCTAGATGAAAAACATTTTGAAAGAGTGATCAGATTTTGAATCATGTGATATAGATATACCACCCACTAAATTTAGTGGGCTTCTTTGATGATCAACCCTATTTAGGCCTATAAAAGTAGTGGAGAATCAGTGGTGGTAAACTATGTAGAGTAAATATGATGGGGGTGTGCCCAAGAAAATGATAACCATATTAATTGATATCGATTTATCTAGGGGTAAGAATATAGCAGAAAAATTTCATGAATATGATGTATTCTTTGGTAAATTATCAATGGTGTGATTGAGAAATATATGAAATCCACTAATTATCGTTAGACCTATTGAGGCTGGATCCCATGAATTGAATTACTTACAGGAATGGAGATATTAACGATTTTATCGTTAGATCAACAAAACATGTATAAGGAACATGAAATCTCAATTTAGGGGGGGGGGGCTCACATCTTCCTATCAAAATCCTTATGATCATGGGAAGACATAATTAGATGACCAATATTTAATGTGAAAATGGGACATACATGGTGTGTATATTTCGAAACCTAGGGATTACACATGGAACCCCTAGATAGTTATTAAAGGCATAGGATTGTGAGGTCACATACAGTGTCCAAGGTGGACACCAAAAGTTACAGTGGATTCTTATTTCCAACATAGAATCAATGAAATCATGTTTTGGATTTTTTGAGATCATATTATGGGTAATTTATTCTTCGGATGAATAAATTAATAGACAAAATATTATTATTTAAATAAAAATTATAATTAGAAATTGATTTAACCATATAATAGTGAAACACATAACAACTGCTCCTTGAGTACTATGCTAACTATTGGAATGGAATCATTGATATGAAAATTTTATGCTTCGAATGATAGTTCTACATGGGAGATTAAATAATTATTATAATTAAGTAATAATAATTTTTAAAGAGAAATTGTTGGAACTCAAGAGAAGAGATTTAATTTATCAATTGGATTATTTACTTAAACCATAGGTGATGGGTATTAACAGTTATCAATGGTATAGGGGATGAGAAACATAACTCATAATAAGGAAGACAAACAATCATTAAGAATTATAATGAATTATAGTAAAATATATTGATAACTATAGATGTGTTTTTTATTATTACTTTCATGAAAATAATTTTTTCGTGATAATAATTTGTAAATAAAATGGATGAAGAAAGAACAATAATTTAAAAGGATAGATTAAATTGATTGAAATTATCTTGAAAGAAAATACTTTTAAATAAATTATGAATGATATAAGATAACCACTTAAATAAAATTAGAGAATAATGGAAGTAATGTTTTGTAAAATATGTGCATATAATGGAATTCTATTTAGTTAATTGATATTTATTAATGTAATCATTTATATCAAAGTTCATAATGAATTTTATTAGAGTTAAACATATTGATAATTGGAATAGATTATAATGGGTGGAAATAATGAATGATCATTCTAGTGAACAATGGAAATTACATAATGAATTTTCGCTAAGGATTGGTATTCCTTGGGGTAGTGTGGCACAATACCAAAGGAATTAAAATTATATAAATAATTCCTTATAATAGATGAAATATTATGAATAGAGACTTGATCTCTATGAAAAAAGTTAATAAAGTATTTTTGATAAATATTTGGGAAATATATATGAGTGGTTTGGTTATGCAGTAGAGTAAATTTAGTTACTAATGATGATTCCAATGAAATATAATTAAAGAAGTTGTATGAGCCTAGTTTTGTTGTGTGAAAATTTATAATTAAATAAAAACCACTATTTTAATCAAATTTTTGTTTTTAATATGGAATGTGATGTAGTTATAGAGACCCATTGGGGATATTGTAATATCCATTAGTAAATGAGTTTGAATTAATATTAAAAATTATATGATGTGACTATTTATATAATTTCATAACTAATATTAATATTTCATTTAATTATCATTAGGTACCTATGATATTGGTTTAATGGGGAACTCAATTATGATGATATAGTAGCTCCAAATATCAAGTTGATAGTCTTGGGAGACTGATAGGGAGATCTTTGATTGTGGTAAATATGGTTGATTGTGTGTACTCATATTATTTGAAGTATTATGAAAAATATTATAGATGCTTATATATGATTATGTGAGATGTGATGATGGGACCTTCTTTATACACACACATTTCCTAGGGTTATAGTTGGGGTGAAAATGGCTATACTCTTTTATACCTAATAATATGTGTCGAAACTAGTGATGAAATACTCATTTTTTTTTCTAATCACCCAATACTCTCAGATTAGATAGATTTTGAATTTTAATATATTATTATAAATTTCTAATTCATGTAATATCTATAGTGATAACTTACTCACTTATTTTATTCCAATAACCCACATTATCATTTCTTCTATGGGATTACATTGAAATAATACTTTCCCACTTATATGAATTGATTTTTTTAAAATGGATTACACATATGAAATAAGATTAATTTATATTACATATTAAGTGTAAAATATTTTTTTGACTAAAAAGAATAGTGAAAACAATAAAAAGTAATTATTATGGTTACGGTAAAAATTGGTTTTTAAGGGGGGTAAACTAGAAATATAATAGCTGAAAATAATATAAAACATTTCAAACATAAATGTTATGACCATATGTAGACTTTATTCATATTTTATAACAAAAGTTTCATGATTATATCCTTGTGATGTTAAAAAACATGGGTGGAATTTGTTCTTTTAAAAAATTAAAAGTGTGCCACTCGCCTCACTTATAAAAGGCCACCCCTTCTTCTATCCTACTCAAAACCTAAAAATATTGTTTAAGTCACTTACCAAAATCTTTTTTCTCATACTATAATATTTATATTGATATATATCTATCTTAGGAAGGATTTTGGTGAAAACCTAAGGAGGATACCCATAGATGAGAAAACGCTCATCAATGAGTATTCTTGTTTTATTTCATCCTCCACCAACTTTAATTATTATTATAAAATCATGATATAAAAATGTATCTTGAACATAATAATATTTTTTTTCATTTTAATTACCTTAAACCATTTAAACTTCTATAAAATGGGCTACGAAACCATCTATCTTATGTACGTTGGACTACAACCTTGTGAACCGATGTCATGTGTTTTCCATGACTACCTATCACAGTTGGATTTAATGATGGATTTATTATTTATATATTATAGTTTTCATATTATTATTAATATGGAGTTATTATATCACACATATCATCATGAATTCCTTATTTTTGGAATATGATAACATCTCTTGTGTGTAAAATGAACTACCACCATGCGAGTTGATGTGATTTGTTTCTGAATAGTGAATTAAATGGAAGATAATGAGGTTATATTTATATCAGTGATATAAATGAAATAAATAAAATATATTGGACATATTTATTATTATTAAAATAAAATATATCATTTATTTCTCACATTCTAACTTACTGAAAGATCATAATGTCATTCGTGTATGGGTGGACTACCACCTTCATGAAGTGATCTGACCCTATTTTATTCAACAAAACTCATGGATGATATCAATGGGTATATTTAATGAAATAATATGTTATTTATGATATTTGGATCATTATTTAATTATAATATATTAATTAACTCTTTTCTATAATGACCGTTGAAAAATGGAATCGTTACTCATGTGTACGTTTGACATATCGTCTCTATTATCATAACATTATTCATTTCTCAAAACCATTATTAATGATTATTATTAAAAGTATAATTTTTTTAAATATGATAATTACTTTATGATTATTATTCTATATTTCATTTAACAAATATCAAAGTATGACGGCTGAAAATAACAAATCATGGCATATAAGAAAACCAAGTAGTTATTAACAAAAACCTAACTTCAACATTGAATTGTAAATAAATGTGTAATAAAAGTTCATATGTGAATCATATATTTTATGATATATATAAATATGGTTCTATAATATATTTATAATAAACTTAAATTTATTATACATGAAGTTCTAATTAGTGTGATTGGAGTCAAGGCTTACAGTTAGAGATTTATGTCTCATTTTTTATTCCATGAGACACATTTCATATTCACCAACTATTTACAAAAGGTTGTGTATTTACTGAACATGAAAATATTTTATGATTAATATTATGAAAATTACTATAGTTTACATATCCCATTTAAGATCTCCATTTATTAAGGTTTATGGTTCAAAGGATACCAACGCGGTAACTATTTTGTTTTTCAATTTTAATTCTTTGAGACATATGGTTATGTTATACAAATATATTATTTTATAAGGTGTATATACATATAATATTACATATAATATCAGGAATTTATTTATCTCCCTATAATTTAATGTTATATTTGTTGTTATCCCTTTATGGGGATCATGTTTCCAGGTTTCCAATGTAGTGAAGATTTTATGTTACAATCTCATCATTTATCAGGATTGTTCATGATTATGATTACGATGAAAAAATATTATGATCCACCTATAAAGGAAATAATTAAATTCTTTATCCACTAGTTATTTCATGATAATACTTATTTTCCATTCACTAACATCCATTTATGTAATCTATAGTTCAAAATATAAATTGTTTTAAGAAAAATCATCTTTTTGGTCGAAAACTATTTTCCTTTAAAAACCTTGTTTTATAAAATTTTTCTAAAAAATTGTTTTTATAAATCATCAAATTATTTAATAAATAATTTTTTTTTCCATTTTTTACTTTTTATAAAAACATATAAGGAATCTACATTTCATTTTTCAAAACTATGTTTATTTTGATTTTCCAAAAAATATGATAGGAATATTTTATTAAGATGAATGACAAGAAAGGAATTTCCCACCATCATGAAAATTAGTTTCATTAAATATTCATATATATGTTTTTATTTTTATTTAAAAATAATTACATTTTCATTTTTTTTACTTTTTAATTTTTTTCCAAAGAAAATTTATTCTCTGAAAGAAATGTTCTAAGTGATCTTTTTAAAATCATTATCCATCTACGACGAAATCCATTAATTATACCTATGAACTACTCAATATATGATCCCAAGACACCATTATTATACATTTTATTAATGTTTTTTGTGTTTGATTAAATTATTTTATGAAAACCATTTTTTTCCATGTGTTATAACATGATAAAATTCTTACCAAACTTCCTTCTTTTTCAATAGGTTTTTATAGCATAAAAAGATGAATTTATTTTGAACCGTATCTATTTTATATAGGATATGATAAGATGAAATGTTTATTAAACCCATTTATTTTCCTGATTCATGATATGATGAATTTTTTATGATCTTATGGAAAAGATGGGTATTATTCTCCTTTTATGATGAGTGAGACTTATATGTTCTACAAATGAATTGGGTAATGATAAATGTTCTATGATATCAGAGGGTACATGTGTGGTTATCCCAAGCATGAAATAAATGGTACATGAGTGGTTAACCCAATCCCGAAGAATGTACATTGGTGGTTACCTAGGCATAACAAGTTATGAATATATTGATGGGTATCCTTGATGTAATATTTTCTATACATATGTTTATTCTAAAATTATATGTATTATGGAAAATTTGTGCTCTCATTAATTAGGTTCTTTTATTTCCTTAGGATTCATGATATATGAACTTCCAATATTTATTCCACGACTCAATATTTTGATCTTTGATATGTGGGGTATGATTTTTATATGCTATTATCACGGTCTCACACCCTCAAGGTCACGTTATGTTTATGTATTTACCATTATTTAGCCATATTGAGAATCTATGATTACCCTTTCTTATGGTTCCATTACCCAAGATATGGAGAAATGTTTTATATAGTGATTGTCTATGAAGGGAAAAAATTAGAAGATCATTTTGGGAAATAATTATGATATTGCACCAGATTAGATAATTGTGTTCCTATTTTATAAAGGAACTAAACTATTATGGTACTCTGGTGTGTGTTTGTGTAATTTTATGAATATTCAACTAAAAATATATATTATCATTTTATGATAATCATGGGTCACTGGAGTTAGTTTTAGTGCAATGTTTTAGTTAAGATTTGGAATGTATGATGAGAATACATTAATGAGATCCGTAGGTATATTTATAATGATATGTATAGGGATGTCTCTAATGATAAGTATAAGGATGAGAAAAAGTATAAGAAAATATCCTATAATTTTTCTAAAGGATAGAGTGAGTAGTTTCCAAGAAAATAAATCCCTTTTTTGATACTGTAGGTGGACGTGGATATGGTACATAGGTACCTATGGGTAATAACTCTGAATAGGGTGTATTAATATATACTCAATCTTCACCTGATGCATGAAAACCACCATTTTTTCACACCTGGTTTGAAACTCCTAGGGGATGCACAATGGAAATTCATAAACTCTTTACAAACTATCATATAGGATTTAAATAGATGATGAATATGAATGAACTGGGGTAAATCTATGGGGTCATTTATTACAAGTGTTTCATTATATAGACATCATATATGTGACTATTCATGATTATGTGGTTCTCCACATTGATTAATTTTTTTCACACAATATTTATTGTTTTTGTCAATGGTGGGAAACAAAAGTAACAACATTAAAATTTAATGGGATGGAAAATTTTCTAATGAGAAGCCCAATGGGATGATGACTAGAGTGAAGAACGTTTCTATTATGCTTAATTAGTTATCATAGAACACAATTGAAAATATTCACCATAACAAACTCTTAGACTCTTAAAAGAAGGTAAGGATAGAGTTCACTAAGATTTTTGGTCTAGGGTACCATGGGGGATAAAAGATCCAGTCTCATATATGTCAAGAATGAAGGAAAGAGCACTCAGGGGAATGACTAAAATAAATGAGAAGATTTTTCTATTTGGAGAGTAAGGTCATAGAGTAATCATTTTCTAAGGGAAAATTAAAAGTTCATCTAAAAGAATTGATGGTAATATTTTTATACATAATTTATTGTCAAGGGATGAATATTTAAAATATGGAAATAATGGGAATTATGAAAATGTATTCCCAAAAGGGAAATTTCATTATGGGAATCATCAATTTTTTACAGAAAATGGTAGTATTATTTATGGTTAAGGGAATGAAAATGACATATAAATGTAAAGAAGTATTAAGTAAAAAGAGGATGAAGTTTAGTTATTGATTTGAGAAGGAATTTGGATGATTAAAGAATTTTTTTTGTAATCATGGATTATGTAATATGAATTATGATATATATATATATATATGGATATTTTGGTATTTTTTTGTCAAGGACTTGAAAAAACATGTTAAATGGTACCGATTTACAAGAAAAGTGATTTTATGTAAAGATGGTTTTTTGATTAAGGAAATATAACCCTTAATATATTCATATGATTGTGAAAATGGTGTTTAGTTTGGGAAAATAGATGAATGATATGTATAATGTGAATTGGAAAATATTAATGACCTGAGAAATGATAATGGATTTGTTGACCAAGTGTTTTATGTTATCATTGAAGAAGTTTAAAAAAATATTGGATTTATGGAATACGTTCAACAATAATGGATTTTATTCAAGGAATAAATAATAATTCCGGTTCTTATTGAGGTTTTATGTTAATTCTGGTTATTACCAAGGTTCGGGAGAATATATGAAAAATGAATTCACATATTTGGAATGTGATGAATAATAAATGCTTTACGTTATTTTGTTGATGAATGATAGGTTTCTTTTGAAAATTTAGTGATGTTTTTTTATAAATTATAGGATTTTAATATTTTGTAAGGGATGTAAGGTTAATCATTTATGGAATGGATTATGTTGAACATTCGACAAGCCTTTAGAGATTAATGTTTTAAGTAGACATAAAAAAATTATGCTTGTTGGAAAATATGTTCTCACCCATTGTTGTAATGATAACTAAAGATATCATGAACTAATTTTCATTCTTTATATCTATATTTTGATCTGTTAGTGGTTTATGAAAATTACATTCACCTTTATTCCATAATGTATGGGATGAACTAGAAATTGATCAATGTACAAACAAAGGGGGGATTATTCTTAAGAAATATAATGAAATGAAGTAACTATATATTCTTTTAAAATTTAAAAAAATTTAGGAAAATGATATTCAAATAAAATTTTGACACGCTATCATCATTTTATATGAAATAAATGACAATTTTCACCCCTATTTGGTCTATGTTTTTATGGCCATTAACATTCTCTTGACCATGTCATTTATCACTCTACATCAGTATTTTGGTGTTAATTTTATCTTCTACATCCATGTTCTCACATCCTATATATGATCCCCAATTTGGAAACCTTGTATGTGTTATTCTAGATAACAATAACACATACCCTTGTATTTTAAAAGATGATGTTTTATTAATAATTTTTATGATGTGGTATTCAATGAATGAATTTAAAAATGATAAACCTTTGATGAAGGACATTAATTTTGAGGGAGAAATTCTTTTTAGGGGGGTGGGGTAGAATGTAACAACATTATATAAAATGAAATATTTTTTTCAATATAATTTAGTGTTTTTGATATTTAGTCTTTAAAAAAATAATCATTTTTTATTTCATTAGATGTATCACCATTCATGTCTTTTATAACACACAATACTAAGTTTATATTACATTACAATCAACATAGGGTTTAAATGAAACATGGCATACTGTTAAAATATAATTATTTAATATTATATTTATCACCTAGCCATTGGAATTACAGGTATGAATAAGATTAACTAAATTATGAATATATATGGTTTACACACACACACATACAAAAATATATATAATAAATTCTTTGGTGACCATTTAATTTGAAATGAAAACAAAAACTTTTAAAAATAAATAAAATCAATTTAGGAAAAAATATTTTCATGCACATAAATGAATTTTATCTCAATAAATTAATATAATATCTATTAGTTAATTATTTTAATGAAATATATATAGACATTATATATTAAATCAAAATATTATCATTCATTTAATGTGTTTTCTATAGAATATATAAGAATAAATACACTTTTATGCTTAAAACAACATTTTCTAAAAAAATCTTCACCATTGGAACACATATAATAAAAATAAATTTTACCATTTTAGAAAATTTATTTTAAAAAACAAAATTTATTTTTTTAAATCTTAATTTCAAAATTATCTTAGGTTAAATATTTAGGAAATTTCTTAATAGTTTCATTTCATGACGAATAACGAACACTATTTAATTGTAGTTAAAAATGTATTTAAAGTTAAATTAATTATGAATAAATTATACATTAGTTTTAAAGTAAAAATAGATAAAAAAATATAAATTAATCCAATTTACATGATTCAAATCATATTAATTTTTTAATTTTTAAATGAATACATTGTAACCTTTTGAACATTTTCCTTTTAGAACCCCACATTCTTATCGCATTAATAAGATTAATTTTAAATTATATTATTTGATTTCTATGATTAGAAATTTGGAAAATTTATTACATATTTGGACTAATCATAATTTATATTTTTTGTTAACTTCAACATAATTTTTTATCCAAATGAATAGTAAAAATAGTAAAAACATATATTGTGGTTAAGGTAAAAATGGGTTTTTTTTGGTTTTAACAAACAAATAACAGATAAGAATAAAAAAAACTTCTCTAAAATCCACATTATGTATATATTTATAATTTATCCCATATAGTTTAGTTATGGTCCATTATAGGATCCTTTGGACATGGTGTAATAGTGGGTGGCATTATTTTTTTCAAAAAATATCATGTTTAACAATCACCTCACTTATAAAATGACACCCCTTCTCCACTCAACTTCACACCTTCAAAAAATTTTCATTTTTCCAATATATACCCAAATAGATTCCTAAATAACATTATCTTATACTATAAAACTTAATTTGGAAATAAATTCATACTAAGAAGAATTTTAGTGCAATCATAAATAGGATACCCAATAAGAGGTAACATTCATCAATAAGCAATTTATTTTATTTCTCTATTGAGATGATTTATTTATTATTATAATAGTTTGATATAATAAAATCAGAATAAAATATATAATTAAATTTTTTATATTAATTTAATTACCTAATACCATCTCAACATCTATAAAATGGGTTATGAAATCATCATTCCTGTGTACGGTAGACTACCTCCACGTGAAACCGATGTCATTTGTTTTTCCATTACTACCTATCAAAGTAGGTCATAATGATGGTTTTATTGATCATATATATTTTTTTGATATTATTATTCTTACAAAATTATTATATTAAATATACCTTCAATTTTTTCAGTTTTTGGGAATATGATAACATCGCCTGTGTGTATGTCAGACTACCACCAAACAGAGCGATGTGATTAATTTTTTCAGCAATGCATTACAATGAAGATAACAATGATAAATATATCTGATATAAATGAAATTATATGATATTGATAGAATTTTTATCACTCTTAAAAGATAATATGTCAATAAATGTCTTACCTTTTAACTCATAGGAAGATGATGATGACATTCGTGTATGTGTGGACTACCACCTTCACGAAGCGATGTTGATCTATTTTCATCATCACACCACATGGATGATATGTATAATTATATTAAAAAAAATAATATAGTTTTTATGATGTTATTATCATTATTTAATGATTAAATATTACTTACACCCTTTTCACAATGATCGTTTAAAAATAGAAACCATTGTCAAGCATACATACGGCCTACTATTTGCGTGATCATAAAATTCTTTCTTTCTCAAAACCATATTTCATGATTAGTAAAAAATTATAAATAAAGTATAAATATGATAATTATTTCATAAATATTTTTTAATGTAATGGATCCATTATCAAATTAAGTTGACCAAAAATAATCAAACTAGAATTATATGACAAAAAAGTGGTTATTACCTGAAACACAACTTTAACATGGAATTAATAATAAATTAGTAATTAAAAAACATAAGTAATTCATTTATGGTAATATTTATTTAGTTTTGGTTCTGTAATATATTTATAATAAAACAATATTTATTATAAATGAGGTTCAGATGAGTGCGAAGGAAGTCAATACTTACAGTAAGGGATTTCTGTCTCACTTTTTACTTCTGTGAGACACATGCCCTATTCTATACCTATCTCTTTAATGTGGTGTATATGATACCCATGAATGTATTTTCTGATGATTAAAAAAATTATGGGTATTTTAATGTCCATTTTATGATCTATATTTCTTGGGATTTAAATTTCAAAAGATAGCAAAGGGGTAATGAGTTTTTTTCTCAGTTCTCCTTCTTGAGACATATGGTGATTTGGTGAACCTATATAATTTTTGAGGTATATATAACACCACATTGACTTGTGATATAATTAATATTGTTAATACTCAAGATATGTTTTGTTAAATTTATTTTTATTCCTTTATTGGGCTTACATTTGAAACTTACCAAGGTGGTATATATTTTATGTGACAATCTCATCATTTATCGAGATTATTCATCAATATTTTTCTAATGATAAAATCATAAGATAAATATCTAAAAAACTCATGAATTTTCATATCCTCAATTTATGTCATGATAATACTTTCTTTCCATTCACATTCATCCCTTTATGTACTGAAGAGTTTAAAAAACAATGTTCTTAATAAAAATTTCCTCTTTAGGGAAAACTCATTTTGTTCCAAAATAATGTTATCTAAAAATTAATTGATTTTTTAACATTAATTGAATGAATTATTTAAGAAAATTTAAACTAGGTTTTACATTAATTTTTTTTAAAATGAATCTTTATTTAATTTTTAACAGCAATGCATGTTTGGATTTTACTCAAAATTTGAAATAAATCTTTATTTTAAATTGTACTACTTGAAAAAAATTCACATTATCATGAAAATTATTATTATTTAATATTACTTTATATTTATTCATGGTGATTTTCAAGAGAAATTATTCAAAAAAAGTTTTACATTCTCAACGGTGTTTTCTGTAGAAAATTATTCTTCCTCAAGAAATATTCCAAGTGATCTTTAAAAATCATCATCCATATAATGTATACCACTTTCTTGAAACATATTCTTTATTGGGGATATGATTCAAGGATACCATTCTTTTTCTTTATCTGAATTGTATATGTTTATAAGGTAAGGATATTTTTGAAACCCATTTCTCTTCGACTTCTTATACCATGATAAAATATTTATGAAACCCTATTCTTTTTCTATGGTTTTTTCTATGATGAAATGATGGAATTATTTTGAAACCTATATATTTTCCCTAGGTTATAATAATTTAAAATGTTATGATCAAATTTTCTTTTCATGGGTTATGATATGAATAATGTTTTATTATCTTTTGGAACACAAATATATTTATTGTATTATATAATTGGTGGGAAATATATCTCCTTTCAATTCACTATGTAATGAAAAATATTCAATGAGATTATAGGGTAAACTTATTGTTAGAAATAGCCCAAGATATCCGGTACATGCGTGGTTATCCCATGACCAAAAAATAGTTTACACAAGTTTTTATACTAATCCCTTTGTAGGTACAAGTGTTGTTAGTAAAAGATTGATATGTTTTGACTATCTTGGTGGGTAGCCTTGAAATATGATTTTCTATTATTATTGGTATGAAAAAATTTTATGTATTATTCTAATTTTATGGTCTTATTACTCATGTCCATTAATTTCTTTATGAATCATGTATTATGAACATTCCATATTTATCTCAGGACTCATGAATTCGATCTTGGATTTGTAGAGTATGGTTTTCATATGTCATTATAACATTATGATAATCATATACACATGTTATGTTTATGTGTTTCCCTTATTTACCCTTATCAAGAATTTGAGTCAATGTTTCTTATGATTAATTTCCCCATGTTATGAATAAATGTATCATGTAAGGTATTTCAATGAAGGTTAGTAAATTGGATGGTCTTGGTGGGAAAGGGTCAAGATATATCACTAGATTAGATGATTTTTATCAATATTTATAAAGTCACTAAACTATTACTATCCATAAGGATGTGTTTGTGTAAATTAATTAGTATTCATATAAAAAGATTTAATATCTATACATGATAATCCTAGGTCTCTCTAATTGTAGTATATAGCATAATATTTAGTGATGTATATCCCCCCTTGGGTCTGTACATGTATAGGATTCTAGATTTGGATATATGGATTTTCCCAAGCTGGAGATGTTTATTTCCTTTACCACCTTTATTATATATAGAGATATGTATTTCCTCTAGTTCCTCTAAGATACATTTTGATTTTTATATCATCCAAATGGTTATTTTTATTTCCATCAGGAATTTTGGAATAAATGGAGATGTTTATTTAATCTAGTGCATTTTATATTGATTGAAATAAGTATTTTCTCAGTAATTTATCAGTTTATTTCCAATGGTGAATTACTAGGTCGAAATTCTATGATGTGTTGTGAAATAATATTATTCATATGGATTGATAAACACTTTCATTTTGTAAAGTGTGATGATAGTGAGTTATTGGTTGATTGATTAGGATAGATAATTCAAAATCATGTGGATGGTTTGAAGGGACATTTATTTTTCATAACATTAATTTTTGACAATGTATATAGACAATATAATGTTTATGATGTTAGATTAATGCTTGAAATGATCATGCTAGGTGAGTTTATAATCACCATAACATGAATGATTTAAAAACGTTCACCGTGTCTCCATATACATCAGAAAATCGAAATGCTTGATTATTGTGAATATGGGAGTTAGATATTCTATAGATATTATGAATGTAAGAGAGTTGATAATGATAAAGGATACTCTTAGGTTATTTGTATCTGGAGGGAATCTATTTGATATGTGATATTGTATTTATAAATTCATTTTCATCAATTTACACTATATCATACAATTTTTTATAGATGTTCATTACTTATATATTTCAGTTTATATTGATGCATTCCATTTTGGATATTGATTTATGATATATGGTGATGAGTTTTTTATATTTTTAATATCTCCCAGGATTATTTTGATACCTCAGTTCTGATCACTAACCCATAACCTAGTGAAGGTAGGATTAGGTATTTAATCTACTAGTAAGCTAAGTTGTGACATATTAAATTACATAATGGAAAATAAAATTTATCTTATTTGGTACACAATATGTTAATTTATTATAATATTATATTTTTGGGAAAATATTTTTTCTAAGGGGCTAGTGAGATTTGATATTATTCTTAGAGAATTTTTTATTCATAAAAACTAATATTAAATAAATATTTATTTCCCATATGCTAGTTTAATCCAAATTAAATTCCACTACTTATATTCAAAATAATGATTTTTTTTATATTTCTATTGTATTATATCTATGTATGGTGATCATTTTTTATTATTACTAATGATACTGATGTTATTTGTTTAATATATTCCTAAATTTTTTTCTAAGTGTAACTTATTTTAGAAAACATATTTAAAATACGCTATAATAATTTATATTATGATATAAAGTAATTTTTATAAAATCTTCATGTGATGAACATAATTATTGATAATAAAAATCTAAAAATTATACATTTATTCATTATTCATTTATATCATCATATTGAAATATTTAACTAGAGGATAATTTTTTTCTAATGGACAAATAGGGATGATTTAGGATACTAGATGATGATGTGGAAAGTGTTACATGATGATGTAACATGAAAAGAAAAATATGTCATAAACATAATTTTATTTATAGTATTTATGTATTAGTATGTTTTAATTATAGGGTATGAACATATAGTTATTTCTTGATATTCTCAAATTATTTTATAGTATACAATTATATAAAATCATATAGTTTAATTTTCTCATAATCATTAATTAATGTGTATTACATTAAAATCGTGAGAGTAAAATTATAAATAAACACATTGATATTTAACACTATATTATCTCTGATAAAAAAACATGGTGGATATACATGGGTTTTTAAAAAATTTTAAGATATATTTGACCATAGGATTATCTAGTGAAACATAGTTAACTCATTAGATTAACTCAGTCAAGTATATCTCATTGAATTTTGTGATTAATACCAGAAGTCTAACTAAGGTGAATGTTTCATAGTAAAATCCATTATATGAGTGAACAATTATCCAATATATAATAATTCATATTTTGAAATCATTCTTATATCATCCTCGAGGCTATGGTAATCGGTTGGTCATTTGGTTTTTTCTGGTCATGTATTCAGTTTCTCTTAACCAAGATCATATTTATTCTCTTATATAATAGGTATGATATAGGATTTATCAATGAGAAATTTTAGGACCTTTTCTCAAATCATTATGAAATCTATGGTGTAATTATCATGTGTGTGGACATATCCTGAGCCTTAATAAGAATTAATCATTTTTTAATAGTGTAGGGTTTGAATTTTCAGGTAGTATTAGGTTTATAATTTTTATGGGAGGAACCCCTCTGAAGAGTATCTTTATACATGGACCGAGGGTCAGGTGGTGGACCATGGTTTGGGAGAAAACCAAAGGGTGACTAGTGTTGGATGAACTCCTATAGTAGCCATCAGCTAACTATTGACCTTCCTAGAACCCAATATGCATAGCAATCCTCATTGATTACCTAGTGGAATAGTAACATTTAGATGGTGGCCCCTAGGTGACTTTTTTAAAAGGGGGAAAGTTTTATGTTTTTCATTTTCATCATTTAATCCCTTTCTTTGATTTTTTGGCCCCAAATGACTAGTAGCTAGAATCCCACTCCCTCCTCTCTTCCATTTAATTCCTTGTAGGACATCCTTTGATTATTTTCCATTAGAATCACCATCTAGTATGGTCATGTTCCTATGGTAATTCTAGTGCATCCATTTCACTCAATATTTAGTTTTTTTAGAAGCCAGTTTTTAATCACATTTTAACTTAAATATGCACTATTTTCTGGGCATTTTTCCGGTATTTCATTTCATTCCAAATAGGAAAAACCGATGACCATAATTTGATGAGTGGTATTATAAAATAATAATAAATGTAGGCCCTGAACATAAACTATAGTGTCACCATTTTTTGATTTTATGCTTTATGCAGTCAATCCTGTCACATTGTGCTTCAACAATAATTCAATTAATGTTTTTAAATTTTTACATTTCCTGGTTTTATTAACTAGTTTAAATATTAATTGGATAAGTGAAATTCAATTCCATATGAGATTCAGTGGTTATGGAATTAACACTGAGTGGGACTAATTAATTTTTATGAATTTTGGAGAGTGGAATGATGAGGAAAATAAAGGCTCATAGTTTGGTAACTTGGGTAGCAATGTTTTAAATCAATGATAATAAAATGAAATTTGAAAATAATTTTTTTTAAAATGGAATGTGAAGGATTGATTTTGTGTCCTATAAAATGAGATGAAAGTTTAAAATTATATTAGTTAGATACCAAGGTGAATTAAATTTATTAATTATTTTTAGGAATTTTATCCTTTTTAATCACTTAAATGATTTGAACTGAACATTTTATGTTTTATAAATACTAAAAAATTTAGGTCAGAATTCATGTTTTATAAAGTGAATTGTTTGTTAAAACTCACAATTTATGTTCTATAATTAGAAATGGGTTTATAATATGAATTTATGTTTCTGAATTAATATAGAATTGGGAAAAATAATAATTAAATAGAATAAATTATTATATAATCATTTGATTTTAATGATTCTAAATACATGGGAATATCGGGTGAGATCTCTGATTCTATATGACATATGGTTTTGAGGAATGATGAGATGAGATCACCGATTCTATATGATATTTGATACACAAGATGGAAATGAAGATAATAGTGGATGGATTCCATGATGAACATGATATTAGGAAATATGAGGAATTTAAATATCAACACATAGATTACACAGGAATTATGTGATGAGTGTTTGGATACCATGTTACACATGATTCGGGGTAAATAATGAGGAATATTGGGATGAGGGTTTATATTCCATGGGAATTCTAGGACGATTTATTAGATTTATTTTTGATATTGATGATAGGGGGATGTTAGGACAAGTAGTCCGATTCAATATGGTATATCATGATTCTTTGAATTATAGGATGAGCGTTAGATTCAATGTGTTTACTAGTAGTGGCATATTCACTACAACGTGCTCAAAGAAACCTTAGTTCTCACAGAAGTAGGTGTAGTCAATTGAGATCAGGGACCTAAGGATCTTCATAGTATATATTACCTTGGGAGTCATGTTGAGACTATGGATCAATGGTTATTTTTTTATTCAATTTTTATATGCTATTAAATTTTTTCCTTGTGCCCTTTTTCATGAAATTTTATTTTAAAAAAGTTATTTTAATGTATCTGATGGTGGTGTACATATTAGTTGAACTCACACCCTTATTGGGAATCTATGGAACTTCAGTACCTGAGAAGACACAGTTATTATTCACAAGTATAGTTCTAGAGAAATGCATGATGTTAGTTCTCTTTATAGTATACATCAAGTGGAGTATGGATGTTGGGATTTGGGTGTACATAAAACCATATTGGGATGATTTCTAGTTGAGTTTTGTTTTAGTATTTAATTATTTATATGTTTCATTCTTTTATATAGGATCCTTAACAAGTATGGAATAGTCATGATTATGGATTTGGTTAATATATTTATTTATTATATAGTTTCATTAATTTGATATGATGGTTATATAGATTGAGATATATGTTTTTTAATATATTAATTAATATAACTACATTGGTAATGAGTGCATAGTATCCTCAATGTAACCTGAATGGATATAATAGCTAGTCAGTAGCCTCAGATGTATAAGGAGGCACACTTGAGGCAGTGTGGAACACCCACACATGGCACAAGTTCAGTGGTTTCTAGGGCCAAGAATGAGATATTATTATATATATATATATATATATATGCATGTGTAATAAAACTGATAGGAAGTTTCTATAGGATCCATAGTATTTCCAATGCATATCCATAAAACAATATTCCATTGTGTTGATATGAAGATATAAATATAAATTAAATTTTCTTGGTTATTTTGAATATAAATTTCTTAACCTAGCACCTATCATGAGTTATATTATATCATAATTTTTATTGGATTATTTTGTTATATTTAAATATGTATAATTTCCACAAAAAAAGTCAATTACTTACCATTATTGTGAAATTTTATTAAAAATAAATTATATATTTTATAATAAATTATGAATGATTATTTTTAATATTTTTTTATATTAATTTTTCATTAATTTGAATTCAATTTAAAATTTTAATCATAAATAATAATGTTTTTAACAGATCATTTTGGAGGTCAAAATCCCTAAGTCAATTAAATATATTCACAAAATATTTTCATATAATAATAGTTATTGTTCTAGATTAATACTATAATTAAATGTATTATTTGGGATATCATATGATTATTTTTTTATATGATTAAAATTTTATTTCATAAATATTTACTTCAAATAAATTTCGTATCAAGGAATATGTTGAAAAAATATGTATTAAATTTCTCAAAAAATCATAAATTAGTTAACATTTAATTATAATATTTATTTTTAACATGTCATATATAATGGTATATTTATTCGAGATAAAAAAATATATTGTGAATGATTTGAAAAAGCTGTATTTCATACCCAAACAATGTTATTTCAGTGGTTTAATGAAGAGTGTATATGTAAAATAATCACATCACTTAATTCTCTACCCACAAAGGATTTTTCATTGTGAAAACATGTTTTTTTGATTGGAGGAAAATATTTGGGTTAATTTTGGACAAACTATTATAAAAGGTGTATAATTATTAGAATGGTTTGGTTGTGTTTTGAATCCATTAAAACTATTTTAGGGGTTTTTGTGTTGAATAGAGAAGTTATGTTTAGTGTAAATGTTGATAGAAAGAGAAATGTGGCATAATATTGTTGAATTATTATTTGTGTTTGGTTGGGTGTTGTAAAGATCTTACAGAGCCTTAGATTGAGGTTTTTTGACATGGGGATGTGTTTTGGATAAGATCTCAAGGAAATGTATCCAATAATGAGACGAGAATGGTGAATCAATGTCAATATATTTTCATCCAATTTAAACATTATCCCTTATTACCTACTCATTTTTTTAGTGAATGTATTTCCCCATCTCTCTATATATCTCATCTTTGGTTTTCATTCATATAATATAAGTAGCAAATAAAAAAATAGAACATCAGTTTTTTTAAAGAGGTTAGCCTACCAATGGAGGACTACAACCATAATTCTAATTAGTTTTTACTCCATTTAGACAAATCTGTTGATTAATTATTATAGGGAACTTTGGAATGTTTATAATATTTCCACCTATGAACCACCAGCACCAAACAGTACCAAAAAACTATGAATTTATTCTCTAGAAAAAATATTAGGCTTGTAACTCTTCAACATTGGTAACAAATATTAGTGAATGTATCTCATGGAAGAATATGAGATGCTTCTTCAAATATAAGTAACCTTAACTACCAACTCAATCATCTTCAATTATTAAAATATGATAAAATTAAAAACAAGGATCACTCATCTTCTACTTCAAGCTGTTTGAATATTTGATGCAATTAAGTTTCTTTACTTCACATTTTATCGTATTCTTTTGTAGATTAGAATAATATTCTTTCTATATTTCTCCATTTAGCTGATATTTGAAGTCTAAAAAATGCACAATGATAACTCTTTATTTATTTCTTATAAACATGGAAGGTGGTAGGGTTTTTAATTTATTATCATTCTCTCATAGTTCATTTTTTCAATGAGTTCCAATATATATATATATATATAATTATCGCACCAGTGTCATATATTATTAATATTCAAACTCCCCAAAACTCATATCAATTTCTTATCTTCTTTGATGATGACTTATAACATAGTTTCTCTAAATATCAACATTAAAATATCATGTAATCTTAGAATTTAAATTCATGAATATTATATTTTAAATAAGTATGTATTATTAGTTTATTTGATTATTTTCCATCCATAAAATCCAATTATTGAACACATTTCAAATATTTCTCCACATACGCATGAATAAAAGAATGTTCATGACTTTTATTGGCATGAAACTTCACTATTTCTCACAGATGGATTAAAAACTCACCATGAAATTCAAAAATACCACAATTATCTCCCTATGGTGTAGTCTAATATCAATTCAAAACTATTTGGGTGTAGTCTATATTTCATTGGAGGGTAGTATCGTATCTAAAATTATAACTTATTCTGTGGTTGGATCATATTTTATTAATGTAAATGATCATAATTAATGTGAATTATCATGTTTTTTAAACATTAAACCTCATCATAATCATCATCTAATTTATTTTCATTAGAATATATGAATTATAGAATCTCTAATTTTCACCCAAAAGAATTACTATGACTGTATACAATGTGATATAGAAAATTTATTTTTTACAAAAAACATATTTATTATACTCATGGAAAACCTTATCATTGGGATGATAGACTATGTGGTCAATATGCGACCATATAATATTTTATCATGTCGGTCTACTATGTGGTAAAAAATAATCCATGAAAATGGACCATGATGATAAACTTCATGTATTAACTAACTTTGCATTGGTAACTGAATTTTAGATTAAGCATCAGGTTTATAATTATTATTCACAATTAACATTTATATAACCACTGAATATCATAGATTATCTTTCCATATCATTAAAATTTTCCAAACTAATATTTTGTAACAATTTAATTTAATCATTACCTACATGTTGGTAATAGTTACCATTAGGTAGAACATTGGGTAACATTACCCAAAGAGCATATCAACTTCATATAGATTCGAAGACATTTTAATTTATTTAATCCTTTGTTTTCTTATAATTCTCTATAACTCTGTAAACATGTGTATTAACTTCTTCAATTCATTACAAAAATGATATTATGTCACTAATACAAATATGAACTTTATCAGCGCTAGAAAAGCTAATTAATAACACTAAAAAAAGTGCTGTTAATTGAGGCGAGGATAAAGGGGGGTCCCTTTTATCAGCGCTCTGAAAAGCGCTGATAAAAGTTGAAAAAATATTAAAAAAATATTTTTGGAATTCTGGGGGCTTCAACAGTGCTTGAAGCCACCCCTTTAATATCACCCACTGCCCATGGTAGCCCATGCATGCCCCATGCCAGCTCCACCCAGCCTCACCCCCTTTTAACAGTGCTAGGTAATTCCCCACACCTGCGAGTGCGACCTGCCTCCCCTAGGATTCGAACTCAAGACCTCTTGCCTGCACACCTAAGCCTTTACCACTCCAACATATTGGTTTACTTTTCAGTTATTAATATATCTAGTTATTTATATATATATTTAGTTATATTTACTCATATATTAATATATATGTATATTAGTTATATTGATATATATATCCGTATATTAATATATATATATATATATATTAACATATATATATATATATATTTATTCATAATAATATAAACATATATTTAATTATATTAATATATATACAATCATATATTAATATATATATATATATTAATATATATATATTTAGTCATATTAATATATACATATATTTAATTATATTAATATATATATAAATATTCGTATATTAATATATATATATACATATATATATATATATTTAGTTATATTTTTTTATCTATATATTTATTTTTATATTAATATATATTAATATATATTTATAAGATTAGTTATAAATACATTTATAAAATATGTTTTCTTATGTGTGTTTTTATAAAGAAATAAATAAATAAATACATACATATATACAACACACACACAGAGATATATATTATATGTATATCTGTAGGTATAATTATACATATTTATATATATTTAAAAATATTATATATTAATATGTATATAAAAAAGTTCTAGAAATGGGGTCTCAAAAAACCTAACAAATTGAAGAGTCAATGAAAAAGACATAACTTCTTCTTTGAGTGTCCGTTTCAGCTCAGTAAGTAGTAAAACTGAATCTCATGAAACTAAATACGATAAAACAGGTTCCGAAGGCCAAACAGACACACAGATAAGAAGTTATGACCATTTTAATAAAAATTTGATAGGGGTCTGGACAGAAAAACTCAGTTTTGGAGGCCTTCTGGTGGGTTTTTGGTATTTTTGGGTCCTCAAAGTTTCTGATACTTCATCTCAATAAAATTGTTGTGTATATATATTCACTGCCTTTGATTTGATATGTGTTAGATCCCAAAAGGACACTCGGAGCGAAAGTTATGGCCATTTGAAGTTGGACTTTTTTGGAGTGCTATAATTGATATATCTTTCATTCCTCTTATCTTCTAACGGTTTCGACTAGATGTGGTCGTCACTCATTTCACAAGCTTCTATTCGACTAGTTGCATTGATAAAATGGAAAAACAGAGCAGAAGTAATTCTTATTTTAGTGATTTGCTGGTTTCTTAGGTTTTTAGGAGATACGAGAGTTGCAAAATTTCAAACAACAATAACTTCTGCTCCAAGTGTCCGTTTTGGCTCTACCACATATCAAATCGAATATTGAGAGTAGTTACAAACTACAGTGATCACCTAAACCCCTTATCATGTTTTTTAAGGTTCAAAAAGGACCAAAAACCCTCTGAACAATCATAAGTTTGGCACCGAGGGTCCGTTTTTCCATAACTTCTGCTCCGAGTGTCTGTTTTGCCTCAACCACATATCAAATAGAATATTACGACGAGAACTACACTATGGTGACCATTTTAACACATTATCATATTCTTCAAGGTATGAAAAGGTCCTTAATCACTACAAATGACTATAATTTCTGCTCTAGGGTGTCCATTTTGGGTCTACGACATATCAAATTGATATAAAACATATTTTTAAAAATATTTATTATATTTATATCAATATAAATATACTTATATATAAATATATTATTTTTTATGATTTTTTTTGAAATATACACATTTATCAGTTATAGGAAAATGTACAATGATAAAACCCCCTTTATCAGTGCTAAAAAAAGCACTGATAAAGGGGTCTCTTTATCAGCGCAATAAAAAAGCGCCGATAAAGGCCCCCCCATTATCAGCACTTTTTTAGGGATGATAAAGGGTGGAACTTCAGAATCCTAGTTTTGTGGTAGTATGTATTTTTTCAAATCCTTCATAAATATTATACATGGATGAACACTGTGGTGTTTATTCACATATTTTGAAGCACATATGTCACCTCTTATTCTAAAAATTCATGGATGAACAAAAAACTACCTTTTATGTAAAGGAATATTTTTCCTAAGTTTATCATAATATTCCATGGAAATCAGTCATCTTTGTTGAAGGATTAATATTTAGGAGAAGCATTTATAGCTATTAGAATAATATTCTTATATAGAAAAGGTTGAAGATGAGTAATTTAAAAACTTCCTACATTAATTAAATTGTGTATGAAACTTTTTAAATGGGTAAATAGTGACATGCATATGTTTGTCCCACATATAAACTCCGCTAGGGAGAATACATACATATATACTCAATCTCTCAATTCACCATCCTATGAAATTTAATTGAAGTTCGTGGTTTGTGATGGTTTTTTGTTTTGACCCACATGGGTGAAGCTAACCAACCTCAACCACCTACATTATAACATACATAATCAATTACCCTAATACATGCGCTCCTCCATAGATAGAAAGCTTCATCAAGGATTGAGGATGGATTGACTTTGATCTCATTTGGGTTTTCTTTTATGATAGAGTGGATACTGGAGTCTTGGACATCCATGACCTAATAATATTCGTTGCCTATCTCTTTTATGATTCATTTTATAAAGAATATAATGTATGAAAAAAGTCCAAGACTTTAGGTGTATTTTCTTCTTTGTCAACCACATCCAAGAAATTAAATACATTATATAAACAAATATTTAACTCATAAAAATCTTCTTATATAATAAACTTTCCCTAGGAAAATCCATAAAAATATTTAATAATTTCTCATTTAACATATTTTCATTGAAAAACTAGTCTTAAATACTGAAAAAAGTATAAAAAAACACAAATTAGATTAAAAAAATTTCTTATTGTATTATTTTCATTACTAATGCTAAAAAATGTTATGTTATTATGATCATTTCTCATATACTTCTATTCATTTATATTATCCTCCTTATTGATAAAAAAATAAAATTATGTAGAAGAGGATAATATCAATTCAAATAGAAGAAATGATATATCATTCATCTAATTTATAGTCTAATTATTCCATTCTTAATGTAGAGAAAATTACTGTTTTAATTAGAAAAAAATGTATTCTATAAGATAAATAATTTTATACCGAATAAATATTAATTCCATTCTATTTATAGTATATTAATATTTATTTAGGTTGAAACCACATTATTCCAATTGATGATTTTGTTTCACAATAAAAACCTCAAATCATGTATTCATTTTAATATATTAAATAAAATAATTATATACATGTTGAAGGTTTAATAAATTATTTTTGGTATCTCCTCAAATTATTCAAAATCATGTCATGGATTAAATCAATTCACCCCTTATCAAAACAATTTATTTTTTAAAAATAATGTTGTGTCAATAAGAATTAAAATATTTTCATTGAAATTTTATGTAAATTTAAATAATTTTAATATTTTAATAAAATTAATAAATTATGAATCTTTTTTGGATATAATACCCCTCATGGGATTAAAAACTTATTTACTTCATCAAAAAAGATATTTTATTTATATTATGATTGGATTATAATTGATAAATCATACAAAGACAGTGGCTTTGTCAGATCCATAATGTGTATTTAAAATAACTTCACCTAATTAGTTATCAACTGGAGGAGTAGTGTGAAATTTAATTCATTACATGGATACCCCAAAAATATATCATAGAATATTATATAATAAGTGTTAACATTTCAACTCATTAATATGAGAAACGGGACTATGAATCTATTCTCATCCTTGGTAACCATTCAATTCTATCTTCAATTTGGGGAGAATTCATTATTCTAGGTTTTTTATATTTAAAGAATTTAAAAGGAACATTGATCTTATATTATTCTCAATAACATTATTGTGTGGGATCATTCATTTATATATGAAATTAAATAATTTATTTTCTAAGTGTAGTTATAATATTCCTCATGTTTTATTAATGGGATGGTGGGATTGTTATAAAATCCTTGGAATTATGTATAACCTTCTTGAACTTCCCATAGAGATCTTGTGAGATTTTAGGTTATCCTTTTTTGAAATTCTCTCTTAAAATTTTATATCATTATTATGAATTTTTTATTTTCCTACAGGAAAAAAATTTACTGTATTGAAACCATCTTCTAAGATCATTTACAACTAGTTGGTCAAATAAATAATCATCTATTTAGTACCATAACACAATATTTAGAATTTTTAAATAGTTTATTTGGAGTGAAATTATTCAAATTAGAGACTTTTCATATTGACCTTATCTTGAACTTCTTGGATCTGTTATATAGGTAAAAACCATAATTATTCTTGGAGATTTTCTTGGATGTATCTTGATTTTCTATTTTCATTATTGTATTTTCTTATTGTAGGTTTCATTATATAATAAACATCTTGGGTATTATCTCTCTACTCTACTTTGATAAATTATTTGTTAAGAATTCACCATTCAAATTAATACCAACATTACAATCATCATAGATGTTTTCATGTTCATTGAATCAATTTATAGAATAATGAATCTTCATATTTTTAAATATTATTTCACTATTGGATTTCCCCCTTTCACTATTCATTTTTGTTAAACTTAATAACTCAATGGATTGATCTAAAAATCCAATTTCTTATTTTGAAATTTTGTTTAAGTCTATCATTAACCATCATATTTGGGTTTTTTCTTTTATAAAACATGCTTTCCAAAATTTCTAGATTAAGGGGATTGATTTTTTTTTGTGTTTTCCCTTCACTATTAGGATACTATTGTGTAAATTAATTTTATACACCTTATTTTATAGACCATTTAGATATTTGTTGGATTCTCATCATTTATCCTCACCCATTATTTTACAAAACTAATTTTAAAATAAGAACTATTTTCAAAAATAGATTTTTTCATGTGAAATACAATTGGAAATTTTTGTTACCTATCTCATTAATGCTTCTAAGATAAGACCACTATATTATTTTGTAGTATTATTCTAAAAAGATGAAGGTCTATTGACTTTGTGTTCCACCTTAGAATATTATATAGAAATAACATCTCTCAAAGTTTGATGCGAATTATCAACATTTGAGCATTATTTATTTTCCAATTTTTCTTCTAATTCAACAAATTTCCTATTTAGGATATTTTTATTATCCCCCTTAATTTTTATTTTTGATTTTTTTCTATTATGATATGTTAAATATATTTATTTTAACTTTTATTCATATCATTATTCTTATAGAAACAATGTGTCATGCCCATTGATATTATTTTCTTCAATCTCATATTGGGAATTCAAGACAACAATGATCTATTTTTTAAATTATTTATATAATATATAACTTCTATTCAATTATTTCAATAGATTAATATTTCATTAATATTAATTTAATCATATCATTTATAACTAGAGATAATTTTTCATTAATAATAAATATTTTGTCATCATTAACATTACATTGTTTGGTGAGATCAATAAAAATCATTATAATATGTGTGAGAGCTCATTTATGTTTCCTCGATTCTTCATCTATTTGGGAAATATACTACTAAAATATTCTAAAATATCCACAAGAATACATGTCTATATATTTTTTACAATTATTCTTAGTTTTATTTACGAAATAGATGGATTTATTTTTTGAATATTCAATGACATGATCTTTCCCAGTTGTTATTGGTTCTTCTGAATTAAAAGTTTTACCAGAAATATTATTTTCCATCATTTTAGAATTCAGAATATTTGATCCATTAAGGGTAGATATATTTTCTAAATACATGGTTGGACATATATCTATAAAATTTTCTTCTTCTATGATATAATTATCTTTAATAGAATCTAAACATGGGAAAAATATCTCATCGTCATCATTATATAAGAGGGATACCTTCCACACATTTTTTTAAATCATTCCATATATAATTTTGAGTATTATATGATATGTTAATATGATTAATTGTTGATATAATTCCTCCAATATGGAATTCTTTGTTTCCTTTGGAAGTGTACCATAATTTGATTCATATTTGAGTATCTAATAGAGGCAGTCGATGCTAGGATATAATTAATATAATCTCAATGTGATGTATAAAACATTGAGGGCGGGGGTGAACTATTTTTCATATATAGGTGTCAAATTTAAGCATTATCTATTGTTACCTCTCAATTAATCAATCAATGGATTTTTCCCTCCCTCTATATTTATCTCATCCTTGGGTGGATTAAATATTATATAAGTCATCATGAAAAAAAATTAACACCATAGTATATTAATGAGTTTTACCTCTATATGGATGATAAAACACCCAATATATGGAAATTTTTATCCCACACCATAACCCCTTTGTATTTGTTATCATATAAATCTTGGGAAGAGGTATGATGCCTCAACCCATACAATATTGGTACCAACTAGCTTCACATCATGATTTGTCTTGCCTATCTATATAAAAGAGTTAACTTGTATTACCCTAAAGTAAAAAAATATAGGTTAGTGTATCGTTTATAAAAATATCTTTCTATTCATGAAATAGAAATAACCACATATACTACCATGATCATCTTTAGTTTATACAATATCATTATATTCAATGACTGTATAAATCAACTTATTTTTCAACATATTTAAATTTTATATTCAATTGATCCAATCGGTGTCTCCTTTTTAGTACATATTCATCAGTGCATCATAGTAAAACTGATTCGATCATTCTCTCTTTACTAGATACCTCAGGTCTACAATAGGTACAATATCAGCACTCTCTTTTTTCCAATACAAATGATTTACAGTAGGGTTCATTTATCAGCCTCTTTTCCTCTAAATTATTATTATTATTTTATTTTAAAATAAATTTATATTTCAATATAATTAATGAATAACATAAAATAATACTCTTTATGAATCCCCCTATAATCATACATATGATTCTTATTTTATTTCATGAAAAATCATAACACATTTTCAATAATTATCAGTGTTCAAATATGAATATTTACAAAATTTTGAATTTATACTTTTTATATTGAAAATATTCATATACACGTTCTTTATTTTGTTCTTTTTCTTCCATGTAATCCACTTATTTAAGTCACTCAAAACCATTATCCCCATATACATTAATTCATGTAGAACAATGCATTTAACTATAGAATGGAACATTACTATTTCCCATAGATGGATTATAAACACACCGAAACAATAATTTTTTTGATATATATATCACCACAACATATTCTTATCCCAATTCAAAATTACCTATGAAATTGTCTCTATTTCATCTGTATAGGGAATCTTAGCTTCAATAACTACTTATTAACTAATTTGGTAATCTTTTATTCTTATAATAGACCATGAATAATGTGATTTATATTGGTATTTGATAATTTTTTCTCATCATAGGAAACAATTTATTTCTTATCCTTTGAATATATAAATTTTGGAAAGTCAAATTTTCACACAAATTACATAATGTAAAGATCATCCTTGTAAATTAGAAAATGGAAAGTATGAATTGACTATATGAATTGAATAAATATATAACCTACTAATTTGAAAAATCAATAGCATTATTACTAAGTGACTAAATTAGGAATAACCATCTCTATCTATAGTGTGGTAGAAAGGAATTCATAAATATTTTATGTAAGGAACAACTGGATGTATAAACTGCCTTTACACAAGTCACTAATTCTAAATTTTTTATTTCTATTGCTTGAGTTATAATAATTTTACCTTTTCATGAATAGTGCTTATCATAGGTTACTTTTCCAAAGATTTTTTTTTTATTTTTACAATGTACCATTATTCAACATTTTTATTTCATCATTTTTTATATTTATGTTGGGTTTACCATTAGGTAGATTTATGGTACCTTTACATCTAGATAATATTAAAGGTTCAGAACTTCAAAGACATCTAAATTTTTTTACTAATAAAATTTCATCTGATTCAATGTATCTACATAAAAATGAGAATATAATTCTTCTAGAAAACACAAATATAATTTTCTTTGTTTCTACTAATAATTATAACAACTAATACATAGATGAAAATCATTTCCTTTACTCTCATATTTTTATGAGCTTAAAGGTTATTTTCTTTCACATTCAGATGCATAGATGAAATTCAACTCAAAATTATTTTCTAAGAAAAATATTTTATATATTTCCATGATATTTATTAGTGATCCATCAATATGTTTGAAGGATCAAACTCATGTTTATGATTATTATACTAAGTGGATGAAATTATGTTGTCAAAAATGTTTAAGATGAGTGATACAGTGTCACCCATCATTAATTCACATGTTTCCATATCTTTATAAATAAATAAAGAGTGTAACACATATAATTTTTCCACATTGAAACCTTTCTCGGGATAAAAATTCAATATCAGTTTCAGTGCTCTATTATCTATCTTGGAAAATCATACTAGAGTTGTTGGTCTCCTACACTTATTCATGCTTACCCCCATCGATTGAGATATCCACCCACACCTACATATGTGTTGACTTGTGTGCCCAATTCTCCTCATGAATTCAATCCACCTCGCCATGGTACTTCTGGTTATTTAAAGATAGATGGAATTTAAGTGTGTTTGGGTTATCCATTATGATGGAATGACTGCTTATGTCTTGGCTATCATTGCGATGAAAATATTTGTCTCCAAACACTATTAATATTTCCGTCATAAATAAACATAATATATTCCAAATTTATAGATTAGGCTTTCCAATCACATATCTTATTTTCAAACACTTCAATGTAAATTAATTATTCTTATAAACATGTATGAAACTCCTTAAACTCTTCTAATTTAATCATTCATTCTTGGGAGAATCCAAAATGACCTCCAACATTTTTCCATCAATATATTGACATAAAAAAACTTTTCATCTGTGTTGAAGACAAATAAAATAGAAAAAAGTTTTTTTAAACTATATGGGCATGTTTAGAGGAAAATATATGGTCAAATTAGAGGTAGTAAAAAAATTATACTCCTCCTCATGACCCCATAGCCTATGCAATGGGAGTTAAATTTTCTTTTTTAGGTAGTTAAAAAATACACATTATCTTTCACAGTCTTATAGACTATGCTTGACGATTGTGAATTTTTTAATTATGTAAAAGTATTATTTATAACAATATAATGACTAAGTATCACACCAATTAGACCCCATAATGGGGTAGTAGGTTCTTAACCTATTTTGGGGGGACTTTGGAACATTCTTCTCCACTCAATGTGGATTTTATCCATAGTTCAGTGGTGAAATATCATATTTAAACAATATTATTATATATTTATATTTTAATAGATTATTCATTCATTTTATAACCATATACATGTGGTTATAGTTATAAAGAGGATTTTAATAATATAGGGAATATTATTAGGTCTTCTATATGTAGTGAAAATGATGAGTATTCGAGGTTTTTTATCACCAATAAACATAATTTCAAAACAAAGTATGTGTTTTAATATTTTAATCCAATTTATTATATTTTATGATAATTATAAAAATGAAATTTCTGTTTTTTATTTTTTTATAATACTTGTAGTACTTTGGAGACATCATAACAAATTAATAAAATTGATATGAGGTAGGGTCTTCTCATTTTCACTATTATGTGATAAGTATTTTTGGAATTCATGGTTTATTTTGAATGTAAATCTTTGAAATTTTAATTTAAATGATTTTAAATGGTGGGTTGATACTTGTGATAAATTGTTACAGTTTTCACTGATTTCAATGAAATGAAATATTGATTTTTATTTAGTGTTATTATTTTATAAAAAATATGGAATTTTGTAAATTATTGCTTATGAAAATATATATTTTGTATATATTGTGTGAAATATTTTTGAGATTTTAATTATTTCAAATTTTCAATGTTTTATATTGATTTATTATGGTCTTAGTATTGATGTTGATCTTGATTTAGTTTTGGTGTTTTTTGGAAAGATAAGGTTGGTCTTTAGTGGAAAATGTCCAATGGTTATACAAAGGATTTAGATTTACAACATGTTTAGGTGGAATTATATATTAGTTATTGAATACATAATATATTTCATATTATATGATTCAATGAATTTTATGAAAGAAATGTTCTTTAATTTTATATACACTTCTTTAGTTATATTAATTATTGTGGGAGGGTATGTCATTATAAAATTCATATGAGATGCTTTTCCTTTACATGGATATCTTGTATAATAAGTCAATAGGAAAATCTGGTCCATAGGTATATCCTACTATATTTTTATACTTTACCCAACATTTTAATCTTGGTGAACATAAATACAATGATAAAAAGAGTTTTATATTATTAGATTCATTTCATCTACAACATCCTTAAATATGCACTCTTGGATCTATTGTTAAGAAAATAAGTTTTATAACTATTTATTTGATATCAATAAATGCCAATCAATTTCAATAATAAAATACGTACAACTTCATAAGAAAAATATTGGATCACATAAAACCTAGAAATATATTGGATTCATAATTTTATATATTTATGAAAAAATATTACATAACAAAACTTATAACACTATTGGTTTTTTATGTAACGATATGTCTCATAGAATATATAGAATACAACATTAAGACAAAAAGAACCACAAAATGTATTTATTTAAATGACTAAGTTATAAAATAGTAGTTCAATTGGTATGTATAAATTTGATTAATTGTATTATGTAAAATATATAAAGGTCCTAATCAATAAAAATGTATTTATTAATTATTATTAAGTAATCATTAAATTTTTAATACAGACATTTTATTTTTGAAAATTTATTTTCTTCAAAATTGTTTTTATAGATTATTATGATGGAATATTATAATTAATATTTAGAAAATTTTGAATTTATATTTAGTAAAATGGATATCATTTTTGAAATCATAATCTCAATATTATCTTTGAGTAAACATTTTGATTTTTTCTAAAATGATTTATTTTCCACTTAACAATGATGAATACTGATTTTCATTGAAAATTGTATTTTTATTTGCTGAATTTACAAAGTCCCAATTAAAAAATAAAATAAAATAAAATTTAGTTCTTTATATTATTAACAATACAATTATTTTTATTGGAATAAAATTTATGGTTGTATTTAGTATAAAAAGTCTTTTATACTTAAAAAGATATTTTTATAAAAAAAAATTTCTTTCTATTTTAATTTTAACCCAAAATTATTTTATAAAAATTATGAAAATTTAATTTTTTATTATATATTACTTATTTGGATTCAGTATTTTGATATTTGGTAAATATTTTCAATTTTTTGGTAATTATTAATAGTAACTATAGGAAATAATTGTCCCCACAATAAGGGTAAATCAGTTAATTGAGTTGAAAACAATATGATAAAGACAAAAAAGTTTTCTTTCATCTTATGTTTTCCATATTTGATGAGTGGAGTTTAGAAATTTCCCAATATTTTTAAAAAAATATTGATTCTGATTTCAATATTTTTTTTGATTTTGATTATTATTATATTTATGTTAACATTAAATAATAGAATGGAATATTTTTAATTTAATAACTATTATATTTTTTGATATGGATAAAAAATATTTTCTATTATAAATTTTTATTTTAAATGTAAATAATTTTCTCATGGTAATTATTTTAATTTATGGTGGTGAAATTATTAACTTAAATGCTAAAGTAGCACTAACACATTACTTGTGAAAGAAATAGAAAAGATCCATTTAAATGATTTTAAAAACTCTGAAATTAATATTATTTAGGTGACTAAAATTTAACGATGAATTTTTATGATAAAAATTACATATTAGAGATGTGTTAAATGTTTAAAGTATCATTCCATTTCTCTCATTTCTTTTTATAGTAAAAATAGTTCAATTGTGACAAAAATGAATGAAATGATATTTTTAGATATACATATTTTATTAAATTATTTAATTTTTTAAAAAATATATCCAAAGGAAAATATTGAGAAATAATGATCTAAAATTTATAAAATTGGATTCTTTTGATTCAATTTTCACCTTATAAGTAAAATTATAACTCTTTAATTTTGAAAATGGCATTACAGTTGTTAATGTTAAAATTGGTTTAACACGGTGTTAAACAAAAATATAATGTTTAAAATTATATCAAAATCTATAAAAATTTTATTTGGTGATTATATTAAGACTATTTAATCCTTATCTTTAAATTAATGTCCTTTTAGAACCATTTTACATGAGTAAGACACATATTATACTATATTATTTCACGTATTTCTAAAAAAGAAACTAATGGTACTTCATAATAAAAAATATTTTATTAAATGATTTAAAATTCCTAGAGAATTATATATTTATAAATATTAATAGGATGTGGTTTTAAATATCATTCATGGTCTATTTATGGGTCAATCAACATTTAATAGTAATTTTATAGAGTGTTAAATATTAAAAAACTATGTTATCATGGTAATTGTTGAATGGGTAAATGATGGGTTAAAACCCAATGATAAGAGGTAAAGAAACTCCATATAAAGTCCTTTTTATTATATGACATTATTTAAAATCATAAAAATATTATATTCAAATTTTAAATATTTTTTGAAATTTTAAAATGATAAATAATATATATTTATTTTACACTTTATGAAATTCCACAAATTCCCTTCCCTCACATATAAAAGGAAACCCCCCTCTTATTCTATCCACACTTAATTATACATTTGGTTTAGACAATCAATATCAAAATATATCCCTATCATCACTTTAAATATTCTCACATTCATTGTATTGGTAGAATATAAACCATACTAGGATTAAGGTGCAATTATAAAAATGTTGTTTGAAGAAGAGGTATAACTTTTAACGAAATGTTTTCATTTTATTTCATCTTATTCCTCCATAAAATATTATTCAAACATAATGAAATAATATAATTATTATATTTGATATACTTATGTGTTTTTATGTTAATTTAATACCCTATATCAATATTCTCTTCCATCAAATTGTAAATGAAACCACAATTCACGCATTCAATGGTATACCTCTTTGTGAAACAATGTAATTCATTTAAGATCACCAACTCTCACATCTTGTTATAATGATGGATTTAATGTTAATATATGATATTAATTAAATATTTATCAATCTATAAATATGAAATATCCTAAAATTTCTTACCTTCCATCCATTTAAAAATGATTGTATTGTTTGTACATATGTGTGGACTACCACCTCCTGGAAGCGATGTGATTCATTTCCATCACCACATAACATGGATGATACATATATATGTTTATTTAAATAAATAATTTGGTATTGAGGATATAATTATAATTATTTAATAAATAATAATTATATTATTTCCATCATGATCGTTGGAAAATAGAAATGTTACATATACATACTTCCGACATACTGTCTCCCTGATTATAATGTAGTTAATTTTTCAAAACCATATTTCATGGTCAGTTTTTAATGTATAATTTATGTATAAAAATGATAATTTCATTAGTATTTTTATTCATTATATGATCAAATAGTGAAATATTTTACCATTTCCATCCTACCGAAGTCATTTTGGACAAACTGAATATCATCAAAATGTATGATGTTAACATAGTTAGTTAAATAATTAAATATTAAATTGTAATAAATAAGAAAAAATTAATAATAAACATGAAAAAAATTATTATTAATGTATAAAAATAACATATTTATATTATAAAAGAGGATAAATAATGATTGTGATGATTCATACTTAAGGTAAGGGACTCTCATATCACTTTTGTTTCCGTGAGACATGTGTTGAATTCAAAACATAATCCATTAATTTGGTGTATATTTTTACCCTTTAATATGATAAATCATGATTTCATTTATATTGTTGGTATTTAATTATTCATTTTATGTTATTTATTTCTTGGGTATTATGATTCCAATGTTAGGAAAGTGGTAAGGTTTTATTTCACAGTCTCTCCATTATTTAATATTTTTTATTTTTATATCTCCAATAGAGAACTTATATGATATTTATATCCTTAAACCAATATATTTTATTATATTATATTTAATTTTGAAAAATATATTTTTTTATTTAATTTTATTCTTTATATATGCATGATATTGAAATAATTGGTTTTATTGAAAACTGATATTGTTTTCTATTTGGTTGAGGAACTTTTTCCCCACGTACAAATTTTCTTTAATAGTTTTTTAAATTTATTTACTATTATCCAATGATTTATTATTGAAATTTTCAACAATGTTTTAATTTTTAATAACTTTTTTACATGTAATCATCATATCATTTTTTAAATGATATGCATTTTGAATTTATATAAACAAATTCAAATTAATCAACGTTTTAACATTCATAGCATGAATGGAATTTCCACCCACCATGAAAGTTAAATGGTTTGAGTATTATTTTATAATTTTCCATACATATTTTCAAAAAAAATGTTTTCTTATTATACTAGAAAATTATAATTTTTAGACAATAATTTCAAAGTAAAATGGGTTCTTTTCTCAAGAATGTCTTAATGATATTTTTATATTGCCACTTTTCATCATTGAAAAAAATATTTTTATTTAGTTATACTACTAAATAAATATTTTTCAATGATACCATCCTTAGTATTTCTCTATAGGGATTATGATTCATTTAATTTGGATATATATTATCATTTCTTATGCATGTTTTTTGATATAATTTTTAATACTGATTATGTACTGAATTTTCATTCTCCCTATTCATATTATAAATAATTTGAAATATTAGGTGATGGGTGGGACCCATTATAGCCCCTTGATTCATTAGTTGGCCTCATGAGACAAACTAGATTTGGAATTTGGCTAGGGCCCTTCCATTATATGTATATTAACTATAAATAAGACCTTCATGATATGTTTATGATCTTCAACATTGTGAATTCCATCATTGTGAAATCAGTTATGAATTTTCATGTGATTAATTTCATATTTAATATATCCCTGGAAAATTTCCATGCTATTGTGATTACATATAGAATTATTTGATCCTTCAATATTATTATCCATTATTATGATAACGATTAAATGGAATGAGTTTTCCATTATTTACCATCTCATATTTATTATTACTTATTTACTAATGATAGATTCCACTATATGTAACCCTTTATAAGAATTGGAGATCACCATTATTTTATTTTTCCACCAGGATTCCATGAAGTGTGCTTTAATTGATATAGATTGATATTCTAGAGATATAAAAGATGTCATAAAAATACTATTTTTTAATTTATATATCTAAATGTAATATGAGATTCATGTATGTACCTAGTTTACCAAGTCCACAAAACAAATTTGGTACTTTGGATTGTGATCGCTAGTCTCTAGAACTAACATAATAAAGTAGCCATCAGATCTGGGATACTGGAGCTGGGTTTTGTATAGTTGGTATAATAGGAGGATTAGTAGGTTCCTTGAAAAATAGATTTATAAAAACTTATATTAGAGAATATTACTCTATAACTAAAATTGATGTTACGTCTATGTATAGAATATAATCATAATGTTTTTGTAAGGTATAGATTATGTGTACTGACTTCTAATATATCCTTATATGGATACTAGAAGTGGATTTGGTTTTGGAAAAGATTCATCTAGGTGTAATATCCTAGGAAAAAATTTGGTTGAGTATATCTTGGCAATCATTTCGGTGCATGAAGAATGTTCCCTTACTTCACACCTCATCTGGCACTCCCATGACACATGCATGCATTAATTAACATTTTCCTTAAGACAAATTATGATGAATTATAAAATAAAACTTATTAAAACCTATGATAATCAATAGAGGAACGTGATAAACATAAGTTTTATTAGAATGATAAATATAAGGTTGATATAATGTTTTATGGAATAAATACCCATTTTAGGTTTTATGTTATTTTATTTTAACATGATTAAGGATATTGTAGGAGAAAATTTTCTAAGGAAAATAATTTTATTACAATAAGTTTTCAGGAAAAGGTTATTCATGGATAATGATTTTATATTTTGTGAACATCAGTTTCATGTTATTAATAACCATTGGTTTTAACATGATCATTGATGTTAAGTTAATAATAGTGAATTTTGAATATTTTATATTGAGTTAAAAATAAGATATATAAAAACCGTAGTGATTAGATATGAAATTGATGCTTAATGTTATTTTGAGGATACCCAAATATTTTTGGGAGGGTTATAGGAATTATATTAATTTTTTTAGAGAAAGGATAACCTATATGCTAGGTGATAACCCATCCCTTCCAGAAAGGTCATATGGCCTTAACACACATCTTAAGGAAATTAAGGGTGTAATACCTACCAATGGTCTACATTATGTCCTTGTTAGTGTAATGTTATATTTACATACATAATTTTATGGATAAATATTATGTTTATTTTGAATAAAATATTCTGGGATCAATATTTTTTTATTTTGAGGTGATTAATGATATTTTTGGAGATGTTTCATTAGGTTGAGGTATATGTTTCACTTAGGTCTAACATGTGATTTGAAATGAATGATTATTTATTAAAAAATAAATTATACTATTGAAATTTGATTTTATTTGGCATGTAGGGTTATTTAATTATGGACTAATTTATGTTGAACTTTGGATTTGAAGAATAATATAGTGGTGTATCAATTTTGGGAGTTATCATTTATTTTGATATGTTTTTGTTATTAGTTAAGGTCTAAATATAAAAGTAATATACTGATATATATTTTTGGAACCATTGTATGTGATAATTTTATTTTGGGGTTTCATGTATTTGAAATTCATCTTGAATACTCATCATTTGGGGAAACTAAAGAGATTATGATGGAAATTGATAAAACAATTAATTTATACTAGTTTTGTAAGTATATTGAAATATATTTTTGTCAATGTGGTAATTTGATTCCTCAGCTATAGGAAATTGATATGGAAATATTTTTTTCATATTACATTCATTCATGATGAATTGATTTCCTGTTACATGGATTAATTTTTTGTGTTTTTATGGTCATTAGAATTCTAATGATCTTTAAATTTCTTATTATCAATGTTCTCTATCATTATCCATCATTATTAGGATATTTTTTTCTCCATGTCAATATTTTAATTTTCTACTAATTTTATAGTATTTAGAAACCTAATTATGTGTTATTTAACATGTATATCATATTTTTGTTTCCCACTTGTAAGAAAAATTTTTATCAGACCTTTTTTATTATGTAAATTTTCAATAAAGCTATTTGGAAATTGGAAAAACTCACCATTGAAAGGATGATGTTAAATGTCACGACCCACCTTCGCCAAGATGAGGGAAGATACTACAAACTGCTAGACCCTTCCTTATTCAAGTTTATGGAGAGATAATGACCCCCTGAGTCCCACCACCAATAGGACCCAGAGTGGTGACTAGCACCAAGGGTATAAAATCACATGTAATAGGAATGGAATTGCTGTTATAATAGAAAAAGATAGAGAGAGAAGATGGTAAAATATTAGGCAACTCAAAAATTAAAATTTAGATTAAATCCAAGAATCCATTCCCACTTGCTTGTTCAAAGTAAAGTGCTACAAAATACAAGAAAACACCATAGGAAAGTACCAACGAAAGAAAAACAGTAGAAACTGTGAATCCTAGGCATCTCTTGTAACCACAAGCTAGAAGTTACCATCCCGATCTCCAACCTACACCAAGTGACCTGGGAAATAGTTTATAAATACGTAGGGTGAGTATATAGGTATACTTAGTAGGGAAAACCAAAATCTCTTGTACACAAGTGGGGAGGCATTCTAATTCCCCGTGGGGATAATACAGATAAAAAAATCACCTAAAAAGGAAACTATCCACCAAACCTCACCAAGGCACACTCCCTAAATAATGAAAGTCAGTTAAGGAAATAATAATATCACATCGATGTTTTGGTACCCTGCACTGCTTCTCTATTGGTTATTTATGACATCTTACACATCAGAAATCCCCCATAATTTCCACTACAGTCCCACCATCAACCCAATAACAATCTTATGGGAAATCAAAACCATACAAACCGCCCACAAACACCTGGGCCACCACAATGACACACATCCACACCCGCAGACACCTGGGACACAACATCCACTTTCACACTCAAAGAAACATAGGCCAGAACAACTACTGTCGCTCCTGAAGTCACCTGCGCCTCATCCCAAAGACACATGGGAAACAAACCTTCCTGCACACACCTAGGCCAACCACCACAACACACCCTGCCTGACGAGTATTAGGCCATATTAAACCTTAGGCCATTATATCCTGCCCGATGAATCTTTGGCTAACTGGGAGAGGGAGGATAAATGAGGTAATAACCAGCCACTCATATGAATTTTTGAAAACACACCCTCCCCCATGGAATGGGGGTGTTTGGAATGAAGTGATCAACATGGGTGGGGTGCGTATAATAAAGAAAAGAACTAAAAATTATATATATAGGTAATAAAACACTCATCCCAACCTATGGGTTCAAAAGCAGACAACCAACCCATACACAACCACTCTTGTTACCATCCCTTCATGCACACACACACACACTCAACCACAACTAGAGCATAACCCATTTATAGAAAAAAAATCCCCTATTGTACCCATTATTGTTACCATGTTAAAGTGATTCCATTGAAAATAATTATCCACTACCAGGAAACTAATATGAACAAACACAAGTCAAAACAACACTATATTGAAGAAGAAAACGGCCAAGCAACACTTTAAGCATTTACACCCGGTTGTCTTGTAAAGTCACAAAAACAAAAGGGATCAGTGAGATCCCTTGAATTAATGGATCCAAAACAAGCCCAAAAAAATGTCCCCACACTTCCATAGGTCCACAAACTAGCAACATAACAACATGATATCCCCTCCCCATCTATATCACTCCACAAACATTAATGAGAGAAACCGTGCTTATTAGTAGAACATGGAAAGGATGTATTCAGATTGACCACACCACTTATCAAGTTCTTCTATCTTGCTGGTTAACTGTGGTGATCACATACAAATTCTTATTTATTGGGAATCCATTTAATCTACCAGGTTTATGTTATTAACTAGTTTCCTTTTTATATACATTCAATCAAAGGATTATTAAGAAAATAGAGGCTCACTAGTGTGAATGAAAGGACCACCATCGACCATGATTTTTAGTGGTCATAAAACCATATTGTTCAGAATATATAAAAAAAGATAAAAGAGTAAAGCTGCATCATCATCAAATACACATATTATTTCTTTAAAGAAATACATTAATTTTCTTTGTTAAGGTTTGGTTTCTTCCATGCCATGAAGAAACATTATCATACCCGCCCCTTAGGATACATAGTAAAGAGAGACGAATGAAAACCCTACTAGGATGATCAATGATTTATGTTTTATCCTTTCCCCTAGAACTGGGGTTGAGTGAATTGTAGAGATGAGGAACTCCAAGGTCCCGAAGGTTGAGCAGGAAGGTATCCATCATGGTGCAGAATTCGTCTATGAAAGAGGGACTCCAAGCACACCAAGGAAAGGAAGATGAAAAGGAATCTTCATGTGAAAAAGTCTAGATACTGGAGTTATGGGATATGAATTATTGGAATGGTTAAAAGGAGAATCATGGTTTCACCATGCGGTTGGGTGTTACACATTATGCAATGAATTTTTATTTAAAAATTATCCTCGGAGATGGTGGAGATAATGACTATGAGTTAATAGATATCCTCTAAATAGAGAAAACCACGTAATAGGGGTGAAGAAGGAATGCACAGGTAGAGGTGTGACACCGAGGAAAAATCCACATGCTTTGGTAACTGAAGGGTCTCCTGACTCTTAGGGGATTATAACATCATTTAGTGGATTAAAGGGGCTTTAAAAATGGCATTAAAACACTTTAACATCCAAAGTTACATTACTAGTGAAAATCTATAAGGTCAAAGAAAAACAAGGAAGGACTCACCATTAGGTGAGTCATCGTCTCCCTAGAAACGTCGCCTTGGCACTATCGCCCTAGCACCATCGCCCTGACACTATCACCATGGCATCGTCGCCCTAGCACCGTCACCCTAGCACCATCACCCTGGAACCAATGCCAATTGATGCTATGGATGACCCATCATTGAAACCGATAACCATTAGTGTCACCAACACCCATCAGTTCCACCGCCGCTCATTAATGCCACTGTTCATTCAATCCTAAAATTTGGAAAACTCCTTAATGAGTCACTAATGGTCCCCAGGACACTCCAAACACCAGAATTTGGAAATTTAGTGGACTGGGATGGTCCAGAATATTACATCATTTACCTATCAAACTATTCTCACCCTTGTGAATTCAATACTAAACCCGAATAAAGGAGATGGGTCCAAACAAAAGCCTTGCAAGATACCTCTCAGGGATATACCACCCTATAGTTGTTCTAAATCCATGAAAATCCTTGAAATCCATGAGTATATCTCTCAACAATCTCATAAAAAACTATTGAGACACTACGAAAACACATATACACAATATTCAAACCATCGAGATGTATGGATTAGGGAGTCCCTTCCACTATTTCATGATAGTATTTTCTTTGGATGGAACTGAATCACTAGCACATGTTTAATCACATTCACCTTAATGTGTCTTCATTAGGGATTAGGTCCTCCCCTACCTATAACGAGGACTTTACACATATTTAGAGAACATAGAAAGCATACCATATAATATGAAAAAAGGTTAATAATTACACCATATAAAAGCACAAGGCAAACACAAAACCAAAACTAAGAATAACTCTGGGTATTGGGATTTCATTTGGGCCTCCTATTCCTATGTAATCTCCTCGAGGCCACTATGCCTCTATGATACACGAACCAAGGGAATGGTTTGTCTATGATTAAACTTCTCATCACAATCCTCAATCCCAATTGGTGGCTCCTAGAATGTTTCATTGTCCTTGATATCAAGCTCTCCCCAGTCGAAGACATGCGAATCATCGTGTAGATACCGACAGAGCTAGGATACATGGAAGACATTGTGGGCCCTCAGTAGTTGTGGAAGTTTCACCAGTTGATAAGCCACTTTGCCGATCCACCACAACACATCGAAGAGACTAACGAACCTAGGAGAAAGCTTACTCTCCTTGTCGAACCTCTATTTCCCACACCGAGGGGAGACCATTAATAAAACATGGTCCCCAACCTCGAACTCCAAGGGTCTCCTCCTATGATCAACATTCAACTTCTACCGGTCCTGAGCCACCTTCATCCTCTCACGCACAAGCTGAACCCTCTACTTCATGCTCTACACTATCTTTGGGCCAAGAACACCTACTTCCCTAACCTCGGTCCCACACATGGGAAAACTACATGGCCTTTCATACAAGGATTGGAACGGAGCCATGAAAATGGTAGAGTGAAAGATATTTTTTAGGAAAAATCTACCAGATGAAAGTTTCATACCCATGATCCTACGAAGCCCAAAACACATTCCCATAGCATATCCTCAAACGTCTAGATGGTCCTCTCTATATTCCCATCTATCTGGGGGTGGAAAGCAGTGCCAAGGCATAGCTGGGTTCCAAAAGCACATTGCAATCCCTTTTAGACTCAGGAGGTAAACCAAAAATCATGATCCGAGACTATGGACCTTGGAACTATATACAACTGCTCGACCTCATCCACATACCTCTATTTTAAGGCATCCACCACACTCGACTCCTTGATTACTAAGTAGTGAGATAATTTCGTCAGCCGATGTACCACTTCCCAAATATCATCATGGACTCCTTGAACCCTTGGTAGTCTTGTGAAAAAATCAATAGAGATGTCATCCCAATTCCACTATGGGACATCTAAAGGCTGAAACAGACCACCTATAACACCGTGCTCAGATTTCACCTACTGGAACATGAGGCTCTTTTCTAGAAACTCCTCCACTGCCCGTTTCACCCTGGGCCACAAAAATTATTCCCTCGGGCCTCAGTGCATCTTGGAAACTCCTAGTTGTACCATTAGGTATTAGTTATGGAACTCATAGAGAAATCCCTTGTCCATCTTATCTGGAAAAAACTACTTCCTGTGGAAAAGAATTTGATTTTGACCTCTTCCGACCATCCTTCTAGAGCATCACCCTGGATGACATGATAATGAATCACATAAGCCTCTATGTTCCCCCACTAGGACTCCTCCAATTTCTATACTAAGGAAGACTACCCCATCATCTAGGATAGACAACCTATATATTACTCCACTCTCATGCTCAGATGTAAAGAATCCAGCTCCTTTATCGCCTACCATGCATCCACAGATTCCCGAACAGCTTCCCTCTATGACTTCCTACTGAAGGCATTGAGCACAATGTTCCCCTTTCCTGAGGTGTAAGAGATCACAATGTCATAGTACTAAAGAAACTCCATCCACCTCTGCTGTTTCATGTTATGGTCTCACTGGGAGAAGAAATACCTCAAGCTATTGTGATATGTGGAGACCAAGAAGCGTTAACCAATGTGGTAATGTCGACACAACTTTAGCGCAAACACAACTGCGAAAAGATTCAGGTCATGAGTGGAATAATTATATTCATGGGGATGTAACTTCCTAGACCCATAAGAGATCACTCCCTGCTGCTACATCAGGACACACCCACAAGCTAGGCCAGAAGCATCACATAACACTTCAAACACCACCCCTTACTCTAGCAACCTTAGTAATGGGGCACTAACCAGTTTTCCCTTCAGTTAACTGAAGGATGACTGGAACTACTCACTCCATAAAAAATCATTGTCTTCCTTGGTCAATGCTGTAAAAGGTGATACAACTCGAGATAAGTTGGGTACGAACATCTGATACTAACTTTCTAGACCTAGTAATCTATGAACCACTGCCACATTCTTGGGTCTTTCCCAAGAAACAACATCACCGACCTTCGATGGGTCCACTTCTATTCCCTAATAGGACAAAAATTTTCCAAGGAAGTGCACCACTCATTTCTATAACATTCACTTTCACAACATCCCATAGAGATGGTGTTGTCGGAGGACTTCTAAAACCATCCTTAAATGATAATCCCGATCCTCCTCTGATCCTGAGAAGATTAGGATGTTGTTGATAAACACAACTATGAACCGATCCAGATAATCCCAGAAGATGGAGTTCATGAGCCCCATGAAAACGGCTGGTGAATTCATAACACTGAACGACATGACCAAGAACTTGATGTGCCCATATCTACAACTGAAAGCAGTCTTCGAGATGTCACCCACTATCACCCTCAACGGGTGATATCCTGAATACAAGTCGGTCTTAGAGAATAAACTTTCTTCCTTCCATTGGTCATAAAGGTCGTTGATCCTCAAGAGGGGGTAACAGTTCTTGACCATCAACTGATTCAGCATTTAGTAGTCTATAAACAGCCTAAGACCACTGTCTGCAACCTTTTCTAATAATACTAGAGCATCTCATGGTGGCATGCTCGGTGGGATAAAACCCTTCTGCATTAGGTCATCAAACTAGATATGCAACTCTTGCAACTAAGAAGGTTTCATCCGATAAAGATCTGTCAAAATTAGACGACCACCTAGTTGGAATTCTATATTGAAATCAAAATCACATCGTGGAGGTAGATTCACCACCTCTCCAGGGATGACGTCCAAGAACTCACTGATGATCCTCGGGACATCCACCATCTCTACATCTATCGAACCCACTGAAAGCTCATATAACAAGTAAATAAGGGTCTCCCCTCACCAGATGCCATCCTGACAATCCTGCTTGCCAATGAAAGTTAAGCACTGGTCATCCAGGTCTGAAAACATGACCCTTATCTGGAAGCAGTTGATAATGGAACACATTGAGAACAGCCATTCGATGCCTAAAATGAAATCATATGGAAACATATGTAGCAAAAGAAGGTCCCCATTAGACTGATGTGGCCCCAATATCAGTCTATATCCCTGAAAAACATAAAACAAGCTGGTCTGGCCTCAGAATGGAGTAATATTTACCAGGGGAACAAGAAGTCTCTCGGCATCTAGACCTAGATAATGGTCTAGATTGGGTGCAACAAAGGAGTGAAAAGCTTCTGAATTAAACACGGAACAAGCAAAAGTACTATACAAGCTGATCATACATCGAACGATCATTGGCCCTGATAGAACTGCTGCCTCTGCGGCATGCAACTGCCCATGCCCAAATCCTCTTCCCCTTAGCTATCGGCCACCTCCTTGAACACACCCTGTTCATGGTCCTTGAGGAGCGCCCTAAGGCTGGCCTCATCCTACAATGTCTTCTCTTAGAGAAGTGGGAGCTCACTGTCCATGCTGCAGCTACTCAAATGGCTCGGATGAAAACATCTATTGCTGAGGTGGGCACTGAACCTTCCCACATCCATTGTACCGCCCTCGATCTGAGCACTATTTTAGAAGGTTACCATGTCTACCATAGATAAATCATCTCAGTCCTAGCCCCATAGGGAAAGGGAGAGGGCCCAGAGGTCATAACTAGAACTGCTGGGGCCTTCTCCCCATCAGCCAAAACTTGGAAAGCCCTGAGGCTGGAGGCCTGTTTCTAATTGCCTTCCCCTTAAACGAGCTCATCTGGCTCCCCTCTCATGGAACACATCCCAGTGTGTGCATCCTTTCCACCACATATGTCTTCTTTTGAACCTCCAAGTACATCAGAAGAGTGGAGGGAGTAACAGTATACTAAAGAGAATGTCGGAGTACTTCCTCTAAACATCTCACCCAACACTCCTCATCCAGAAAGAGGTCCATGGAAAAATGAAGGAGATCCTTAAAAATGATCCCCAATTCCATCAATGGAATTCTCCCCTACCAAAGGGTGAGTAACTCATGCCACTTCTCAACCTTATGTGTGGAAGAGAGGATTTCCTCACAAAACTCCCTCTCGAAGTCAGTACATGAAATGTCAGCCTCCATCTTCTCCCCAAGATAGAGCGTGCACCCCTGAAGTGCAGTTTTCTACATCTGGCTTATAGCGAGAGGAACCCAGTACTCTATTGAATCCCAGATCAAGCTGAAAGCTATCACTAGCTCCTCTAGCCAGCCCTCTGTCTCCATGTCGGAGATGCTACCCTCGTACTTCTTGAGGGTCTGCCACTAAAAGGAAGCATCGTCTACCACTGGTCATCCTCCTCCTATTGATCAGCCCTCTGCTGATCAGCCAGGTCAAACTCCTAGGTCTCGATCACCCGAACAACTCATGGCATCATCAGAGTTCCATACCGGCAAGGTAAACAAGGAAATGTCTAAGACTGAGTAGTGTAGAAGATATCTTTTAAATTTTTCCTAAACTAGTTATTCATATTAATCTCCCCAAACACCAAGAACACACAAGAAAACAAGTCATTATGATGAATTTACCATTCCTTGGGTCTCTACCCTACAGTCAATTTATCTTGACTTGGTCATTTGGTACGTCTCGAGTCCTTGAATCAGATCACTAGGGGCCCTAAAATCCTGTGTCCTAGCTGGCCTTCCCTGGACAATTTCACACACCAATATTTCCTTACACAATTTCCCTACCATACCATGCTATCCTCATTGTTCCCAACTTTGAAATCCATCCTATCTTTCAACTATCACCATTGATACCATTCTATCATGAACTTCCTTCACCAAGATGAGGGAAGGGACAACAAACCACCAAACCCTTCCTTCTTCAAGTTGAAGGAGATATTATGTCCCCCAAAGTCCCACCTTCAATAGTCCCTGGAGTGGTGACTAGAACCAAGGGTATAAAATCACATGTAATATGGAAGGAATTACCCTTTTTATAGAAAAAGATCTGGAGATAAGATGGTAAAATCTCAAACAACACCAAAACTGAAATAAAGAGTGAATCCCAAAATCTTTTCCCACATGCATGTTCAATGTAAATTGCTAAAAAATACAAGAAAAATCCATAGGAATGTACCAAAGAAAGGGAGAAAAGTAGAAACCCCGAAGCTCAAACAGATCCTGCAACCCCAAGCTAGTAGTAACCATCCTAATCTCTAACTTTCTCCAGGTGACCTGGAAAACATTTTATAAATACGTATGGTGAGTATAAAGGTATACTTAGTAGGGGGAACCAAAATATCTCGTGCACAAGTGGGAGGAATAATAATGCCCGGTGATAAAATAGAGATCACCAAATCACCTAGCAAGGAAACTATCCACCCTACCTCACCAAGGAACACTCCCTGAATAACACAAGTTAGGTCAAGTATTTTTAATAGCACATCAATGTTTGGGTACCCCACATTACTTCCCCACTGGTTATTTAGGACATCATACGAATCAAAAAAACCCCATAAGTTCCACTATAGTCCCACTGCAGCCCCAACAATAACCTTATGGGATATCACAACCATGCATCCTGCCCACAAACACCTGGGACACCACAACCACACACATCTCCACCCGTAGATATATGGGCCACAACAACCACTACCACACCCGAAGACACCTAGGCCAGAACGACCATTGTCATGCCCAAAGACACATGAGCCTCATCATGAAGACACTTGGGAAATAAACTGGACCACACACACCTGGGCCAACCACCACAACACACCATGCCCGAAGTGTCTTGGGACATAATGAACCTTAGGTCATCACAACCTGACCGAAGAATCTTGGGCTACCTAGGATAGGGAGAAAAAAAGATATAACGACCATCCAATAATAATAATGTTGGGGAAAACACCATCCCCCATGAAATGGGGTGTTCGGCACGAAGTGCTCAACAAGGGTTGGGTTCATATGAGAAACACAAGAACTAAGAATTATACATATAGGTAATCAGACACTTATCCCAACCTAAGTGTCCTGAAATAGACAACCAGCTCATACAAAACCACTCTCGTTACTATCCATAAATGGATACACACACAAACAACAACCATAACCCGAGCACATCCCATTTCTGGAAGAACAATCCCCGATTGTACCAATTCTTGTTACCATGTTAATGTGATTCCATGGAAAATAATTCTCCACAACCACAAGTCCAAACAACACTGGACTGAAGAAGAAAACAACCATGTTGCAATTTAATCATTCACACCCAGTTCTCTTATAAAATACCAGCAACAAAAGGGATATGTGAGACCCCTCAAAGAACTAGAACCAAACAAATCCCAACATACGGCTCCACACCGCCTCAGGTCCACATTCCAACAACTGAACTACAAGAGATATCATTCCCATCCAAGTCACTCCATAAGCATCAATGAGAGCAACCGTGCTTACTAGCAGAAGAGAGAAAGGATGTTTTTATATTTAACCACACCATTTATGAAGATCCACATTTCCGTTTGGTTAAATAGAGTGATAGTAAAAGGATTTTCACTCATTGGGCATCAATTTAATTAACTAGGTTTAAGTGATTAACTAGTTTCTATGTTTTGACCATTCAATCACAAGATTATCAAGAAAACATAGGTTTATTAGTGCGCTTGAAAGGACAAAAAATGACCACGATTTTCAATGACCATAAACCCATACAGTTCATAATAGATAAAAAATGATAAAAGAGTATAACATCATCATCATCAACCACACACCTTCATTCTTTAAAAAAATCTATTTATTATATTCATTAAGGTTTTGTTTCATCCACACCCTCATGAAAAATTATAATACCCACCCCACATGATACATAGTAAAGAGAGATGAAGGAAACCACTACTTTTATAATCAACGGTCAAACTTTTCTCCTTGCCCTAAGAACTGAGGTTGCATGACTTGTAGAGAGAAAGAACTCAAAGGTCTCCAAGGCTAAGCGAGAAGGGCTCTAGCATGGAAGGAATTTAATATATGAAAGAGGTACTCTATGCACACAAAGTAAAAGAAGAATAAAATGAATATATGTGTGATAAAAGGCCAGATCCTGGAGTTATGGGATATGAAATCTTGAACCAGTTAAAATGCGGATCATGGTTTCACCATGCGGTTGGGTGTTACATACAATAGAATTAATTTTTATTTATTAATTATCACCATAGATGTTGGAGATAATGTCTAGGAGTTAATATATATTCTTTAAATAGAGAAAAACACATAACAGGTGAGAAGCAGGACGACACGGGGAAATGCGTGACACTGAGGAAAAAGCCTCATGTTTTGGTAACAGTAGGGTTACCTAAATCGTGGGGGTTTATAACAAATTTTACTGGATTTAAATGGATTTAAAAGGGTATTAAAAATTTTTTACTTCAAAAGATATGTTTCTGTGAAAAAATAATAAGGTCTTGAAAAAAAGGGATGGACCCACCGTTAGGTGATTCACAGTTGCCTTGACACTGTCACCCTATCACCGCCACCCTTACACAGTCACCCTGGCAACATTTTTTGAGTCAATAAGGTTTTCCTTATGACTTTTCCATTCCTTCATGTTTTAAAAATCACAAACACCTTATATTTAAGAAAATATATATTTTACTTCTATAAGGAAAATTTCCTTCCCAAATGAATTTACCACTACCATGTTTTCATTGTTCATATCAATATTTTTCTCAAGTGTAAAAATCAGATTCATATCTAAAACCTTGGAATAAAATAATACTTAGATATGAAGCATTCTGTTTTAGGATCCGAATTCTGGATATGAAATCTAATGAAATTCCACTCTGAATTCTGGATAAGAACTCTAATGAAGTTCCACTCGGAATTCTGGATACGAACTCTAATGAAGTTCCACTCTGAATTCTGGATGTGAACTCTAATGAAGTTACACTCCGAATTCTGGATATGAACTCTCATGTAGTTCGACTCCGAATTATGGATACGAACTCTCATGAAGTTCGACTCCGAATTCTAATTACGAACTTATCTATGTTCTGACTCCAAGTTCTCTGAATTCAGACTCTGAACTCTTTTGAGTTCAGACTCCGAATTCCCATGAACTCTAACTCCGAACTTTGCAAGTTCTGGTTCCAAATACTAGTGAAACTAGACTCATAATTTCCTTGAAATTCAGACTTCATATTTTTACAGAATTCAGATTTTGAATTCCTACAAAACAGAATCCGAATATCTCTTTATTATAGACTCCGAATTCCATTTTGGTTAGACTCCAAACTTTTTATTTTCTTACATTCTGAACTCCAGTTTTACTTATGCTTACACTTTTTTCATTACAAAACGATGTCGTGCTTTCAGTTATTGACTAACCATTGGTTGAGTGACACATGTACAGGTCCCTCCAAAATTCAAGGAAAAATATGACCATTGGAGGAGGGAACTGACTGTTGGAGCTTCGCCTATAAATAAGATCTCATTTGAAAAGAAGAAATAACTTTGACACAAATTTTGACAATTGTGATTACATGCTGTTGAAGTGATTTCTAGAGAGGGAGAGGCTCTTATTAACTATCAAGCTTCGTATAGAAAGTTTAAACAACTTTTTCAAACTTTTCTTCATGCAGAATTGCTTCATGCGACTCCGATTGTTACTGATTACAATCGAGGGCTTCCGGGGATATGAAGACAGAGGTTACAACACCTTGAAGTTGAGGGATTCCTTGCTGAGGAAGACAGAGGTTCCGACTACCTGATAGTTGAGGGCTTGCGGGGATAGCAAGACAGACTCCGATATTCATATCGAGGACTTACCCAGGTGTGGGTAAGACAGACTTGCTTGAATCTATAAATCAAGGGACCTCTTATCCAGGGTTGTTGGATACCCTCCTCTTTGGGTTAAAAGAATTTATACTTGTTACTTGTAGTTTTACTACTTTGTTTTCCATTGTGAATTTTTTATTGATAAGGAAAGTATAACTATCCTATACTTCCTTACTCTTGTACTCTAATATAGTTAGATTCTATACACTTTAAGGTAGAATCTTCATCTTTTTAAACTTTAGTTAAGTTCCATTTCTGGAATCACTTTTCCGGAATTTAGAAAGTGATTAAAACTTATATAGGTCTTGTGAATTATCTTGTTTAACCTTGTTAAACATAACCATCTTTAAAAGTTACAAAGGAATTTTTAAAAGGTACAATTCACCCCCCTCTTGTATCTATCTGAGAATCACATTATTATTTTGATCCTATGTTTGGTATAATAGATTATATCATACTCAGACATACCATCATAACAATTGGTATCAGAGGATTTGGTTCAATCTGAATTAATCTCATGATTAGATTCAGAAGTTTTTCTTATATTTTTCAGAATTGAAAATTCGGATTCATATTTTCGAATTCATACTTTTTGGAATCTACTTTTTAGAATCATAGTTCAGATTCACTTTTTTCTTAGAGATACAACATCTTTCATGCTTAGAATATTTTCTCTTGATTACAGACTTATACTTCTAACAAGTTTGTTTTCCAAAGTTTTTCCTAAGGATGGAAGGTTTAAATGTTGGTTCTATTGACAAATTAAATCCTACCAGACCACCAATCTTTGATGGTAATGATTACGAATATTGGAGAGACCATATGAAGACTTTAATTATAAATACTGGGGTAGATAACTTTGTCATGCTTACTGGATGATATAAAATTCCTGACAAATAATTAAGTGATTTTACTAATCAAGAAAATCATGAATACCAACTCAACTATAAGGTACACAATACTTTGCTTTGTTCAATGACTAGGAACATATATAGCCAAATTTCGTCCTGTGAAATAGCTAACTGTATATGGAAGAAACTTGAAGTTACACATTTTGGTACATCCAAAGTAATTGAGACTATAAGAGCCATGCTCAGAGCTGAGTATCATGGTTTTAATTTTCCTTATGGAGAACCCATATGCAAAGTACAACAGAGATTCATGACTATCGTGAATAGTCGACAATATATGGGAGATAACGGTCAAGATGATGAAGCTTTTGTTGACAAGATCATCGACATAATTACAAATGAGTGGTAATCAAAGAGAAATGCTATCGATGAAAATAGAAAGGTTACTCAAATCTCTCTTGATGAGCTATTTGGAACTCTTCTTCAACATGAGACTAGAATGAAGAGAGATGCTGACAACATAAAGAAGAAGTATGTGAATGGTAGTGTTTCTTTTACTATAAATTTAAATCATATGAAAGCTAAGAATCCCGAGAGAGTTACTAGATCTAGATCTAAGAAAGTTATTATTAATTCCGAATCTAGTGAGAGTGAAGTATCAGAAAATGAGTTAGTTAATCTTGCTCGAAGGATGAACAAGATAGCTGGATAGAGAAATTTCCAATCTAAGTATAAGAAGAAGGAAAGGAAATATAAGAAAGATTCATGGGTTACATTCTATGAATGCAAGAAAGATGGACATATAAGACCTGATTTCCCTATGCTCAAGAGAAAAGAAAGAAAATAGAGGAATTATGAAAGGAAAAAAAATATTACAAGTCCAAAGCTAAGAAAGTTCTGAAAGCTAATAACACTTGGAGTGCCAGTGGTGGTGACTCTTCAGATGAATCTTCAGATTATGAATCTTCTGGATAGAAGAATCGTGGTCTTATAGCCAGACTACCTATTGATAATCATTTCTTGATGGCTATGGTACACAATGATGAATCTATGAAAAATGTTTCTTTAAATTCTAATGATATTAAATATTATTACTCTTCAGATGAAGAATCCTCTTCTGATGAAGAAAATACTATACCTACCCAGGAAGAAGTTTCTATGTTTTCCAAACTTCTTGATATTGAGAACTCAAAACTCATGAAAAATATCGATAATGAAAATTCTAGGAATATTATTCTTATTAAGGAAATATCAGATCTTTCTAAAGATATTGATAAGAAAAATGATGATTTTGAAAGTATTTCAAAAAATCTTGAGGAAGTAAATTCTAAGAAGAATAAACATTCTAAAGATCTAGAAAATTTAATTTATAAGAAATATGTTTTCAAGACTAGATCTAGTTAAAATGAATTTGAAGATAAGAACTTAGTTATTAAACTCAAATCCTAAATATTTTTCTTGAGGAAGTGTTTGTCACACTTTACCCTAGGTAAGTAAAATTTTGATAAAATGTATTCACAAATCCGACCTCGAAGGAATAATTGTGGTTTTGGTTATACAAGTTCTAAACCGATTTTTTAGTAACAACTAATTTGTTCCTCAAAGTGTCCCATTCTGCACAAAGTGTCAATATGGTGGTCACTGGGCAAAGAATTGTTCCTTAAACAAAACCCAATCTTTAGGATTTCATAATGCTTATTTTTCTAAGAAGATGTGGGTACCCAAAATTTTACTTTTTGAAATTTCCGGATCCAAGCAAGTCTGGATTCTAAAAAACTAACTTTTTCTTATTTTCAGGAAAATAGGGAAAGTACCAAGAATAATACATAGTACATGGATAGTGGATTTTCCCAGAATATGACTGGTAACAAAAATTATTTCAAAAATATTATCAAGACGAAAGGAGGAAAATTAACTTTTGGAAATAATGATCAGGGATAAATTATTGGTATAGGTAACATCATTTTTCTTGGAAAAACTTTGATTTCAAATGTTTTGTTTGTTAAGGGTCTTAAGAACAACCTCATCAGCATAAGTCAATTATGTGATGAAGGATACCTTGTGAATTTTAGGAATGATAAATGCTTAGTACACAAATCCAAGGAAGAATTTATTCTTTCTTCCAATAGGCAAGAGAATGTATACACTTTGAACTTAGAAGACCTTAGGATCCAAGACTTACCTTGACTTAGGGCAATGGAAGATCATTCTTGGTTGTGGCATAGAAGGTTAGGTCACTGTAACCTTAGGAACTTATGTAAACTTTCTAAGAAAGGTTTAGTTAAGGATATACCAGAGCTTAGATTTGATTCTTCAAAAGTTTGTGATCCTTGTCAATATAAAAAGAAACATAAATCAAGTTTTAAATCAATCGGTGAAGTCTCAACAACTGATGCACTACAGTTGGTGGACATGGATCTTTTTGGTCCAACAAAAACTGGAAATATTGGGGGAAAGTATTATGTATTTTTCTTAGTTGATGATTACACTAGATTTATGTGGGTCTATTTTCTAGTAAAGAATTCTGAAGCTTTTTCTTATTTCAAACGTTTTAGAGCCCAAGTCAAAAATGAGAAAAAACCTTCCATTGAATACTATTCATAGTGATCATGGAGGAGAATTTAAAAATTCTGATTTTGAAACTTTTTGTAGTAGAAAAGGTATTACTCAAAACTTCTCAGCACCCAGAACACCTCAACAAAATGGTGTTTTTGAAAGAAGAAATATAATTCTTCAAGAGATAACTAGAACCATGCTGAGTGAGTATTCTGTAGCTAAACATTTTTGGGATGAATCCCTAAGTACTACTTGTTATACTATAAATCGAGTTTTGATTAGAACGTTTCTTAATAAAACTCCTAATGAGTTATAGAATGGTATAAAACCTAGACTTTCCTAATTTAAGGTTTTTGGATGCAAGGTATTTATTCTTAATACTAAATATAACCTACACAAATTCTCACCAAAATCTGATGAAGGAATTTTCTTAGGCTACTCCACAACTTCTAAGGATTATAGAGTTTTTAACAAAAACACATGTACTGTTGAAAAACAGTACATGTCAAAATTGATGGAACTGACCCTTTTGTTTTCAAACAACCCCAACCTACATCTTCAGATGTGTTTTCAAAAATAGATTATCAACCTTTGATAGAATATCCTTCTGATAAGGAAAATTTTCAAGAAGATGCTTCTGAAACATTTACCATAGAAGATTTCCTACCTTATGTTGATGAACAAGTTTTACAAAACCCAAATCTGTCATTTCTAAAGAATCATCCCAGTGATAGCATCATTAGTGATGTGAATCAACCCGTAAGGACTAGAAGTTCCTTGAGAAATGAAATAGAACTTATATAATTCCTTTCTCAATTAGAACCAAAAAGCGCTGATGAAGCTTTAGGTGATGATGATTGGATTAGAGCCATTCAAGATGAACTAAATGAATTAGAAAGGAATAAAGTCTGGACCTTGGTTGAAATACCTAAGGAATCTTTTGTAATTGGAGTAAAATGGGTCTTCAGAAATAAGTGTGATGAAAATGGAATCATCGTAATAAATAAATCTAGATTGGTTTCTAAAGTCTATAATAAACAAGAAGGAATAGACTATGAAGAAACCTATGCTCCAGTAGCTAGACTTGAATCTATTCTTATTTTACTTGCCTTTACAGCATTCTTAAATTTCAAACTTTTTTAAATGGATGTGAAATGTGATTTCCTTAATAGTTATGTTCAAGAGGACGTTTTTGTTCAACAACCTCATGGATTTGAAGACACAAAAAATCCTAATCAGGTTTTTAGACTTACCAAAGCTTTGTATGGACTTAAAGAAGCCCCAAGATCTTGGTATGATAGACTTACATGATTTTTTCTTCAAAATAACTATGTTAAGGGAAATGCAGATCCAACCCTTTTCATAAAGATAGATAAGAAAAATGTTTTGATTGTTCAAATTTATGTTGATGACATTATATTTGGTTCAACTCATAAATCTTTAACTGATTCCTTTGTGGATCTAATCAAATATGAGTTTGAAATGAGTATGATGGGTGAGTTAACATTTTTCCTTGGTTTTCAAATTTCACAAAAACTAGAAGGAATCTATATATCTCAACATAAGTATATTAAATTTCTTCTTAAAAAGTATGGATATGAAAATACTAAGAGTATATGTACTTCTATTGGTACCTCAAACACACTTGATCTTGATGAAGCTGAGAAACTAGTAGATCAAACATATTTTAGAGGTATGATTGGAAGCTTACTATACATGACAGCTAGTCATCCGGACTTGATGTTTTCAGTATGCTTATGTACTAGATATCAATCCAATCCTAAGGAATATCATTTAAAGGTAGTGAAAATAATTTTTCTCTACTTAAAAGGAACCATGGATTTAGGACTCTTTTATACTTCTAGAAATGATTTTGTTTTAAATAGTTTTTTAGATGCTGACTTTGGTGGATGTAGAATGGATAGAAAGAGTACATCTGGAACTTTCCATTTATTAGGAGATTCTTTAGTTTCTTGGTCTTCCAAGAAGCAACACTCCGTAGCACTCTCCACTAATGAAGCTGAATATGTAGCAGTTGGAAGTTGTTGTGCTCAATTGTTGTGGATGTAACACTTACTCACAGACTATGGCTTGAGTTTTACTAAGACTCAAATTTTGTGTGATAACACAAGTGCCAGTACCCTTAGTAAAAACCCTGTACATAACTCCCGTTCAAAACACATAGATATTAGGCATCACTTTATTAGGGATCACACAATTAATGGAGATATTATTCTACAGTTTATTGGAATGTAAGATCAACTTGATAACATTTTAACAAAATCTTTACCCTCTGATAGATTTGAATACATTAAACAGAAGTTAGGAATGATAACCGTGAGGTAATCTTCCTTCATTAACTTCTTGTTGAACCATTCTCCTTAAAGTAATAAACTCCTTTTCATAGGGGGAGTACATTTGTTTGTTTGCCTTTCAAATTTTTCATAATGAGTCTTTAAAAATTTTTGTAATGAAGTTTTCATATTGAAAATTTTTGTAATAAAGTTTCCGTACTAGAAAATTTTCGTAATGAAAATTTTCGTAAATTTTCATAATGAGAATTTTCGAAATGAGATTTTTTTTAATGAGAATATTCTTAATGGGAATTTTCGTACTCATAATTTTTGTACTAGAGTTTTGGTACTCAAAGTTTTTGTAACAAACTTTTCAACATTACGTTTTTCGTAGCGAGTTTTTCGTAGTAAGTTTTTCGTAGTTAAATTTTATTCAAGAAGAATATCACCTATTATGAATAAAAATCCTAGCCAATTCGAAAGGTATGATTTCCTTACTTAAGTTTTCATAGTCACTTTTACTTGCTGGTAGTTTCCTTTTTTAAATTTTTTTTTGGATTCATTTCTTCTTAAATCCGAATGTTTTTCTCAAAACCTCAAAAGATCGGATTCAAGATTTCCTTGCGGGCATGTTTTCAACCATCAGATCAGATCAGGGAGTTTTTCAACTGTTAGATTGGTTTTGGAAGTTCAAAGGTCACCACCATCGCCTATATAAAGGGGACTCTCGATGTTGTCCCACATCGATTTCAAAGCTCTCGCGTGTCGAAGCTCACCTCAGTTCTTAAAGCCCATTCCAAATCTTTCAGTGCTCCTCCATTCTGAATGTCTATAGAAGCTACTTACAAAGATTTGTCTTCTATGAAGCCAATCTCAAATTGGTTAGTTTACAGGGAAAGGTTGGTCCATCTGAACTTTTTTATTAAGTATGATTCTCTAATTTCTAAGAATATCAAACTCAATGTATGGGAAGATTTCTACGTATCGAAACTAGGGGAATAACATGATGTTTATACAGATTTTCTTATAGAATTTTATGAGTCTATTTCCTTCTATGAAGAAGATTACAGAAAAAAAATTCTCCTTTAAGAGCTATGGAAATACATACAAGATCTCTTACACCAAGGCTGCACTCTTGGTGGACTTATCATACGATGGTGAAGCTGAATTTTGTTCACATAAGCTACCGGATGTGAAAGGAAGTTTCAGAAAAGTGAATGCAATGGAATGACTTGGAATCAAAGATGAAAAAACAACAAAGATTGCCCATCTCTCCACCAAAAACTGGATTCTACAATTATGGGTTCAAGGATTTTTCATACCAAGAAGAGGTGACAAGGATAACCTAAATCAAAGTGATATTTATATCTTGGATTTCATGGTAAATTTAAGAAGGATCAATATGATGAGGCACATTCTTATTACAGTTCAGAACATCAAGAATGGCAATTTGAAATCTCAAGTTATTATGTATCTTGCTCTTCTCTCCAATCTTATTATTCGGTGTCTTGATTATTTCAAGGTTGCTTGCACCTCCAAGATGAGAAATTGTAAGGTGATACTGATAAGTGACGACACCTTAAAGAGGATGAAAGCTGGTTTTTCAAAAGATTCAGGTGAGTTTTATGATCTTCCAGAGGAGGAGGCAGAAGCCGTTCCAGAAAACGTGGAGAAAGATGAGCCGATGAAGAAGGTTGGTAAGAAGAGGAAATTGAAACAATTGGTGGCTAAAGACAAGACCCCTAAATCTAAGGAAACCCAATCCGCACCTCACAAGCCAAAGAAACAGAAAGAATATCCAGATGAGGTGGTTGCTAAATGGAGGGAAGATAAGGAGAAAAGTAAATAAGGGGAACCTCAATTTGGATTGGACCCTGCTGAAGCTAAATACTTAAGGGAGAAGACTGCTGAATACCTTGAGAAGTTAGAAAAATAGAAGAAGATGATGAAGAAGATTTATGAAGCTGAGGTTGCACAATCTCTTTTGAGAGACATAGAAGTAGCTTCTAAGAAGATTTCCGTACCAGAAACTTTTGTTGTCCAACCATTACCAGAGACCCCTAGAAAGAACTAATTCACTCTTGAAAAACCTAAAGAGAAAGAAGTTGTTGAGAGATTATAAGAACAGGAGGAAGTAAAATAATAAGAAGAAGTAGAAGAAGACAGTAGTGACCTAGATGAATTGATTAAACAAGTTGAAGATTATCAAGAAAAGGAAAATCCATCAGAAAAATTACCACTCCGATCTTCTGAGGCCGAGTCCTCAAATCTTGTCACTCTGAGAAAGGGAGATGAGAAAGATGGTAAGAAAGATGATGACAAGTAAGTAGAGAAAGAAAATGAATTATCTAAGGAATAAATCTATGAGAAACACTTTCTTGAAGAAGGAGCAGAGAAGGAGAAACCAGATGATGACAAAATTGTTCAACTATCTAAAAGTGAGAAAGAATCTCCTGATGAAGAACCCATTACGAAAGTTGATAAGGGAAATCAAGTTCTTATGGAAACCCCAATAAAAGATATCATAATGAAGAATCATGTTGGTGGATCTTCTAAAAGAATGTTGGTGGAAATTGAAGAAGAACAATCCCTAAGCAAGGTGTCTGATTCAGAATCATCAGCACTGGGACAAGATTTTGTTATTGAGTCTCTGAAGAAATTGGTGGACACAATTATGATCTTTCCCACAATAGACTCCAGGTACTAGATTCTTCAGCACAGTCTAAATCAGAAGTCAGAATACATATCCATGGTGATGGATAAATGTGTGAAGATTGAGGCTGATCATAAAAATTTCCTTATCAATTATGAGGTCCACAGAAAATCCTACAGCAAAATGACTTTATAGTCAAAGAAAATCAATGAGTATTTGGAAGAGATTGATACATTTTAGAATGATGTAAAATAAGATTTTGATACTAAGGATGCTAAGATAAATAATCTTTAAGAAAAGCCGAACCTTGAGAAAAATAATCAGAATCAAGAGGTGAGGGATCTCAATGGGAAGCTTAACTCAGTTGTTCAAAGCTGGAAAGGGGAAAGAGATCTCTGGATTGAGATAAAAGAGAATCTTGTGAAGTAGGATGAAATTCTTAAGGAATAGTATGAGGCTCTGAAGGCTCAAGATGAAAGGATAAAATCCTTAGAAAAGCAAGCCAAGGAGGACTAGAAAGACTTGAAGAAGCTGAAAATACTATTGAAGAAGTTAATCCCCAAGGAAAAGGAAGACAAATAGACCAATCCAATTTTTTTTGCAATGTCTTTCCTTGTAAAAATTATTTCAATTATAATGAAATTTATGGTTGTTTGTATCTTGTGGTATTATGTACAAATGTTTCAGGTACTTTATTTCTTTTCCATTCCCTTAAATTGTTTTTGAAAATCACAAAGGGGGAGAAGGAAAAATAACTACTCAAAAGAGGGAGAAGGAAAATATAAAAGGGAGAAGAAAAATTTCAAAGTTAAGAACTATCGTTAAGTAAGGGGAGTTTCTCATTACGAAGTTTTTCATACCCATGATAATGAAAATTCCATTTCGGGAATCCAGAATACAATCCTTAGAGTTTCAAAGCCTAATGAGGAGTTAGTTGTATTCACCATCATCTATGAACAAAGGGAGATAAGTTTTAATTTCAAAGTTTAAAGAAATTTTTTCTAAGTCTATTTATTCTTTTTCTAAAGGTTGTTTGTGCTTTCCAAAAAGGGGGAGATTGTTGATTTAATAAGGTTTTCCTTATGACTTTTCCATTCCTTCTTGTTTTGAAAATCACAAACACCTTATACTTAAGAAAATATATATTTTACTTCTATAAGGAAAATTTCCTTCCCAAAGGAATTTACCCCTACCATGTTTTCATTGTTCATATCAATATTTTTCTCAAGTGTAAAAATCGAATTCATATGTAAAACCTTAGAATCAAATAATACTTAGATATGAAGCATTCAGTTTTAGGATCCGAATTCTATATATAAACTCTAATGAAGTTCCACTCCTAATTCTGGATACGAACTCTAATGAAGTTCCACACTGAATTATGGATACAAACTCTAATGAAGTTCCACTCTGAATTCTGGATACGAACTATAATGAAGTTCCAATCTGAATTCTGGATACGAACTCTCATGTAGTTCGACTCCAAATTATGGATACAGACTCTCATGAAGTTTGACTCTGAATTCTGATTATGAACTTATCTAAGTTCTGAATCCAAGTTCTCTGAATTCAGACTCCGAACTCTTATGAGTTTAGACTCCGAATTCCCATGAACTCTGACTCCAAACTTTGCAAGTTCTGGTTCCGAATACTGGTGAAACCAAACTCAGAATTTCCTTAAAATTCAGACTCCAGATTTTTACAGAATTCAGGTTCCAAATTCCTACAAAACAAAATCCGAATATCTCTTTATTATAGACTCCGAATTCCATTTTTGTTAGACTCCTAACTTTTTATTTGCTCACATTCTGAACTTCAGTTTTACTTATGATTACAATTGTTTCATTAAAAAACAATGTCGTGCTTTCAGTTATTGACTAACCGTTGGTTGAGTGACACGTGTACAGGTCCCTCTGAAATTCAAGGAAAAATATGACAATTGGAGGAGGGAGCTGACCGTTGGAGCTTTTCCTATAAATAGGAGCTCATTGGAAAATAATAAATAACTTTGACACAACTTCTGAGAACTGTGCTTACATGCTGTGGAAGTGATTTCTAGAGAGAGAGGATCTTATTAACTCTCAAGCTTCATGCAGAAAGTTTGAACAGATTTTTCAAACATTTCTTCATGCAGAATTGCTTCGGGTGACTCTGATTGTTTCTGATTACAATCGAGGGATTCCGGGGATAGGAAGACAAGGGTTCCAACACCTTGAAGTTGAGGGCTTCCTTGCTGAGGAACACCGAGGTGCCGACTACTTTATAGTTGAGGGCTTGTGGGGATAGAAAGACAAACTCTAATATTCGTATTGAGGGATTACCCAGGTGTGGGTAAGACAAACTTGATTTAAAGTATAAATCAAGGGACCTCTTATCCAAGGTTTTTGGATACCCTCCTCTTTGTGTTAAAAGAGTTTATACTTGTTACTTGTCGTTTTACTACTTTGTTTTCCTCTGTGCATTTTGTATTGATAAGGAAAGTATAACTATCCTATATTTCCTTACTCTGGTACTCTAATATAGTTAAACTCTATATGATTTAAGCTATAATCTTCATCTTTGTAAACTTTAGTTAAGTTCCATTTCCGAAATCACTTTTCTAGAATTTAGCAAGTGATAAAACATATAGTGGTCTTGTGAATTATCTTGTTTAACCTTGTTAAACATAACCATCTTTAAAAGTTCTAAAGGGATTTTTAAAAGGTAAAATTAACCCCCCTCTTGTATCTATCTGAGAATATAATTCTTATTTCGATCCTACATTTGGTACAATAGAGTATATCATACTCAGACATACCATCCTAACAACATTTCCCTGACACTGTCACACTGACACCGTCGCCCTGGAATTGTCACCCTGGCACCGTCTCCCTAGCACTGATATCGATTGGTGTTATTGACAACCCATCAGTTCAACCAATAACCTTCAGTGCCACTGACACCCATTAGTGCCACCGATAACCTTCAGTGGCACTGACGCCCATCAGTGCCACTGATGCCCATCAGTGCCATTAATAACCATCAGTTCCACCAATTCCCGTCAGTTCCATTGATGCTCATCGGTGCCACCGATCTTTCAATCCTGAAATTTGAGAAAGTCCTTAATGAGTCAACAATGGTCCCCATGACACCCTAAACACCATAATTTGGAAAATTAGTGGACTAGGAGGATGCGAGCCATTACATTAAAATTATGAAGATTTAGTTTATTAATCTAGGGTTAGAATTCAACAACCCATGAATTTAAAAGAACACAATGTTCGATATCAAATATGATATGTAACATCGAGCCAAAACTAACAAAACAAAAATAATAATTTGAATATTAAATTTATAAACAAGACATTTAATTGGATGGTATGAATAGTATTAAACACATTATGAAAAATAAAAAAATGTACTACTCAATACAATTGTATTTATCAATGCCTAGGAAATACGAACTCAATTTTCAATAAAGACCTTTTATTCTTTAAAATACATGTTATTAAAAAATTATTTCTATTGATTATTAAAATAAAATATAATAATTAATTTCATGAAAATGTATAATATTTATTTTATAATAGGGATAACATTTTTAAAACATAATATGAAAATAATCAAAGATTTAAATTTTGGTATTGTTAAGAAAATATTAATTCTCCATTGAATAGTAAAGATACCAATTTTCATTGGAAATATACTTTTTCATGACATTAAAAAGTTTCATTTTGTTTTAAAATTATTTAAAAGTAAAATTATTTATCTAATACAATGAATAATCTTATTATGACCATTGGAAATAGTTTTATTTTTTAATTTATTATATAAACATTTTTATGCATAAAAGGATTTTTTAAATTTTTTTTTTGTTGAATTTTGTGTTTCATATTAAATTTATAGCTTCTGATTCGATAAATTGAATGATGAAAAATGTATTTCATATTTTAAATCCACTGGCCCATATTTGGTAAATTTTTTACATTTACTTTTCAATTATTATGAATAGTAACCATATTAAATAATTATCACCATGGTAAGGGTAAATTCATTGAATAAGGTTACATATAACATGATAAAGACTACATAAATGATCATAACCCTTAATATTACCATATTTTATGAATTTTTCTTTGAAATGATGAGTCGAATGTTTTTAATTCTTTATTTCCATCCCTTAGTTTTAGAAATCACTAACACATTATTAAAACTCTATTTTTCAAATGTTATATATCCCAATCATTTTAGTTTGATTTTTACAAAGAATATTTTTATACCAAACATATAGATCATTATATTTTAAAATGAATATAAGAATTTATTATTAAAAAAATATCCATTTGAATGATGGTGTGTCTGATACATTTGATCAATTACTATATTAGTTGGAGGATATCAATCAAACAGATAAAGGAATTAACCATCAGAATATCATTTGTGATGATACATCAGATTAACCTTTATTAATTTTATTGGATGGAAAACAATACTGAAGTACATCGGAATATCCAACGTTTATAATCAGTTCATTTATAATTTTTTCCATTATAAATAATTCCTAAAAGTATTGTAATTGTTCAAACCAAAAACAACATTAGATAAATGAAGTATCATTTATTATTATATGTCAAGATAATGATAAATATAATTATGAGATTTCCAAGTGAATGTTGTTAGTGGTAGTTGTGACCAACTCTAAAATATGACCATTGAATAAGTTCTAATAAATAAGAGTTCATTTGTAGAGCTCGTAGCTCATGCATTTACAAGTCACATGTATACAGTTATTCCATTTTTGAACATGTCATTCTAAATTATTTATAATTTCATAGAGATTATAAGTTATAAGGAATACATTTGAGGATTAAAAATTCTACAGAATACATCCCTTTTTTATTCGATGTTCTTTATCGTGGAATTGGTCGAGGGATTCCAGAGATATGAAGACAAATTAATTTGATCCATCATACTGATGGAGTTCGGGGCTAAGAAGATACATACATACTGATTATAATATTTAGTGCATCCATGGTATTGGAATAAGGATCCATTCCAATCATCATATCAAGGGATATACCAGTAAGGGATGACAATACTTTATAGTAGGTACTAAAACTGTGGATATCTAAATTGATTATTTTAAACTTCCTTAACTCTGAAGGTTAATTAGTAGAATTGTCTTTTATAAAGATGTTATGTTATTATTACTATTTTAAGATTTTTTTCTATATGCCTCTATAAGTTAATTTTTATTCTATGTATTTTCTTTAGAAATGTTTTCTTCAATTAACTTTATAATAATAGTTTTATCAAATAATCTATGATACCAATAAGAAACTTTAATATATAATATTTTATTTAAATATAATTGAACACTCTGATCATTAGATGAATTCTTAATAATATGTTCTTGACTTAGTGGAAGTTTAGTTTTGTATGGGTTTAAACTGTTAAAATACAATTCACCCACCTCTTTTATTTATCATAAACTCTTATGATCTCATTACTGGTTCCGAATACGGTTCTAATGTTAAATATGATGAGTTTTTTAATTTTGTTCTCTAAAGTGCGTTTATTATGTTTTTCCATGAAATGGATGTTTATAATTTTTTTAATACTAATTTTTTTTGTGGAAAAGATTTTTTATAATTTATAAGACGATAGGTATGAATGTTGTTACATTAGAAAATTTGAATTCTAGTAGACTGTGTATTTTTTATTGGAATGATTATGAATACTAGAGAGATATATAAGAGGTTTTTTATCAATACTGATGTGAATAACATTTTCTTGTTAATCATAGATTGTAATATTCAGTAAAAGGATGTTAATAAAATCATGAATTAGAAAAATAAAGAATATACATTGAATTATGGGGTAATTAATACTCTACATTATTCCATGACAATAATTACATATAGTCCAATTTTATCATGTGAAACAGAAAATAGTATTTGGAAGATGAATAGGTTACCCATTTTAGAACATTTAATGTTGTTGATACTAGAAGATGTATGTTCATAGATGATTATCTAGATTTTGATTTTACACTAGGAGAATCAGTAGCTAAGATGAATAAAGAATTCATGACTGTTGTTAATAGTTCACATTCACTTAGATATAACAACAAAATAGTATGCATTATAGTTGAGATGATCATAACATTTTTTCATAGTGAATTGGAATATAAGAGAACATCCTTGAATGATATCAGGGGTATTAAAAATCATAATCTAGAAGATCTTATTGGTACACACATGATAAATGAAGGTATATTAAAAAGGGATGTAGTGAATATGACAAAGAAAAATAGAGGAGTTCCTTTTTTATATACATCTTCTTTTCCAATTAAATCTCAATCTGTTAAAAAAAGTTTTTGGAATATTATAAAAAGAAAAAAGTTACTATAGAATCAAATACTATTTCATTAAAAATACTAGAAATGAATTGGAGAATTATTCAAAAATAATGAATAATATTTTTGGAATGAAATAATTTCAATCATGATATAAGAAAAGTCAAAAGGATAATGATGATAAGATGGAATAATATGATGTTATGTGTTATGAAAGAAAAAAGGCATGAAATATAATAATAGATTGTCTAGAACAAAAAATAAAGGATATGAAAGAGTGGAGTTCATATATGAATACTAATAAGTATTAGAAGTCCAAGAGAAATAGAAATTTGAATGTTTATGAAACAAAAAGTGAATGTGGAGTAGATAATTATTTTGATAATTCATTAGAAAATTATTGTCCCAAATAGTGAAATATTATTTTATATGTAAACATATCAATGGTTAATAAATTGTCATGAAAAATGTAACTACTATTTAATCTCACTCAAATCTTACATTATATGCTAATTACCCTGATAGTAGTGATGAAAATAATTTTACATCTTTGGATGACAAATCTTTTTCATCAAAGAGGATAATACATTACCAAGTTGTGATGACGTATCAATATTTGAAAAACTTATTTAAAATTAAAACTATAATGTTTATAAAAACATAATAATTCCAAAGAGAAACTAGAAATGTAATACTCATCAATTTAAATTTTAACTCCATAAATATCATATATTTCTAAAGAACATGACAAATAGTTTTTTAAAAGATACTTCTTCAAAAGATATTGAAAAATATCTATTTTTTTAACTATTCTAAAACTAATTTTGAAAAACTTTTTTCAAATAATAATACTATAGAGGTTAGAAATTTAGTTTTAAAATAAAATCTAATTTTTTGATGAATTTTATTCCTTTACTTTTGGGAAGGAAAAAATTTCACAAAACAAATATATAATTAAGGCCTAATAGATATATTTCTATAATGGGTGTTACTTAAAAAAATATATTTTGAGAAATAATTACTTTTCTCCAAAGAGTGCTCCATTTTTCTACTAAATGTCAATGTGGTAGAAACATGAAAAAACAATGTTGATGGGATAAAATACTATTTTTGGGTTTTCATAAAGCTTATTATTTAAAAATAAATGAAATTTTCACGAAGTAATAATGTTGGAAAACTATCAATACCTAATATATTAATTTTTGGTAACAAAAGTCCAAATAGGGTTTGTGTTTAGAAATATTAATGTTTTTTTAGAAAAATAAAGAAATTACCATGACAAGAATATTTTTTAGATGAATATTGGTTTTTCTTGACATATGATTGGAAAAAATATTTGTTTATGAATATCAAAATGATAAAAGGTGGGAAAGTCACTACGAGAGATAATTATTAAGAGGAAATTGTCAGTATAGGTTATAATGAAATTATTGGAATAGTATTAATTTCATGTGTTTTATTTATTATAGGACATAATCACAACCTTATCAGCATAATTCAATTATGAGATAAGAGTTATATTGGGATCTTTATGAGTGATAAATTTATTTTTCATATATCTAAGGATGAGTTTGTTATTTCCACCAATTAGCTAGTGATTTTCAATATCTTTAAACTAGATTACCTTTGTAACCATGTTATACCTTCCCTTAGTGCGATAGTAGATCATTAATGGTTAAAGAATATAATTTTAAGAGAAATTAATCTTATAACAATATATATGTTTTCTAATAGAGGAATTGTGTAGGATTTACCAGAATATAGGTTCGATACTTCAAAATTCTATGATCCCTATTAATTATGTAAGAAAAATAAGACATGTTTTAATTCTATTTCGGAAATCACAAATTTTGATGATTTACTATAAGTTCACATGGACTTATTTGGTACTAAAAACATGAAGTATCAATTGAAAAAACAATGTCTTTGTTTTAGTTTACGATTACACTAGATATACTTGGGACCATTTTTTAGTAAGAAAATTGAAATCCTTTAGTTGTCTTGAAACAATTGTTTCTAGAATAAAAAATAATAATCACCTCCCCCTAATAAATATTCATAGTTATCGTGGTGGAGAAATTTTTATTTTTGATTTTGAAACTTTTTTTAGTAAAAAAGTATTTTACAAAAGTTTCTTCTACATGTAACTCCATAGAAAAATGGTGTAGTGAAAAAATATAAATTGTGTTCATAAAGGGATTTCAATAACCATTCTGACAGAATACTATATTGCTAAATATTTTTGGGATGAACCAATGAGTACTTCTTTTCATACTATAAATCATGTTCTAATTAGACCTTTTATTAATAAAACACTTTCTATGTTGTAGAAGGGAATAAAATTATCACTTTCATACTTCAATGTTTTTTGATGAAAATATTCATTCTAAATTCTAAATATAAATTTACATAAATATTCTCCAAAATTCTATGAAGAAACATTTTTAGGTTACTCTACTTATTTTAAGTCGTATAATTTTTCCCATAAAAATAGAAGTGGAGTTGAGGGAACATTAAATGTTATGTTTGAAGAAAATAATTCTTTTTTTTAAACAACCTCAACATATATCTTCATATTTAATTTCCAAAATTGATATTGAACCTATGATATAATGTTATTCTCATAAGAGAATAAATGAAGAATATATTTTTGATATTATTCATCAAGAATATTTTTATCATATTTTTGAAGAATAGTGTTTTAAATATCCATGAAGTATGTTACTTTATAGAAGTAATCATATAGATAATATCAAATGTGATGTAGATCAACCAACTAGAACTAGAATTTATTTGAGAAATGAAATAGAAAATCTAAAATTATTATAATAATTTTAACCTAAAATCTTAATGACGCTTTAGGTGATGAGGATTGGATAAAATCTATATATGAGGAACTGAAGGAGTTTTAAAAAACCATGTTTGGAATTTGGTTAAATGACCAAAATATACATCTATAATTTGATTAAAGTGTGTCTTTCATGGAAAATGTGATGAACTAGTATAATAGTTAAAAGTAAAGATGGATTTGTTTTGTTAGGTTTATAATTAACAAGTGGTAATAGAGTATGATGAAACTTATAATCTGGTAGCAAGAATTGAGGCTATTCATATACTTCCATCTCATGCAACATTTATAAATTTCAAACTATTTTGAATGGATGTTATGTGTGGTTTCCTTAATGAGTATGACCAATAGGAAGTTTTTGTATAATTCCAATATAAATATTAAAAATAAAAACATCCATAACATGTTTTTAAACATACTAAGAAACTTTAAAGAATTAATCAACCCCCTAGATCCTGATGTGATAGGTTCACAAGATTTTGGTTACAAAAAACAATTATTAAGGGAGATGTGGAACCTATTTTCTTTAATATAAGTTACTTAAAGTATTAATATTATATAAATATATGTTTATGACATTATATTTGGTTCAACTCAAAGGTCATTAACAGATTCATTTATTGGTCATATGAAATCTACTTTTGAAATGATTATGATTGGTGAGCTATCATACTTTATGGGTTTCATATTTTATAGAAAATAGAAATAAAATTAATATATAAACATAAGTATATACAAAGGTCATATTAAGAAATTATGGAATGACAATAATAAAAGCATTATTACTCTAATAAGAACCTCAGATACATTATATATTGATTATGCTGGAAAACTAGTAGACCCAAATATCGTTAGAGGAATGATTAGAATTTCACTTTACATAATATCTAGTCATTTAGATTTAATTTTTTTAGTATGATTATGTTCTAGATATGATTCCAATCCAAAAGAGTATCATACCAAAGCAGTAAAAATAATTTTTTGTTACTTTAAGGGAAGTATGAATTTTGGCTTATTCTACTCTTCTAGAGTTGATTTTGAGTTTTTTTTCGGTAATGATTTTAGTGGATGTGTAGTAGATAATACATGTAAATCCTGAATATGAGATTTATTAGGATAATATTTATTTGCATGGAAATGAAATAAATAGCACTAAGTATCACATTCCACAACAAAATTAGAATATGTGGTATCTGGAATTTTGTATGCTCAAGTATAATGGATGCAACACAAACTCACTAACTGGGACATGTGTTTTACTAAAAATAAAATTATATGTGATAAAAAAAGTTCCATTGCATTAATTAAAACCCAACACATCAATTGTGAGATAAGAACATAGATATAAGACACCATTTCCATTAAGGTAAAAAGAAGATATCATTTTATAATACATTAGAACACAATGAGATATTATTGATATTTTTATTGAAACTCTTATATCAAACAGATTTTATTATATTAAACAGAAGATATGAATGATAAATTTAGAATTATTATTCATATATAATTTATTTATAACATTATCATTACTTTAATGAACTTCTTCTCAACATGGAATATATATGTTATGTTTTCTAAAAGAACTATTCTTCTACAACATTTATATTTCTAATAAAATTTTGTTTCATAAAACTATTACATTCATAATGAATTTTCTTCAAAAAAAAATAGTTTTCTAACAATTTATTGATTTCTTATCATTAACATATAGTTAGTAAAAAATATTATCAATATGTTCATATTTATAAATCTTTAGAAAAAAATGTTTCATAATAATTTTTTTATAAAACATTTATCAGAGTAAATTTTTTTTTGGAAAAAAATCTTTTATAAACATAATGGTAATTAGTTTCTATTAAAAAAACCCAGAAAACAGGTTTTTGATACCAACCGAACAATTCAACTCTAAAATATACAATTTTAATGTTTTATTTTGGATCGTTTTCTATTAATTTATTTTAGAAATGTTTTTGTACATATTTTCTTAGTTTTACAAATATTAGTTTGATAAAAACATAGTAGTTCTTCTAATTGGATTCATATTTACTCCGATAGGATGTTTTATCAAATAAAATTTATGAGTTTATAATTATTTTAAAATAATTCTTCGATTAAATATCATTTGTCAGATTGATAAAGGATATTCAATCTAAGCAGTTGAAATTTCTAGAATGGGAAATTTTACTCTCGTGCATATATATGGGTGGGTCACTGAGGGTACCACATTGTTTATTCAATAATTCAACCCCGATTTTTCCACATAATTTAGTGATCATTATGAGTCTTTTCAATTCATTCAATATTCATTATCAGTCTGAGTCAGATGGCCTCTGTAAAAGATTTTGAAAAAAGAGATGTCATCAGGGTCATGGTGATTGAAAGGTCATGTTATAAAAAACAATATTCTTTTATGAAAAATATTATTACCATTCATGTCTAGAATATAATTTGTGTCAAAAATGAAGATTTTTATTAACAACACCTTGATATTGTAAGAGGGATTTATGCCTTAGTAGAGTTTATTTTAGATGAGGAAAAGACAAAATTTGTTTTGTAATTTTTTTGGTCAAACATACAATCTATCATAAGAACAATTAATTTATCTTGTTGATGTATACTTAGAGGGTGAAGTGTATTCCCCTTCTCACAAGACTTAGGAAAATCTTGTGTTTTTTAAAGTAAAAGGAAAAAAAGAATCATTATGGACATATTTTTAGAAAGTAAAAATAATTTCAAATCTTACTCCATACACAAGGGTGGTATCCTTGTGGATGCATAATTACATTATAAGGCCCCAGCCTTAAACCTTACTTAATCTTGAGTTATTACAAGATTACACATTGAGGATATTTTCAGGTTTAGAGTTTTAGAGAATTAGATCATGAAACTTGCATTACATTCCACATTTAAACAAAATGGTTACATAAAAGACAATATTCATTCTTCCCATCAACGGAAAAATATTTAAAATAAAACACGGATTCTTTCTTGACACATCCTTGACACTATCATCACATCATGTACCTTTCCCTTGACCTGTGAAAAACATTTCAAAAACTTGGGATGAGCCTAAAAATCTCAGTAAGGGTTATAAAAATATGGAAAGGAAACATGAGTTCATATATACATAAGAATGAAATCATACTTTACCCATAAAACTTAGGCACTTTAACATACCTCATCAAATCATGAATAAATCATAGAAATCATAAGACTTAAAGGTAACTTGAGGCATTCATAACATTCTTACGTAGGGAGTAACCCTCTTGGTTACGTTTGGAATACCCATCACAGTATATTCCCTAAATCTCTTCGGAGAAACCTTATCATTTCACTCCTTCGCGTTACCCAATGCATTGGAGAGCTATATCGGGCTCACCCGCCCTTAGTTTATCACGGAACCACCCGTTTTCATAACAATTCCCAAGAACCATAACATAAATGTATCACATAAAACATGCATAAAGGAAATATAACATTTCCACATTTCAATCACAATATAACATTTTAGGATATTGAAATAATGAATCCATAAAAAAAAACCATTTTCAAAACCATTTAAAACATTTAAAAGAGATTTTTGAATCAAAGTGTCCCATACCACCTTGAAGCTTAAAATTTTAAACCATTAATATCCATATAAATAAATCCTTAAAACCATTTTGAAAACATGGATATTAATAAGAACAAATAATTAAAACATTTAAAACGATATTTTGGTTAAAGGGGTTTTACCAAAATTAGTGACACTTGAATACAATAATTGAGGAATAACATTTAGTCAGAACTTTATAATATCATGAGAATAAATGGATTCATGATATAATACTCCAAAGGACAGTATATACACCATATAAGAGTGAATTGGTGCATAACAACAATGAACCCTCAATAGAAATGTCAAATGTGATGAAATACCTTATAAAGAAGGTATCCTTAAATTAAGGACAAATCAATCTCAAAAATATGTGTGAAAAATATAAATACACCCAATATAAGTGGATATTAAGTTTAAAACAATAAAAGGTCATTCACACATATTCAATGGATGACATATTCAATGACTACATGTTGAACCCAATGAAATCGAAATTGGATTAAAAAGTTCCCTTGACAGCCTAACGACATTACATCAAAATGAGTTGATGAGAGATAAAAAAATGTATCTCATCACTTGGAAATAAAATTTACATCAATAAGGATATATGAGAACATATCCCAACATAACAATATGTAAATTAAAAGACCCAACAAAAGAAGTCTTTTTAAAAAAGAGTAGGGTGAAAGGTTCCCTTACCGACTTGGGTATCTTTCAAAACATACACCCCATGAAAGAAAGACAATATATAATTGATGTAAATACTCATAAATGAAATTATGTTACACAAATAGTAGAATAATGGGAAGTACATACACCACTCAATGGAATTTGTGGCAAATGTAGCATAAATCTCACGGGAATAAAAGTGAGATGAAAAATCCCTTACGAAAATTTGGCAGCCTAACAACGCCACTCAAAACTTCCAAAATGGATTGATGAAAGGAAATAGGGTCTATCATCATATGAACATAATAAGTACAATATGGGTAATATAAAATAACATCCCAATCATAAGAAATTTGAGATTAAAAGGAATGACATAAAAGAGTGTACTTAAAAGAAAGAGAGGTGTAGGATCCCTTACCTCAGGTCCGACTTGACTCGTTCGTTCTTTAATCTCCTGAATAATAAACATGAGTTAATTTCTACTTCCTTAAAAACCTTTTTCAAGTTCATTATTCCTTTTATATCACTTATTACCATGTCATAAACATTATGTAATCATTTAAGTTAATAATATTTGTTTTGCCGATATTTGGTTCTTAAGTCGAAAGTGGACTTCTTACAATTACATGTTGTTCGTGTGGCCAAATGTTTATTATATCTAGAATTGTATTCATGATTTAGATATCATATATTTCATATATATCCAGTACATGCATGCATTTATAACATTACATAATCATTTAGAGGTAAGAAATGAAATGCACCGTTCATGGAGACGGTAAGCCGCACGTACGCATGAACGATTCTTTCATTTCTATTTCATATTTTATAGAATGGAATAATAATGTTATAAAGGTATATTATAATTACAGTATAATATCATATATAATATCATAGTTCCATCCTTTATACGTCCCACATATTGTATTTAACGAATCAAATCACTTTGAGGGGGCGGTAGTCCGCACTTCCTTAAATGAAGATATCACGTTTACCCATAATGGAAACCATAAAGGTATTCCAAAAATGATAAAAAACAGAAGCTTAAGGAAATCATAAACACATTATATATCATATATAAAAATAGTGACATCATAATGGCCACCTTTTAAGGTGTTAAATGAGTATTGAACAATCATCATTTCGGGAGGTAGAATTTCGTAATCCACGGAAACCGTATGTTCTTTAACCATTTGATGCAGTTGTGTGAGAGTGTAGCTCTAATAAATCTTATAAAAACATCCTATTATATTTAAGATACTGGTGTTGTTACAAAATAAGTAAATAAAAAGAGTTTAGGGGGTTGGAGAAGCAAAATAAAACAAATGAACATGAGAGAATGAATTACCTTTAGAAGTGTAACTCCTTTTGATTTGAGCCTAAAGGCTTCCTTTAAAAGTATTCTGCCCAAAGGGAATCCTCTAGGATGAGGAGAGGGATGTGGAGAGAGTAAATGGTCAGGGTTTGGCCGAGCCAAAGGCTTGAGGAGTGTGTGAAATGAGGTAGAGGTGGGGGCCTTTTATAAGAGGAGAGGATGGGCACTTTTAGAAAGTAAGAAATATTACTTTATTTGAAAATGTGTTTCGGCTTTAAAAGGTCCCACATTGATAAAATTCGTGGATAAGGTTATAAGGCTTCGAAATCCACTCATCCAATAAGTTTTGGACATGTGTAGTTCATAGATTTTACATTATCTTTCTATTTTATTTAAATCGTCAAATAATGATGTCATCGCTGCATCATTCTTATGTCATAAATAATTTAATTTATTTAATGTCTAAAAATTATTAAAAAAATACCATGATGTAGGAAATCTTTTTATATTTCCAATGACTATTTATAATCAAAATATTTACTTGTGTAACCCCACTTAAAAACTGTTTTAGTAAAACAACTCATGTTTGTGTCAATTTAATTTTAACATTAAATAAAAATATATTATTGTCATTTTCCAACTAAAGTGGCTCCATGGGGTCCCCAAGTTGGCCCATGGCTTTTCTTGGTCTGCCATGACTCACCCAATAGGTGTAGGACAAGTGTCATGGTGTTTTCACATTCTTATAATATCATTTTTACCTTAAATTACACTAATTACCTCTAATCGCGATTAAAAACTTAATAAGTTACTATTCACCAAAAAATTATTTTTATCCCATTGAACCAAATTTTACTTCTTAATGACAACCATGTATGTTGGATTTTTTAAATTCAAAACACAAAGATGGAAAAAAAAATTTTAAACCGAAAAATCAGTTTTTATAAGTACCACTTAGTGGTTTCACTATCATCAAAAATTGAAGTTTTTCAGAAAAATCCCAAAAATTCACCCTGAGCTATATTTGGTATTCCGAAATCGAAAATGAAGTCTATTTTACAAAATTCAAAACATATAAGTCACATTAATTAATTTAATAATTAATTTCCGCTGTCAGAGCAAATAGCGTGTTTTTATGAAACAATAAGTATCAAAAGATTGACACTAGTTTAAGTCCCATTTCAAAGTGAAATAAATTCCAACAACCACTATTGGATTTAATGGTAAAAATATTTTCTAATTTCACTTTAAAAACAATTCAAATGATAATCTAATCATATAAATAAATTATATTAAAAAGAGGTTTTGAATTAAAATACAACATTTTACACTATTCATTAAAAAATGAACTTTATCGGAAAAATACCAAAAATTTACACAAAGTAAAATTTGATGTCCCGATTCTAAAGAAAAGTTTTATTTGGTCCAAAAGAATGTATAAGAGTGATCAAAACTATATTTAATGACAGTTCGCCATCAGAAGGCGATAAGTGAACCTTTAGTGAAAATTAGGTTATAAAAGCCTAAAATTGAATTCTTTCCGTATTTTAAGCCTTTGGATAGATGTAAAAGCATTTAAAAAAACATATATATTCATATTTTAGTTATTTATATCCATTCCCGCCAATACAATGACTACATGTTAACTTCCATTTAAAATAATATTATTTTATTATTAGAGTGCAATGTAAGATTCCCAAGAAACTCGTTGTTGCGTGTTGGGTACGCCATCGAGCATAGCATCCCCTTTAAAGTCATATTAATATTTTATTCACAAATATGGATAAATATGAAAATGTCATATTCTTTATTTACCTGGGGTGTTACATCCTTCCCCCCTTTTGGGAATTGCGTCCTCGCAATTTTTAAAATTGTGCTTGGAAACATCCTTGAAAGTCCCACATCAAAGAAGAGTCGGTAAAACAATCACTTTAAAATAAAGAAAGATAAGTACAAAGGTCACCCGAGTTAACCCATACTAGGATTCCAAGTATGAAAATATTGACATGGAGGAAAAAACAAAGGGTCATGTTCTGATGGAGAGTGATAGAAAACATGTTTAGGAGAAAGTTAACCACGAGAAAATCACAAACTTGTGATGGGTTAAACGGTACTCGATTCCCCAGTAGGAAAAGTTAATAGACAACATTTTTGTTTTAAGTTACTTTTTATTGAGGAATTTATTCATAAGGAAGCATAATCACTTATCATGTTGACTTTCAACTTTTATTAGATTCCTTACACAAAATCATATTTTCTCCAAAAGAGGAGTATTTAGGAAGACTTGTTCCCATTAAGAGTACTATAATCAACTTCTAGAGAATCACCTAATCCACAAAAGAGAACTATATACTTACCATGTCTCTAGACTTTAACCAAAACCAAAACAAAAAAGGCTAGTACAAGATCAGATAATCCAGAAAAGGATAACCATTTATAAAAAGAAAATCTATGATTAATCTACAAAATTTATCCAACAAAACCCAAAGATCAACGAGGACCATTAGATAAACAATTTTTCCATAAAATTATTCAAATTAAAACAATCTAAGATTGAAACCCAAATATTTGAAGGATTTATTCACATAGTCTTCCAAGTTAAATCATAACATTTATCTCCAAACAAAATTAGTTTCTCTTAAAGTCTCGCATTGAAAAGTAATTAACCTAATCACATATCCTCCATGATAGGTTAATAATTTTCATTGATAACCCAAAATCAACTTACTCTTAATTCATAAAATCATATAACTAAAAAGAATCAGTCAAACTAACCAGGGACTTCACGTAGTCCAGTGGTAGGCGATAAATACCAGTCGCACTTTGGTTGTGGGTTCGATTCCCGCAGCATTGTCCGACGCGACGGATTGTCACACGGTCTGCGTGTTGTCCTTTTTCCAAAACTATATAATTCTCAAATCATTACCCAAAAAGGGATAAAATCATCAAAAATAACCATAACACAATTTAACCTCAATTTTATCTCATGCCTTTCACTTCAATCATAACATATAGTAACCCATAATTACCTCAAAAGTAAGGATCATATAAACCCAAATGGTTCTTTATAACTATGTCCACAAAAGAAAAGATAACTATTACTTGAATAAAATTTTCCTATATTAAACATCAGGGTTACACATAATATAAAAAGTCTTCTAATGTAACCCCATCATCAAAAGAGACTTAATACTCTTAAGAATTTCACCCTAACTCTTGAAGCCCTTATATGTTGACATCTTACTCATTAAACATTCTTCATGATCCATTATCCATTCCTTTACAACTTATTCCGAAATACCTCTTTCCTACAAACAAAATTATGAATCATATCCTAAGATTCCAAAATAAGAAAACAATAGTCATGAAATAGTACATACCTTTGATTGGTCATTGTCAGTTTCTTCATCCTCAATCGGAATGGTATTAGGTATTGGTAAACGAATATTGATACCCTCTTGGTGACCCCATTCACGAAACTTCTTCATAGGACATGTGTTTGCATAATGACCATGCACACCACATTTAAAACATTCAATTGATCCCTCAGAAAGAACTTCTTTCCCTTTCCTCGAGTCAACTGGATGATTCCTTTTTCCATGGCAGGTTCTTGCTTTATGACCTTCATTTCCACATCTATAACATATTTCTGTCCCTTTGAAACATTTTCCTAGGTGTTTCTTTCCACAACTTTGACACATAGGTTTTTGAACACACTTACCTTTATGATTATTACCTGTACTTCCGTAGGGATTTGTTTCTTGCATATATGATGCCTTAGAGAAATCTCGAAGGTTTAGGTGGTCAATCATTACTCCAGATAGTTAGTTGAGGATAATCAAAAGAGTTCTCATTGCAGCTCCCATATCATTCAGTTGCTTGCTCAAAAAACTGTCACAGTTTCCTTCACATCCACTGTTACTTTGGTGCCTGCTAGATCCTGCCATTTACTAAAACCAAAAAGGTCAGTGTGAGTATAGAAACAAAACCATCATGTACTAATGAGTATGATAAACACTAAGATATACTTACTCATTCAATTTATCTAAAACTGTGACTCTTTCTGAAATCCTAACCATTATGGTAATGTCACTTATGCTTAAAGAATACCCTAACCTCTAAAGTTATCTAAACCGACCTCTGATACCAACTATAAGGCCCCAACCTTAAACCTTACTTAATCTTGAGTTATTACAAGATTACACATTGAGGATCTTTTCATGTTTAGAGTTTTAGAGAATTAGATCATGAAATTTGCATTACATTCAACATTTAAAAAAAGTGGTTACATAAAAGACAATATTCATTCTTCCCATCAACGGAAACCTATTTAAAATAAAACATGGATTCTTTCTTGACAAATCCTTGACACTATCATCACATCATGTACCTTTCCCTTGACCTGTGAAAAACATTTCAAAAACTTGGTATGAGCATAAAAAGCTCAGTAAGGGTTATAAAAATATGGAAAGGAAACATGAGTTCATATATACATAAGAATGAAATCATACCTTACCCATAAAACTTAGGCACTTTAACATACCTCATCAAATCATGAATAAATCATAGAAATCATAAGACGTAAAGGTAACTTGAGGCATTCATAACATTCTTACGTAGGGAGTAACCCTCTTGGTTACGTTTGGAATACCCATCACAGTATATTACCTAAATCTCTTCGGAGAAACCTTATCGTTTCACTCCTTCGCGTTACCCAATGCATTGGAGAGCTATATCGGGCTCACCTGCCCTTAGTTTATCACGGAACCAGCCGTTTTCATAAAAATGCCCAAGAACCATAACATAAATGTATCACATAAAACATGCATAAAGGAAATATAACATTTCCACATTTCAATCACAATATAACATTTTAGGATATTGAAATAATGAATCCATAAAAAAAACCATTTTCAAAACCATTTAAAACATTTAAAAGAGATTTTTGAATCAAAGTGTCCCATACCACCTTGAAGCTTAAAATTTTAAACCATTAATATCCATATAAATAAATCCTTAAAACCATTTTAAAAACATGGATATTAATAAGAACAAATAATTAAAACATTTAAAACGATATATTGGTTAAAGGGGTTTTACCAAAATTAGTGACACTTGAATACAATAATTGAGGAATAAAATTTAGTCAAAACTTTATAATATCATGAGAATAAATGGATTCATGATATAATACTCCAAAGGACAGTATATACACCATATAAGAGTGAATTGGTGCATAACAACAATGAACCCTCAATAGAAATGTCAAATGTGATGAAATCCCTTATAAAGAAGGTATCCTTAAATTAAGGACAAATCAATCTCAAAAATATGTGTGACAAATATAAATACACCCAATATAAGTGGATATTAAGTGTAAAACAATAAAAGGTCATTCACACATATTCAATGGATGACATATTCAATGACTACATGTTGAACCCAATGAAATCGAAATTGGATTAAAAAGTTCCCTTGACAGCCTAACGACATCACATCAACATGAGTTGATGAGAGATAAAAAAATGTATCTCATCACGTGGACATAAAATTTACATCAATAAGGATATATGAGAACATATCCCAACATAACAATATGTAAATTTAAAGACCCAACAAAAGAAGTCTTTTTAAAAAAGAGGAGGGTGAAAGGTTCCCTTACCGACTTGGGTATCTTTCAAAACATACACCCCATGAAAGAAAGACAATAGATAATTGATGTAAATACTCATAAATGAAAGTATATTACACAAATATTATAATAATGGGCAGTACATACACCACTCAATGGAATTTGTGGCAAATGTAGCATAAATCTCACGGGAATAAAAGTGAGATGAAAAATCCCTTACGAAAATTCGGCAGCCTAACGACGCCACTCAAAACTTCCAAAATGGATTGATGAAAGGAAATATGGTCTATCATTATATGAACATATTAAGTAAAATAGGGGTACTATAAAAGAACATCCCAATCATAATAAATATGAGCTTAAAAGGAATGACATAAAAGAGTGTACTTAAAAGAAAGAGAGGTGTAGGATCCCTTACCTCGGGTCCGACTTGACTCGTTCGTTCTTTAATCTCCTGAATAATAAACATGAGTTAATTTCAACTTCCTTAAGAACCTTTTTCAAGTTCATTATTCCTTTTATATCACTTATTACCATGTCATAAACATTATGTAATCATTTAAGTTAATAATATTTGTTTTGCCGATATTTGGTTCTTAAGTCGAAAGTGGACTTCTTACAATTACATGTTATTCATGTGGCCAAATGTTTATTATATCCAGAATTGTATTCATGATTTAGATATCATATATGTCATATATATCCAGTACATTCATGCATTTATAACATTACATAATCATTTAGAGGTAAGAAATGAAATGCACCGTTCATGGAGACGGTAAGCCGTACGTACGCATGAACGCTACTTTCATTTCTATTTCATATTTTATAGAATGGAATAATAATGATATAAAGGTATATTATAATTACAGTATAATATCATATATAATATCATAGTTCCATCCTTTATACGTCCCACATATGGTATTTAACGAATCAAATCACTTTGAGGGGGCGGTAGTCCGCACTTCCTTAAATGAAGATATCGCGTTTACCCATAATGGAAACCATAAAGGTATTCCAAAAATGATAAAAAACAGAAGATTAAGGAAATAATAAACACATTATATATCATATATAAAAATAGTGACATCATAATGGCCACCTTTGAAGGTGTTAAATGAGTATTGAACAATCATCGTTTCGGGAGGTAGAATTTCGTCATCCACGGAAACCGTATGTTCTTTAACCATTTGATGTAGTTGTGTGATAGTGTAGCTAGAATAAATCTTATAAAAACATCCTATTATATTGAAGATACTGGTTTTGTTACAAAATAAGTAAATAAAAAGATTTTAGGGGGTTGGAGAAGCAAAATAAAACAAATGAACATGAGAGAATGAATTACCTTTAAAAGTGTAACTCCTTTTGATTTGAGCCTAAAGGATTCCTTTGAAAGGATTCTTCCCAAAGGGAATCCTCTAGGATGAGGAGAGGGATGTGGAGAGAGTAAATGGGCAGGGTTGGCCGAGCCAAAGGCTTGAGGAGTGTGTGAAATGAGGTAGAGGTGGGGGCCTTTTATAAGAGGAGAGAAGGGGCACTTTTGGAAAGTAAGAAATATTACTTTATTTGAAAATGTGTTTCGGTTTTAAAAGGTCACACATTGATAAAATTCTTGGATAAGGTGATAAGTCTTCGAAATCCACTCATACAATAAGTTTTGGACATGTGTAGTTCATAGATTTTACATTATCTTTCCATTTTATTTAAATTGTCAAATAATGATGTCATCGCTGCATCATTCTTATGTCATAAATAATTTAATTTATAATGTCTAAAAATTATTAAAAAAATACTATGATGTATGAAATCTCTTTATATTTCCAATTACTATTTATAATCAAAATTTGGAGTTGTGTATCCCAACTTAAAAACTTTTTTAGTAAAACAACTCATGTTTGTGTCAATTTAATTTTAACATTAAATAAGAATATATTATTGTCATTTTCCAACTAAAGTGGCTCCATGGGGTCCCCAAGTTGGCCCATGGCTTGTCTTGGTCGGCCATGACTCACCCAATAGGTGTAGTATAAGTGTCATGGTGTTTTCACATTCTTATAATATCATTTTTACCTTAAATTACACTAATTACCTCTAATCGCGATTAAAAACTTAATAAGTTACTATTCACCAAAAAATTATTTTTATCCCATTGAACCACATTTTACTTCTTAATGACAACCATGTATGTCGGATTTTTGAAACTCAAAACACAAAGATGGCAAAATTTCATTTAAACGGAAAAATCAGTTTTTATAAGTACCACTTAGTGGTTTCACTATTCATCAAAAATTGAAGTTTTTCAGAAAAATCCCAAAAATTCACCCTAAGCTATATTTGATATTCCGAAATCGAAAATGAAGTCTATTTTACAAAATTCAAAACATATAAGTCACATTAATTAATTTAATAATTAATTCCCGCTGTCAGAGCAAATAACGTGTTTTTATGAAACAATAAGTATCAAAAGATTGACACTAGTTTAAGTCCGATTTCAAAGTGAAATAAATTCCAACAACCACTATTGGATTTAATGGTAAAAATATTTTCTAATTTCACTTTAAAAACAATTAAAATTATAATCTAATCATATAAATAAATTAGATTAAAAAGAGGTTTTGAATTAAAATACAACATTTTACACTATTCATTAAAAAATGAACTTTATCGGAAAAATACCAAAAATTTATACAAAGTAAAATTTGATGTCCCGATTCTAAAGAAGAGTTTTATTTGGTCCAAAAGAATTTATAAGAGTGATCAAAACTATATTTAATGACAGTTCGCCATCAGAAGGTGATAAATGAACCTTTAGTGAAAATTAGGTTATAAAAGCCTAAAATTGAATTCTTTCCGTATTTTAAGCCTTTGGATAGATGTAAAAGCATTTAAAAAAACATATATATTCATATTTTAGTTATTTATATCCATTCCCGCCAATACAACAGCTACATGTTAACTTCCATTTAAAATAATATTATTTTATTATTAAAGTGCAACGTAAGATTCCCAAGAAACTCGTTGTTGCGTGTTGGGTACGCCATCGAGCATAGCATCCCCTTTAAAGTCATATTAATATTTTATTCACAAATATGGATAAATATGAAAATGTCATATTCTTTATTTACCTGGGGTGTTACATACATGATACCAAGATTGGGTTATGGGGATACCCTCAATGTACTAGAAATCATTATATTATATTTTTAGACTAATATGAGGTATATCAACTTGATAAATATTGTTTTCTTATTGGATGAATCGATTAATAGGTGTCAATGAAATAAAATATTCTGATCCTTCCTTATTTCATTAAAAAATAATAGTTAATTGTATGGATTATTTTGAGGTAAATAATTAGACATAATCTATGAGGGAAAGTATTTCTCAATTAGTAAAGTGTGTCTGGACCATATGAAGATACTTTTAAATTTGAAATTAATATTTTTTTTCTGAAATGAAAGAAGTCGTGTCAAATGAAAAACTTAATAAAGAGAATGATGTTTTCAAACGAAAAGAAAAATTCAAAATTTTCACCACCAAATGTTCAAAAAGAACCAAAATATATGTTAGATGAAGATTTACAAAATATTGTGGATAATATGGCCCAAAATAAACTAGGTGATCTTATTTTTGGTATTGATTAGGTTGAGGCCCAAGCTATTATGATTCAGACATCTGACATGTTTATGGAGGATGAAAATAAAAAGAAACACAAGATATGATTTGAGAAATTAAGAATGGTAAAAAGGATGTTGAAGGGAGTCGAAAGATAATAAGAAGTTTTAGTTTTATCTATTTCTATTTCATCATTTGTACTTCCAGTTTTTAGGTCCAGAGTTGTTCTTCATACTAAATAAAATATTCTAGATTATGGTTTAATTTTTTTTAAATATCATTAATTCATTCAGTTATTTCAGCAGTTTGTCATAATGGAAAAGGAAAATAATTTCATGTTGAGCCTCAAGTATATATCCAAATTAAAAAATAGTTCAATAATTTCTTACTAAATATGTTGAGAAATGTTTGTTGATAACTATACAAAATTTGGAAAGGGAATGAGAAGAATATGAATAATTTGTTGATGTATAAAAAGAAAAAAAATCAAATGAAGATACTGTGGAAAATAAAATTACATAAGATTAATCTTAAAAATAAACTTCATTATGTTTTCATACTGAGTAAAATATTTACTTATAAGTTTGGGAGGAATTTAAATTATCTTTAAAAGGATAATAAGAATATCACTATTCATTTAATAATTTTTCAGAAATGTCAAAGAGAGATAATAATTTTGAAATTTTAAATGTTTCATAAGAAATAAAACATTAATAAATAATGAAATCATATTTGAGACCGTACAAACATGATATTTTAGAGGATAAATCAGATTCATCAGACTCAATAGACACAAAGAAAAAAAAGAATATTGATTAATTTTTTCAGAAGTTAAAATAAGTTATTGACTCAATTTTTTATCTATCAAAGAGTAAATCCTTATGTGAAAATTTTCAAAGTAGTATGAATGAAAATTTAGATTCAATAAACTTATTGAATGAGTCTGAGATCCAATACGAACCATAACAAAAACCTTCAAAGGAATGAATAAATAACATAAGAAAAGATTAAACTATATAGTGAGATTGTTAAATAATGTTCATAATGATTTTAAGGACCATAATGATCAAATAATATAAATGAATAAAGTTTATATTGAGTTTTCCAATTACATTAACAAACTATAAATTGATGCACTAGAAAGAGTTATATTTGTTGAACTGTTCAAATGCATAACTAAAAAACTTAATAAGGAAATCATAATTTTGAAAGAAAAGTTTAAGAAATTGGAGTTTGAAAATAGAAGGCTCTAATCTTGTGAAGTTGAGTTGAACATCTTAATGGATGGAAATAAGAAGATCAATGAGAATGTTACAAATATGGAGGTAGATAATTAGAGATTATCAGTCTTGGATGACATGTTTGTAAAATTGGATTCATCATTTTCTTAATATTATAAGGACCATGATAATGTAAATAAGATAAAGTTGATCAGAAAGATGTTATATAGGAATTAACAAACATTGTTATATGAAATATTGATGTAATAATAACATTTGAATGTAATTTTTTTAAATGTGTTTTCTACAAATATATTTTGTATGAATGTTTCAAAATACCACTTCAATGAATATTCAATATATTTTATTAGATTAACACATATCCAAACACAGTTTTTTGTTTGACATGTTTTTATAACTATTTAAGAGATTATATAATTTCCCAATTCTTTTTTTTTTGTAAATAAAAATGTGGGATTGTTTTCAAAGAATTTGATTAAAGGGGAGAGTTTTTTGAAATCCAATGGAAGAATCCCAGGGGGGATTTTATCAAAAAGGGGAGAATATTTCTAATGAATACTTTTTATTATGTTAGAGAATATGAAGTCTCAATACCTTCAATTAGATAAAAAACTATGAAGAAAGAGAAGGTATTAATATAGAGAGTATTTATTTATGATAAAGGAATAAATTTCAATATGAATTATATCTTGGATATCATCAAAGGAACAAAGGTATGTATGTATTTCAAAGTTTTTATTTTTATTTTTTATATTTTATGCCTTGTGCTTTAAAAAAAGGGGGAAAATTTTTATTCAATTGTTTTACTTTATACATAACCATTACATAGATTTATAAATCTCACACTTTCATAAAACTCTATTTTAGTAAATTTATATAACCCAAGTGTTTTAGTAGGTTCTATAGAAATAATCTATTTAAAATGAAAAAAGAAATCCTTATAATGTAAAGAGAATATAAACTTTTAATATTCAAAAAAATCCATCGAACTGAAGTTGTTCCCAAAACATAAGATCAACTACTATTTTAGCCGGTTTTTAGAATAATATCCTCTCTATATGATTGAAAAAATTGTTATAAATCAAGAATCCATTACTATAGATACATCAGAATAACCTCTATTCATTTTAGAGTTTTAAAAAAAATAGTGATGTTCAATGGACTATCCAATGTTTATAATTGGTTTATCCAGAATTTATTTTATCATACATAATTATTAATAGAAAGTTAATGGTGATTAAGAAAAATGATGCTGGATAGATGATTTATATTTTATTCTTAATTATTATGATAAATATATAGATCATTAAGATCTAGTAAACTGAATACATTCTAAGTATGCTTCAACCAACTTATAAATATGACCATTAAATTATTTCTTATAAATTGGTTTCCATTTGAAGATCAAGTGGTTGATACATTAGAAACTCAACTTTTCTATGTTTCTTCACTTCTAGAACATATCATTATAAATTATTTGTAAATTTTTAGAGAGATTTATTTATAATAATTCCATGTGTGGATTGAAAATTCAATAGAAAACTTTTCTTATGTATTACCATCTCTGATCCAGGTATTCATTTAGGTCTTATGATGATATGCAGAAAGGTGAATCATATCTATCAGATCATGGGCTTTAGGGGATTAGACTAGAGAGACATATCAATAGTATATTCCATATACTTCTAAATTTGTATATTAATGGAATACCCTATATATATTTTCTCTTACATCCAATAAAAAATACAAATGTTGTCCGTGTGTATGGTAGACTACCGAAGTGAGAGCCGATGTAATTAATTTTTCATCACTGCCTCCCAAGGGTAGTTATAAATATGGATTTGATATTTTATATTATATTAATTAAACATTTATCATTATTAAAATATAATATATCATATTGTTTCTTACATTTCTCTCTACTTAAAAAGGATGATGATGTTCTTTCGTATGTGGGGACTACCACCTCCATAAAGTGATGTGATCCATTCTATACCACCACAACCAATGGATGATATATAAATGTTTATTTAAATAAATATTATATTAATTATGTTATAATTATATAATATAAAGATAAAATAATATATTAATTCTTTCCATCATGATTGCTGAAAAATATAATATTTACTCATACGTACATATGACAAACCATCTCTTTGAGTGTAACATAGTTCATTTTTCATACTCGCATTTCACAGTTTGACATAAAATTATAATATATATATATATATATATATATATATTAATTTTTCATGATTATTATTATAGATATTATAGAACAATGACCTATTTTTTCATAGTGATCCTAACGAAGTCATTTTGGATGTATGAATAAAATATCATAAAAAAATACAAATTGAAATTAATTGATTATTTAATTAAAAATGAATTGTTAATAATTTAAATAAAATGAATAATAAGTATAAAAAATTTATTGGGAATGAAAGTAATTATCAGAAGTTAATTATTCAAGATCATAAAAATGTATGTGATGTTTTAAGCCTAAGGTAATGGATTCTCACCACACTTTTTTTCTTGATACATATGTCATATTCACCACTTGTTTTTTTATTTGGTGTATATAATTCCCCTAATATATGATATATAATTACTCTATTTATATTAATGGTCTTTAAATATTCATTTGAATGTATTTATTTAATGGGTATTATGATTCAATGTTCTCCAAAGTGGAAAGGATTTATTTAAAAATCTCTTCATAATTCATCATTGTTTATCTTTATATAACTTATTGGGGAATTATTTAATATTTATATCCTATATAAAATATATTTTATACTCCTAATATTATTATTAAAAATTATATTTTTTTGGTGTCATTTTATTCCATTAAGTAATCAAGATATTGAACGAACTTGTTTAGGGAAACCAGACTTTGTTTTACTTAGATAGGAATATTTTTCTTCTATGTCCATATTTTTCATAAAATGTATTTAAAAAATGGTTCAAATATTATAAAATAATTTATTAATGATGTTTGTACCGACATTTTATATTTTACATAATATGTTAAATAGAATATTCTTTTCATTTTCTGAATGAGAAACGTTATGAATTTTTAACAAAAATGTGAATGGATTCATTGTTATAATTTACTTGGCATGAACATAATTCCCCACTATTATGATCACTCAATTCATTATTGTAAATGAAATATATTTTATTACAATCTATAATTTTTTAGTTCTTAGAATATAAATTCAAATTAAAATTGGTATTTTCCTCAATAATATTTTAATGACCTTTTTATGGTATATTTACTCATAAAGGTAAAACACCCATTATTTTACTTCTACTCTATTGTGGATATGTTGTGATGATAAAATCCTTATTTTTTTCATTGGTTGTTTTATAATCCCTTCAATTGGGAAAAATTTTATCATTTCAAATGGTAGTTTTTCAATACGAATGATTATATTGATTGTGTATTGATATTTTATTCATCCCATTCATATGATGAATTCATTGGACATAGAATGTGATAGAAATAGATTGTTATATCACCTAGACTCATTAGTATGTATCATGAGAAAAACTAGTTTTTGTATTTGGACAATTCCTTAAAAATTTATGTAAATTTTTTTAGAATAAGGCCAGATACATATGTTTATAATGTATTTGTTTATGAATTCCATCATTACGATATAAATTATTCATTTCCACTTGATTTTATTAATAGTTATTATATCCATGAATATGTTTCAATATAATGTGATTAGTTATAATGAATTACTTGATCATAATTTAATCATGTAAAATTGTTCTTTGTGCCCAAGTCATTGATTAATTGGAATGTGTTTTAGTTATTTATTATACCATATTTATTTATGGTTTATTATATTGTATATAAAACATACTGATAATTTGATCTAATGCTTATTTTCATTAATTTTCATTGGATGATAATAATTTTACTATGATTTATATGAATATATAATCTATAAAGAATAAATATATTCATAAAAAAGACAATGTTATATTTTATCATTTCAAATGTTATATGAAATTAAATCACACAAATAATTTTCCAAGACTGTTAAACTATTTAGTACTTCAGGGAAAAATTGATTTTTTAGAGTACCAATATAATATTATACCCAATGACATTGAGCTACCAGAAATAGGGTCTTTACAATACCCCATACTTGAAGTCAATGACATTCCATATATACCCAGATTTTCATATTTCATATTAAGTCTACAACATATCCCATTAAATTCTTTTCAAATGAAACATTTCTAAAAATAAATCATTTAACATTATTCATCATTACTAGGGTAAATGTAATCATATGTAGGGTGATATATTTTTCTCAATATTGGTAACCATGAGCATTGAAAATTTAATATCATTATTGATCCTAAGATAAGAATAAGGGTATGATAACATAATCAAATTTTATGGAAATAATATAAAATAACACATACACATGAACACATGGATCATTAAACATGTGATGTAGAACAAAAAAAGTAATAAAATATGGATTAATAATAATAAATTATTATTATCCATGTTATTTCAATCTTGAACATATGAAACATTAAAAACCCATTGAAAGAAATTATAAAACAAGTTGGTATCTTAGAAAATTTTCTTCATAAAACAAGTTAGAAATAACTGGATCCCATTACAACCCATAGGGTAAATCTTATTTTTTAACTCCCTCAATATTTCCATTAAATATATTGAACATTTCTTAATTAATTAGAGAGATATAATGGGGAACAACGATCATATAAGCTATATTAGGATCACCTATTTGTATATATGGTATTAGGATCTCTCATTCATATAAGTTATATTGGTCTCACCTATTCATATAAGCTATATTGAGCTCACCCATTAATAATAAAAAATTACAAAGTACCATCCATGAATAAAATTACAATAATATTTTATATTATGACCTTTAAAATAACCATCCTTCCATTATAATTTTATTATCCCATGGAAAATAAACTGGTTTCATGAAAATCTCTTTAAAATAATAAATGTAATACACATATAGAAATAATATGTATCATCAAAATATATCATAATCCAATTTATGTAGAGGAATCATTAATGGATGATGACTTTGAGTAAACTACCTTTAAAATAACACATAAAAACAATTTTTTGAAAACATGAAAAAATACCCTTTTAATTGAGTAATATTCTATAAAAAAATTATAAAATATTATTGAAAATATATTATTTCAAAATAAAACTAGTAAATTTTGAATTATGATTTAAAGAAAATAATATTTATGATAGTAGGAAAATATATTCATTTAATAAATGATAAAAATAAACATTCCAATCGTATTTTGGTAAAAAGTAAAAAACAACTTGTTCAAAAAAATTTCTAATGGAATATATTTTAAATAATTTAATAGTAATATTAATTATCATGTAAAGAAACATTAAAAATTAATTTATTTCTGAAAATAATATTCTTGATAAAATTTTATAAAACACTGATATGGAAGTGAAATATTCATGATCTGAAAGAAGATACATGATCAATATCACTTACCAAAACAATTATTGATTATTATTTAGTCAATAATGGAGAAAATATAAATTACAAATAAAACAAAATTCATAACTTTATTATAAAAATAATATAATGGGTTCAATTAAATAAGATTATATGATTCCCAAAGGATCCTTGAATAAAAAAAATCTAACAAATAAAGGTGATTGTATCATAAATCCATTATTGTTTTGGTCAATTTCAAATCAAACGTTTTTAAAATAAAAATTATGATATGGATATATATATCATATTATTTTCAGGAAATAATTTTTGAATATTAATAATGAGGTATAAACTACACCATTCAAGGAAATCATGGTACATGACATGAATCAAGTCTTAGGAAAATGGATTGAGAAAATGAAAACTATTACTGCGTCATTAACATTTTAATCAATATTTCTTGAAAGTGAGGACTTAAAAGGAACTTTAAATATAGTGATATATGATTTATTCATGATATTATATCTTAATTTTCAAAATATTATCCTTATAAAATGATGTACATGCACACTAAAGAATGTATGCCCCAACAAAATAAAATTTATGATTAATAATCCTTAAATAGATCATATCATTGAATGTAGAATTAATAGATGAAGTGATTATATGTATAAAATGTAAATAATTGTTTTTAATTATAATATTAATACAATAATGTTAATTTCTCACATATTAATGGCATAATATAGTAACCGTAGAAGTCATAGAACACGATGAAAGGAAATGGACTTGAGAAACCCCTTATCACTTGTTAACTTTCATGGAAAACCCCCTTGGATGAAAATTTTCTAAATGAAGATAAAATACAATTTACTATAGAGTATTATTATAAAAAATTTGAAATATTTTTATAAACTTCATATAAAATAAAGTAGGTTCATATAATTAAAACATGGTTTATAGAAGGGAAATTGTGATTAAATCCCTTACCTTGAGTCAATAATTCCAATGTATTTAATTTAATTACTATATAATAACTTATATAAATTATTTTCATTCAAAATAACCATTTAGAGGGTTAATTACTCAATCATAAACCATTTATTTAAATTATTTTAATCTTATATTTAAAACAAATTCATTTATGTTCACATCGAGTGTTTTGAGGATGTTCGGTTTAGAATTTCAAAATGGGTTTGGTGTGTTGACTGTTGTCAAAGGGGTACTTTTTAAATCATATCCATAATAATAATCATGAAACTATTATCTTTTTTATATAAAAAATAGACATTTAATACTAGCCGTGAAATATTTTTATCCAAAACGAACTACGTTATAATCCTTGAGAAGATAAGTTATATATACACAAGAGTTACATTTTCATTTTTAATGAAGATGAATAAAATAAGGTATATATTATTTAAGCATTATAGAGTGAAAATTTTATCAGAAATATTATTTCATATCATTAGAAACATTATATATATCTTCCATGTGAAGCAGTGATTAAAAAAAAATCAAATCACTTCATGGAGGTGATAATCCAGATGTATGCACAAACAATGTTATCAGATAACTATGGACGTAAATATAAGAAAATAGATAGTATATAATATTTAAATAATGATAATTATGTTATAAATATAACATATATACATATAATTATATTAAATATATCATTATAACCACCCATGGGTGGCGATGATAGAAAATGAAACACATCATTTCATATGGTGGTAGTCCGCCATACGGACGAATGATGGTTTTATTTCCCATTTTATTAAAGATGATAAGAATATATTTTATTAATTAAACATGATAACATATTATTATATGTAATATTCTGACTTTATTATTTCATCATGGTTTAATTTTTTTTAAAGAGTAAAAATAATATATAAAACAAAAAGCCTCAGTTAAGTTTGTACATCTTCTTTGGACAACTTCATTTACCTTACACATTAATCCATATAAGGTCAGTATTATGACCAAAATAAAAAAATAGAACTTGGGTGGGGATTTTAGGAGGGTATTTGAGATAGAATTGGCTAAACTAGGTTGTTCTCGATTAGTGGAGAGGAGAGTAGGAGGGGTTACCTTTTTATGTTATGGGAGGTAATTCATATAATTACATAATATATTAAATTAATTTAAATTTATAAACATTGGAAAATTTCTCCAAAATAATATTATAATAATATAATTTTATTTTTTGATTCTATATATTATAATAAAATAATATTTTTATATGTTTAGGTAATTTTTTCATCATTATCTTTGGGTTTCTACCCTCATTGACCCTTTAGACAATTATAGTCGTATCAATGACTTCTTTTTTTTAGGGGTCAATGAAGTTTCTATAAAAGCAAAAAATGGTCCATAAATAGATAATGGTTAAATATTTTAAACTATATACCATTAAATTTAATTAATATGATATTTTTGGAATTTAAATAATTTAATAAAATAATGTTTCTTTTAAAATACAATTAATTGCATTTTTTAGTAATACATGAAATATTATAATAAATATATATGACCAAATCATGTATGATGGTTCTATAGTGATGTGTATTAAAATATAAGGAATTTTTTTCTTAATATAATCACATAAAAAATTATGGGATAAAATAACATTTTAAACCATACATTTTGGTTCAACCATTTTGTTAACCAATTTTAATCATATGTTTAGAATTACATTTAAAAAAATTAAAGGGTTATAAGTTTAGATATTTGATAAAAATTTACCCAAAAAATGAACAATATATGATATTTTCAATCACTTTTCATCCTAATTTTCCATCTTCAAGATTTATATATCTTTTAAATAATTTAATAAAATATTTTTTACATAAAATGTCATTAATTCCATTTTTGACCCTATTTACTTAATTTTAATTTGAAAATATAATAACATAATACCTATTAAAATAGAAACCTATAAAATTATTCAATTTATTATTTACTACTTTATATTTATAGAAAAATATAAACAACCAAAAATATTAATTTTAGGGTTTCTCAAATAATTTACCTGATATTTTACCGCATACACAAGCACTATGTCAATATTGTGTATGAATGAAATGTAATTATTTAATGAATAAAATTTCAATATAATTTACATAATAAGAAATATATAAAATATAATTAAAATAACTATTTATAACTTAACAAATTTCTCTTTAATCAATTCTAGGAAATTATATATATATATATATATATTAAAATAAAGAGGGTGTCATTTTTTATTTTTTATCTTTTTAAAATAATATATAAGTCATTTTCAATGAAAAAATAAAAAACTTCAACGAATCTACTCCTTGGATTGGTATGGATTCACCCCATTAATCCAATAAATCAAAGAACAATATTATGGAAATTTTTTCTGAATATCATATTGTTTTAACTTAATTACCCAATTTACCTTTACCAAGGTTATTAATATTTACTTCAACTATACTTCTTAATGACCAAAAATAAAAGAATCATATTTATAAAAATTTGAAAACCAAATTCCAAATATTTAATAAATTTTTCATAATTAAATTTATTTATATAGAAAAAGTTTATTTTACATTATAATAAAAAATTCCAAAAAAATAATTTTTAGAAAAAATGTCTTCTTAAACCCAAAATTTATCTTATACTAGAATAAGGTATATAGATGATTAAAATGTAATTATTTAAATATTAACAATGTAAATAATAATTTTTTTCATTTGAAATAAATTTCAAATCATAATGGGTCTTTTAAATTACTTCATTTAAAAAAATTCCGCTTTTTTAAAAAATCAAGCTCTTTCACCATTCACTAAAAACCCAATCCTTTCAAAAAATATAATAATTTCAGATAAAGTTAATAATGATTGCATTATTTTAAAAATTATATTTTTTCATAAAATATAATTTTTTGATTTTTCTAGAGATTTTTTATTATTTTCTCTCACAAAAATAATAAAAAATCATTTTTTAGAAAATGTTTTTTAGGCCTAATGTGCCTTTTCCCCAAATTTAGTACTTATTTTACAATATTTAGTAAACATATTTTTATTATGTACTAAATTTATAAATATATATTTATTAATGTGGGTAATCATATTGATTCCTTCTAGTTTAATGGGTAGTTTATATTTATAATAGTTAAATAATAATATTTCATGGTTTTCTTATGATCGGTGTTTTTTTTGTTTTTTACTCAATCAAAAAAAGTGTTTTTTCAAATAAATTAGATATTAAATTCTACCACCACATGTTTCATCCTCACAATTTTAACATTATATCATTAATCAAGGGTTTGAAATTTGAAAACACCTCTATAAAAATCCCACGTCAAAAAAATTACTGATATAACTTCCTCCAAAAAATTAGGAATGATAAATATTAATGTCAATAAGAATAGCATGTAACGTAGTCCCCAAATAGAAGAACATTAGTTGGAATTGGAAATATAGAAATGGAAAAAAATTATAATTTCCAAATAATGATAGAGATTGATAGAGAACATTGATCACAAGAAAGTGAGTGATCTTGAGGATGTCAATGGTTAAGAAACTATTAATCAATGTGTTGTGAGAAAAATCTTTTATTTATCTAAAATAAAGGTAATAACATAGATTTTTTAGTTTTGGATCCCTGTAGATACCCAATATTGATGTACATGGACATTACATTTCTTTTTCTGAATACTTAATACATGACACAACTAGACGCCCAAATACTGTATTCATTTAGTGTCTTTGGAAACTCGGAACACAATAAATTTTTTTGTTGTGGCATGTGAAGAACAAAGAACTACCCACTGATGTGAATTTGCAACACATGGGAGTGAACTTAGCTTCTAGGTGATGGTTCTTCAGGTCTGTCAACCATGAGTTAGTGGGGAATTTATTATATGATAGTGAATAGGTGAGAGGTATTTGGTAGGCCTTCAGATTCTTCCTCGGCTGGGATGGGTCTGGTGAGGTGTAGGAGAATTTTATCAGTTCGTTTTTTGGTGGATCAGGCTTGCGCATGGCTGAGAGGAAAGCTAGGACAGTCATCCTCATCAAGGGATGCTGGGTTTTATTGAAGGGCAAGAACAAGGTGAATCACAACAACGCTTGCAAATCTCAGGCCAGTATGATTTTTAAAAAGAAAAACATGCATTTGGATTTTGTTCAATTAAGTCCTCAATGTCAATATGCGCCCTCAGTGAATGTAATATTTTCGATCCTCTCAAGTGACAATCAATCAAGAATTACAATGTAGGGTAGATGGGTAAGATAGCATCCTCCTAGATAGGGGATCAAGTTAAATACAGATGGGTATTTAAAAAGGGGGATATGCGCGAGGGTGGTGTTTTCAGGAACCAGGATGGGGCAGTAATTACAGCATTTGCAGCTGCATATGGAGGAAAATATTTGTTGTAGGTGGAAGCTCAGGCGCTGGTGGAGGGTTTGGAAATATACAACCAAAGGCATATTTTTTTTAAAGATAGTGTAGATAGATTCTATGTCTCTTCATAAGGCACGGATAGGAAACGATATCAATCCCTAGAATATTGAATACATCATCCGAAAATGTAAAATTCTCATGGGAAATTATATTGAGGTCTATCATACATGGAGGGAGGGTAAAATGGTTGTAGATTATTTGGCATCTATTGAAACCTCAATTCAAAGTATTCACTCCTTCTTTAACCTGGTTTCTTTTCCTAGAGATGGTATGGAGTTTGTGGTTAATGATGCGATAGTCTTGCATTATTTTAGACCACCGTGATGTGTTTTTTGGTATCTTGTGTACGACGCTTTATTCAAAATCAATAAAAATGTTAACTTTTATTCAGTAATCATAGTGAAAGAACTTCAACATCTCCCATAAAGTTATTCCATTTTTGTTTTCCTAATAAAACCTTTCTTTATATCCTAGGGAAAAGAAAACATAAAAAGGGCGAGCTCAAATTCTTAGTATGTGTAAACATGGAGAAAATAAAACAAAAAATATACATTTGAATGTAAAAACATGAACATAATGTTTAAACATCACAATGTTGAGTCCTAAAATAAATCATTGTAGTACATAAGGAATAGATCATAAAGCAACATTAATCATGATAAAATATCATGGGAATAGAACATGTAATTTTGGAAAACCATTAAACACATAATATTATTTCTATAGTATCCAAGGAATTGCTTCCAAGACCATCATAGTGGACAAATTCCATTACTAAACCAAGTTTACATGCCATTCTAGCCATATATTACTGAACTGGATTTACATGTCATTCTAGCCATGCCTATCTCAAGAGAAATATATCTTTAACCAATGCATTGGAGGGTGATATAGGTCCCAACCATCTCATAATGAAATCATTATTACATGTTCCACAAAATACGAATCATTTATAATATCATAACCCAATAAATAAAATTTGTTTCTTAAATATCATTTCATCATAAAATAATCCATATAAAAAATCATACCATCATTAATGAAGTCAAATCATAGTAATAATTGGGATATAAATATAAACTTATTTAATATTATCATCTTAGATGGAAAATAATTTTGATAAAACACATAAACTTAGTTCTTTAGGAAGACATCCTTTTATCTTTAGAAATGTTTTCTTTTCTCAAAATGATGTGTAATTATAAAACAAAATAATTTAGTTGAAAATAAACTTGAAATAACATGCAGTAATATTTGTGGAAATAAAGAGTTTTGAAACTTTAGAAATCGATTCATTCCATATAAGTTAAAAAACATTCTCCTCATACTTTTTCCATAAAAGTCAAAAAGTATCTCCTATGGTAAATGTAAGAAAGATTTCTTTGAAAACTTATAGTTAAATTCAAAATTGGTTAGATAAAATTAAACATACAAAGAAGAATAGTAAAAATGTTATGAAAATATTTTTATAATACTTGGACTCGGGTGATAAATATACCCCCAGTAAACACATACGTATAAACAATCTCAGATAAAAATGAGATAGCCAAATTATCCCTAACCTTAGGTTCGATTTCATCTATATGTGTTCAAAACTTTTGTATTGTAGGTTTAAACATATTATTAACTTATAACAAAACCATAATAATATTTTTATATCATATATGATTCAATTATGACTTTATATTACCCGTTCATTTGTCAATTCCATGTTAAAGCAACATTTTGGGTAAAAATCATTTTGTTTATCATATGTGTTTTGAATTGTAATTCATGATATTATTACTTATGAATTAATTAATTCAAGAATGTAAAACATGATTTATATATTATATATTAAGTATATAAATATAAATATATATATAATATTGATAAATAAAATGGAATACACCGTTCAAGGAGACGGTAGGTCATACGTACGTATTAACACTATTTTCATTTCATTATTAAATTGAACGGAAGTAAGTTAATAATATATATATATATATATATATATATAAAAATCCAGTATTATTATTCTGTTATATATGAAATGATTAATTATTATATATACTTTATAATCATTCTTAAATATTTAACTTGGAGAATGAATCTCATTGCGTCATAGAGACGGTAAGTCATACGTACGCACGAGTGACGATATCATTCCCATATGTTTTGAATGGTATTTAAGTGGATGGTGTATAATATCTCAAAATTTGTATCATGTTATAATATTCATATATAGTTATTATTTCCATCATTATACCCATCCAAGTATGGTCGTGGTAAAAAAAATATTACACCACGGTGTGGAGATGGTAATCCGTACATACACAAGCATGGTGATTTCATTTTTTGTAGGATGGATAGAAGGTGAAATAGGGTTGTTTCAAATTTATAATAAAATAAAATAATATCAGTGACTGATTTTATTCATTTATATTAAAACAACTAAATAATAGGATGTAAAAGAAGAAAGTAAATTGAAAGAATCAATAGAAGAGATTACCTCTTCTTCGAGGTGCCTCCATTAAAATTTCTCTTAGGGAACTGGAGTTGATCTTTTGAGAAGACCAGAACCTATAGAATGTTACTAAGAAAGTTTAGAAGAGAATTGGTCATGTTTTGGATGATATTGAAGGCTCAAAATGGAGTGAATAAGAGATGTAGTAGGTTCCCTTTTATAGACAGGAGAGGGACACTTTAGGAATGTAATAAAATATTAATTTATTATAAATTAAATTTCGATTAAAAATGGTCCAAAACTGGTTTAATTTGAATATTAGATGATTTTATTTTAAATAAACATCATCTGATAACTTTTAGATATGTTATGAATATTTGTTTATCCTTATCGTTTTGGTTTAAACATTATTTTACCCTATTAACTCTTACCGTGATATCATGTTATTTACACATTTTGGGCTGATGTAATTACCATATCATGTCCAAAGACCCAAAAAAAGTTATTTATGAAATATTTGGACTTATATTAACCATTTTAAATAATATTATATTTTTAGGAATTTAATATCACTTAATAAACTATTTTATGTTTTATGTTATGTATTATGTCAATTTTGGACACTATTCGTATTTGACTTTTTTTTTAAATTCATAAAAACCAGATTAATTCGAACAAAAAGAATTAAATCATCCATAATATGTAAATTTAATCCATATAATTCAGGGATGGCATAAAAATGTTCAAATTAAATTTCTTTTAATATTTATAAATTCTTTTATTCGAATCTTTCATTAATGAGATAATCACTATATCATAACTGTGTCATAAATAAATATATTTATCTAATGTCTAAAAATAATTAATAAAATAACTTGATGTAGGAAATAATTTTAAGAATATAATTACTATTTATATACATAGATATCATTTATATAATCCTATATTATTATAAATTTAGTAAAAGATATATGTTTAGGTTATAATTATCTTTACTTTATATTAATTATTATAAAATGTCATTTTCCCATCAAAGTGATTCCATGGGGTCCCAAAATCGACCCAAGAATTCCAATGGTTAGAAATATCTCATAAAATTGAATCAGGACATGTGTTAAGGTAGTTTAATATTATTATAATATTATTTTGTAACCTTATTTACCATATTTACCCTTTAACGATGGAATATAAAATAATTAATGAACATACTCTTCATAATGTAAAAAAAATAAAATATACCTATTTACACAATTTTAACCTTATGATTAAAAATATGGAATCCATTTTTTTAAATTCAAATCACATAATTTGTAGTAATTAATTTTAAATTAATTCTCACCATCAAAACCAAAAATACGGTTTTTAAGAAATAATAACTATTAAAAGATTGACATGTGTTTATTTCCAATTTAACAGTGAAATTACATCAAACAAATTTTTTTTTATTAAATGATAAAAATATAATACAATTACATTTAAAAAAAATAAAAATATGATATATCTATATAAATAAATTAGATAAAAAGGCAGTTTAGAATTAAAATGCAGTATTTTTCACTATTCTTTTAAATTTCAATTTTATTACAAAAATACCAATAATTCAGATTTTTTTATTTCCCTCTTCTAAATAAGAAGTTTATTTTTTCAAATTTAACTTATAAAAATGTCCAAAACTAGATTTAAAATGGGTGTGCCATTAAAATGTGGTAAAAGTGATTTTTTTTAAAATACTTCTTCTATTCTAAAAATTGATTTTGTTCTCATATCATGTTCTATAAAATGTGTAAGATTGATGATAATGTTATATAAAATTTAAAATTTGGTTAATACAATTCATAAAGGCTGGTTTAAATCCCATTAAAATATAATAATTTAATAATATATCACTGTTTATTGAAACTCGGTATTGCGTACAATGAAAGCAATCAAGGAAGGTCGCTCTTGCGTGTAAGAGAGTCCAAGTCAATGTTAATTGTAGTTAAAGATACCCTTGGTGATTCATAGAACATATTCCAAACATAGTTCATTTATACATTGAACAAAATCTATACTCAATGTTGCATGAAATTAATTCTATCAAAGAAACTTGAAATTGTATGCAACAGAAGCCAATAACAGTGTTCCGTATACTGAAAGTTAATACAGTGTTTCATATAGTTAAATCTAATTTTGGTGTAGCGTTAAACAAAATAAATCAATGAAATTAAAAATAATTCATCTCATAAATTCTCATGGTGTAACATTCTACCACATTAAAATGAATTTCACTTTCAAAATTTGTCATAGTTATAAATGGTTTACCACTTGAAATTTCTTTCATAAAAACCCACATCATAAAAAAGAATACTAAAACTTCATTTCAAAAAGGATAGTTAGAAACATAACAGTTACCCAAATTAACTATTCACTGGGTTTTCATGTTTGAGAACATAGTTAAGAAGTGAAAAAATGGATATGAAAGATAAATCTAACCATCATGTTCTAATGGATAGTGATAGAGAATAAGGTTTGGAGAAAGCTAACTACCAGAAAGACCTAAATATTTGATGGTTTAAGGGACCATATGATTCATTAGATTATAAGGTACATAGATAACATTTTTGGTTTTCTAGATCCTTTTTCAAAAGTTAAAGAATATTCCATGAGAATAAATACTTACTTGATTTTGGTCCAATCTCACCGTTGTTCGTCTCTTGAATAATTTCCACTACATATCATAAAGAAATGAAGATGAATTTGTCATTCATGAAGTATTAGCAGATCATTTGATAGAATGATACATCATACATCTATATTAGCAAAAAGGTTAAGAAGAGTTTATCAAATAAGATTAATTCCACAGATACTGTGATAATACATTAATCTGACAAACTTAAAATGGAAAATAACTTATACTATCCATCAATGGATAACATTAAAATCCTTAAAAAAACTAAAAACATAAAACCTTAGAAATAGGTGAACTAAATCTACTTAACATTTGTCTTACATATCTCATAAGGTAGTTCTTGGTTGTCACATTCCAAACAAGTGAATACCTTATTAATGAATTCCTATGAAACATGAATTTCCATAGAACCTTAGTGAAAACATGAATGATTCCAAAAGTTAACTCCTTCAAAATAACAAAATCCCAAAAATTCTATATACCCATACCATGATATCACATTGTTCTTATATTAGTCATGATCTTATTAATAATATCAAAAATATCGTTATCTCATAATCCCTTCATTATGCACATATCATGTGCCTTCAAAAAATATCTAAATAACCATTCATGGTTAATAGTGACATTTAAAAAATAAATTCAAATACGTAAGAAAAAAATAGTGTAATCATCCTTATATGTTTCGTTATTCCATAGTACCATTAAATTAATTATACAACATTACTCTTGATAAACATACAATCGTTCCACTACCTTCATAAACCATTGTCTGGGCTTCATCGTTTTATTCCTCAACACTTATTTCATATCATATATCATTTTTAGTCTCTTCATAGTCATAAACATAAATACTACCCATAAGACCATGCCGATTCCATTCATTATATTTTCTCATAAGGAACCAATTTTTATAATGCCTGTAAATTCCACATTTAAAACATTTAACCATTGTTGATGTCTTAGTAAAATAATTATCCTTGTCCATTGTGTTAATGATACATTTTCTATTTAAATTACTAGCTTTGTTTCCTTCTTTTCCACACCCAAAGCATTTTTCAGTTCCTTTGAATCATTCTCCTTGACTTCTCTTCCCAGATGATTTACAAGAGGAAAATTGAACATTCTTTCATCTCTGATCACCATGAAACTCCATCATTATATTATTATATTCTTTAGGATACTCACCAGATATTAGATTATTGATCATATTATGAGATTTCTAATTAGGCATAATAATGATTTTTCTCCTTCCAACTCTAATTTATTTTGGTTGATCATGAAAAATTTCATACAATTGTCTACCATATTCTCCATTAACATGAATCCTCCTGTTTTCATCCATTTTATAAAACCCTGAAAGAATAGTGTGAGAGGAAAAAATAATACTAGGAAAACAACATAAAACAGGGGGAGTAAATTTAATATCTGACATCTTAGGTTTAATCCTAGGTTATTCTAGATTGTTACCATAATTCTAGGACATTAATCTATAGTTAGACACACCCTTAGGGATATCACTATAAATACCTTATAAATATCTCTAGAGATCTCACTAAAGTTTTCGCATCATAGTTTCCAAAGGTTGACTAAAATTTCACTCTGATACCAAATGTAGATACCTATTCTTGATATACATGGACACTGCATTTATTTTGTGGAATAATTATTAAATGTCACAAATAGACACTGAAAGGCCATATTATTTTAGTATCTTTGAAAACATGGAACATAATCTTCTAACCATGGTAAAATATCTTCAACATCTCCCAAAAATATCTTCCCTTTTTTCTACATAAAATTTTTATTTATATCCTTCGGAGAAGAAAACATAAAAAGGATGATCTCAAATTCTTAGTAAGGGTAAACATGTGGAAAATTAAACAAACCATATATATTTGAAGGAAAAAACAAGAACATAAAGTTTAAAAATCAAAATCTTGAGTCATGAAATAAATCTTGTCAGTACGTAAGGCATAGTACATAAGTGAACTATAATCATTATAAAATAGCATGGGAATAAAACATACAATTCTATAAAACTATTAACCACATAATATGATTTCTGTAGTATCCATGGAATTACTACCAAGACCATCATAGTGGATAAAGTCCATTACTGAGCTGAGATTACATGTCGTTTCATCCCACTGTTACTGAACCAGATTTACATGCCATTCCAGCCATGTATATCTAATGAGATATAAATCTTTACCCAATGCATTGGAGGGATATATAGGTCCTCAAAATCTCATAATGAAATCATTCTTTCATATACCACAAAACATAAATCATATATCATAGCATAACCCAAGAAATAAAATGGGTTTCTTAAAAATCATTTCATCATAACAGAATCAATATCAATGATCATTCCACTATTAATTAAATCAAATCATATTAAAAATTGAGATATAAACATAAATATATTTAAGAGCATCTTCTTAGATGGAAAATATTTTTGATAAATCACTTGAACTTAGTCCTGGAGGAAAATGTCCTTTCTTTATCAAAAACATTTTATTTTATCAAAATTCCATCAAATATTAAAAGAAAATAATTTAGTAGAAAATAAACTTGAAATATTGTATCATAAGATTTTTGGAAATAAGGAATTGTAAAAATTTAAAATTACATTCATTCCATATAATTTTAAAAAAATATCCTTGTACTTCTGCTGAAAAAGTCAAAAAGTACCTCGTATGGTAAACGTATGAAAGATTCCTTCCAAACCATGTAGTAAAAGTCAAAATGGTTAATATGACCTTAAAAATACATAGAAAAATAGTAAACATTTAATGATAATATTTTTATAAAATATGGAAATGGATGATAAATATACCCCCAATAAACACTTAAATATAAATAATCTCGTATAAAAATGAGATTCCAAAATTATCCCTTACCTTATGTCTAATTTCTTCCTTATGTGTCCAGAACTTTTGTATAGTGGGTTTAAACATAATATTAACTTGTAAAAGAACAATAATTATATTTATAATATCATATATGATTCACTTACGACATTATATTACCCGTTCATTTGATAATTCCTTGTTAAAGTAACGTTTTGGGTAATAATCAATTTATTTATCATATGTGTTTTGAATTGTTATTATTGATATAATTACTTATGAAATAATTAATTATATAATGAAAAACATGATTTATATATTATATAATAATTATATATATATATATATATATATATTATATAGATAAATGAAATGGAATACACCGTTCATGGTGACGGTAGACCATTCGTACGCAAGAACACTATTTTAATTTCATTATTAAGTTGATTGGAAGTAAGTAAATAATATATATATATATATACATAAATAAGTTAGTATTATTATTTAATATATTTCATGATTATTTATTATGTATACTTTATAATCATTCTTGAATGTTTGACGTGTAGAATGAATCTCATCGTGTCGTGGAGATGGTAAGTCGTACGTACGCACGAGCGACGATATCATCCCCATAATTATTGAATGGTATTGAAGTGGATAGTGTATAATATATCATAATTAGTATAATGTTATAATAATAATATATATTTATTTTTTCCTCCATTATAACCAACCAAGTAAGGTGGTGGTGAAAAACAGATTACATCACGACGTGGAGACGGTAAGCCGTACGTACGCACACACAGTGATTTCATTTTTCGTAGGATGGATAGAATATGAAATAGGGTTTCTTCATATTTATAATAAAATGTCATTATATTAGTGATAATTATATTATTAATTTATAATTAAATATAAAATTAAGAGGATGAAGAAGAAGAAATAAATTTAACGAATCGATATAAGAGATTACCTCTTCCTCGACGTGCCTCCTTTAAATTTTTTATTAGGGCACTAGAGATGATCTTTTGAGAAGCATAAAACCCCTCGAATGTTACTAGAGAAGTTTATAAGGGAAATGGGTATATTTTGGATTACAATGAAGTCTCAAAATGGAGTGATGAGGAGAGGGAGGAGGTGCCCTTTTATAAAAGAGAATATGGGCACTTTAGGAAAGTCATAAAATATTAATTTATTATAAATTCAATTTAGATTTAAAATGGTCCAAAACTTATTTAATTATATAATAAGATGATTTTGGTTAGAATACCCATCATCTAATAATTCTTATATATGTTTAGATATTTTTTTACCTTTTTGATTTAACCCTTATTTTACCATTTTTAATCTTGCTATGATATCATGTTATTTACACATTGTGGTATAATGCAATTACCATATCATGTCAAACGGCCCAATAAAAATTTATTTATGAAATATTTGGACTTATATTAACCCTTTGTAAGTGTGTAATATTTTTATGAATTTAATATCATTTAATAAACTACTTTATGTTTTAAGTTATGAATTATGTCAATTTTGGAAACTATTCATACATGACTTTTCTTAAAAATTCATAACAACTTAATTAATTCAAAAAAAGGAAATAAATCAACCCTAATATGTCAATTACATCCATAAAATTCTTGTACGACATCAAAATGTTCGAATTAAATTTATTTTAATATTTATAAATTCATTTATTTGAATTTTCCATTAACGAGGTAATCACTACATCATAATTGTATTATAAATAAATATATTTATCCAATTTATAAAAATAATAAATAAAATACCATGATGTAGAAATTTTTTAAACTTTATAGTGAATATTTATAGACATAGAGATCAGTTATATAAACCTATATTAATATTGATTTATTAAAATATATATGTTTAGGTTTTAATTATCTTTACATTAAATTAATTATTATAAAATGTCATTTTCAAATCGAACTGAATCCAGGGGGTCCAAAAATTGACCCAATGATTCCCATGGTTAGAAATATCTCATAAAATAATATTATTACATGTGTTAGTGTTGTTTAATTCTATTATAATATTATTATTTTACTCTTATTTACCAAATTTACTCTTTAACCATGGTAAATAAAATAATTACTGAAGCTACTATTCATAATTTTAAAAAATAAAAAGTACATATTCACACAATTATAACCTTATGATTAGAAATATAGAATAAATTTTTCCAAATTGAAATCACATAATTTGAAGTAATTAATTTAAAATTAGTTCCCGTTGTCAAAACCAAAAAGCAGGTTTTAAGAGATAATAACTATCAAAAGATTGACATGTGTTTACGTCTAATATAAAAGTGAAATCACTTTCAATGACCAAAATTTGATTAAATGAAAAAATATAATCTAATTAAAATTTAAAACCAATTATAAATATAATCAAAATATACAAATAAATTTGATAAAAAGGTAATTATGAATTAAAATGCTATGTTTTTCACTATTTATTAAAATTTCAATTTTATTAGAAAAATACAAAAAATTCAACAAAAGTGATGTTAAATGTTATTCTTCCAAAGAAGAAGTTTATTTTGTAAAATATAACTTATAAAAGTGTTAAAAATAAATTTATAATTGGTGTACCATTAAAAGGTGGTAAAACAACATTTTTTGAAAAATACATCTTTTATCGAGAAAATGATTTTGTTCTTATATCATATTCTAAAAAATGATTAAGATGAATGGTAATGTTATATAAAATTCCAAATTTGGTTAATACTATTCCTAACAGCTATTTTATATACCATTAAATAATAATATTTTAACAATAAAACACAGTTTAGTAAAACTCGGTATTGAGTAAAATGCAAGCTGTCGAGGAAGGTCACTCTTGTGTGTAACTCAAGCCAAGTCAGTGTCGTGTGTAGTGAAAGATTCGTTTGGTGTTGCATATAACATAATGAAAACATAGTTAATTTATAAATTTAACAAAATCTATACTTAGTGTTTTGTGAAATGAATTCAATCAAAAGAACTTGAAATTGTGTGCAACATAAGCCAAGAATAGAGTTGTGTATACTGCATGTTAATATGGTGTTGCGTATAGAGAAAGATAATCTTGGTGTTACGTACAACACAAGACATCAATGAAATAAAAAAGAATCCATCTCACAAATTATTAGGGTGTTACAATACTTTTCCTAAATTTGAGAAATTCTTTTACTATCTAGACTAAGAACATAAAGAAATATACTTACCTAACAAGTAAAAGATCACCCTCTGACAAATTTCCACTAGAACTTCATTCTCAAAAAAAATGTGTATGAAAGTTGAATTTTTCACACCTAAAGTACTAAAACCAACTTCTAAAAGAATAAATAATCCATAAAAATTGAAAAAAATATTTTTCCAGTATTTATACATTAAATAAAACTGAAATATTTAGCATAAGGTAATATGATACCAAAAATTAATAAACATTCATATGAATAAATAATACAATAATCTCGAAAATTTCATAATAACCCGAAAGGTTCAAAATAGACAATTCCATAAATAAATAAAACTATTTCCCAAATATCCTTAACATTAAATAATGTTTTAACCACAAATCTTATCTTGTATTTTTCATACTAAATTTCTAAAAAATGTAATAGTATTCTTCAAAAACAATTCTTCATCATATACCAATGGGTTTTATCAACATTAACCTAATAAAATGTTTACAAAAATATCATTATTCACCTAAAAATTATATCATATAAAATTTATATTTGGGTGTCTATGGTTCTGAACTTGTGACTATCCTTATAACCTTAAAGGTATCCATAACTATTTATTTAACCTCAAATGAAAATATCATAATCTCCAAAGTTATTTAAACTGTTACATTTAAACCAACTATAATGCGTGCGGACCTGAACTCCATGATCTAGTGGTATGATCATAATCTATACATTTCTGCATTTGATACCAATAAATATTACCCAATTATTCTCTTTAAAAATAATCAAAATCAAAAGGAATATATTATATCACTTAAAAACCCAAGTATATTTTAGGATTATAATTTTAGAGAATATGGATAAACTCTTACATAATAATACCCATGATATTAAGTGAGTATTTTCTCCAATTTACCCATCTTTTTATATTCCAATTTAAGTCTTACCAACTTCCACAAAATTAATAATAAATGAAATATTTCTTGACAAAAATAATTTAAAATTATTTATAATAGTAGGGGGAAAAGGAACATGAAAATTTGTGAGCTCAAATGCTCAGCAATATTAATCATTTTTATTAACCATTATTTCATGAACTGACCCAATAGGCCCCCCTTAAGTGGTGGAAAGCATACTATGAAAATTAATCCCCCATCTAATTGGATAAGGGAAAAACAAAACCATAACCATGTCAAAGTGTAGATGAATAATAAATGATTTCAACATTTATACTATAACCATGCATGCTATAATGTACCGGTAAAACATCAGAGTAAAATAATATATAATGAATTCATAAATGGGAAAACTACAAGCCCAATTAGAACTAATGTCCCAACATTAATAAAACTAGAAAATGAGGAAACTAAATTTGGACTATTTAACACATGTGTGTTTGTATGAAGTGTTTTATTTAAATAATTTTAATTCATAAATATGTTGCATTGCCTATAATAGTTGTTTTAAATGAATCCACGTGATAATATTACTATAAAATGACCATTATAACCTAGTCGTTAAGTTAGTGGGAATTAATAAAACTTACTTATTAAAATGTAAGGTGAATTCATTCGCTAACAATTATTTATGAAGAATTTAAACCAATTAAATGTAAATGAAATATTTCTATTTTGTATTAATAAATTAAGAAAATTATAATTAGAAAATGAAATTAATGAAATATATATGTTATATATTTAGAAAAATATTATTTAAATCCATTTAATAAAAATTTTAGTTAGAGGATATGAATAAACCTTATTTTACGTTTAAAAACCTATATTTTTCAAAAGGGTAATTTTACAACCTTTTAATGGAAAACCCATTTAAAATTAAAATTTTCACACATAAATAATTTTTATATGAAAACATAATCCTCTTCATTAGATTTGGGATATAAAAATTTTCTTTTGGATAAATATTTTATATTTTTCTGATGACTTTCATGTTTTGAATGAATAGTAAAAATATACTAAATTTTAATTGAAAATAACCTTTTTCATTGGAATAATTAATATAGTTAATTTATATTATTTATTATTTTTAAATTATAAATTGATTATATTTTTATCATTTAATATAATTTAGGTCATTTCTAATAATTTAAAATTGAATTTACATGTAAAAAAATTTAAAGCATTGGCGATGTTTTAACTTTTGAAACTTGTTTTCTCATTCTGACAGCGAGGTTAATTTTAAAATAATTACTAAAAAATATGTGTTATGAATTTTGAAAAATGGATTCTATATTTTTAATCAGTAGGTGAAATTATGTAATTAGATTAATTGTATTTTTTGTCATTATGGATAATAACTTCGATAATTTTTATTAATACGGTAAAAGGGTAAGTAAGGTAATTAAGGGTAAACATAATATTATAAAATTATCATAACACTTTTACTTATATCATTGGATGATTTTTTTTCTACCTAAACCATCTTTGGGTCTAAATGGTATCATTTGGAATCCACTTGGATGATATTAGGATATTTAATTTATTTTATTTAAAAAATATAAATATGTCTTAGTCAATATTTTATAACTATATCATTTTTAATATAAGGTGATACAAAAGATAAATCCTACTATAAATACTCATATTAAAGATAAATTTTTTATTATGGTAATTTATTTGTAATTTTTAGGATATAACAAATTAACTTAAATGCTTCTATGTTGATGATGCCAAAATTATTTAATTGATGTGAAATCAATAAAATAATATTTATTAAAATGATTATAACCATTAAAAATAAAAAAACATCAAAAAATATTTTTTTCAAGTATATATCGATCATAATCATACATGGGGTGAGTTAGTGGCCACTTGGAGCCATATGCATAATATTATGACACCTATATTATTTTATTTAAAGAGATGTTAATGTTTTGACATTCATCATTTAATAAAGATAATATTTTTAATATTGGATTTTTGAGAAGATATAAACAACTATAAGTACTATTATAAAATCTAGAGTATTTATCTTTATCATAGTATTTTTACTTTTATTTTCTATTTAATGAATAAGTATATTAAATAATTACTGAAAGCTGATGTAGTATTTATTTTAATATTTGAGATAACAAACAAATGTTACTAATAATATTAAAATAAATATAATTTGGGATAATTAATATATCTTAAAAAATTATACATGACATTGACCTCTAGGGAATTTAATAAAACATTTTTTTTGAAATTAACTTGTTAAAATTATATTTTTAATAATGAATGAATTGAATAGTGTCAAAATTGACACTATTGATTGAAAATAAATAAAATTTATTATGAAATTATTTAAAAAACATAAAACATTTTAAAAAATATATAATAATTATGATATGGTATAAAATTTTCTAAAGTATTTATTTATGCTCCATTTTAAATCAAATAATTAATATTTCACTCTATTAATATTGAAATATTTGAAACCTTATTTAAAATAAAATAGAATAACTATGTGTAAATTCAGACGATAATTTTTAAATTAACAGAAAAACATGTCAAAATTTTATTGGTTAATGAGTTTACAATATTATCTCATCTCATCTTATAAAATATGACATTTTGGACGTTTTTGGATGTGGTTTTATTTTATTATAAATTAATATTTTGAGAAGGTCTAAAAGTGCCCCTCACCTCAATTATATATGGTAACCTCCTCCATCATTTATTGACAACTCATTGAGCCTTAAAGCATTGATATCTTATAAAATATTACATTATAAACTTCCCAGGTGACATTATAGATGTTATTTTCTTGTCCAAATACCAACTCAAGGGATTTAAGAGGAGATTTGGAGGGAGCATATTGAAGATGAGGTAATCTTCGCAACTGATTCTTTCAAACATATTTACTATTATACTTACTCTTAATGAGTTGTTTAAATTATAATGCAATATAAATAGTACCAGATAAATACAAAAATGTTATTAATATTATCTAACAAGCATATTACGTTCTAACCGACCTAGAAAAACTAAAATCACCACATGTGTGTATTTATGAATTACGGTCACCACGCCATGGTTTAATCTTTTATTCACCAAAACCATACATGGATGGGTATAATGATTTAAATAATAAATATATGTGATTAGTATAAAATGTTATTGATTATTGAACAAAATATATTCCATCCACTTCCATTTAATTTCATAATTATGGGAATGATATCGTCACTCCAGCATACGTACAATCTACCATCTCCACTATGCGATGTGATACATTCTTCATTATATCCATTAAAGAATGATTATATAAATGTATTTAATGAATAAATATTACATCTATTAAGATAATATCATTTTGTAATGATATAACTATAACCTAATAAGGAGAACCATAACTTATTTAAGAAAACTTGCATAAGAAAATGAAGTAGCTAATAGCATAATAATTGGTAATAATGAAATGTTATTAACAAACAGATGATAATATAATCACATAAGATATCATAAAACTGACTATGATTCTGGAATAAGTCAATGAAATTATTTAATTCATTATAAAGTATGTTCAAATACATAAAATTATAACAGACCTACAAAAAGTGATAATTTCACAATCTCATTATTATATGAGATTGTTTATACGTAGGAATTTATTTGATAATTTTATCATCCATGTCTATGTCTCTGAAATATCTATTAAAAAATATTCATTTTATTATTCTAATTTGTCTTAATTCCAACTTTACACATTGTTGAATTTTTATTAAAAAGTATGAAATTAATCATATATCATTTTTGATACACGGTACTTTTTCAATTATTCGACAAAAGTCTGAGAAAATTGTTTTATTTAAACTTATAGAGAATGAATATAATTTTACTTTTTCTTAATTCCTTATTTTCATGAAGAATATTTTATAATATTTCAATTTTATTTTCAAATAAATTATTTTCCATTAAAATTGTGTGTCGTTTTGAGAAAAGAAAATGTTTTTGATGGCGAAAGGATATTTTACCCATGAATTAACTTCAAGTGTTCTATAAAAAATTTTCCATCTAACGTTGAATTATTTTATAGGTTAATGTTTCAATTATACTATCTCTACTATTCCTATAGTTCTATTTTTTATGGTTGAATTATATTTATGGAAACCATTTTTTACATGGATTATATTATAATGGATGATGTTTAAGAAACCCATTTTATTCCATGGGTTATGCTATGATGAATGATTTATGTTTCTTCAGAACATATAAGAGTGATTTTATCACGATATGGGTGAGACCTATATCTCTCTCCAATTCTGTAGTTAAATATTTATATCTTATGAGATATACATGGTTTGAACATAGAGTTAACTCCGTTCAGTAATGGAGTGAACTCCGTTCAGTAATGGAATTTATTTGATCGGGTGGTCTTTGTAATGATCCTTGACTAATAAGAATTTTTTTTAAATTATTATTTTTATTCCAAAAATTTCATGTCTTTTATTAGGACTCTTGTTAACATGTTCATTATTTCATTATGACCTTTTATGATTTTTCCCTGGAAATTATGTCACGATCTTTCGTATGCTGGATAATATTTTTAAATGTTATGTTCATATATTTTATGATTATAATATGATTGATATCTCCCTTATTTACCCTTAATAAGCATCTAAGCTCACCCTTTATTATGTTTCTTTTCCCCATGTCATTAAAAGTGTAGTAAGTAAGATATGTTAAAAATTGGTCAAGTTATGAAGAAATAAACGAAATATAATGTAGATGTCTTATGTACCAGTGGTTTATGTTTCTGATTTTATAAGGGCACTATACCAATAAAATCATATTGTTGTTTTGTTATGTTTTGTAATGAATATTATTCAATTTTTATGTAATATCTATTTATGTAACGTATGGGCAATTATAGTCAGTATTATTGAAAAGGTATAGTTAAAATTTGGAAACAAGAATTATAAAACCTTAATAAGAACCCAAAGGATATGTTGATGTATATGGTACAATACTAGTGTTTTATAAATGATCATGAATCACCTTGTATAAAACCTAAAGTGTCCTAAATTGAAATTTTATTCTTGATCATGTGGTTTTACCATTATGATTATTGTTTCTCACACTATGCTTCTTGGTTTCAGTCAATAGATAGAATCTATATTAACCATATCAATGTTGAATTCTAGGGGAAATGAAATGGTTTTCCTTCTAATATACTGAATTTTATATGATCTAGACTGAAAAATATTTTCACTATTTTCACACAACTTCATCAAGATATAAATCATGTAGGACTTCCAAATGTGAAAAGAAGGGAACACCATTTTGTTGTGTTATTCATAAGGAAACAACCACGTACATTCAGTGGGTATTAATATGTAATAATGGATTATTAAAATTTTAATGATATTTCCATTTCTACAATGTTCAGATCATGATAAATTCACCTTGGGAATTTATCATTTTGAAGGTGAAGCTGATCAATGGTGAAATATTATCAAGAATATAAACAAAATATATGAAATTGACTTTATAAAATGGTATAAATTCAGGAACTTATTTTTCAATAATTTCTTTCCTCATATTCTTTGAAAAATTACAGAGAATGAGTTCCTTGAGTTTAATTAAAATGAAAATAAATTTGTTGGAACATATGAAGAAACATTTTCCAGAATAGAAAGGTAAACTTTGAGAATTATTATCCAAGAAAAGATTAAAATTTATATTTTCTTTAGTGACTTAAAATAACGTATTTGAATGGAATTATCAGTGAGGGACCTAAATAGATATTAGGAAATCATTTTATGTTCTCTCAAGGTTGATATAGAGATCAGAGTAACCCATCAGTCTTATTGGTTTCACAGGAATATAAAAATGGAAATCAAAGGAAAATCCAAAGACCACAATAGAAAGAAGACAAGTTTTCCATTATGCTCAATGTTTTGACATAAACATGGAAAATTTACATAATGGGACTAAAAAATGTTTTATGTGTGGAATAGAAGGTCTTTGAGAAATTGAATGCTAAAGTGATCAGAAAAAATGTATTATGATGTAAATAGAGAAAATGGTAAATAGATTTAACCTCCTACACTTTAATGCTACAAGTTCTAGGAAATGGGGCATTATGCCTTCCATTTCCCTAATATATTAGTAAATGATGATGATAAACATAAAACATCTCTTAAAGCTATAGACAGAGGCATGTGACATGTTATCACAATCTGTGATGTGGAGTATGATAATGAATTGGTGAAAGGTATACATACCATGAACTCTAAAGTAGAAAATGTATTATTTGATTCTAGATCAACCCACTCTTTTATTCTTAAATACTTTTACAATGTTATTCACATATAACCTAATAAATTAGATTTTGATTTAGTTATTACAACATCTAATGGAACAACGGTCGCATAAAAATATTATAATTCTTCTCTAATTGATGTTTATGGGAAAGTGATTCATGAAAATCTTCTGGTACTTCATTTACTATAATTTGATGTGATTATTTGCATGGATTTCATTTCTCTATATGGATCTCATATCAATTTAAATATAAGGGAAGTCACATTTCATATTATGAATCAATATATGATCATCTATCGATGTAGGGATGAATTCGACCTTCCAGTGGAAATTTATTCTATATTATGGTTCTTTTTTCTTATTGATGAAGGTTATCTATCTCAAATGGTTGTGGAGAAATAGAACATTAAGAATACTTCTATTGTATTGGTGTTTGTTGATGTGTTTTCTGAAGAATTTCTAGGTCTTCCTATGAATCCTGAAGATGAGTTTTCAATATAACTCATATCAGGTGATATGCTTATTTGAAGGAAAAATTATAGAATGGACCCAATTGTGTTGCAGTAATTGAAGAATCAAATCAAAGAGAATCTTGACAAGGGATTTACACACCCTAGTGCATGATGTTGGGGTGAAACTATTTAGTTTGTTAAAAAGAAATATGAATCAATGAGACTCTATATTGATTATCGATAACATAAAAAGATCACTATCAAGAACTAATATCCTCTTCCATGCATTGATGATTTATTTGAAAAAATATGCAGATCGCAAAAAATTTCTAATATTGATCTTCATTCAGGATATCATCAAATAAGGGTCAAGAAGAAGGATATACCAAATATGATATTCCATACAAGGTATGAACACAATGAATTTATAGTGAATCCTTTTAGTCTTACTAATTCCCCCATTATCTTCATAAATCTAATTCATAGAGTCTTTAGAGACTATTAGGATTAGTTTTTGGTTGTATATATAGATGATATTCTTGTATATTGGAAGAGAAAGGAAGATTATTAATATCAATTGAATATTGTAATAAATACATTGAGAAAGTATAATCTTATTGAAATTTTTTCTAAGTGTGGATTTTTGATTCTAAATGTTTCATTTTGGGGTCACATAATCTCAAGATAAGGGATATCTATGGATCCTGAAAAAATTGATACTATTAAACAATGGCCTATACTAACAATTATAAATTAGATCCAATGTTTTCTTGGTTTTGATGGATATTATTGACATTTTTTGAATGATATTTGATGACTATATAATATACTCACCAATTTGACTCAGAAAATAGTTATGTGAATGTGGACAGAAGAAGGTGAAGAGATTTTCAAAGAGCTAAAGTGATGGTTAGCATGTGAACATATTCTCACACTATCATGTAGTAGAGAAATTTTTTGAGCTATAGTGATGCATCCGATAAGGTTTTGGGGTGTTTTCTCATGAAAAATGTTATAGTGATAGATTATGCTCCGCGAAAATTGAAAATCCATGAGAACAATTATCCAAATCATGATTTAGAGTTATCTATACAAATATTTTTCATTAAATATTTGGTGGAATTTTCTTTATGGTGAAAGGTGTGATATTTATTTAGATCATAAATGTTTTAGGTATATTTTCACACAAAAAGTGATGAATATGCACCGAAGAAGTTGGTTGGAGTCGATTAAAGATTACGATGTCTCAATACATTACCACCATGGGAAAGAAAACAATGTGGAAGATTCTTTAAGTTGAAAGGACCATGCTAGCCTATCAATGATGAGGATAAAAGAATATCTAATATTTATTAATTTTAGAAGGATGGATCCTTAAATTTTAAATGAAGTTGATAAATATTATCTATCTAAAATGAATGTTCAACCATATATACAATTAATTGATAAGGAGGTGCAGATGTAAGATATAGAGACAAAAAAGATGGTGAGAAAGTCCTTGAATTCAAACTTTATTGGGATGGAAGAAAAAGTTTCAAGAACTGTGTTTGTAGTCCTCCCATATAATAATTAAAGAATGTGTTGTGGTATGTGGCTCATAGTTCTTCATTCTCTAGTAATCTGAGAAGTATAGAGATATATGGGGACCTGAAAGAGTATTTCTCATAGGATAGAATGAGAAGAGATGCTGATAAATATGTATCTTCATTCTTGGTATGTCATCATTTCAAGTCTAAGACAAATAACGACACAAGGATATTATAACCATTACCTATACCAAAAGGGAAATGAAAAAACATCATGGGTCTCTAGTGAGAACACCCAAAAATGATGTAATCGTAAATAAAATAATTAAATTTTTTAATTTTATTTTAAAATATTAATAATGAATGAAAGGTGAATTATATTTTAAATTTGATATGTCATCATGTCAAGGATAAAAAAATAACGTAAAGGGGATGTTACAACCGGTACCTATACCAGAATAGAAATGAAAAAACATCACATGTCTCTTGTGAGAATTCCCAAAAATGACAAATTCATTAATAAAATAATTAAATTGTATAATTTTATTTTAAAATAATAATAATGAATGAACAATGACTCGGATTTGAAATTTGATACCTCTGTTGAGTTCTTAATGTGAAGTTTTCCTTAGGTTGGACTAACGTCGACCGACGCTGGTCGGCTACAAAAGTTAATTTGTGGACATTTTAAAAAAGAATAAAATAAACATAAAGAAGTTTATTTTTTATGTTTTTAAATATTTATCATTGATGAAATTATGCTAAAACGCATGGAAGAGTCATCCCATTTCATTTCTTAAATGAAAAAACATGGTGATGCTGCAACACTGCAACACTACAACAGGACAACATGTTTTATTTTCTCCCTAATTAAATTGGAATTTAGGGTTAACACATAACCCTGAAATTCAATAGATATTGTGGATAAATTAATTGGTTGTTCCCTCTCATTGGATAATGACAAATAACTAAGAACATCAGCGAATCGCAGATCATTTATTGTAGATCAAGGATTGAGGATCAATGAACGATGATAACGCTGCTCTGTTCTTCATGAATGAAATATCCAAACCTCGTGGTAGGTGCCTTATTCATTCATAATATTTCATTCATCATTCTTATTTTCCAATGGAAAACATGGACCAACCACCAAATAGATTGATCCTTGTGTGGATTGTTCATGTGTAATAGGTTATCTATTATAGGTTTTTGAAGGGTTAAAAACATGGTGTTTATACTATTATTTATTTCAAATTTTTTAACAGAACAAATGAAGGATGAAACGAAAAAGGCCTACGTTTTTACTTAAGGTTTCCTTGGTTCCTTTATTATCCTCATTCTTGCGTTTTTTTCCAATAAACCCATGTGGTCGTGTCAGGATTTTCCGAGAGGTTCCGAACATGACCGAACCCCTGTAGTGATGGAAGGACAATCTTCATCCCATAGTAATGATGGTGATGACCATAGGTGTTCAACTATGTTCTTGGTTCAATGAATGGACAAAAATATCAATGGTGGTGGCCCACAGAAGGGGGAGTTTCCAGCAGTGGTGCATGGTAGTGTGGCCAACCAGTGGGAGGAACTCACAGCACTACGGACGTAGATGACAAACAAGGCCGCCGACAACCTCGGTCTAACTTGGAAGAGGGAAATGGTCTACATGGACCACATGGAAGTCATGCGATGGTCGCCCCATGTTGATCAGATGGGGACGCAACACCTTCTTCATCCCTGCTAGACAAACTAGCCCACTTGAGTGGTCGGGTTGGGTCGGACATAGTGGGTTGGGTCATGCAGAACCTAGGGCAGGTAGTACTGGACCCAGATCCCACCAGACCCTTTTTTACTTAAATAGACATAACATTCAAAATGTGAGTCTGTTTGATGATCAATTTCTGAAATTGGGACCCTCATGATGAGATGGTCCTTTATATACTCTACGTGACCGTTCTTGGAAGTTGGAATACATCATTTTTTCCTAAGGAGTAGGTGCTCCAGGAAGTAGTTCATTAAGAGAAGAATCTTGTGACTGATACCTATGTGGATTAAGTCTTTTATGAAATGTGATATATATAGAGTAGGTATCATATGAAGTGTTGAAGTAGGTATCTAGTGAATACATGGAGTAGGTCTCCTATAAAGACACAAATTAGGTATCCTATGAAGACACAGAGTAGGACTTCTGTGAAGACAAGGAGTAGGTCTCCTGCGAAGATGTGGAGTGGGTCTCCTATGAAGATGCGGAGGGAGTCCCTTGTAGAGATTGTAGGTCTCTTCATATTTGAATGTGCCTAGACTTTCATAAGTATTTTGATTCCATAGATATGTACCTGTGTGAGAAGACACTAGTGGCTCAATTGGATATGATATCGAGACTCCTTGTCTTAGCGAGACTGGATGTCTTAGGGAAAATTCTTTACTTACTGAGACCAAGTGCTATCTCAGATACTTTTATTCGACTAGTTCTACATTATTACTATCTGATAGCCTAAGGAGTGAGATCTCATGGATCAATCTTTCTATGAGAAGGACCATATGGCTGGAAGTGGATGAGACCTTGAGTCTTGGAATCATTTATTAGAATTCCTGGATGTTCTTGTTATATATATTTTTAACACATAAATGTGTTGATATGATTGTATATTCTTAGTGGTGTTTACATTATGGTCTTTTACATCATGTATTTAGGTTCCATACAGAGTATTGTTTTACTCACCCCTATATGAGCTTTGCCCACATGTGTCGTGTATTGTATTGATGATCGGTGCTTTGATGGAGTCATTGGTGGACTGGATCTAGGTGGTGCTTAGTGTGACCTGATAGAAGATGTGTGCTTCGACATCTTCAACTAGCTATTTCGGTACCTACCCTTCAAGTAGGGTTTTCTACAGAGGTGTTCCAGAGACATCTACTTTTACTTTTCCTTCTTATTGGGATTGTATTATGCTCGTGTTTACCTTAAGTTTTATATTATTGTATATTGTGTTGGTTTACATATTTTTTTTTCAATTTCCGACATATTTGGCTTAGAGTTGTGTGTGTGTGTGTATAGGTACATAGGAAAATTTCTCCCATTTGTTAGGGACATTCCAAATTGATCCTAGTCACCAGCCCCTGCCCTATGGGAGGCAGGCTTGGGGTAGTCATGGCATGGACCCTAAGGGATAAGTCGTAACAAGGTGGTTTTAGAGGAGGTCAGTTCTACATTAATAACACCAAGTCTATGAGTATGGTTTTGGTCAATAGTGTTAAGTGTTTCGAGTTTGGATTTCTGGCCAGAGAATCCAGTGTTAGTGCGGCAGCCGATGTATCCATACACCAAGACCCTGAATTCTACTTTTCGTCTTGGTATATGAAAACACTATTTATAGGAAAAAATGATGGTACATGTATCATAAATAATGGTTTTTGTTTTCTATGTCCTTCTTGAGTCATCTCACTTGGTATACTCTATTGATCATGGTACATTTTTTTATTCAAGATGATTCGATGTAGACAATCATCTAGGATTCCACTATCTGATCATGAGGATGATCTACAAGTGGAGATATATGGGTACATGGATTTATACCAAAGACAACACCATTGGGTGGTGTAATCGAAATACCACCCCTTGTAGAGTAGTATATGGTACCCATAGTACCTACAGATGGGATGAAAATTCTATGTGCACTTCTCGAGTTTCGACTATAGAGACCCCTTAGGTTTTAAGGTGAGTAATAATTTCAGGTGGCTGAGGACTAGCTTGATGTGGTGACTGAGTTTTCCATCTAGTTGGGAAACCATTAGATCAGATGGTGGTTCCAGTGGTGAGCATTCTATGTGCCGCAACAGAGCGATAAAAGGGTATAGATTACCTAATATTACAATGATTTGAGTCTTCTATGGACATATATTTGGAACCTTTATAAGAGAAGGGTCTCTCACTATAAAATACATGGGTTATGGATTCCAAAAATCATCTAAAACTTTGACAGGATGATATATCTATTTATGAGTTTTCATTAAGGCATTCCAACATTCCTAAGTACTCAATGGATATGATACAAAACCAGTGCTTCAAGGCTTGAACATTTGACCAAGGTGTGATTAAGTACCTTTGTTCCAGTGCTATTCCTTTATGCATTATTACAAATATTGGGGTTCTAGAGAAAACCACTGTTGTTGAAAGTCCTTTTTTATGAGAAGATACAGCCAGTGGATTTCAGATGTGGGAAAGAAGGAGGAGATACCTTGGGAGAAATAATATGATGTTAGTATCAGAGACATGGATGTGTGAGACATTCTAAGGGGAGGTCCCAGGAAAGGGGATTTATATCTCTAGTCAAATAGTTTTATTAAATTTTTCCTAGATAGTGGTAATGATTTTTATGAGACGATAGAGGACATCTCTTTAGGGGTATTCCAGTCCATCATGTTGTTGATAGGGATATTGTGTATGGGAAATCGACATAGACAAATTGATAAGATCATATAGAACTACAAGGAAAGAGACATGTTATAGAATCTAGGAGAATAATATGAGGTGGTATACATTTCTATATGTTAACATCACCACCCTCATGTGGTCCACACCAGGCTCACAGAGCTAGAGGATAGGGGAAGGGGCTGCTGTATAAAGTCCAGACATATAACCCAAGGGATCTAGTAATTCTTCGAGGTATGATCTATGTCTAATCTTAGCTGTAGTATTAACATACATGGGTGCTAATCATTCTTTCTTGTCATGGATCTTGTTCAGGACCTTGAGTTTACGATTAAACCATTAACTTGATTATTATGTATGGAAACACCTATGGGAGGAGACTCAATAATCAAAATTATGCTGATGGTGTGGTTTGAACATTGTGGAATGATTTTTGGTTGTAATATCTTGTGGGTAGTATCAAATAATTATGAATTCATTCTTGATTTGAATTGTTTATTGACAGTCCATTCCCAGATTGACTATTTTAGGAAAAAGGGTGCGTATGTCCGCATCATTGGAATGTGGTTCTCCTTGGTCATTGAAAATGGAAACCCAAAAAGCACAGGATATACTCATGTATAAGAGGGTTCATTTGATCACTCTTGAGTCGTCTATTCTTACCCTCGGGGTAGTGGATGTTATCAGTTTTCAGTTCTCAGCAGTAGTGGTGGAGTACGAGGGTGCCTTTCCCTGAGATGTTTCTCAGTTTACCTCCTCAAATGGAGATATAATTTATCATTTTTTACACCCCATGATGGACCTGATATCAGCATAAGTATATCAGATGTCTTATATAGAGATTTACGAGTTGAGGGTGCAGGTGGAGGACCTATTGAAGAAAGGCATAGTAAGACCCAGTGTTCGAGGTTATGTGTGGATTATCAGAACATTAACCAAGTGACATGGGAGAACAAGTATCCACTAACAAAATGTCTATGATCATGTCAACCATTTTATAGGGAAATCCTTTTTCATGCATAGAAATATTCTCATAGGATTTTGAGAAAATAAGACAAAGTATGATGAGTTCCACGATCATGAGTTTTCCATAGGAGTGAGTCAAGTACATAGTGTTCTAAGATGCATCAGGGGAAAAATGATTATAACCTGATGCAGAATCAAGTAGTGATTCCCTATGGTTCACATTAGTTGAGACCATGTGAGTATAACTACGCGACCCATGATCTTGAGTTTAAAACAATAATACTTTCATTAAAGATATGGTGACACTACCTGATTGGTGGGATGTTTATCATCTACTAAGAACACAAGGGTCTCTTGTATATATTATCACCTAAGGTTCTATACATAAGAAAAAGGAATTGGTGGCTTTTACCCCTCCACTCTTATAGTGAGTCAAGAAGACATAGCTCGGTGATACCAATGGTGAGACTTTACATGCTCAGTTGTCCATCGAGAATGACCCTAATGAATATTATAAAGGTAGAGAGCACATTGTTCTCTTTAGAGGACAAATAGTAGTAGTAGTGGACTCCTAGAGTGGCGAGATATATCAGAATATGCATGTGGGTGTCAAGGTGGACACCAAGGATGACAGAATAGGTTGAAGCTTGGCTTACCAATTGATATAAAAATTGATCACTCGTTTGAATCCTTTTGGTGGTTTTTTATCTCATTGTGTTGAGCCACTATGTTGTTAAGGGTTTCTCTTTCATTATACGGGGTTCTAGAAAGGGAGTGATAAAGGATATCGATGAAATTCATGATAGGATTACAATGTAATTCCATGGGACATGATACCATCTGGGTGATCATTGAGAGACTCACCAAGTCGGCCACTTTTTAGATTATTAGAAGTAGATTTTAGTAGAGATCATGGGATGCCTTAACATGAAGGAGATGTCTTGAATCCATGGAATACCATAGATTATAATTTATGACCAGGATGCTCGCTTCTCATCCTAGTAATGGAGACCATGGATTGGCATTAGAGGACCCTCTACGGATAGTTAATTCCTTTAGTGCGTACCTAGTCACAACACAAGAATCTCTGGAAGTGTACATGGGAGTAGGGGGCTCAGGTTCCTGATCATACCCTCATCTATTTAGGTATCCTTTTGTTTTGATTTTAGGGACGTAAATCCTTAAGGTGAGTAAAATGTAACGAATCTTATTTTCTTAATTATATATATATAAAATTCCCAAGAAACATTCGAGATCGGAAACTGAGATGACATGTGATTCTGACGCCTGGTGTTCTTGGAATTGTTTGATGAAAAAAGTCATGTTTTTAATAATGTGCATTTTTCATTTTAGTGAAATAGTGGAATAACTCTTAAATGGGTGGCCAGATCAAAAATCCGAATGCACCATTGAGTGCATAATGACTGTTTTACCATAGGTGTGACTTAACTTTAGTTGGCACAACTCTCTAGTGCGAAAACAAAAAAAGAACGTGATCATAAATAAAATAATAAAATTATTTTATTTTATTTTAAAATCTTAATAACTCATTAACGGTGACTCAGATTGGAAATATGAGACAACTGTTGAGTTCATTATGTTGCATTTCTATAGGTGTGGCCTAAAATTGACCGACGTGGGTCTACTACAAATGTTAATTTTTGGACGTTTTAAAGGTGAATAATATAAATTTAAGGAAGTTTATTTGATATCTTTTTAATCATTTCATAGTGATGCAGTGATGTGGAAACGTAGCTATGAGTTGGCCCATTTCGTTTCATAAATGAAACTACATGGTGATGCTGTAATGCTACAATGATCTGACACACTTTCTTTTCTCCCTAATTAAACATGAATTTTGGGTTAACATATAACCTTGGAATTCCATAGAAACTGTGGAAAAAAGTTTTGACGGTCCCCTCTTTTTGGTGAATGAAAAACAACAATGAACATTGGAAAACCGTGTATCACAGATATCAGATCACAGATCAAGGATCGAGAATCAATGGATGATCACAACACAACTCCATTATTCATGAATGAAATTTCTAAACCATGAGGTAGGGGGTTTATTTATTCATGGTATTTCGTTCCCCATTCTTGTTTCTAAATGATGAATGCAGACTAACTAATGAACAGGTTGATTCGTGGATCGATCATTCATGCCATATGGGTTATCTACTACGGGGTTTTGAAGGGTTAAAATCATTTTTCTTATCCTATTTTTCTTTCCCCTTTATTTGAATGGGATCCCCTAAGGCCAAAATGAACAAGGTTAACATTCATACCTTCGGTTTTCATGGTGCCTTTCTTATCCACATCCTTTCGTTCTTCACCGAAGGACCCATGTGGTCATGTCTGGAATTTTCTTGAGGTTCTAAACATAACCAGATCCCTAGAGTGATAGACAGATGTTCATGATCCCCTAGTAGGGACGATGACAACCAATGTTTTTCAATAGAGTACCTGCTTCGAAGAATGGACCACCACAACAATGATGGTGGCCCGCAAAAGAGGGAGCATCCATCAGCGCACGAAAAGACCACCCGGTGGGAGGAAATCATGGAACAACAGTTGCATGTGGTGGATAGGTCCTCCTAATTGATGCCTGGTGGTGGCCTCAGCTGAATGAGGCCAAAGGTTGGAGGATAACTGGACCACGACGAGACCCCGTGACAATAGTGACGTTGAACGCGGTGGCCGCCCCTCATGAATCAGGCAGGGATGTGGTGCCTGCCGCATCCCATATGGATGAACCGACCCGCTCGATCGAGATGGGCTAGATGTGGTGGCACGGGTCATGTGGGACCTGAGTCGGTCCGACTAGGCTGGGTCAGTCCTAGACCCATACAACCCCTTTTTAGTTAAATAGCCATAACTTCCAAACAGTGAGTCTATTTGAAAATCCATTTTAGGCAATGAAACCCTCGCAATGTGGCGGTACTTTTGGGATACTCTACATGACCATTCGTTGACATTGACATACAATTTTTTTTTTCGAGGAGTATGTTATCCTGGAATGAGCGCGCTAAGAGAGGAATCCTATGATAAAACCCACATGGAGTATGTCTCTAGTGAACTGTGATAAACCCGAAGTAGGTATGCTGCAAAGACAAAGTGTAGGACTCCTATTAAGATGATGAGTGTGTGTCATACAAAGATAGGGAGTAGGTATCCTATGAAGATTCAAATTAGGTATCATGCAGAGAAGTGGAGTATGTCTCCTGAAAAGAGGTAGAGTAGGTCTCCTATGAAGATGGAGACTGAGTATCATGAAAATATTGTATGTATCATTGGATTTGAGTATTCTTGTACATTCATAATTATTTTCATGACATAGACATGTACCTATATGAGTAGACTCTAGTGACTCTATTATCTGTGATATCGAGACTTCTTGTCTTAGTGTGATCATATGTCTTAGGGAAACATCAGGACAAACCGAGACTAGATGTTTTCTCAAGTACTTTTGGTAGACTAGTTCCATGTGATTACTATCAAATAGGTCTAGGAGTGAGATCTACCAAATCGAGCACAGTGGGACAATATGGCTTGTACTGGATCAGACATTGAGTCTTGGAATCCTTTAAGAGTATACCTGGATGTTAATTTTATATGTGCTCTTGAAACATACCCTTGTTGATCTGACTGTGTCTTATTAGTAGTGTTTCAACTGTGATATTTTAGTTTGTGTTTTGGGTTTCCCTACTAAGTATTGTTTTACTCACCCCTACATGGGATTTTCCATGACATCTTATGACTTGTGCAGATGATCGATGCTTTGATGGAGTCCTTTGTGGAATGGGGCGAGGTGGTTCTCAGAGTAATGCAACATACGAGGTGTGATTCTACGGCTTCAGACAAATTTTTATATAACTACCCTTACATTAGGGTTTTTATAGAGGAATTATAGAGACATGTACATTTACTTTTCCTTCTTGTTGTGTTTTTATTCTGGCCATGTTTACCTTCAGTTTTCTGCTATCGTACATTATGTTGGTTTACATAGTGTTTTCACATTCTAAAATCTATGGCTAGTAGTTGTGTGAATGTATATAGGTACTTAGGTAAATGGATTCCATTTTTTTGGGATGTGCCTACTTAGTGCTAGTCGTTATCCCCTAGCCTATGAGAGGCTGGTTTGGGGTAGTTACGACACAAGCCCTGGGGATGCATTATGATAACAAAATTCCATGATATTTGATCTGGATCTGAGTTTTTGCTCGATGTTTTGGAGAATTATTCAATATGATATGGATATAGAGTTACGTTTTAACACTACATTTTAACCTAAAATATATGGTCTATCTGAGAGGTCAAGTAAATCTATAGAAGACATGTTGGGAGATTTCTCTATGGATTTCAAATGTTGTTGGTATCAACAACTACCTCTGGTGGAATTTTCCTACAACAATAGCTTTCTACCAAGTATTCAAATGGATCCCTATGAATCCCTCCATGTAAAGAAGTATAGAACTCCAACTTTCTAGGATGAAGTTGGGGACTTAAAGCTATTAGGTACTGATCCTGTGTATTAAATGATAGAGAAACTGAGATCTATTCAACAAAACATTAGAGAGACTTAGAGTTGACAAAAAATGTTTTGCAGACAACTGATGAAAATACCTTGAGTTTATTGTTGGTGAAATTTTTTATATTTAAATATATCTTATAATAGAGTAATGATATTATGAAAGAAAGGAAAGGTTAGACCTAGGTATACCGATCCTTTTGAAATTCTTGATCATTTTGGGAAAGTAGCAAATCAAATCTCTCTTAAGTGAATTATGTGTTCCATGTATCTATCATGATAATTTCCATTCCTAGTCATTAAAAAGTACTAAACTCAGACATCATACCATTGGAAAATGTTCTTTCTTATAAATAATAACCAATAAAATTTTTAGATAATAGTGAAAAAGTCTTACAAAACAAGACCACTCATTTGGTTAATGTTTTATGGAGGAACCACCAATTTGGGGAAGCTACATAGGATCTTGAGAATGTGATGAGGCAGAGGTATCATAATATATTTTTATCCATGTGGATAATTTTGAGGGAAAATAATTTTAATATAGTAATAATTTAACACTCAGATGTTTTAATGAAATATTTTCATTTAATAATTTTAATTATTTAATAGATTTCATTTCACACAATGATTATTTAAATGAAATAGTTAGAACCATTAGTATAAAATTACAATTATAAAATAGATGTTATTTTTTCAGGAATAAATATTACTAACTTTTCAAAATTTATGGTTCATTCATTAGCTACCATTTATATATGAAAAATACAAACCAATTAAATGTTATAAATATATTTGTTTTTTATTATTAAATTAAATGAATTAAAATTATTAAATGAAAGTAATGAAGTATATATGTTATATATTTAATAAACTATTTTTGATATTAATATAATTTATATTTTTGTCCTAGGATATGAATAAACATTCTTTTATATATAAAAACCTAATTTTTAAAATGGTAATTTTAACATCATTTAATGCAGAACCCATTTTAAAATATTTTTTTACAAATTAATAATTATTATAGGACAAAATAAACCTCTTATTAAGAATTGGGATATAAATATTTCCATTGGATTAATTTTTTATAATTCTCTGATATCTTTCATGTTTTGATGAAATTTAAAAGTATACTAAATTTTAATTGAAAATAACTTTTTCCAATAAAAAAATTTATAGGGTTAAATTATATTATTTAATGGTTTTAAGGTATAAATATACTATATATTCATCGTTTAATATAATTTTTTCCATTGGAAATAATTTTAAATTCAATTTAGATGTAAAAACATTTCAATCTTTTTTAATATTTTAGCTTTTAAAACCTGTTTTGTCATTCAGAAAATGGGATTAATTTTAAAATATTTACGGAAACATTAGTGTTTTGAATTCTAAAAAAATTATTCCATATTTGGATTTAGTAGGTCCAAATTACGTAAATATATTTCTTTTATTTTTTGGCATTATTCATAGCAACATATGTCATTTTTATTAATATGTTAAAATGGTAAATTGAGAAATTAATGGTAGAAATAATATTATCAAATTATCCAAAAACGTTTCCTAATATAATTGGATGAGTGTGTTTCTACCTAAATCCTCCTTGGGAAAAAATTATATCTTTTGGAAGACTCTTGGATGATATTAGGACATTTATTTTATTTCATTTAAAGAAAAGTGAAATATATCTTATTCAAAATCTTAAAACTATATCATTTTTAAAATAAGGATTTAAAAAAGATAAATTCAACTATAAATACTCAATTCAAAGATAATTTTATTTAATTATCATTAAAATTTGTTTTTATTTTTAAGAAATAAATAATTTCCTTAAAGATTTATACGTTTATGATGGAGAAATTATTTTATTGATATGAAATAAATAAATGTTATTTATTGAAATGATAATATAAATTAAAAAAACATGAAAAAATATTATTGGTTGAGTATATCTCTACCATAACCATCCATGGTATGAGTTATTGACCATTTGGAGTCATATATAAAATATTGTGATTCTTATAATATATTATTATGTGTGATGTTAAAGTTTTCACATTAATATTTTGATAAATATAGTTTTTTAAATATGGTATTTTCCGAAATATATATTCCACTATATATATTACTATAAAATATAGAGTATTTATATTCATTGGAGTATTTTTTTAAATTTATATCCAACAAATAAGTATATTATATAATTACACAAAAATAATGTAGTAATTATTTTATTAATGGAGATAATAATTAAATGGTATTAAAAATAATAAAATAAATATAATTTGGGATAATTAATATATCCAACAAATTCTATTGATGAAATTGACATCTTTTTAATATAATCAAATATTTTTTATACGTTAATGTTTTACATTTATATTTTTAAAAATCAAAGAATTGAATAGTGTCTAAATTTATACTATTGATTGTTTATCAAAACAATGTGTTACTAAATTTTTTAAAAATCATAAAATATTTTAAAAATTATGCAATAATAATTAAATGTTGGAAAATGTTATAAACTATTTACTTAGGGTCAAATTGACATCAAATAAGTAAATATTTCACACTTTTCACATTGAACTATTTTTTACCTTTGTTTAAATTAAATAGAATAACTATGTGTCAATTTAAATAAAAAGGCTTAAATAGATAGAAAAACATGTATAAAATCTATTTGATGATTATATTACAATATTATTTCGTCTCATATTCTAAAATATTACTTTTTGGATGTTTTTATGTGGCTTGAGTTTATTATAAATTAATATTTTTGGAGACTGCAAAAGTGCTCCTCACATCAATTATAAAATTGTACCTCCTACCTCATTTATTAAAAAATAGTTGAAACATAAATCTCGGATATCCCAGGCACTTTTACATTATGAACGTCCCTGTTTAAATTCATGAGGTTCTATTATTCTCAAAAACTCTAGTTTTTTAAGAAGAGATTTAGAGGTAGCACATCGAAGAAAAGATAATCTCCTCTACCGAACCATTCAAACTTATTTCTTCTTCTACATCCTCTTAATGAGTTGTTTCAATTATAATGTAATTAATAAAATATAATTTAAATAATGAGATGTTATTATTATTATGGAACAAACATATTACACTTTATATCCATCATACTAAAAGTGAAATCACCATGCGTGCATACATACAATTTACCACCTCCACCCTGTGGTGTAATCTGTTTTTCACCACCACCTTACATGGATGGGTATAATGATGGAAATAAAAAATATGTGTGATTATTATAACATTATATGGATTATATAACATACAATATAACATAAACATCTATACTATTTCATAATTATGGGATTGATATCATCGCTCGTGTGTAGATACGACCTACCGTCTCTACAATGCGATGCGATCCATTCTACATGATATTCATTAAAGAATTATTATATAAATTTTTTTATTGTATAAATATGATATATATTATGTTAATATCATTTTGTAATGATATAAATATGACCTAATAAAAATAAATATAACATATTCAACAAAACTTGCACAATAAAACGAAGTAGTTAATACCTAAATAATTAATAATAATGAAATATTATTAACAAAAAAATGATAATATGATAATATATGATATCCTAAAAGTGACTATGATTTCGGAGTAAGTCAATTACATTATTTAAATCATTATAAAAGAGGTTTGGATACATGTAAATGATATTATACATAAGGTTAGGGATAATTTTTAAATCTCGTTATTATCTAAGATTTCTTATATGTATGTATTTACTGGGGTATATTTATCATCCATGTACATGTTTCCTAAATATGTATTCAGAAATATTCATTCTATTCTTCTACAATAGGTTAAAGTTAATTTTATCCATTGATGAATTTTTATTAAATGGTTTGAGAGGAATATGTTTTCGTTTTCGATATGAGGTACATGACTTATTCAACAAAAGTACAAGAAGAATGTTTTCATTAAACCTATACAGAAGGAATGGATTTCAAAATTTTTACCATGCCTTATATCAATGAATATTATTTTTCAATATTTCAAGGTTATTTTCAAGAAAATTATCTTCTTATAAAATTTCATTTTATTTTGATGAAAGAAAATATTTTTGAAGAAGAATAGATATTTTCCATATGAAATAATTTCATGTGTTCTCTGAATATTATTTTCTGTCTAAGTTGGAATTCTCTAATAGGGTTGTTTTCAAAATATACCATCCCTATTATTACCGTGTATTTATTATTTTTATGATACAATTATATTTTTGGAATCCATTTGTTTTACCTGGATTATGTTATGATGGAATGATGTTTTAGAAACCCATTTTATTCCTTGGGTTTTGCTATGATGACTGATTAATGTTTTTGTGGAATACATATGAATGATTTCAATATGAGATTGGTGGGACCTATATCTCCATAAAATTCATTGGTTAATTATTTTTATCTCATTATATAGAGAAGTGTGGAATAGGAAATGATATTGGTTCTATAATATAAGGCTGGAACGGAAAGAAAACTCAGTTCAGTAATACAGGGCTGGAACGAGGAGTGAAATCCATTCAGTAATAGACCTTTCCTGCCATGATGGTCTTTGGAATGATCATTCACTAATATTAAATGATTATATATACATATGTGTTTTCCAGAAATTCTAGGTCTTATTTTATGACTTTTGGTAATATGGTCATTGTTTCATTGTGAACTTTTATGATTTCTACCATGAAAAGATATCATGATCTTTCATATGTAGGATAAGAATTTCATATTTTATGTTATTATGTCTTATGATTATGATATTATTGATATCACCCTTGTTTACCATTAATGAGTATCATATCTCACCACTTATTATGTTTCTTTTCACTAGTTCATGAAGAAGGGTAGTAAGTAAGATACGTCAAAAAGGGTTGTAGTTATAAAGAAATAAGTGGGAGAAAATGTATGTGATTTTTGATCCAATTTATTATGTTTCTAATTTTCTAAAGACACTGAACTTATATGATGTTTTTTTGGTTTTATTATTATTTTTGAATAATATTCATCAATTTTTATGTAATATGTATATATGTAAAATATGGTCCATTAGAGAATATCCCTTAATCACCATGTCTTACCACCCAACATTTTTAATACAGTAAAGTACTTCTATACTCCGACAAATTCACTTTCGATCTCTGGATAATATAAATAAGACATTTCTTGTTTAGGAAAATACCATGCAAGGACGAGTATATTAATACACACCGGTATTTCTCAGAATAAATATAAGGGAGTAATAGAGATAGGAGAAATAAGTTAGCTAAATCAATAACAATAGGGGAACAAAATCCTATCATATATGCTAATTAAGAAACCAAGAAAAAAGATAAAGGGTTTCTTTTTCTCAAATTACAAGAATGAATAAAGATTTATCTAGAAGCACCAAAGGCCTATATCTAACAAAAATAATCATGAAAAAATTCACAAGAAACCATGTGTAGGAATAGTACCTTCCAACTACACTATATGGTTGCGGGGGAACATTCACTAGTGGAGGACCCACTCCCCACCACAACTTGAATATGGGGGGGGGTGTCCACTCCCTAGACAGAGGACATGTTCCATAAGTAATGGGTGGTGGATTGTGAATCATACATATCTAAAGAATATGGGATGCCCTAAACCTTTTGAGAAATCGTGGTAGCTGACTATGTATCATATTCTAGGAACTCATTTGAACAGTGGAGGCAAGGAAAATTAGTAATGAACTTTTATTACCCTACGTAAGATATTGAATGAACTGATTATACTAACTGAAAATTTTATTCCCTATCCAAACACCCATAATCCTCATTGTGTGGAGAATATGAAGAAAAAATGGAATCCCTTATAGAAATATAAAATACCTATCATTTCAATTTTCTTATGGTTGCTTTTATATCTGATCTATTCTAATATGTTAAGGGATCACCCGATCCATATCCACTATTTCATGCACAATCTCTATCCCAATAAGAGGTGTCTTTCCAATTTGAATCCAACATAAGAGTTACCTATTGAGTACTCCATATATTTCATGGAATGGTTAAATGTTGATAGTATATTGGAATATGTTATTATAAGGAACACTAATAAAGGAAATTGATCCTCCTAAATCTAGACAGTGTACAATATTTAGGATCTCAATATATACTCAATAAACTATATATTATTCTCACTATTCCTATCAATATAGGTTTGAAATTCTATACTCATCATCAACTGGGTCTTGATGACCAACTTCAAGCCTCTACACACTTGTGAAATGAATCCATTATCATTGTCATAGAAAATCATTGACGATAACCCATTAATTATGATGATATTTTTCATGTAAAACAACCCAAAACTCCCAACTGAACTGTAACATCTTGTCCCAAACCACTAGTGCAATGCTTGAATTCCACATAGACTCATGTGAGATTATCTATATCAATGTTTTTTATGACTATCATTTTGGATCTAAATCTGATAGTGGGGATACTATTCCCCCCACATGACATTGTCGAGAAGGAAAATAATGAACAATAATAAAACAATTAATAAATAATTAGAGTAAAATGAGGAAACTGAATAATAAAATACATTTAAAAGTATATCCTAATCATCTATGCCTTTACAAAGTATATGAATTTTCTAAATAGAAGATAGTAAGTAAAAAAACATATGTGTTGTACTTTGGTGTCTGCCTCAGTCTACTATAGCTCCATGCTCCATCGCTCAACCATCTACACTAGGAAAATTTACCTTCACTAGATCACTAGTCATGAAATATACATTCACACTAAAATTCTCAAGTAGCGTGTGATTATATGTCTCACTAAGACACAAATAATATATCCTTACCAAATATTCACAACATATATATAGCAGTGTATATCATGACATATGTAAATCATCAATAAAAATACATGTGTCGAGTCATTGTGTTCAAACCAAGACACCCAAAACCTTGGACCAAACCTCTTAATATCTTTGTAGGTAAGAATGTTCAAAACAAACATAGCTCTACGAAGGTCACATAGCTCACCCCACCCTTCTGGTGGTTGTTACAGGAATTCCACATGTCATATCTGGTATATCATGAATCCAGTTATCCTTTTAATCACCCAGTACCTATGTCCATAAAAATGCATGACCATTATTTTCCAATAATCCACTACTTTCCCCTCTATAAGTTTAGAAACATCCTCCATTATGAATTTTATGACTCGATCAGGATGGGTAATATGTTTATCGATCGTGTTACTCTCACCCTCAAGCCCCCACATAAGTATCATTGTATCTATATGCTTGACACTATGTTACCCATATAGAGGGGTATAAATGACATCCTCTAAGGATGTTAGTACCATGTGAGGTTGGGTAACCTCATACTCACAAACTCTAGGCCCTAGCTGATTATCTTAGTACCTTCCATCAAATAACTATGCATTCTCCAATACAAGGGTACCCTACCCACCATTAAAGATGTTAGGACTAAATCAGGTTGGGTATCCTCGTACACCCAACCTAAAGGCTCCATCTAAGTATCTTGGTTCATAAAACAGAATTCCATTGGGTATTAAACCCACATACAATACAATTCATAGAATGGAACCATAATCCACACCAAGATAAACGTAAGTATAATCACATATAAATAAGTACACCCACTACTACTCCCACACAAAAATATAAATCATAAAAAAATAAAGGGTTAGTTCAACATAAAATCATATCATGATTTTATCATAAATATTCAAGGCCCATAATGGTAAGAAACCTCTGACCTCAATGTCATCAACATAAATAAAAAAGTCTGTTGTAGGTGTTGGTACCCAAACTATATTCACCCAACAACTAGAAATACGACAATCGGAAAAGGATTCCATACTACCATAAAAAATAATAATTTCATTCAGGCACATAAAATGGGATATACTATGTGTCAATCTGATATGTATTATAGAAGATATTGAAGAAAGAAGCCTGGGTAAATGAATAAATTAAGAGGGAGACATCAGTGAGTGGAAATTCCCTCTTCAAGCGCCTTATCCCTCCCCATTTCCCCATTTCATCATCTATAACATTTATTAAAATCAAACATTATTCCCTCATTCTCTCTTAACATTACAGAAAATAATCTTCCAAATGTTCATACATTTTTTCTACTTAATTCTCCCTTTTAATTCATCGCTAAAGCATTAATTAAATATAACTTAACATCTATCTTATAAATATATATTTAACTAATATATATATATATACATTATATATATACCAACACACTTATATATATACAAAACCATGTACATACATACATATATATTTATTTAATTAAATATTTAACCCATATATACAAAAACACATTAGACACACACACACAAACACACACATATACATATATATATCAACCAATAAAAATATGTCTTCATATTTTAGTTTAATCACATATAAATTACTTTTACAAATTTAATTATAATAATAAAATCAACAATATTGAGTTTTTTAAATATATCACATTATTTATCCCATTATAAATTTCGATACATATTCCATTAAAAACTAAATAGTTAATAATTTTTTTGGTAACCACAAAATTTCATGGATTTATCAGAAGAAATAATTTCACCATTACTACTTTGATCACCAAAAAATATACTACCATGCTGAAATGTCCCATATCATTTCAGCGAATTTAATTACCCATGTAATTTCCATTTGAATTCCTTAAACCCAAATAATAATTATATTATTATTATTATTACCTTAACGTGTGATCTTACCAAAAAAACCAACAAAGACAAAAGTTATGTCATGCCTAGGGTAACCCCCCCAATCCTAGACCTAATTGTGGTATCATATTTCTCATACAATGTACCGTTTGGGAGATATTAAATTATTTGGAGAAAATTAATATATTAAAAATATGAAATAAAATATTTTCACATGTGATATGACCAAAAAATAGGATGTTCACAAATTTTATACCCTGCATTGGGTAAACATTATGTCCTGGACCTAATGGTTTTCTCAAATTTCCCAAATGACACTGTATCTGAAAGATATTAGATTATTTTGATTAAATCATGAAAAGGAAATAAAATATATTTAATATTTTTATTTAATTTGTGTTAAGACTATAAAGGCGTTGAAATATCACATTAAATGAGGTGATAACTTTGATAATATTATATAGAATATTCCATGATACTAACTGATATTTTTCCCTTTTCAAAATCTTTTAATACATTTAATAATTTATTTTTATTGAAAAATAACATTTTCACATAAAAATATTTATAAATTGTTAACAAATAGGGTTTCTATATATATTATATATATATATATAAGTTTTGATATAATAATTATCACCCTCTATCTAATTATCTTCCTCAAGAAGTACTCTAGAGGTATCTCTCGAATAACTCAATCCACTGATCTTGAAAATCATACTTTAATTGACATGTTTCATCTTGCATTTGGACATGATGCCACCGAATCCAGACTAGTGGTATCATTTTCTAGAGTGTATGAATCAGCTAAATACTATACATGTGGATAAAAATACATATACGGGTTACTTCAGTGTCTAACTCAATCCTTTCTAAATCTATGCTCCACTGAACAACCATCGAACATAGGGAGTTTTCCCTTCACTAGATCTTTTGACATGGAATATACAAGAACGTTTAAATACCCTTGTAATATATGGATAGAAGCCTTAGTATGGCCCCACCAATGTGTCCTTATCATAAGTTCACAATATATATATATATATATATAATAGTGTGTATCATGACATATGTAAATGATCAATAAACATACATGTGCTAAGTCATCGTGAGCTAACCATGTAACCACGAACTCCATCCAAACCTATTTCAAAAAAAAATTCTGTAAGAATGTTATGAACACATGTTTCTCAATCAAGGTCTCATAGTTATCCCCACCTTTTTGTTGGTTGTTACTATAATGCTGCATGTTCGTTCAGGTCTATTCTCGGTCCACTTATCCTTTCAATCACCCATGACCCAAGTATGTTGGAATCCATGAATAATATTTTATATAATGTCACAATGATTTACCTCTACAAGGGTAGCCACATATTCCATTAAGGATAATAGTACTGTTTCAGGATGGGAAACTTGCTGTTGGACTACGTAACTCCCACCATCAAGGCTCCACCTGTGTATTCCAATATCCACCAACAAGCTACCAATATTTCCCCACTCTAGGGGTACCTATGCCCATTATTAATGATCTTAGGACTGCATCAGGTTGGCTAACCTTGTACAACCAAACTCAAGGTTCCACTTGATTATTAAAGTACCTTCCATCTAGTCACTATGATTTCCTGTATAATAGGGTATCCATATATATATTTAAGAATTTTAGAACTACATAATGTTTTCTAACCTCATATACCAAACATTAAGGATCCACTAAGTATATTGGTACCTATAACACAATTACATAGGTTATGAAACACACAAACAATAATTTTTGTATTAAGGAGCAATAAGTCACACCAAGATAATCATCAGGATAATCACATATAAAAAAGCATGTCTACAACTACACACACACCCGCATGTATATAAATCCAATCATGGGTTAGTATATAACAACATCATAGAATGAAAAAATTATAAATATACAAGTTCCACAATGGTAAGGAAACTCCCACCTCAAATTCACCAATATCAATGAAAAAAATCCATTGAAGGTGTCGTCGCACGAATAAAATTCTCACTATAACAAAAAATATTATCACATTATTAGGATTCCATGATTCCATAAAAAAATTAATAATTTTCTTCTAATTATTGAGTATAATCCAAAAAAACCAACAACATGTCAATCCAACTAGTATTTAAAAAGATATAGAGGAAACATATTGGGTGAACTGAATAAAAAACAAATTATATGTGAGAGTAGGAGAGAAGAAGATATGGATGGTAGGGATATGTGAGTAAGTTGAAATTCCCTCTTTAAGCTCATTTCCCTCCTCATTTACCCATTTCCTCATTTATAAATTTTATTAATATCAACCATTAATACCTCATTTTTTCTTGACATTACACAATGAAACCCCCATCCTTCCTGCACTTTTTTTAATTTCCCCTTTTAATTCATTTTAAAAATATCAATAAATTATAACATAATATATATCCAATAAATATATATTTTACTTATATATATATATGTATTATATATGTACAAGAACACTCATATATACATATATACACATGCATATATATATACATATTTACTTATTTAACTTATATATATATATATATATATATACATTAGTAGTTGGGGGCTTACAGGAGTGATTAAGGCTCTGCATAATCTTATTTCAGACTCGGGTTCAAATCTAGGTGGGACTGAATATTCCAAAGTATTATAGTATTAATGTATCACATATTGTTTTAGCACTATAGTGATGAAAAAGTGTATTAACTATAGTGGTTACTATAGAAGAGTACTGCAGCAGAAGTACTACTCATCCTAAATGGGATTCTGGGTCACATTTTATGGACTTTAGGACACTAGGCCATTGGTCCATCAAGGGGGAGGTGATGTAGACACGATGTGGGAATTTGGTTATAGAGGAAAGATGAAAAATGGTTTTTCTGGCCATCAAATTATGGGCCTACATTCTATGTACTATGTACTTTGAGCTATGTAATGGGCTTCATGTCCACTAGTCCATTGGACAAAATTTAAAATGTAATAAAGCATCTGGTTGGGAGGGTAATACCTTAGGGGGATATGACCTAGCTTTATTGCCTGTGTGTGTGTAGTTTGTGTATGTTTGAATGTAATTGTTCCCCTAAGAACCTAGCATATATACATACAGATTATATATACACACACACACATCTATATTAACTGAAACATATAAATATATATGTGTCAATATTTATGTTTAATCACACAAAAAATTATATTTCCCAATTAAATAATAATAATAACATCCATAATATTTATTATTATAAAACATCTCACGTTATTTCTACCATTAACAATATAAAAACATCTTTCATTAAATATTGAATATTTAATAATTTTTTATTAACCAGACAATTGAATTTATTTATCGAAAGTAATAATTTCGTTATTATTACATTGATAACAAATAAATATACACCCCTAGTGAAACATTGCTCATCATTTAAGAAAATATAATTACTCCTATAATTTCCATTTTAATTCCTTTAACAAAAATAATAATATTATTATTCTTAATACCCTTTCTTGAAATATTTCCAAACACCCGATGCTCACAAAAGTTATGTCATGTTTAGGGAAAACCATGCATCCTAGAACTAATATTGGACTTGGATTTATCGTACAACACACCATTTGGGAGATATTAAATTATTTAAAGAAAAATTATATAATAAAAAAATTATATAACCTATCTTTGCTTGTGATCTGACCAAACATCTGATAATCACAAAATTTTTACACTGCACAGGGCAAACATCACATCCTGGACATAATGGTGGTCTTATAGTTCTCATACAATGCACCATTTAGAAGATATTAAATTATTTGGTATAAATTGTGTGTCCTTAAAAATATATTTAATATTTTTATTTCATCTTCACAAAGACTCTACATGTCTCTGAATCTCCCACTAACTCAGGACCTGACTCCAAAAATATTCCATAGTATATTCAAAGATGATAAATGGGATTTTAACCACATACAAGACATTTAAAACATTTATTATGATATTTTTATTGAAAAATTACATATTCACATAATAATACATATAAATTATTAACAAAGATGGTTTTTTTAATATCACTATAAAATTCAAGATAAGATCAATAAAGTGTTCCAACAAAGTATGTTGGTCCAAAATGACACAGATAGTATTGTGACCTGTTTATGTCTATGAAAAATTTATCCTAACGTACATAAGTAGGTCATCCCACTACCACTATACAATTTAAAGAGGCAATGCCATCCTTGTTGAAACCAGATTCTCTACCATTATCTACTAACAAATGAGGCATGGAGAGATGAACTCAATGACACTCCACCTCATACCATCCCACAAAAACTAACCCTAATTGGACTTGCAAATATTTTACACAACCATATATATATATACAAATGGGAAATGTATATCTACCTCATCACCTTCTCTCACAACAATATTGGAACTTCTGAGCGTCCTTAGAAATGAATGGTGTGATTCCAACTTTCATAAAATAATTCTAGTGAATCTCAAGGGGATATATTTTCATTAAGAACCACATAGTATATGTCTCTCAAATGACCCTCTAAAAAACATTATATAAGTATAGGAGTCACCACTGCTAACTGAATAAAAAATGCACCCACATCACCACCATGGCCATTTATAATGAATCTAACTACTAAGTTGATTCCCACAAAAGGAATGAATATAAATTACTATTCAAGGAACCTACCACCATATTTCCCTTCCCTAGATTATAAACTATCTTGATTTCATAGGCATGTATGAACTCCAATCAACCTCTCTATATCAGGATGATATCTCTCAGAGTGAATATATCAAGGAGAATCTAGTGGTATGAGTAAACAAAAAGTAAATCCCCACAATATAATTCATCCACTTATTTAGACAAACATGAGACTCTATTTTTCTGATAAAAAAATAAAATTACTATCAAAAAGATAATTCCTCAACATATATAGAGTGAAACCATCACTACCAACTCTAGGTGGTGACTCTTGTAGTTCTACTCATGGGGTCCAAACTATCTTGACGTATAAGTGATCCTTCTATACATATACATGAACACACAACCATGCGTAAATATAGACTAAAATACATGAAATACTTAATGTCTTCCATTGGTACTGTAATGACTCATGTGTTGACCAGTAATACATTGGAATATTTTTAAGAATATTTCTGATGATGGGTGCTGGTTTAGAATGAGATTCTAGGGCCCAAATATCCTCACCACTTTTATATTATAAATATTAAATATATTTTTTCATGTGTCATTTATTCCCTTGAAATGTATAATAAATTTGGAGTATAGTATAATATCATAATTATGGTACCACCGTTGAGTTCAGAACATCATGTTTATCCTAGGTGTGATATAAAATTTTTAGCACCTAATGTTTGGTTGGGGGCGAGTTGGGGGGGGGATCAAGTTATGAGGCTATAAGTTAAGTGATATTTAATTAATAATATAATATAAATATCTATCCTTACATATTGGGTGCACACAAAATAAGGATATGTAACCCTCCTTTCTCCCCCTTTGGATGATGAATGAAATTGTGGAAATTGAAAGTGATGAGGTGTTTCTGATCACTATTCTTGAAAACAATCATCATCAGATCAAGGTACAACCTGATCCATGAATCACATTGGATACAATTCTTAATCATGTCTCCATAAAAGTCGGAATATTTATTTTTTAGTCCAAATCCAATTTTTTATGTGATATTTTAAAATTTTAGATCCCCATTATGATTGTTAGACATACCTCTGAGCTTGATCTACATGTTTCGGGGGAAACCAATATGAATCAAGTGATTCACAGGGAGATTGAAGTAGGAATTACAATTTACATGGATTCTAAATTAGTGAGACTTGTCACGTGTTCTTCCCATTCATGGAATATGACTTTTGGGGGATACATTACATTTACTATGGTTTCAATCCAGGTAGTGACCCCATGTCATGTGGCCAATGGACATGGCCAATGTAGCAATGTTATGGTACATGGTTGTGTATAACTACACAATCAATGTACATGGAAACAGGTTTTTGTGATAGGGGCATGGTAAATATACATGCACAAGTGGTTTATTTTATTACACACTCCATGTACTCTGTGGTATATGTCATTTTTTAGGCATGGTTGGCCAAGCTGTTTGGAGGGAAAAAATGGCAAGGGTAGGGTGTGGCTAGACACGCCTTCTATGGGAGGTACATTCCATGTATGAGCTGTACATGCCATGTACAACTACTTTTCCCACCAATCAATAAAATTGGAGGACACGAATAGATACTTGGGCGGGTTTACACACTTTGTGGATGCCAATGCACATCGTGTACTTTCTTGACATATTATTAGGATCATCCACCTTAAGTATCTATTTATCTAGAAAATGGATTTAGGATTTCGTGTTTTGAGTTTCATTTTCTAAAATTTTTTTCATGATGAACATGATGGTGGACTCTTTATTGTCCTGTGAGATATGTTGAGGCATGGTTTTACCATGATGATGATGTAGTGGCATTTAACATTATGTAGTGATTAGGGAATTTTACAAGGTTGATGTCACTATCGATACCATCTTCTATCACCCCAGGATGTGGATCCCCAAGACTCTATATGAATGTAGGTCCATGCTCCACATATGTATTAGAGAATGGGATCCCTACCCATATTGGAGTTTCTATGTGAGACATGATAATCATGATCCTCCTTTCAGTGGTGCTTGATTAACATTAGAGATCAATGTGGTTCTTAGGGGGAGGTGATGGGAATGGTACCTCCTTGTCAAATTAGGATATAGGTTTTCATTAACTCTATAATTTGATAGTGATAGGAATCCACACATTGTGGGTGAGGTTTCTATACCCTTGTGGTAGTTCTCTCAAGGATAGTATCATTTGTATAATTGGATATGGTGATCCCCTATCCTGCTAGGGTGTGGTCCATCCATGCTCATTAACCGAATAGATTATATACTCCCCTATTGGACTAAGGCATGGGTCCTCTATCCATGGAGTTAGTACTCCCCTGTAATGTTTGGGAAACATAGCCTCCATAGGTTAATTATAGATATATTGGGTACTCCCCTATCATATTAGGGTGTGGGTCCTTTATCCTTGGATTCATAAATACCCTATAATTTTAGGATATATGTCCCTTATATGTTTTGTTCTAGTAGATTTTCTACTCCCCTATCATACCAAGGAGCTAGAGGTCTATCCTAGGGTTGGTACTCCCCTGTCATGCTAGGGTGTAGGTCTCCCATAGTTATCATACTGGTATATTAGTACTCCCCTTATATACCAGGATCCGGGTCCTATATCTATGGAGTTTTAATATCCTTTAATATTAGGGTGAAAGTCCTCTATCACATAAGTGGGAATCCTTTATCATAGTAAGGTTTGTGTCCTCATCCCCATAGTAGCACTCCCATATATTCGAGTAGCAGTAGGGATGTGGTCTTCTATTAGAGTTGGACGTCCCTTGGCTATTGACTTAATTTAAAAATAGTAGGACCCTCTACTAGATTCTTATAATACATGGTCAATAGTTAGTTCTTCCTCAATGGATTGATGAGAGGTCCACTCCATATAGGCGGGACATAGGTTTTGTTGGATGGGTAATATATTGTAATCCCACAACTATGTGTAGTGGTGAGTTGAGGTCATCTCTACTTGGGTTCTTACAACCTTCCACATGGTTATGTTAGTCATGAAAGGAGCTATGGTGATAAGCAATAGAGATTGACCTAATGAGTTTTTCTTAATGATGCACATTCTATCGAATGTAATATCTACAATGGTAGAGTTGATCAAGAAGGATTTTATCTCTCTCACGGGTTCCATATTATATTGATGTACTCATGGAGTGTGTTCTCCTATTTTTGTGTCACATTTATATCCTCAAGTAAAATTCTATTGCTAGAAATGAGGATAGAACCTCACGATACATGGTGTTTGAGAAGAGTATAATTGGGTGTTTCTCGGATTCCATGGAATGTTGTCACATTTCTGGGTTGATACCCCTTGTGGATTGATTTACTAGTCATGTATATTCATGTATGGTTCAGGATTAAGGTTCTCTTTCGATTGGGTTACTTCTAAAATGGTTGAGAAGATAGTTTCCATTCAATTGCATCATTTTCTAAGGTGTTTTGGGGTGCATAATGAGTATTTTTATTCTCAACCCTTCATGGGGTTTTCCCAGAAAGGTTATTTTCTTCTACATACCATAGGACTTTTGATGGGGGTTTTGGGTGATCCAAGCTAGGCAGGGCTTAGTGAGCTAGACCAAACAAGATGTTAACCATAACTAGGCCAGAAAGATATCTGGAAATTTCCCGTGACAATGATCTCATTCTTCTAATTATGTTAGATGATTTTATTGTTTTTGTTGGGTGTGTGTTTTCCAATTTTTTCCAATTAGTACTTCATTTACTCTTTTTAGGGATATTTTTATGAATTCATTTTAGATTCCAAAATTTAATATCATTGTACTATTTAATGTGGTTGTTTTTAGGGATTTGTGTAAAGGCATTTTAGGGAAAGGACTCCCATTAATTCTATATGACTACTTGGACCTAGGTGCCAGCCCTTGGGATATTGGAGGTAGACATGGGGAGTTGCGGGCCAAGATTCATTGGTTTCATTCAATAGAGTGTGGTATCAGAGTGGGTTCCACATATGGACCATAATGTCATGATAATGGTTTTAGTTTTATAGAGATAGTGTTAGGGTGTTTCAATTTTGAATCTCTATCCAGAATATCCAGTGTTGGAGTGGTGGATGATGTATCCATTGACTAGTATATTGATATACTTATTTTCAACTCAATAAATTAGGGCAATTATCATGGGTATGGTGCATTCATCGTATAATACTAGGTTGTGGGTTCCTTTTCTTCTTTAGATAACTCTCCAAATATACCCATTGACCATTGTGCATCATGAATCTTTTTCACAATTGCCCGAGGATGACATCTAGATAGAGTTACATGACATGATTGTGATTTTGGGACTCCCCTTGTCGAAGTTTCTGCATAGGGCACTGGTTCTAAGGAATTACCACTATGTGATCTTACAATTAGGCTACAACCCATTAAGTATTTAGTTGTGTCAGTAGTTCATGATGAGGATGCACACAAGTTGAGTTCACTAAATGAGTTCTAAAGGCTGTAACCTATGAGGTATCAGGGATATCCAGACCCCAAACTATTGATGTATCTTTTTAGGTAATCACGCATGTTTTATGACTTTTGAGAACACCTCCTGATGAGATGCTGGTCATAGGGGAGAGACTTCTTTGGGGTCTATCTGAGAGATGGTGGAGAATACTAACACAAACAATTATGAGGTGTTTCTCACTTGGGTGGAGTTTGAGTGGATCATTAGGGAATAATTTTACCCAAACATGCTGAAATCATTACATATGCAAAAGATTTTACAGGTTCAGAAGTGTATCATGACCATGGAATATTACTTGATGTAGTTCAAAGACCAGTTGTGATACTCCCTTGGTATGGTTCAAGACCCATTATTCATATAATCAATCGTTGAGTATGTCCTCCCCATGATTTCTATGAAGGTGTCATTTCCTTATTCCTTCCCTCCTATATAGGGGTACTGAAGTGAGCTCTAGTAGACAAATTCCTAACAGAGGGATGGGTTGGTATGGTCTATAATGGTGGTCATGCTGGTGAGATTTCTGTAGTAGTAAGTAGATAAAATATGACAAGATCATTGTGTATGAGGTATACACTTTCCCATAATCTAGTACCTGTGCCTATAGTGTTGGATCTATATCGAGGATGAGGTCATCTGTAGGAGAAGCGATGCTATATTTGTGATGGCCTGGGACACTTTTCAAGATATTTTCTGACCCATCATGATACTGAGAGGGATTTGTTCCACCAAACTACATAGTATAGGTAGTGTTTGGAGTATATATATCCACATGACAAAATACGTGGAAGATGATATGGGAGAGAATCATGTGGTGGAAAAAGTTTTGATGTATTTCCACCACCACCCCCAGGTGGTGCATGTTAGGCTTAAGGAGTTGGAGGATGGGGTGAGGACAACTACATGGCACTCAGTCCATTAACGTGGTGGATATGAAAATTAATATTGGTAATCTCTATGTCTATTCTACTTTTTAGAGTTATTACTGTTAGATACAGTTTTGAGTTACTCTTTTTTCTAAATTTTTGCTCATGGTTTAACTAGGGAGATATGATGCATTGTTAGAACCCTGTGTGGGTGTTGTTTGATGTAACATTGTACTCATAATAAATAAGGACTCTTTACCTTAGAGACACATTTTTTATCAATTAAATTTGTATGGGAGAGTTAGTACCGCACAAAGTGGATAGTGTAGATATGTGTTGGACGAGTTTTTTAGACTGGTATGTTTTTATAAAGGATTGTATGATGGACTGCCAGAGAAACACCAAACATTTCTGTTGTATCTTTTCTACTCGACCCTTATGCTTGGAATCCCTAGTGAGGAGATAGCCTTGCCTAGAACTATTCTATGAAGGAATATTTAGACCCTATGATGTTTTTTTAGTTTGTATCGGTTTCCTACTATCCACACTTAGCTGCAATTCCACTAGTGGGTGTAGCGAGGTTTCTGATTTGGTGAGTATTGTTACAACCAGAGGTTCAAAAATGAACTTATTATCAAGACTCAATGTCTACACATGGATAACCCTATTTTATTTTCTATTACCCCAGTGTTCTCAGCATCAGCTTTGAATGCAAGAAACTTGAGGATGTAAATCTTTTATTCATCTAGGGGTGGATGATAACTATGGGTCTACATGAGTATTAGAGTTAGGTTAGTGAGATGGTGTGCCTCTAGACCCTATGGATGCAGATGGATAGTGCTTCCTGGTGTTTTCCACTTTTCAATATTAAGGATACATGTGACACTTATCACATGATATCAACCTAGTTGGATAATTAAGAGAGTGTGGGTTGGACATAGTGGTTTCACTGAGTGTGTGGTTGTATTAAGCATAATAATCCATGGAGATCTTGGTGGCATGTGAGTTTAAGAGGAGAGCTCAGTTTCATTCCCCTTGCACATAGGACTTTTATTTTTTGGTTGGAAATTCCATAATGTTGGGATAAATTAATTATGTGAGTTTTGAACTACAAAGCATTGTAATATTTTTTATAATATTTCTAAATATGGGAGGTGAGTCAGTGATGGATTCCATGACATAGAGAGCCTCGACACAGTGATATTAAAAATATAAAATATATTTTTCCATGCACACAACATTTTCCTTAAAATGTGGAATAACACCTAACTGGAGTCTTGGATCAAATTTCTGAGACCATGGTTGTGTTCAGAATATCCTGTTTACCCTAGGAGAAACATAATTTTTTTTATCACTAACTGTTTCTTTAGAGGCATGTTGGTAGGGAATATTTTATTGAGATCATTAATTAAATGAAATTTAAATAATAATATAATGTTAACATCTCCCTCACACATTTGGATCACATGACACAAGTAGGGATGACCCTCCGTTCTCCCCCTTTGGTTGAAAAATGAACCCAAGGAGAATCAAAGTGGTGAGGTGATGCCAATATTTATTCTTGGAGCATATCATTATCTGATTGAGGTGCAGTGCGATCCGAGAGTCATTTTAAACCCAAAGATTTTTCATTTCTCACTCGAGTTATGTTGATTTGATTTGTAGTCTCAATCCCCTTTTTATGTTCCATTTTAAGGTTGTAGATACCTATTATAATTTCTAAATATCCCTCAATGGTCATTCTACAGTTTTCAAGGGAAACCATGGGTAAATTTTGTGACTTGTAGGCAGATTCCCATTATAAAAGCTTTTTTACATTTCATGTAAACTAGTGAGACACACCATGTGTTCTTCCCATTCAAATAATATGGATTTTTTTGAATACACATTATGTGATGGGGTAACATGCTGTGTAGTGATCCCATTTCATGTGGATAGAGGACATGAAAAATGAGTCATGTGATGGTACATGGCCATGTAGAACTACATTCTCAATGTACATAGACATTTTGTGACGAACACATGAAAAAAAAATTCATGTCCTAGTGGTTGTTTAACCTGGACCCAATGTGTACACGGTGGTACATGCCACTTTTGAGGCACAAATTGTTGTGTCGTGTGGAGGAAGTACGTGGATGGGGGCTGAGTGACAACGGAGACAGCATGTATGGGTTGTAGACTTAGTGTATGCTACATGGATTTCCATTTTGGGAAAATGGGGGACATTTCTAGGTTCATGGGCAGGTTCACACACCATGTGGACCCCAGCACACATTGTGTACTTTCATAATATCTTATTTGGATTTCATGTATATGTATGTCATTCTATTTTACTCACATCCAGGTTTCTGAGTAGCCTATTCTGAGAATGATTCTGTGTTGAATATGATGGTGTCCTCTTTATTGTCCTATGAGATATGATGTTGTGTGGTTTTAAAATTATACTATTGTTTCTGTGTTTAAAATTTGGTAGTGATTAGGGAGGATCACTAGTAAATTTCAGGGTCGGTACCCCTCCCTACCACTTTAGGATGTTGGTCCCCTAGAATCTTATGCCGGTAGAGTGATTATCCCCTTTTGTAACATGGATTGCTTCCACTTCCCATGATAGTGTTGCGGTGCGAGGTATGATATGTGTGATACTCCATTTATTATAACATGACCTATTTTGAATATTAGTGTGGTTATTAGAGAGTGACATTATGACTTGTAATCCATTATAGGATCTGGGAGAAGCATTCCCTTACCTCTATATTTTGTTAGAGATTGGACTCCCCATGTCATTGGTGAGGGATCTCTACCAATGTGGTAGTTTTATTAGGGATGGAACTCCCCATTCAATCAAGCTGTAGGTTCCCTGTATCATTCATATAGTTGGAGATGTGCATCCCCTATCATTCCCGAGGGAGGGACCTCCAAGACCGTTTTCTAGATAGAGTAGGTACTCCCCTATTGGACTAGGGTGTGGGTCCTCTATCCATGTAGTCGATACTACCCCACCATGTCAGGAAGTGGGTCCTCCATATGTGACATATAGATAGAGGTGATATTCCCCCAACATATTAGGGTTTAGGTGTTCTATCATTGGAGTGAGAACAACCTATCATTATAGGGTGTTGGTCTTCCATATTGGTTGTTTTAGTAGAAATGTTACTCACTTTCCTTACCAGGGAGTGGGTCCTCCAGCCTGGGGTCGATACACCCCTCTCATTCCAGGGTGTGGGTCCCCCAATGTGATCATATTGGTAGAGTTATACTCCCCTATCATACCAGGGTACCGAACCTCTATATACAGAGTTTTACTCCCCTATCTTATTAGGGTTCGGGTCCTCTACCCCTTTGTGGTACTCCCTTTTCATACCAGGTTGAAATTCCTCCACAATGGAGTAGTACTCCATAGTCATTGTGTAACAGCAAGGAGTGGGACCTCCATTGGAGATGGAGCTCCCTCGGATGTTGAGTAGAATTAAAATGATCAATCCCCTCCACCAGATATGTGTGATACATGGTTAGGATTTATTGTTCCCTCAGTATATTGTGTTGTTGGAAACATTATGAAATAGTAAAAATGTATTTACAAGATGGTTAGGAGATAGTACTCCATGAATTGGGAGTAGTGGGGAGAGATGGTCATCTCTACTCTAGTTTTTATGTCCTTGTACATGGCGAATGTTATTAATACTGGGACCTCTGGTGAAGTGCACTAGAGTTTGACTGAGTGAGTTATTCTCGATGGAGCATGTTCTCTCAGACATACCATCCAAAATGGTAGAGTTGTTCCAAGGGGAGTGTATATCTTGGAAGAGTACCATATGGGGCGGTTAATCTCTAGGAATGTGTTATACTGGTTTTTTGTTACCTTGAGAGCCTTGAGTAGAATCATGTAGAAGGCTATGAGGTCAGAGACACATGAGACCTGGACTCTAAGGAAAAATATATATGGATGTTTCTAGGAGTCCTTGGGGTGTCTTCACATGTCTAGGTTATCCCCCCTCATCGACTGAGTTTAGTGCTCATGTATAGACGTGGATGCTTCATGATGGAGTTTCTCTCTCGATTGAGGTCCCTCTAGCTAGTTTGACCAGACTATTGGATTTCATTTGATCACTCTCTTTTTTGTTTTTTAGACACCTAATAAGTATTTTTATACCCCCCCCCCCGACATGGGATTTTCTAGGAAGTATTGTGTCTTTTAAAGAACAAATTCCTATTAAAGGAGTCCCCTAGAAGACCTATGATGGTAAAAAGATAGTGATCTAGATCAACCAAGGTGTTTACCTAATCTGGTATGAGGATAATCTTGATAGTTTTTTGATAGCAATGCCCTTCTTTTGATCAGGTAGGATTATTTTATAGTTTTTGGTGGGTGTGTGTTTTTCCCTTTTTTCATTCACTAAATTTTTTGTACATTAGCTTGGGATATATGTATGAATTAATTTTCCTTTCCATCATTTTATATCATTTAACGGTTGCATATAGGTGTATGTGGGTGATTGGGTATAGGTATTATAGAAAAAGACCTCCCATTGGTGTTATATTCCTACTCGAAACTAGTCTCTAGCCCCTAGCCTATTGTTAGTGGGCTTAGGGAGTTGAGTCTTTGGCCCCGTTGGGTCAGGTAATGATGGGTAGTATCAACATAGGGTCACTGGTCAACCTTTTACTCATCTCATTTAATACACCCTGTAACTTATTGTTATAGGTAAAGGGCGTACCTATATATGTTAAGGAATTTAAAGGATCCATAACATGTAGAAGTCTTCCATGAAACTCTTATAGAACCCCACCAATCCAAGAATAATCCATGCCTTTGCCACACTATTTGGTGGATCCCATGAAATAATTTCATCAACCTTTTCTGGGGATATATAAAAAACATACTCAGTGATTACATGCCATATAAAATTACCTCATGGGCCAGAAATAGAAACATTGAGAGATTTCCCTAAATATGGTTCACCTAGAGTTAGTCTTGGACCATAATAAAATTCTATAAATGATCCTTCACTAACATAGAGTAAATGAGTATGTTATCATTGAAGAAAAATGTAAATCAGTTTATTTACAACTAAAATATCTTATTCATAATATCCATGACCACAATGTGGTAATTCATCACCCTGAAATGAATCACTAGAAACTCATAGTGTATCTAGAGACACTGGGATGTCATATTTTGAATATCAGCCTCGTGAACTCTCAATGGCTGGTAACCAGAACATATATAAATCTATGAGAACTAACATAAAAATCTCAATTGGATGAATATTTCACCAATAATTGACAAAAATTACTTGTTCGTTATCGTCACCTGATTCGGGTGGTAGTAGTCGACAGAAAGACTCAAACTCTCTTCTTCATTTTTTATTAGTTAAACATGATTCACCTAGGAGACTAAACGGATCCAAGGAAACATTTATCTATATGGTCTTCTATCTACACTAATAGCTCTCTGAGGTTGGTGTGTTCCATATGATGTGATTCAAGAGTAAATAGTGCAGTACTAGGGTTGTAGTCAATACAGATGTCAATATACCTTCATGGAGTTTGTCTTGTGATATATTTTTTAAACACAACCATATAATCCTCCAATACCATTTAAATCCATAATTCATACTATCACACTACAATAATGGTGAATCTCACCAACAAATGGGTTATGAGATACATTATCTTGCTTATGATCCCTACTTACTCTTCCAAAATACATCTCCCTCCCATAAAGGATATTTTTATCACATTAGTCCAAAGGAATATAACTATCCTACAATGATAGTATATTAGGGAGCACACCAGGGATGACCAATACATTCTCAATAAAATGTCATAAGGTATCATCACAATAACCATGAGGTCTAATGAAAAAATCTCCCAACTGAATGAAAACTCACACTACAGACAGATGTGGGAGATAGATGTATCAATCACTATAGAAACCTTATGGAATAGCTGTAGGTTATATCACACATGATACATTTGATGATAATGTAATTAATGACTCATATGTCTATAAGTAATTGGAAAAAACTAGAAAATACCAAAATGATAACTTGAATCATCTCATATTCATCCTCATCATATCTCCCTATATCGTACATTTTCTTGCGACGCTGAAAACCCATAGCCTGATATTGGCACAAGAAACATGATGGTGATGTTTTTTGTAGTTATTAGTTCCATCATATACAAAAATATCATCTATTTTTATCTTCACTCAATTCCCTTTCAACTCATCCTCTATGGGGTCACCCCAACCTAACAATGGAGATCCCCAATCAAAACGTTGTCCCTTTTGTGGTGGTTCATCCACTGTCTTCATACCCAAGTCAACATGACATGTCAAGAAATAATGATCCATGGATCCAATCCCAATGAAATCATAGCATTACCCCTCTCTTTGTCTGAGTAGAATTTTTGTGTAACCCCTATGCCGCAGATTCACATGTATGAGTTTGTACATGGGGACATTTTTTATGCCGAGACAATATAAATAAATGCATGATAACTAATATAGTTGACATGGTCCCATTATGTTCACTATCAATTCAATACCCCCATCACAATTTTTCTAGGAAACTATCAATAATTATATCCCCCTCTATAACCCCAGTAAAGTAGGAATATATTGGGATACTATGCTGTAATGGATGTCTCTGTGGAGGCCCTGATCAAACATTCATTACCAAAATAAAACATCCTACACCATATCGATAGAGAAATGTGTGAGGTTAGTGATCCTTGTGGAACACTCAAAAACTCTCATGTCAACATGATTTAGCTCAAGAATCTCCCAAATCCACATGGATCACAATAAAAAAGGGTAATAATCATCGTGAAATAATTACGACATGTTTGACCATGAGAGAATCATAAAATCACAAGTCTATATATTCAAACTCTAACAACACCCTATTTATCCTTGAATAAGACTAGTTATTATTACAAATATCTAATTAAATCATGTTCAAACAAAAACGAAGACTTAAATCCCTGACTCATGTAAATATTCTATTGTCTGTGGTTCCTGTTCGTATTGAAACCTAACGAGTCTATATCACTAGAACCCATGTATCAAATTGAGCACAAACACATCATTTTCCTAACATGTTATAACTATCTGTTCCTCAATAGTTGGGATCATTTCTCTATTCCTACATAAATGAATTACCTTAAGATAAGGTCCCCAAATAAATGCCTTATCATTCAATTGATCACCTCAAGAACTCGTATTGGTATCCTAGATAGATCTCTTTCTATAGGAATCATGTAATCCCCTAGGATATAATTATTCAGCTATGAAAACATGAGGAGGTGACTAATGAATGATATTAAAATCAAAATAACTAATCCTATATGGATAATGTACCATTTTTTCCTTACAACTGGTGTATTTGTATACACAGTCGAAAAGAAGGTAGTTAGAAACTTTGTGAACAGATAAGTTGGTCGATTCACCATCACTGAAATCCCAATATTAAAATCCACACTCGATAATATATGACAATATTTCCTTAAAAATAATAAAAATCTTTTCTATGGGTCTAACTCCCAAACCAACATGAGAAAAAATTCCTTTGATACCACTCTATCATAACCAAACAAATCAGGGCTTCTTGGTCATGGGTAGACTGAGTGTGATACCCCATTTACACCTCTAATAGGCTTGGAGATAGTGAATAATGATGAGAACAAATAAACTAAAATGGGAGACCTTATCCTAAAGTATCTATATACACACACAAAACCATTAGTACTCCAATGTGTAGAGGGAGAATAAAAACCTACAACATTTAGAGTATAACTATGCATGAAATAATCTCTAATGAATACATAAAATTACAATAATATTATACTAATGAATAAAGGGTAGAAATACATTCCCTACCATAAATGATGTCCCAGAATTATGACAACTAGAAAAATGGAAATCTAAATATTGACCGACTACTAATATCAATGTTTTACCAATGAATGTGGGCAATGAACTCAATTAATTCTATGATCCCCCAATGTCATTGTGAATATTCCTTTCATCTTCAAAATTCACGACACTTTTGAGAACAGATAATACAACGGTGATTTACTATATATACCCCATAGGATGCCCCAAAACCCTTAAAAGAAAGAAATTGAAATAAAATTAACAATTTAGATCAAACCATAGAAAGAGGGAAAAGAAAACAAAAAATATATACTAACTAAGAAAACTAGATGAGAGAGAAATGAAATTTCCATCTCATAGCCTTTGTAAGATTGGTGAGTAAAACTATGCCTCTAATGTTCCAACTCTAAAAGACATCATCACATGTCCCCAGTTAATAAACTATGTGGAGGAATGCACATCGACTCTATTCTCCATAGTGTAGGGGGGTTACAACCATAATTATATAAATAATATGGGGACACATTCCCTGGTGTAATTGGAGGACTATTGACCCCATTATCTCTCTTAAAAATAATAACAATAATTATTATTTTCCAACCATCACTAAATGAAGAAAAACACTTCTATAACCACATTTCATGTATCTGATGTCAAAATCAAGTCCTATATTTTGTTTTATCTGGAAACAAATTTATGATAAGATAATAATTGGCCCATATCCAAGTCTAGAAGAAAGAGATTTGTATGGTTGGAAAATCCTATGGGAGGAGTATTATGTATACCTCAGATTAAATGAATGTGACCTCACCTAGACACATGGTCATGTCCTCTAATGCACAAATAATGGATATCTGTACTAGACTAAAAAATATATACCAATTTTATAGGATGTGAATTGGTCATCTAGGGCCTACTCATGTCCTTTCAACCCATGGTCGTGTATGCTGATCATGCCTTTGTACATTGGTAATTCCCAAGTAACCTATCAATTTATGAGTACATGTTTGTGTCCATGTAATCTAGTAAAGCCCATTTATTTAGTCAAATATGTTCCCAATTGTACATGGGGTATACACCGAGCATCCAAGATAGTGCCAAATGATGTGTATGGACCTTTACCAATATGTGTCACTTATCATCAATTAAAATGCTATATGCTACCGCCAAGGTACTACACAACTTCTGTTTCTTTACTATGTGCCATTTCTATCAGTACTTTTTAGGAATCCATGAAATATTTATGTGTCTCTCCCATGCCCCATTTTTCAATTCATCCTTAAATTTCTCTATGGACTAAGGATCTAGGGATAACAACACTAGATATACCAATAGTGTCTGGATTCATACCACTCTATCCATGTATAGATCATCCCATCACACCACACCTCTAATGGGTATGAAGAGCCAACAACTATCCTATGATCCATTTCTCCATCACCTGATAACATCATTTCAGCATGATATTTCTATAAAAAAAATTCTCTAATATTTTTCATTCTTCAAAACGAATCTAGAGTTTCAGTCATACTCAAATCTAAACCGACAATGTTGATCCATGACATCATTGGACAATGATGACTAATGTAGAGAATGAGAAGGGGAAATACTAGGAACTAAGTGAATCCACTATTATCTGATGCTATCATGGACAATGATTATATAATCATAGTATCCTTGGGTGAAACCAAGGTGTAAAATAGGAATAATCAGATAAAAAATACTAAAATATGATCAGTCAAAAAAAATATAATAATTAATAGAAAAAATAAGAAAGATACACAAATCCATTCGTATCAATTTAAATAGGGAGAAAATCCATCAAATAAAATTCTCTATCCTGATTAAGGATGACTCATTTTTGAAGAACACATCTAATATTGATATAGAATAATATATTCTATGTTCGACATCCATCTCATGGTTTACCTTGATCCTTTCATCACCTTTCTTTCATCCCAATCCTCTAATGAATAATTCTCTCTCATTCACTCTAATATCCTAGGGTAATACAACTAACCCTAAGGATTTTTTATAATAACAACTTTATAGAGGGATTTGGGTCATAAAAGAAGTAAAATTTATTAATTATTTAACTTATTAACTTACATGGAAGTGGTCATCTTCCACGACACCATCATTCAATCGCAAAAATCTTATACCCAATATTTCGGAAATAATCATGTTGTGCGATTTCCAATCTAATGTCACAAAAAATAGGAAAATACCTAATTCAAAAAACTTATTTGTGCATGATATAATATATTTAATATTAATAATGTTACACTATTGGTCCACTATAGGACTCAAAATATCATGCTAATTTCCCACCTATCATCAAAAATATTGTTCAAAAGATTCCAATGCATTATAAGGGAAAAAATAGTCATTAAAAATTCAATGTCATTAGTGGGAATATGGGGAGAATAAGTGTATGATGATATAATCAAAGTGCATGGGAATAAAAAAATTAACTCATACCCATCAAAACTAGGATCATTAAACATTGACCTAAAATAAAACATTAATTAAGGAAAGAGTCTTAGTAATCAACAATCATGATCAATATGATGTCAGTCATTAACATAAAGAATATTAAAAACCCTTAGAAAGAAAATAGAAAACTTTTTGGTATCATGGAATATTATCATCATAACTCATGCTAGAAATAACTAGTCTAGTTAAATATTTTTAGAGAAACCTCCTTGGTTAAGCCCCTCCTATTTTATTAAGGACAATGAACATTAACCAATGTATTTGGGAGATATAATGCAGATCATCCATCATATATATTTTATCAGGCTTTTTTATACATATATGTTTTATTAGTTTCACCCATGCATATAATTTTAATTGGGCTCACCCCATTATATAATTTGAATTGGGATCTTCCTACCATTAATATTGTCCTCGTACTATCCAAGGATTAAAAATTCAAAAATTTATCTTTTAACCACTGAAAAATACCATTCCATTGTATATTTGTTAACCAGTGGAAAATATACGAGTTTTATTAAAATATTATAAAAAATAATCCTAATCTATCTAGAGAAATTGGATGGATGGTATCATAAAATCACAATTTTAGAAATGTATTGTAATCATTAAAAGATGATGTCGTTGAATAAAATACATTTATAATAACATTTAAAACATTCCTTTGAAATGAAGGTAAAATAAAATTTTTATTTAGTAATATATTCTAAAATTTTTCAAAATACCGAGCACAAAAATTTATTTTAAAGTAACCATGGAGACATATAAAGAAAGATTTAGTGAAAATAATTATCATGATGGTGGGAAAATATTTTAATGATATAAATGTTATAAATAAACTCACCTTTCATAGTTTAAAAATAATATAAAAAATAACATGATTGGAAAACATATAAAATATTAAATATAAATTCTTATAGAATAGTTTTTAAAATAGTAAAAATATATAAAAAATAATTTTTGAATAGAATATAATATTCTTGAAAACATTTAAGATAATATTTATGTGGATGTGAAATATTTCAAAAATTAAAATAAGATATTGGATCAGTATTACTTACAAATAAATTAATTGATTATTATATAATCAATAATATATGAATTGTAAATTAAAAGTTTAAACCAAATTCATAACAATAATAATTTTAAATATATTTTGTTATATAAAATAAGGTCATTTGATTTTACACATTGTAACATTGAACATAAAAAATATAAAAAAGAAATGATATTGGATCATAATGAATTTACCAAATATATAACCTTTAAATAAATAGTAATTAAATTTAAAAATAATAATACATATATGTATCTACTATAAATTTAATTTATTAATATCTAAATATTCATTAATGAGGTTGAAATTACACCATTAAGTTAAATCATGTTTCAAGATGTGAATCATTTCGAGGAAAATTGGAGAAAGACAATTAAACAATTTTTAGATTTTAAAACACCTGAATCGTCATCTCATAAATGATAGAACATATAAGATACTTTAAAAATCATGATATAAGAGTCATTCATGAGGTAATAAATTAATTTTAAGCATATAAAACTTATGAAAGTAAGTAGTCTCATAACATAATTTTATGTCCCAATGAAATATAATTTGAGATGAATAATAATTATAATGATCATATAATTGAATTGAGAATTTATATATGGATAGAATATTTGTATAAAATGAAAATAATCACTAGTGGGTATTTAAAATAAATTAAACAAAGGATATTTCAATAAAAATCATTGAATAATATAATCAATTAGTAAAAATGTAACCAAATGAAAAGAAATTAATTTAATAAACCTTTTAGCACTTGGTTAATTTGAAGTCAAATACCATTGGATAGACCAATTTTGATTTAAAATAATGTACCATTAATAATGAATGATTTATTATATATCAATTAATAGTATTTTATATACATCATATAAACTATATTAGTTTAATAACATTTAAATATACCTCAATGAATTAAAATTAAGACCAAATCACTTACCTTGATTATGAAATTTCAATGTATATCCTTTAACTACTCTATAATAAACATATATAAATCATTTAATTTATTATTATATTTTTATATATAATTTATTATTAAATAAATAAATATTTTATTCAATTTAATGACATTTTAAAACACATCATCAGTTAATCGAACATTAGTTTTTTTGAGGACATTTGTTTCATAATTTCATAACAGCTTCATTGTGTTGATCGTAGTTAACTGGGTTACTATTCTATCATCACCCAAATAATAATCATTAAAAAATTATAAATTTCTTACATCAAATATACATTTAAACAATTTATGAAACATTGTAATGAAACAATGAAGTATTTTATATTCAATGACGGGTAAGCCCTACATACACATAAGTAATGGGTTCATTTTGAAACAAACATGAAAGAAAGATGTAAAGTATTATTTTATCATTATATAATAATTATTATACAATAAAAATCATATTATATATCTAAACTCTTAAATTATATAATCCATGTGATGGGTTGATGAATAACGAATCACATCCCTTTTTGGAGGTGGAAATCCCCACAAACACATGGATGATATAATAAATTTTCAATCGATGGAAAGGTAAGAAGGTAGATGGTATTTTATTTTTAAAAAATTATAAAAATTTCATGAATATCATATATATATATATATAGAAAAAATTTATCGTTATAATTTTTCTTGATATTTGGTTATAGAAAATGAATTACATTGATTTTTGCGGTGGTAGTCCGCTCTACACATGAATGATGGTTTAATTTCCCATTTAATGGAAGTGGATATGGATATATTTAATTCTATTAAAATGATACCATTTAATTATATGGAATATAATTATGTTATTATTTGATCATGTTTAAGAATATTTGAATGAGTTAGAATATGAAATAAAATGAAAATCCTTGTTTATGAATTATACTTATTTTTCAGACAACCTCATGGGATTTAAAGCTTAAGACATTGAATATTAGTATTCTAACCTAAATAATACCTATAAAAATTGAGATGTATTTTAGAAAATAATTTTGGAAGATTTATTCTAAACCAAATTGTTATTGACATGTGGATAATATAAGATAATGGTTTACCTTTTATAAGTTGGGGGAGGGGAATTTTTGGAATTAAACAATGTAATAAATTCATATAAATTGTTTTTAAATAAGAAATGAATAAAAATGATCAATGTCAAATATATTATGATTATGAGTTAAAGTAATATCATTCAGTAATATTTTGACAAGTATACTTTAAGTTTTATTCTTTATCCATTGGTTTTAAACCCTAATATACTATTTTGAAAATAACAGGGATAAAAATGATTTTTTACTCTTTAAGGGTAAACAAATATACTATAAAATTATGTAATATACATTACTAAAACATGGTTGATAGTTTTAGAAACATCTCATTAACATTTATGAATACATGATATTTATAAATACTATATAATTTAATAAAAACATATTTATTAAAAAATTTCATTAATTTCTTTATTTGGAATATGTGAAATATTATAATATAATAAGTATTGAACTCAGGTATAATTGTTCCATATTGGAATATATTCAATGATAATGAATATTTGGTATTAATATAATCACCCAATATAATTTTTATAGGTATTGATATCATTTTAAAACTTATCTTATAGTTTAACGCTTTGGATAACAAATTTTAATATTATTTATGGAAATGAATGTTCTATTATTAAATGGTTATAGGTTTATTTATGAGATTAAAATTAGATAAAATGGAAAATTTATGCTAATTTTTAAACATTTATAATTATAATTATCATCTTTAAATATATTTATGACATTAAAATAATTTTATAAAATATTATTTGACATGAAATATCATTAATGTAATTTTTGAAACTATCCACATAATATTTCTTTGAAAACAACATGAAAATAAAAAAAATTAGAATATAAAAATTTTAAAAATATTTGATAGACTATTTTTATCTAATAATTTTATTTTATTCTATAAAAAACCAAATAAATATTATTATTAGAGTTTTAAAAACCATTTACTTTAGTTAATTACTTCTTACACAAGCAATGCGTTAGCATTGCGTAAGAATTTCAGGTAATAATTTTATCAATAAAAAATATATTTCCATTATATAAAAAAAATTTATGATTCAAATAACCATTTATAAGTAAACATATTTTATTTACATCCTTGTCAAAAAAATTATTGTAATTAAAATCAATAGAGTGACATTTCTGACTTTATATTTAATTAAAATAATATATAAATTATTTTTAATGAAAAAGGCCAAAAAAATCCATATATAAGAATCATGGGTCATTTCGGTCAAAAAATATCATCCAATAGATTATGGTGTTCTCTTATAGTTAATGTTTTTTGTTATCATATTTTGTTTCCCTTAATTAAATAATTTACCATTATTTACTTAACAAATATTTATCGTGGTAAATATTTATAGTAAAAAATAACATATCTACCAATTTTGGATTTAATGATTCAAAATGTGGAATTAATTTTTTATGATTAAAATTATATAATTGAAATCATTAATTGAACCTAAAGACACATAACAAAATGAAAAATTGTTTTAATAAAAAAATGTGTTCTAAAGCCAAAATTGAAACTAAAAACAAAATAAAAAGTATTAAAGTTTAATTATTTAGATTATATATAAATGAATAATAATTAGGTTTATTATAAATAAAATTAAAATCATAATAATACTTTTAAATTAATTAATTTAGTGAATTTGATATTTTATAAAGAAATTATATTTTTCAATATTCACTAAAACATTAATGTTTTCAGAAAAGTGCCAAAATTTTACCTAATTATAATTTGGATATGATTTTTTGAGAAATTATAGGCTTATTATAAAATATAATATCTAAAATTTATAAAAATAAATTATACTACTCTCTCAAAAAATAAAATAAAATAATTTTTTTAAAAGCTTGTTTTTGAAGCAAAAATTAATATTAAAAAAAATTGAGTTATTATTTTCCAAGAAAAAATAAATAAATTTTTATTGTGATATAAATTTATATATATAAATATTATAATGTTCTTAATAATTCTAATACATATAAATTTAATGGTTAGATTATATTAATAATATTTAAATAATAATATTTCATGGTCTGTTTAAGCTTGGTTTTTCATGTTGTATACACTATCAAACATAGTGCACTTTTAAATTCTTAAATTTTTGTAAATTAATTGGGTTGGATCTAATTTTAGGGTCTTATATTTAATATTAGTTTAGGTTATTTCATCAGTGTTTGATTTGGTTTGTTTAACGGGTTGTGTTGCCACCATCATGCATATTATATACTTTACGTTTTTATGGTTATATAAATTCATATTCATTTGATCCAATACAAATATATTTCAAAAGTATACATAGGTATGGTGTGTTAACTTTTTAAACCATTTCCCAATAATATATTTTATTGACTATTTGTTTATGATTGGTGGTCGGGGGATGGTTCCAAGGATTTTGTAATATTAAACTTTGGTTAGTGTTAGGTTTGAGTGGTTGAACTAGATTGAGAGCTTATAAGGGGAATTAATTTGTTTTCAATCAATTTTATTAAGTATATATATAGAATATTTCTATTAATTTGATGTATGATATACAAATTTATGATAATAATGATTATTGTGAGATATATTTTGTCAAATATGATTGAGAATTTTAGTTTTTCCTTTACTCTATAGAACTAAAAAGATAGATGACTGACCACCTGTGGGAATGAGAGTGAATTGGTTGTAAATATATAATATGAAACTTTTCACCATTTTTACCTTTCAAATATCCATTCGATTTTTTATTGGTATTAGGATCATATCATGATTAATATTATTATAATTATGATGATTAGAGGTATGATAGATAGAACACACATTACAATTTTTTTACAATTATTATTCACTCTTTTTCATCACGTATCTAATCCTTGTTGTCTAATATTTAAAATTATATTACATGAATTCTTATCATATTAACAATAAAAAAATTTACGGTGTAGGAAGATGGTCTAAGACTCAATATATAGGATACAAATATATTTGTTAATAAATTTATAAATCTCTATTTTCATACCGCAAGTTTATATGAAATTGGGATCATATATACACCATAATTTTTCACTAATTATCAACCTTTTATGGGGGAATATCTCTTTCTAAAATATCTTACAATGATTATATTTTAACATTTATCTCATTATATGATTAAACCTTTTCATAGTGTCATGTATGATTAATTTTTAGACATGTGTAATATATTTATATATCCAAAAATATGAGTCCCATGTAACCTTATCTTTCTCCAAGTGTTATATCAATAAAATACTATGTCAAATATATCTAGTAGGCTCCATAGGTTTTCTAATTTAATACCTTTTTAATTCATTATGTATTTGTGATATGATATCACAATATTCAATAATTGTATAGATCCCAACGTGATGGTTATTATCGTAGTGAAATAATAAATATAATGGTGTGATATAATCATTCATGACACAATCCAATGATCCAAATTTATATATTTAAATACATCCCTATATAAAAAAAAGTTACTCAATCACTGTATCATGTCCATGAGTATTAAATTTTTTTATTCCTTTATGATTATATAATTGTAAGTAATATTTCATAATAAAATAGAAATTTTAGTGTGAGGGATGTTATCCTTCAAGAAATCCACACATTAATTTTTCATTGTCAAATTTTATGTGTTTTGATATCCTCAATTTAATAATGGTAGTAAGATTGTGGAATAATTTTCATAAGTACTCACATAAAACCCCACATATTAAATTCATGTTCACTCAACATAGGTAAAGAAAAACCCATTATTAACTCAAATATTGCATCCCGATACTAAAAATGTCTATTAGAGAGTAAATCTTTCATAATATTAATTTATCCATTCCCAAAAATTATCCTTGTGCAAAGAAAACAATATTATGACATGAAACATCAGTGATAGTATTCAATGAACATCATTGATACGAAATCATTGATTGACACAAATCAATTAAATAATAATTGATTCTATCATATATCAACACTATTTTTTTATATCCATGCCATGAAAACTTTTCTAATATTATTTTTTATCCATAAAATCCTCTAATACTGACCATGATGTAAAATGATCACCTATAGATCATGTTTTTACATTAAAACTCATGATTTATCTTATCAAGACTATATAAAAGTCACAAGTAGAATATATATTTGCATGTATATATATATATATTAAACATGTTATTGTTTCTACAACTCCTCATCAATGTATAGAATCCATATCCAAATCCCCTAAAAGTATCATGTTACCATGTCATCATTTTTATAGGGTTTGTGCTACATTTCCACCATATAATGACTATAAAATCATGTGTTTAATAAAAACTTCCATGATCATGAAATTTGTTCACAAGTCCTATCTTATTTATTATACAATATATGATGATCTAACCACTACATATTTTTTTCTAAGATAGTAATTCTATTTGTTCTTTAAGGAAACTCACCTAAATCAACTCCATATGTTTCTCTGAATGAGGTAGATGTATAGTATTGTACTTAATATAAATCCTATAGATGGTGGTAGAATTTACTATGAATTTCTATCAGAGTCAGTACCATGTATTTAATCGCATATTCTTTAATGATCTCATTTATCATTTATTATTCTTATAGGGTTCATATTAATTTAGCAAAAAAAATTAATGAACTAAAATGATTTTAAAATCCAACATAATATATATTATTAATTATATTCATGTGAACCAAAATCATCATTTTGAAACATGACTCCTCAATGTATTAAAACTCTATTATTCTTGATCATTGGAAATTATTTGATCATTGACTAAAAACGCATCATGCGATGTATATAATTCTTGTATGATATTTATAAAATCATCTATAACCCCGATTAAATTTATAGGAAATATTATTATCATAAATATGTCTCATCAAAACCTATATTTGTTATGAAATTTAATGGAATTACTTATGAAAAATAAATAAATCCAATTTTATCACAAAAATCATGTTTTGAATTTGATAATAGTATCTTGGATTTATGATTCTCTTCTCTCCTATTGAAAATTTTAATTTCTTGGAATTTTTTTGTAATTTTTTAATTATATAGAATTATTCTTAGACCGAAAAATTTGACAACAAGTAATTCTGAGGCCCAGAGTGCTTGGAATGATCCTTTGAAAAATGTTAAGCTTTAAATAGCGTGCGTGAGTAATTTTATGAAAAAGTGGAATAACTCTTAAATGGTCCCTAGATCAGAAATCCAAGGACACCATTTCATTCAGGATGGCTGGTTTACCCTAGGAGCGACTTAAGTTTAGTCGGTACATGCCTCCAATGAGAAAACCAAAAAATGGAATAACCGTAAATAAAATAATTGAATAAAATTATTTTATTTTTAAAATACTTGTAAATCACAAATGGTGACTCAAATTAAAAATCTCAGACCACCACTGAACTCATGAGGGTATGCTTTCCTTAGGCAGTTCCTGACATTGGCCAGAACTTGCCAACAATGGAAGTTAGTTTTTGGTGGTAAATAAAATAATTAACAATTTTTTAATGTTAAATTCTTCAACTTCTAAATGGTAACTCTTTGAAAATCTGACAGTAATGTTGGATTTGTGGGGGAGTGTTTCCCTTAGGCAGAGCCTAAACTCGACCGGTGAGGGTTGAGGGTGACTGTTATAAAATTCTGAACTTTTTTTTATGGTACATTTAGTAGACGGGAAAGCGAGATTTTTTATCTTTTGAATCATCACTCAGAACAAATATTTGAGGACACCATTTAATTCAAAACATAGGGATTAACCTAGAAATGACTAATCTTTGGTCAGCAAGGGCCGAGCATAAATTTGTTTTTTCAGACATTTCGAGAAAAATAATAAAATAATTTAAATGAATTATTTTATTTTCTTTCTCCATTTGGTGTGGCAGATGGTGAAGCTGTAGGACAGTGATAGGGCAGAGATGATGCTCATCAATGAATCTCATTAATGGCTCATTAAACTCACATCATAACGATGCTTTAATGAAGAGTAATGGTGACTCTGTTTCAACGTAGACAGCAGATGCCGTATCTTTATGGGAATTCTGTGATGTACTCCTATTCATAATTTGACATGTTGGGGAAATATGGGTTAATTGTTTTTGAATATTATCTTGCAAACCTCTGATGGACTTCCACCATAGTGAAAAAACAAAGAATGCCAGTGGGAATTTTCCTTCATTGACACCTTTCGATTATCAGAATCATGAAGCGACACCGACGTATTAACCCCTTGAGGAAACAAATGCAACAAAAAACTTCAAGAGGTATGGGTTTTTATTCCACGATTATTCCTGTCCCTTTATAAACGAAGAATTCTGATTAACCCACAAAAAAGTTAATCCGTGGATTGTTCGTTATAACGGGAGGGTGACTTTTCTTTTGGGATGATTATTTAGGGGCTCAAATCTTGGCATGCAAGAATTGAACGGAGACTCCCCAAACCTCCCCCATCTTTAAGACTTCTAACGCAGAAGGTTTAGGCCAAAACGAACAAAGGATCACACCCATTTTTTTGTGCGATCATGGTGAACATTTTGTCTAAAGAAATGAAAAGGCTGGTTAGAAGGCTTCATGGTAAAGGAATCATCTCCCAAAGACTGTTGGTGCAAGTGGCGCAAGGGACTGACCACTGGACCGCATTAAGTGGCCCACCAAAGATTCTACCGACGCGCCGGTGATGGTAGCAACAACATACAGGAGTGGTGGAAGGGTGCGCCAACTGCGTGCCAGATGGAGGAGCAGGCCACTGGTTGTGCTGACGGCCAAGTGGAGCGGTGAACCGGTGCGGCGAAAGCCACAGCCACCCGAGTCATGGTGCTGGAGACCCGCTGCGCTAGTATGGAACCGTGTAGTCTGGAGTCAACATTATGACTGGGTCCATGGGTGATGTGGAGGGCAGCCAGTCCTCATCATCCGCGGCGCATGAAGGAGCATCCCACTCCTTGCATGCCATTCATGGACAGGGAAGGAAATGGCGGTCTGCCGCACAATGTCACACCCCACCGGCCGAGCCCCCCTAGCAGGTTGCACCCCATAGGGTCGATCCGGTCCCACTGCCCTGTGGGTTGGAACCGCACCCTCTTTGGGCCGAACCCATGCCCTCTTCAGGCTGAGTCGGACTAGACCAGGTCGCCGGGTGACCCGGGGAGTTGAACCCTCTACCAATGGTGCAGGGTTCAGTAAGGCCTATTGGGCCTAGCCCACTGGTCTGGATAGATCAGACTAAACCTGACCCATAGTAGGTCGGGTCAGGTCCATCAGAATGAACTGGGTTATGTGGAACTCTTATGTTGGGTTGGTCGGGTTGGTTGGATTGGGTCGGAATAGGCCTCATCGCAACCACCCCTGGTTAGTAAAACACTTGTATCATGCAAACTGCACATCTGATTGATATGTTGTTTGCAGCATTGATACCCTCTCGAGTAGGAGGATCTTTTGGCATGCCTTTTGGTGACTTTCATGGAAGTATAGAAGCGACGAATGGATTAAGGAGTGGTTATCCCAAGCATGAAACATATGGAACTCTACCACTACCTAAAACCTGAAGACTGCTGAGTTTGACTCTGTGTGACTTGATGGCCGAGTGTGAAGCACTTCTATGCGACTTTGAAGGACCATAGTGTAGACCGGCTATGTGTGGCCCAGAAGACCCATGGTACTCGACAGGAGGAGTACCTTAGTAGGCTACGATGGGGAGAGACTCTGTGTGACATAGAATACCCACAGTACGCGATGGGGAGGAGTACCTAAGCAGTTCAAGGTTAGTGGGAAGTGGCTCTGTGTAACCCAATGAGCCCAATGTACTCGATGGAGGATGAGTTTCCCAGTAGTAGAGGTGTTCGACGATGTGACTGATGATGCCATTGTTACTACCCTAGAATATACCTGGTGTGAGCTCTCTTGTGTTTCATGTTTTACTTTGAGGAATTGCTATGTGTTCTTTCCTTTTTGTTTTGGGGTCCCTTCTTGAGTACTGTGTTACTCTCCCCTGCACGGGATTCACCCACACGTGTTGTGTCTGGTGCAGATGATTGGCATTATGACATGGGTTCTCAGGGAGACAGGATTGGCGGATGCCACAATGGTTGACATGGTGTGGACTATGACTAGGCAGGGCCCAGTAGTTCTAGGCAGACATGAAATACTACTTCATATTCCAGTAGATTCACTACTCTTCCTATCAGGTGTAGTTTTCTATTGATGTCCATCATATTTTCCTTTTTTTACATGCTATTTTCAGTTCTTATTGTGTTTTTATTCTCACCCACTTACTTTTAGTTGTACATTCACTCATCTTGTTTCAATCGTAATTATTTCCCCTTTTTAGTGTGTCAGGATGTGGTTGGGCGCATTTGTGCGTAAAAGCACTCAGTAAAATACCTCCTACTTATAGGTTGGTGCTTTTGGTGCTAGTCGTCACCCCCTAGCCTTTGGGAGGTAGGCTAGGGGTATTCACGACATGGACCACCAGGGGATGGGTTGTGACAAAGTGGTATTAGAGGGAGATTGGTTTCCCATAAAAGATAGAGAGTCTATGTTTTATTTTGGGGAAAATGTGTTATTTTTTGTGAGATTGACATTCATATTCGGGGAGTCAAGTGTTGGTGTGGAGACTGACATATCCATACACCAAGACCTTGAATTCTGTTTTCAGATCTATACATGAAAACACTTGTTGCATAAGTGTCTTGTGATTTTGTAAAAGAGTCAACTAACCAGGTATAATGTTTTAACTATGCTACATCTTGATCTATCTCAGGATGCCTCCACATAGATGACCAGCCAGGATCTTGATACGAGGTTTTGAGGAAAACCCACCTAGAAACAAGGCATCCATTCAGGGACCAGTGCTTGAGATGGCCCCATAGAGTGGTGCACTAGTGCTACCACCACCCGATGGTCAGCATCTACTATAAGCGGTTCCGGTAGAGGACATTCGTAGGATTAGTTCCCTACACGAGTTTCAGAGATAGAGACCTCCCAGGTTCAAGGGAGAGATGGATTCCCAAGTTTCTGAGGACTGGCTAGAGGATATGACGTGGGTCTTCCACTTAGTGAGGACACCGCCTGAACAAATTGCGATCTTAGCAGAGAGCCTTCTTTAAGGCTCGATAGGGAGATGGTGGATCTTGACCATCCGGACTCATGATGATGTGACCCTCAATTGGGATGACTTTAAGAGGTTTTTTTGGGGTGATTTTCTTCCCATGACACTGCGTTCTGTGCATATTCAGGAGCTGCTTCACCTACAACATGACAACATGGAAGTGGCTGAGTACTCGACAAGGTTCACAGATCTTTCCCGCTACTCTACTGATATAGTTTGATACCATTTCATTAGTGCTCAAGACATTGATCAGGGACTCTTGCGGGATATTAGGGCCTCAGTCGTGTCTCTTAACATCCCTACTCAGGCCGGGATGCTGGAGTGAGCCTTTCTGATGGAGAGATTCTTGGCAGAGTAGGAGGCCATAGTTTGAGTTTTCAGCAGACCATAGGAAGAAGAGTTTTTGGTAGGATGAAAACAACAGATGAGTGGACCCAAGTGGGCCAGGTATTTCAGAGGCCGACCCTAGGACTCAATGTTGGCAGTGTGAGGCTCCCCGTCCAGAGGGTGTCAGATGGAGTCTAGTCATTTCATTTCATTCGACGGGCAGAGACGCATGGTGTGTGACTTCCCAAACCACCATACAAATGACCAGGAGATTGTTGAGGGGACACCGAGATAGAACCAATGATTCAAATGAGGAGGTATATAGGGGGTAAGACATGACAAGGGAGATGGCTGAGTGGTAGGTGGTCAGTGACAGTTAGAGGTGTTACCACCACCACCCCTAGGAGGTCCTCCCTAACCTCAGGGAGCAGGCAGATAGAGGCGAGCTCAGCTCTAGGCAGTAGAGGCTTATGACCCCGGTGCTCCAGAGATGATCTGAGGTACGATATGTGTCTTATCCACCATATATATAGTACTTATAGACACAAGATCTAGTCACTACTTCCTTGCCACAACTCTCATTTAGATCTCGATGATTCTGGTGGAGTCGTTGGCTCAATCCTTTTTACTAGAGACTCTTACGGGATGGGATTCAATGACTACACACATGTGATAGCTGTGTGAGATTACTCTAGGAAGCATGTGATTTGGAAGAGATCTCATAGTATTAGTATTGAGGACTTATGATGTCAACTTTGGTAGGGACTGGTTATCCACAGTGCAGGTTCAGATCAACTATTTTAAGCGTACGGTGCAGTCTGTCCACATAGATGGGACCATTTTTTCCTTCACTGGTGAAAGGAAAACCCTTTCTATACAGGACATACTCTCTTGGAGGAGAGTGTATCCAATCACTCACCAGTTGTCTAGCCTCGCCCTCAGTGCAGTGGAGCAGAGGAGTCCATGTTTTCCCGTAGTGGTGGATGAGTTAGAGGATGTTTTTCCTGAAAAGGTTCTAGGGATACCTCTTTGTAGAGAGGTAGACTTCTATATTGACCTATACCTTGAGAAGACACCGATATCCACTTTGGCATATCGAATATCTCCCACAGAGCTTCACGAGATATGGGTAAAACTGGTGTACTTTTAGGATAAGGGATTTGTAAGACCCAGCGTTTCACCATGCGTAGAACCAATGTTTTTTTTCAAGAAGGCATATGGGAGTTTGAGGTTCTTCATGGATTACAAAAACTTTAACCAAGTGGTTGTAGAGAACAAGTAACCCAATTACAAAGGGTCGATGAGCACATCAATTAGTTAAAGGGGGTACCCTTTTGTGTGAATGGAAAGGTTCCTGTAGGATTTTCAGCAGTTGAGACAACAACAATGGTTGGAGTTCCTCTAGGGATATGACTTTGAGATAGTCTATACTCATGGGAAGTAGAAACGTGGTAGCAGACATGCTCATCAGGAGGACCAAGTTTCTGCTGCTGAGTAAGGGGAAAAAGCAGTTAGCCACAATAAAGGTATCCCTTGTGGATGATGGTGAATCTATTTACCTCTAATCGATGGTTGTCACTCCCCCATTAGTATAGCAATTCAGGGAGGCATAGATGGGGACATTGACTATGAGGCCCGGTGTGCTCTGATATCCACAGGATGGGCTCCTGAAGTATTTTTTTCTTGAAGGTGGGGAGAATTTCATTCTTTTTAGAGGGTTCACCTTAGTACCAGTAGAGTTGTGGGAGGAGGTGTTGAGGGAGTTCCACACATCCCCTTTGGTGGTACATTCGGGTGTGGCGAAAATGTGTCAGGACCTCCAGCATTAGTTCTAGTGTCCAGGGATGAAGAAAGTTGTGGGAGAGTTGGTATCACGATGCCAAACTTTTCAGCATGTGAAGGCGGAACATCAGGTACCCGCAGGCTTAGCTCAACCACTTGAGGTGCCAGAATGGAATTTGGATGGTGTCTCCATGGACTTCATGAAAGGGATACCACATACGTCCAGGGGAAATGATTCCATTTGGGTGATCATTGACCGACTTAGCAAGTCATCTCACATCATACCCATCCGGATGATGGGGACATTAGAGGGTTTGGGACGCCTCTACATGAAGAAGATAGTGAAACTTTATGGGGTAACTTAAATGATAGTCTCAAATCGCGATTCCTGCTTTACATAATGATTGTGAACGGGATTATAGGAGGAGTTAAGGACACATATATGCTTGAAAACAACATTTCATCCCCAGACAGATTTTCAGACGGATCGAACCATACAGACCATGGAGGACATGATTCGTGCTTGCGTCCATGACTTTGGTCATGGTTGGGAGGACCACCTTCCACTAGTGGATTTTGAAGACAACAAAAGTTATCACTCCACCATTAGCATGGAACTATTTGAAACCTTTTTCAAGTGGCATTGCAGATCACTAATATGTTGGGCAGACCCAGGGGAGTCACAACTCATGGGTCTAAATTTGGTATGGGCTACCACCGAGAAGGTGTAGATGATCTAGAAGTGGATGAGGACTGCATAAAGTATGCAGATGTCTTATGCTGACAACAGACGGAGACCCTTGGAGTTTGAGGAGGGAGATCGTGTGTTCCTTTGGGTCTCACCCCAAAAAAGATTGTAGAGATTTGGCTAGGGTAGCAAGCTATCTCTGAGGTTAATTGGACGTTTTTAGATTCTTAAAAAGTTGGTGAGGTGGCATAATACATAGGTCTTCTCCCATATAGGCACCAGGTGCATTATGTTTTCTATGTGTGGCAGCTGAGGAGGTACATGCATGATCCATCGCACATCATCGACTGGGGCGAGCTGGACATCGATGATGGGGTGACATTTATGGAGTTCCCCATAGAGATAGAGGATTGAATTGAGCGGGTCCTATGAGGGTGGTCGATTCCTCTAGTGAACATCCGATGGAAGCATGGGAATCTCCAAGAGAGTACATGGGAGTGTGAGGCTCAGATTTGTGCTTAGTACCCCTATCTTTTTGTTTAGTTGTTTTGGCTTTCGGGGACATAAATCCTTAAGGTTGGGAGAATGTAATGTCCTCAAATTTCTATGTAATTTTTTTGTTATATGGAATTATTTTGAGACCGTGAAATTTGATGGCATGCTATTACAAGGCCCAGAGCACTTGAAATGATCCATTGAGATATATTTGGTTTAAATAAAGCTCATGCGCAATATTTCTGAAAAAGTGGAATAACTCATAAATGAGTTCCCAAATCAGAAATCTGAGGGCATGGTTGCATTTAGGATGGCGGTTTTACCCAAGGTGCGACTTAAGTTTTTTTTTGTGCTGGCCTCTAGTGAGAAAACCCGAAAATGGTATCACAATAAATAAAATAAATAAGAAAAATTATTTTAGTTTTTAGACGCTTATAACTCTCGAATGGTGACTCAGATTAAAAATTTGAGACCAACAATGAACTCTTGATGGTATTATTTCTTTAGGAAAACCCTAACATTGGCTGGTGTGGGACAATAGTGAAAGTTAGTTTTTGGATATAAATAAATAAATAATGAAAAGTAATTTTTATGTTATATCCTTTTACATATAAACGGTAACTTAGTTTTAAAATCTGAGAGTACTTTTGGATTCAAGGGGGCGTGTTTCCCTCAGGCAGAGCCTAACCTCGACTGGTGTGGGTCGAGGGTGACTGTTAAAAAAATTGATCTTTTTTCAAAGTAAATTTAGTAGATGTGCAAGTGGGAATTTTCATATTTTAAACCATCACTCAGATCAAAATTTCGTGGGCACTGTTGAATTTTGAATGTTGGGATTCACCAAGAAATGGCTTAACTTTGGCCAGCAAGGGCCGAGAAAAAAATATATTTTTCATAATTTTTGAGAAAAATAATAAAATAATTTAAATGATTTTTTTCCTTCCTTTGGAGTGGAGGACCGCGATGCTATGGGGTAGAGACAGGGAGACAACAAGGTAGTGATGATGCACATCATTGAGGCTCATTAATGGCTCATTAAACTCTGAGTGTAAAAATGATTTAATGAAGAGTAACACCGACACTGTTTCAACGTAACGATGCGACACCACATATTTATGGGAACTCTTTGGCGTGATCCTATTTATAATTTGATGCACTGGGGAAATATGGGTAAAATAAATTTTAGATTCTATGTCAAACATTTTATGGAATTCCACCCCAGCGTAGAATGAAGAACACTAGTGGGACTTCTCCTTCTTTGATGCCTCTCAAATATCAGAATCGAGAAGCGACACCAACATCTTAACCCCTCGAGGAAGAAAGTCTGACAACAAACATCAAATGGTAGGGGTTTTTAATCAATTGTTCTTCCCATACATTTCTAAATGAAGAATGCGGATTAACCCACAAAATGGTTAATCTAAGAATCGCACGTTATAACGGAATGTTGACTTTTCTTTTTGGATTATAATTCATGGGTTCAAATATTGGAATGTAACGATTGAACGAAGACTCCCCAAACCTCCCCCATCTTTAAGCCTTTTAACATGGAGGGTGCAGGCTGACATGAACAAAGTATCCAACCCCTCTATTTGTGCTCTCATGGTGAACATTTTTTCTAAAGTGACGACAAGGCCAGTTAGAAGGCTTCACATTAAAGGCATGCTTTCCCAGATACCATTGGCAGAAGTGGTGCAAGGGATGGACCACCGGAGTGTGTCCAGTGTCCCATAAAATATTTTACTGGTGCACTAGTGATGGCAGTGATAGTATGTGGTGGTGGTGGCGGCACGCGCATACCACGTACAAGACAGAGGAGTAGGCCACTGGCTGTGCCGACAGCCCGGTGGAGCAGCGTGACGGTGAGACGAAATCCGCGGCCAACCAGACCATGGTTCTGGAGACCCGCGGCGCCAGAATGGTGCTGTGTTGACCAGGGACAACCTACAGATTGGGTCTATGGGTGACATGGAGTGTGTCTAGTCTTCACCGGCCGTGGTACCTAAAGGATCGCCCCTCTCCTTGCGGGCCGCACTTGGACAGGAAGGGACGTGGTGGTCCATCGCGCCCTAGTCGCACCCCACCGGCCACTAACGTAGAAATTCTTTGGACCAGCAGGCCTGACCTATCCTGATTCCAACCAGGTCGGGCCCACACCCTCTTCGTGCTGGGCCGGACTAGATTGGGTCACCGGGCGACACGGTGGGATGGACTCTCTATCAACCGGGTTTGGTTCAGCGAGGCCTATGGGGAATGGCCCACTGGCCAGGCCAGATCAGACCAAACCCAACCAACACCAGGTTTGGTCAGTTTCATCAGAATAATCCAAGGTATGTGGAACCCTCAAGGCGGGCTGGTCGGGTCAGTCTGACTAGGCCTCATCGCAACCGTCCTCCTAGTTACTAAAACCCCTATATCATGCAAACTGCTTGTATGATTGACACGTAGTTTGCAGTGTTGGGACCCTATCAAGGGAGAGGATCTTTAGAAATGTTTTGTGGTGAATTTAATGGACACAATTAAATGAATAATGTCTTGAGAAGTGTTTCCTCCATGATCACTACATATAGAACCCTGCGACTGGATAAGACATGAAGACTGTTGACATTAAACTCTGTGTGACTTGACAGCCTAGTGGGAATCACCTCTGTGTGACTTTACTAGCCCATGGTGGGGAGCGGCCCTTTGTGACCCGACAGACCCACAATACTCAATAGGTAGAGTATCTCAGCAGGCCATGGTGGTGAGTGGCTCTGTGTGACCCGGAAGACCCATGGTACATGACGGGGAGGAGTACCTAAGAAGTTCAAGGGTAGTGGGATGTGGCTCTATGTTACCCAACATGCCCACTATACTCGATAGAGGAGGAGTCCTCCAACAATCAAGGTGATCAACGATGTGACTGATTATTCTACTATTACTACCCATGAATATACATTGTGTGAGATTTATTATGCTTCGGGTTTTACATTTTGAAATTACTGTGTGTTCTTTTCTTTTTGTTTTGGGGTCACTACTAAGTACTGTGTTACTCAACCCTTCACAGACTTCACCAGTACATGTTTTTTCTGGTGTAGATGACCAACATTATGATAGGGGTGCTCAAGGAGATGTGATCGACAGACTCCATGATGGTGGAATTGGTGGCCTAAGACCAGGGGGACCTAGTATAACCAGGCATACATGACATACTAATTCGGCTTCCAATAGCTTCACTACTCTTCCGATCAGGTGGGGTTTTTTGTGGATGGGCATCCGTGTTTCCTTTTTGTACTTTCTATTTTCAATTCTTGTTGGGTTTGTATTCTGGGCCTCTTACATTCAGTTGTACTTGCACTCATATTGTTTTAGTGGTACTTGTTCCCATTTTTTAGTGTGTCAGGATGTGGTTGGGTGTGTGCGAGCGCACATGTACTCATCCAAATGCCTCCAACTTGCTGGTTGATGCCTTTGGTGCAAGTCTCCAGCCTGTGGCCTTTGGGGGGCAGGCATGGGGTAGTCACGACATGGGCCCCCATGGGATGGGTTGTGAAAAAAATATAATCCAACAGAATAAAATAGTAAATGATTAGAATTGTACCATGATCTATCCTCCATGATGGGTGTGTGAATTTATCATCATTTTTATGAGGTTCTCATCTTCATAACATCATCAGGATATAATAAACATATTCCCATAGAGATCTAAACCCAATTTTAAAACTACAAAACATTACCTTTCTCTTATTTTGATGTGAATGAATGTATTTAAAAAAGTGGAAAATAAAATAAATAAGTAACCTTATAAAAATTATGGGAAAAAACTCATTATCCTACATCAATGATTTATCCATATGATAGTTCCTACATAACAAGTTATAGAATCCAATGAAATTAATTCATGGTAATGAAAATATAAATTCATTACTCTAAACTATGATATAAAATTCATTTTTAGAGAAGATAATATGTCAATAACACAATTTAGTCTGTAAGTGATCTTCAGACATAAATTCGTTTGAATAAACTTTCTGTTTTATAATCATAGTCTTTATTACCAAAACAATATCATGTAATTCATTAAAAAATATGGGATAAGGGTTCGTAAAGTCATACCTCGGTTTTGGAATGGATAGTTTTTCCCCACATTGAATATCCTTAGATTAAAAAGATTTGATAGATTAAAAAAATAATTTTTACCACTTTTTCCATATTTAGATAATGTAAATTCATTTTATTCATGGGTAAATCAATATAACATTGGTATCCTATTTAGATATTTATTTAAACGTACATTGTATCCTTTATCACTTTGGAATCATGAGAGAATTTGATGCTTATCCCCATGGGTGTAGTTCTATTAACACTCCATTTTTCATTTTAATATTGGAAGACACATTAAAGAGATCTTTTAAATTTTTTATTAATAATTTTAAATCATGAAAAATATGTAATGGCCTTTTACATGACCAACATCATTTACTCCACATGATCCACCACGTGTTGGGTGAGACCCTCCTGTATTTTCTCAAGAAACATTGTTAAGACATCACTACAAATCCACTCTATATAATGATGATAATACACATATATGACCAATTAATATGGAATCTAAATGAGACATATCATAAGGGTATATCCAAGAAGATTATAGTATCATCATGCCTTCTTCAGTGTAGCCACTGTACATATGGTATTCATTCATTTGTATTTATCTATATTCTATTTATTTAAAATTTCTATACTATACATAACCACTACTTTCCCATTATAGTAATTATCCAAAATTATATGTAATTATTATTGAAATGTAACATTATGATGTATGGGTGTATTCGTAAAATTTTATGGATGTGATATAGAATAACTTATTAACAAGATATCTTCAACGATGAAACTATAAATAATAAAATTTTGAGTAAATTTATTTATAAAAATAATGATCTAATTGATTTTTTTTTCTTAAAATCACTTTTTATGGAAATGTAGGAACCCTTACCAAATTTTGGTCAACATCAAATATTAAACTACATAAGAGATCACAAGACCACTCTAGAGACATTTATGTGAGTTAAAATCCATCACCCTATATAGATTCCATTCAATTGAGGTTATCTTCAAACATGTATTGTGGAACTTGGATCCAACAATAATAATTCCAGGCATGAATCAAGAGATATTTTCAGTATAGAAAAACATACATCTAGACCTAAAAATGACCGAGGATTCACTGTAGGGATGTTATGTGCATGGCCAGGGATTATTGCATCAACAATTGGCCAATAAAAAGATGTATTAATACTAGAATCACCAACTAGAAATGTTATTGGCTTATTGAAATATGAAAGAAATTAATTACTGCCATCATTTTTCATTACAGTAGCATTGATAAGAATAATAGTACTAAAAACACATTCCCTTTACACCCATTTCCAAAAATAATTGGTGATGATGCCAAATTTTCAAAAAATATGGATACATATGATGAAGATCATAACACATTATCACACATGAATTAAAAAATAATCTTGGATCATTTCTAATAATTCCTCAATATAGTAAAGATGCAGATGATACTCGATTTTTGTAACAACGACCTCCCAATTCAATTGACAACCACCTTTATCATTAACATAATTATCTGAAATATGTGATGAGAGGACATAAAATGATTCTAATTTTAACCCATGTAGTAAATTAGATTGATAGTGGCCTATTCATCTACATAATGAAAATAATTGTTACTAGGATTCAATGTGTATATGTTGATTCCAATGAATGTCCTCTTTAATATCTTGAAGATATAATACCCAAACACATTTGAACATCAAATGATAAAATAAATTGAGGAGAAATAGGGTGAAAATACAGTGGTTTCATTTATTAGAAAATAAATGGTTTCCCATAATATTTCTATTAAACCTATGAATCATAAAATTCTAGAATGTGAGTAGTAATCTATTGAGGGGTATATGAATAATCATAGAGGAATAGAATCATTTCTAGTGGAACAAAAAATACCATCAAAATAGGTAGATGATAAAGATATAAAATAAGAATGATGTTTTCTACTAGGCAAAGATATTTTCATCTATGATCAAAAAATGAATCAAAAAAGGACATGAATCTAAAATACCTATAATCACATGTTCATCGAAATACAAAAAATTAAAACCATTCCCATTGAACACATTAACTAATGTGATAATATCTCTAAATCAAGACACTAATACATGGATTAATGTTGATAAATCTTTCATGAATTCAATGGAGGGAACCAGGTTTTTGATTATTATGTACTCTCATGATTACAATTTAGTGATAAATCCAATTTCATAAAAGATGTCGAGAAGAATAGAGAAATTGAAGTTTGATAATTTCCAAATAAAAATGATTTATGGTATGGGAAACCCCCAAGATATGGGGGGAAAAGGAGTGACCATCATAGTGACCAATGCTTTTTATGCATATTATTACATGTTTTTAAGAATAAAAATCCATGAAATCCTAATCAATGAAAAAATATAGTGTCATTAGAATACTAGGTACATAGTTCGGAAACATGAATGTATAATAAGAATTTTTTTTATAATTATTTATAATGATCTTAAAACTCCCTTTGATCTCTGGTAACTATATAGGATAGCCCGAGGAATATATAGACAAAAGGGATGAGCTAAAAGCCAAGAAAATGATTAATAATGGAATTAAAACATAAAACATCAGTTAAAAGGTATAATGTGATTATATTGAAGTCATGGATATAGAAAATTTAATCATATGATCCTAAAAACATAGGAATCCTATAATGACAAATAACATGACACAAACATGAGTCAAGTAAAACATCCAATACAATATCACATGGTGGAAAATCCAATAATGGATTAGGTATACTCCCTAATACCATAAAAATGTCTCATTAGACTAAAACATTACCCAAAACATTGGATTTATATATGGGATAATCCAACACAACATGTTCATGCATATTTGTTCCACATAAAGAAAAAGTATAAGGGGTACTCATGGAATGAAATGGATATTATAATCATGTCCCAAGGCCTAAAAAGAGGTATCTAACAATGGTATCGATTAAATAAGGGTTTTAAATCATTATTGGCCATTAATAAATGAAATATAATAATAGAATATGAATAATTAATTCCATCTTAACTAAAAACATTAAATAGACTGGTCAGATAACATTAGAAATGTGCCATTTAAGCATGAATTTAAGGAAAAAATAGTTCATAAAGATAAAAAAAGGCATAATTATTTTTATAAAACTTGAAAAACAACTAAAAAATATTTTTTTGATAAATATTTCTATTTTATAAAAATATTAGAGGCATAAAATAGTTTATATTGTGTACTTGAAAATGGTTATGAAATATAGAATCACCCTTTATTCGGGTTTTCTTATCAAGTGGAATTGATAATAGAAACTTATAAAACATGTAATTCTATATAAACTAAATTAATTAAGATACATACATATTTTTGGTAAATTTTAAAAATACATAGTTGAATAATTTAGGAATAATTAATGGATAATGTTTGGGGAAAGAGAGATAATGTGTAGCCTAATAGAAATATGGGGGTTCAGAGAGATCCCTTACCTTATGTCTGAAATAATTCTTCTCTTCTACTTAGTGCCCTATATAATAAAATAAAATTTATTAATTTTTTAATTAATAACATATTAAAAATTTATTTTATTTATTATATATTTTTTTCATTTATTTTTATTTCGATGATTTATAATGTTCAATTTCATCAATATGGGAGTGTTCACTTTATGGTTTCTTGGTCATTTCACTAGTTAATAATTAGGGATGTTTTTGGAGAATGGGAAATATAGTTTAGAAAAAAAATAAAATGGTACTGATACACTTATATAATTTAAAATGGTAACATATATGATTTTCATTTCTGCCATGAGGGTGATTCATTTGAAAAAAAAACATTTGAAAAATGTTTAGTTTATTTTGGTATTTTTTTTGTCCATCATGAACTAGTTTTTATTTATTTAATATTATTTATATATATTAGTTCAAAATCATGGAATACGATATTATATAAAAATTATAATCTTATTTAACCATAATAATAATTTGTTACCATACATTATAAAGGTAATGAAAAATGAAATCTCATTATCCATACAGAGAATTAATTTCTATAATTCGGACAATGGTTTCTTTTATTTGAGTAATGGTGTATAGTGAAAAGGTATGGATAGAAAATATTACAAATGAAATATAAAATTATATTATATAAATTATATTGGATTTATTATTATTGGAGGGATGAATTATTTGAGGAGAACGTAGAAGAATAAAAGTTATAAAAAGAGGGTGTTTGAGAATGCTACCTCTTGAATATCACCTCATTGAAGGACCACTTAGGGATCCTTGAGTTTGGTATTTTGGTGAGAAAAGACACAATTTTATTTGGGGTGAGTGTGGATAAGAGTGTTTGGGTGATATTTTTAGAGGTTAAATGCCTTAAAGGTGTGAGGAGAAGGGGGTTTGAGTGGTGGTATTTATAAGGAATGAGAGGTGTTTGTTTCAGAATGTCTCAAATGATTAAACTATAATAAATTTATTTTCAATCCAAGTACCCCAAAATGGACATGAATTTGATATAAAGATAATTTCATGTTTTAATATCAGCAAATAGTAAAATTTTAAAAAGTTTTGGTTTTATTTTAGACATCATCATTTTGAGAAACCCTTAGTTATCCTATTTTAAATTTAACTACGATAACACTTTTTTTAATATTAAAAGGTTGTATTTTTTAATTACAGTGTAATTTAGGATATAATTGTCCAATTTATGACATCATAAATTATATCTCAATTAATTTATAATTTTTAAATATTTTTATTATTTTTAAATAATTTTAAAAATATTAATCCCATAAAATATCATTATTAACAATTTTGATACTATTCACTACATTGACATTTAAAAACATCTAGAAAACAATTAAAAATCAAAATCTTATTATATACTAAACAATTTATAGGAATTTTGAAAACTCATTGATCACCTTAGATAGATCAAATTATATTACGTTCAATATTATATTATAATTTAATTACATTTTCTGTTAGTTGAAACATTATTACATCAGTGTTGTGTAAGATTTTAGAATTAATATTTAATTAATAATTATGTTAAATAATTTAAAATACTGAATATAAATATCTTATATTTATAAATAATATTTATAGTGCAGTATATATTATAGTTAACACTATATAAAAAATATTATTTTTATTAAATACAATAATGTGACATTTTTCATAATATTTGTTTTTAATAATTTCTGTGAATTTTTTTGGAAAGGTATCCATTAAATAATTAAATTTATAAAATTATATGTTTATTGTCGAATTTCATTCATCCCAAAATAATTCTATGAAAATGTATGGCCTTATCACTAATTTTTAGTTTAAATTAAACTAATTTAACCTTTATCGAGATTATAAATGTTAAAGTGGTTACTATTTATATTGTCCAAAATTAAAATTGTCCTATTTACTAAATATTAACCTCCAAATTCCAAATATGGAATAATTTTTTATAAATTAAAAATGTATAAGTGGAATAATTTTATATAAAATTAAATTATAAAAATGAAATGTAGAACAACTTTTCCATAAAATTCTCTTTTATGTAGAGAATGTATGTATAAAAAAATTCTGTATAAAATTCAGTAGAAAGACCAAAATTATATTATTTTTAATAAATAGAAAACAATTAATATTTAAGACTAATACAAAATATAATATTTATTTTTAAATGTATTAAAAGAATACACATTTTTTATGGAAAATAACTATTTTTCGCTATTCATTAGAATTTAAACCCTTTTAGACAATTCCAAAAAATTAACCCTTTGATAATTTTTACATGTTAAATTATAAAATAAATTTCATTTAGTATAATAAATTTTATATACATTTAAAAAATAATCGTATTTATTTTATCATATAAATAAATAATTTTTTTTAAGAAGACATAATTTTTATGAAAAAAATGACCTTACTAAAATTTTATTATTTATATTTAAAGCTCTAATAAGTCCATTTAATAATATGGTTATTCAAATACATACCCTCCAGTTGAATGTATAGTTTAAATTTTCATTTAAAAATAATAATATTTTAATAGTTTATTGTTGTTCATTTAAACTCATTGTTACGTGAAATAGAAGCCATCAAGAAAGTAAAATAATTTCATAAATAATTTCAAGTACTAATGCCATGATTCCTAATCTATTTTATTATACTCAATAACTCATAAACTATATGGTTATAAATGGAAATATAACCAGGAGGACATTCTATAACTCATATTGTTAGATATCAAAAAATTGGATGGGAAATATTTTTATCCATGTTGATAAGCATTTACCTTATACCAATATTCAATCTTGTAAAAGAGATACTTGACCATAGGGGGTGGGAAGCATATCAATAGTGAATATCTAAAATGATATTATTCACATTTTCTCAATCTCCAAAAAAATTTCCAATGAATATTATTATTATATGAATCACATGATGATCAACATAAAAATGATGATGAACATGAGATGTTTGAGTGACAGAACAAAAACATCACATGTTTTTTATTATATTTAGTCTTTCTAATAAGGGGTTAAGCCTAGATGTATAATTGTTGTGAATTTTTAGTATATGATTGTATCATATTATTAATAAAACAACTATTTGATAAATAATATGGCCCTAAATTTTGTGTATAATAAATAAAGAAAATTTTAAATAAATCAATACATCTCCACTTATAGACCTCATGTTCCTCTAATATTTATATCACGTGTTCAACCATATTTGTCTCTTAATATCAACTCAATTAGTCAACCCATTAATTACCAATGATCTCATAATTTGTATCTCATCGCATTAGTCTCATTTTATTAATAAACCTTTTCATAGAAAGATGGATAATCCATTTATAGTGATATATCATTTCTTTGTATCTCTTCTAAATATCATCATTTATGTATGAGTTATAGAAATAGGTTTATTCCTTAATATTATATATTTGTATATATGTTAATTTGTCAGTCAAATTCATCAAGTGGATAGATAAAATGTTTTAATTTAAGTTCTTATTTCATCCTTGAGAGATAGGTCATATGATATATAGATAATATATTACTAACCAAATCATGACATGAGGATTATTATCATGGATAAATAAATTAAAATATGGAATTTAATGATTGTTAATGATAAATTACATAAATTCAAATTTCTTAGCTAAAATATCTCTTCAAATACAAAAAATAACATCACATTTGTATCATGGAAAATGTATTTTAGTGTACTATTTATATCACATTATATATAGTAAACATATGTTAAATCTTGACCACCAAGATTATATAATTATGGATCTTATCCATTGAGAAACCCACCAATGAAATTTTTATATACATCTACTTCATGGTGTAATTTTCCAATTATGGTGTGGTTATAATATTATGTAATGTTGGTCAACAGTTTACCTAGGAATCCCTACTTCTAAAAAATCTAGGCCACTAATCATAGCGAAATATATCCCCATGATTACATTAAATGTTTCATCATAGTGAAATACATATTTTCAAAAACATGAATCTTTTGTAACATTAAATTATCAAATTTATTCCATCCATTAAAGGGTAAGGAATAACTCATTTTTTTGTGACTCATAAGTGAATGTATTTAGTGAACCCCCTTTAGACTAAAACAATTGCATGATATAACTTCATTAAACCGTGATATATTCTAAAATGTCTCTCATTGAATATTTTTATGCCCATGCCCCTACTTATTTTTTATTCTTGGTTAGTATCCATAACATCATTTCAACTCCATCATGATACTATAATATCTCTTCCACATCATTAATTTATATTAAATCTATTTTTTGTCTTTTATATTTACTATCTATGTTATACGAATGTGATATATAGAGATCCATGTTAATAACATTGATATCTTCTCAAGACTAACTATAAAACACAAATTGAAATATATATATATATATATATACATATATATATATATGTACATAGATATATATATACATATATATAAACATACATTTGAAAGAAATTGGTATATCATAAATTCATCAACAATGGTAAAAATACATACCCAAATACATTCAGAGGTTCATGTCACTATACCATCAATTTGTTTAGTGTTTGGTAGATACCTTTATCGCTCGAGGAGAATAAAATCAGGTGCTTAGTTAAAAATTACTTGATCATCACATTATATTAAAATTATCATACTATTCACTATACACCATGTGATGATATATCCTCCATGTGTTTTTCAGTATCTAATCATTCCATTTGTTCTTCAATGAATTATATCTAAAAAACCTATATATTACTCTTTATTAACTAGATAGGTTAGAACATCATTCCTTGTCCATCCCATATATTATTGTATAATTCCCCAATAATTTAATTCCAATTTAGTGAAAAATAATTATTCTAATCTTCTTGATGATATTCTTCTAGATTTATCCTTCATTTAGGGACCATATCAATATAATATAATCAAATCTATATCCCACAATATGTTACAAATCCAATATAAAATAAATTATTCATCAAATCTATTAAGAATATAAATATTCCAAGGAATAATAGTATCGTCAATGTATTTCATATCCTACATAATTGATCATTAAAAATTCCTTGAACACTAACAAAAATTACAATAAAAAATTAATATAAATCATATTGCTATGCATAGTAAAATCATAAATAGGATGAGTTTTTTTTTGGATTTTTCCAATATGAGTTTTCATGCCCACAATAGTGTAATATAAGAATAGAAACTCATGAATCATATAGTATGTAAATGTGGACTTCATAGAATAAATTAGAATATATTTGTTTAATGAATTTTTTAGACTATAGTTGTGGATTATTCATTTTACGGTTAAAATATATTGACCCCCGGTTGGAAAATTTATCAATTTATTTTTTTAGAAGTTTTGATATTAGTTTGGATTTCAGTGTAGGTTATTATGATAATTATAATTGAGTGTCCATGATTAATATTAGGATTATATAAATGTGATGAAGGTTAAACAATTTAAAACATAAAAAAGGTAAGTATTTCTATGGAAGGCCCATTTTATTTAAAGATAGCTGATTAGGCCAATGTCAAGATTCCACTTTATGGAATACATATTCATAATTATTTTCATTTATAATTGTTGAAAATTTTGAGGGTTTTCAATGTTTGTAAAATGATTCGGTTGTTTTGAAAATGTACAATGTGACTTTTTTTAAAATAATATTTTTAAAATGAGTGTTTCCATGATGATTTGTTCTTTTTATGGGAATAATGAATATTGTGTTGATATATTTTATTATAGGATCATATTTTAGAATATAATGTAATTTTAAAATGATTATTAATTGTGGAAGGTCTTCTATGGTATATAAACTAAAACATATTTAGATTTTTTTAAAAAATTAGATGATCTAAAAAACATTTGTTGATATATATGGTATTTATCCTTTTTTCTCACAATTTTTTTATGATATTGATAATTATACAATTAAAATGTGGTTTTAATATTTTGGAAAAATTTTCTATTATTAAGGGGATGCTATTTTTTTTAATAGGTAGTTCATTTTTTTTCAAAATTTCAAGTGGAAACATATTTTATGATATAAAAATAGGTATTTGGATAGAAGAATGTTTTTTAAAAAAGGATTATTTTTGGGTAGTTACAATTTTTGTATGTTGGATTATCCAGTTTTAGTTTATTATCTATGTTTTCAATTCAGATTTTCATGTTAAATTATATTGGTGACACCAATGATATTAGTATTTTTTGTTAATTTTTTAAATGATGTTTTGAAATATGTTAATGTAATTAGTGTATTTCCAATATTATTTTTACAATTTCAAAGTAATCAGTTTTAATGAAACTAATAGAGTGGTTCTATTTTAAATTTTGATATTACCAAAAAACTTTGTCTTCCAAAATGTTATATTTCTAATAGATTGAAATTATTTTTGTGGAATTGATAAGTGATATTTCTGATATTACAAAAATATTTGGGAAATGAGATGAAAATTATTTTTAGTTAATTAATGATTGAAATATTTTTATTTATGTGTTAATTCTATTTTTGGAATGATTTATTTCATGGAAGTGGGTAGTTTAGCCCAGATCATAGCATCTTTTCTCCATGGATTTTATATTGGTAGATTATACATTATCCAATAATGGGGACATATTTTTCCTCATATCTATTTATTTCCTTTATGTTTTGGTATCAATATAGTGGAGATGGAGAGAGAATTAAGTCAATAAAATTAATAATAAAACATTAACTATTAGTTTATATAACCTTATCTACAAATGGAGGAGTCGATAACCTAGTATTATTATTTTGAAGATTTTACCTCCTAGGTAGATGAGAGAGATATATAATTTACCTTATCATTTATTATATTTAACCCCATATGTCGATGGGGGTTCATATGTGATGTGAACTAGGTGATGACTTAGTTTTTGATTAATGGCACTAGAGGATCATAAACTGTTAGGTTTCCCAAATTTAGGTTCACTAATTCGTCATCCTCTCAATGAATATATTGGTTATAGAGATAAGAATGATATAGTTATCCCACTATTGTGGTGTAGTGTATACATGGGTGTTAGATGCGATGAATACATGACATATAGATTATGTTTTGATATTACATGGGAGATGGGGGGTTCATTTTGTATGTGATGTTGGATGAGAAACTTGTCTTAGTTTGAGATTCTATGAAAAAAGGATTTCATCAAATAATTAGTCTGAATATATTTTTCATTGTTCCCTTTTTCTAATATTTTTCAAGAGTTCAGTTATTGTGGAAGAATATCTTTTTATTGATCGAAATGCAAGATCAAATTAATTTAATGGTTTTTTGTGTATATATGGTGTAATTTTAATGTATTTTATAATTGATTTTTCTCAAATTATTATGTTTATAAAGACATAGTGGGATGTGAATTTAGTGGTTTCTTTTTATTTTGTTATTGATTATACTAGTATGGGACAATATTATAATTCAGACTCATTTAATTTTCCTTGGATGTCATGTTATGGGGGTGAAATACATGGATTACATCATATAGATGAATAGATTTATGTGTTGAGTAGAATGGGTATTAGAAACATTGTGGGTTATAATATTTATGTGGAAACATCTTGGGATACACTCGTTGATAGTTTACGCATGAGTGGTTATCTGAGTAAGAGGGTTATGGAATGGTGATAATAATTTCTATGGGATTGTATGTGTTTTAGGGACATATATTACAATAAGTGCGCTTTTTGGAATATTTTTATGTTTTTCAGATTGTATAGTAGTGTATGACTGGTTTTATAGTTTTCAAATCACATTATATTGATATGTTTTGTTTGGTGAGTATTTGAACAAAATGGTTGATTAATGAGAATTAAGTAATATTTAATGATGTAATGATCCTTTACTCTATTATGACCTTGGTGCCTAGTATGAAAAATTATTCACAGTAAATGGAGTTATTTGGGTACTTATACATAATTTTTATTAAATATTTGTGTTATACTGGGAGATGCACGTAATAATGGATATTTGTTTGTGTCAGATAATAGTGGAGTGGTATTATAGTTTTTTTTGTGGTATTCATAATTATGATTCCAACTTATGAGGAGGAGAATTAATGTTGGATTCTAATAATTAACTTTTTATTGATCTTATATATGATGAATTATTCATAGAGGTGGTCCAATATATTAGAAAATTCCAAAAGACGTTTTTGGTGAGAAAGTTCAATATAGTACACTGAGTAGAGTGATTTTGTAAAAGATTTTGAATAATTTTTCTTGTATATATAGATGGATAATATAAAAATAGTATGAGGGAAGATCTATATTAAGGTTTGGATCTATGATTTTTTAGGATTGGATTTTGATAGCTGATCTAGGATGACTCGTTTATTTTCATGTTTATGAATTTTTATAAAAATTGATGTCATGGTTGTTTAATTTTCATTATTATTACAAATTTTTATATTGGGGGAACTATTTTAGATGGGGATAATTTATATATAAAATATAACCTTTAGTGATATTTTTTGTTGTTTCCATTTTTGTTATTCTTAGAGACCCCCCAATCATTTCTATAGGTGAATTTTTTGGGTGAAAACCATTAAATGATATGAATTTTGTATGTTTTATATATGTATATTGGGAACACAGATCACAAAAACACACTATTAGATTACTTTTATAAGTAATGGAGATACGTAATGGTGTGGAGCACATGGGATAAGTATTTTCAATGGGTAATATTTTTCAACTAAAAATATATGTTAGATTTAGAGGGGGATATGATTATTATAAGAGCCTTTGTACCAACCTTTTCAGTGGTTGTTAGATGGTATGGATTATACCTAGTTTTCAAGTACAAAAAAACATCAATCAAATGTAAAATTAAAATGATTAGTTTATGGGACTAAATGAAAATATTTTGGTTTATTTGGGATAGTCTATTATGGAACGTATTTGTTTGTATTGAATGTTTTTTATGTTTTTAATGGATTTTTTGGGATATTTTTGGGTTTTTAGTTATTATAGACAACATTTTTAGTGTCATGGATGAATAAAGTGGAAAGTTTATATTAATTATGTGGAATTATAATAGGGGTGAGATTTATGATTTGAAAGGTGTTATAGATCTTTATAAGTAAGTTTCATGATGTAGTAATATTATTGGAATTTATTAATAAAAATAGGTTGTGGAAAAACATGCTCTTCTATACAATCCTGGATGCCATCCACGAGGAATTCACATGTGGGTTTTGAGTTAGTGAAAAATTATCACTCTCATGGATGGGTCAAGAGTCCATGTTTGGTGAAAAAATTATTAAATTTATTTATAATAAGATAGTTAACTCTGAAAACCTCTTTCCCTATACATTTTTATCCTACCTCAAGAAATGTTATTTTTGGGATAGTATGATGGTATTTAGAGAATTTTTCCCCTATAAAAATTGATTTATTCCATTATTGTTTGATGATGTCTAATACAAAATATAATATCTCCTCTAGTTCCACGTGCCTTGTTTTAATTTCTATTCTAGGTCCACTAATTAAGGGGGTTCAATGAAATAGATGGAAATATGGTTGAATAATTATGAATTTTTATAAGAAATATAAATCAACTATAAATGTGGAGTATCTGTGTTTTTGTTTCTTCAATCATTTTCATTATAAATCATGGTGAGTGGTCCACCATTTTATTATAATTTATGGTATTTTAAAAAAATCATTATATAAATTAGGGGTTTTCATTATTTGTATAAAAGTTTCTTCAATATGAGATGTATCGAAATAAATTTATATATGTGATATGAGGTATATGGCTTCTAATACTCTATTTTATATGATAAATATTATTGACATAATAATTAGATTTGACAAAATTAAATTAGATAGTTATAATAATAGTTTTACTTTTGTACTATATGATATTAATTTGTGTTAATTTCAAAGTAACAAAACATTTTTTTCATTGCATTCAATTACTTTATAATATTTTGATATATGAGAAATAGATATTAATTAAATAATTTATTGTTGTTTTTCTAATATTGTGAAAAATTTTATTATGATTTTCTCTTTTTTTAAAACATTTAGTGTTGTATTTGTATTTGTGTTTTTATTAGGAATGATATGTATCTTGATTTAATGATGGAAATTGTTAGAAATAAAACCCTGGACATTGGTTGGAATTACTCAATGGACAAATCATGGATTAGGGTAAAGGTATTTATGTAAGTTAATATTTAAATTATAGTGCTACGATATTGTTATCCATGTTTTATGAATTTGTTTATCATTGATTGGATTGACATATGTTGTATTGATTCTAACAATTATCATGGGTTGGTATGTGTTCATAAACTATATATGTTACGTGGTTTTGTCATGGATGTGGTGTAAGAGAATTCATTAGTGAAATCCTATTAAGTTATTATACTCAACCCTATCGGTGTGTCTCGGTACACATGCAAATGATGTTTAATCGATTTATATGTTATTGGATGTGATTGATTATTGGATTGGATGAAGTGGTGGGAAATACAAGTGGATATTAGTGGAGGTGATGTTATTAATATAGACTTGGTTTTTTATATAGAATCTTATCTGTTCCTTCATTTTTATTTTTTTTGGATGTATTATATAATTAATTTACATACATATGTTCCAATATATATAAATTGAACTAGAATATAGATTTTCTATGTTTTCAGTTGATATACAATTTTTACAGGATATATATTTGAGAATGTATGGTAAATATTATGTATTTAGTGTCCAGGAAAATATTCTATGGGTTTTGTGACATTTTAATTTGACTTGATGCAGGATTTGAGTGATTATATCCAGTCAAGATGATTCATTAATAGTGATATGTCATCTCAACACACAATCATTAAAAAATTTCCCAACTACTTTTGAAAAATTTCTATATTTATTAAAAATAAATTCTTTGTTTTATGAAAAATATCACAAGACCCTGTTGTAGTGGCTTGAGATCTATTCCATGCATTAGATAAATTATTATATATTTTCCATTTGTAATGGGATTCATTCTATTAAGCATCTAATTTTTTTATTTTACTTTAATGAAACATGAACGTTCCAATATAGCAAGAGATCATTGAAACATTTTTTTAGATTATACCTATTCTTTTCAATAATAAATATTTTTAAATAGTTATAAGACATTTGTGATATTCTTGGGGAATTAATAATAGGAAATGAATGGATCTATGAGTGGAAAAACATGATATGGATGTAGAATTTATAAATAAAATATAATGTATAATTTCAAAAGGATTTCAATGTTGAAGGTATTCTAAATTAGTTTTGTGATACTATTATATAATTATCAAATAAGATGAAAATAATGATGTATAATTTTTCAGTTTATTTTTTAATTTAGTAAAATAATTATTTCTTGTAAATTTAACCCCTCATATAGTATAGTTGAGGATCAATTTACATAACACATGGTAAGTCCACCACTTTTTATAAATGAATAATATGTTTCTAAAATATATGGGATAATTATTGACTATTATCTCTCATTCATTGATATTGTAATAATTTCCATGATACATTCAAAAACATTTATCTAGGTGGTGATGATTGATTACAGTATATAGTAGAAATTTTTTATTGGTTGAAGATGTGTTTTTTTTAATCCAAATAAATGTAGGAAAATTATTTGAACACATGTAAGTTGTATCCATTAAATTAAAGTATTTTATAAATATTTTGGATACATAAGATATTGTATTTCTCTTAACTATAAATTTATTATCACATAGTGATAAACTAGTAAATTGTAGACTCTACATAATTTTAAACATCCTTTGAATAAAAACATCAAAATATATTATCTATTGATTATGTAATTTTTAATTAATTTAGTATTATAGTAATGGGGTTTTTATATCAATAATTTATGAGGTGTTTTAGATTTTATATAATTATATGGATATAAATTTATAAGGTGAAAATTTGGTTATTACAGTTTTTATCGAAAAAGTGTTTGAGAGAAAAAAATATGAAACATGATTATAATATTCTCTGGGATATCCTATTAAATTTTATAATTAATCTATGTGATGCCCAAAATGATAGAGAATAATATTTCATGAGGAGTGAATTAAAAAATATCTTACAATTTTAAAATATTACCAAAATTAATTTTAAACTTCTATGAGATGTTTAAATATGTGTTTTAAAGACTACTTATTTTAATTAATGATCGAAATCAAAAATAAAAGAAAATTAACAATTTTTTTTCATGGATTCATCTTAATGAGAGTAGACATGTCCATAATATTTCATATTCACTATTGGTGTTCAATATGTAATCTACGATCAAAATTATGAGATAAGGATCTTAGGTTGTCACATTACTATTATCATGTTTAAATTTTATATATAAATTTTTAAACTCCAGAAATATATTTTTAAAATTAATTAAAATATAAATATGTAATAATTAATAACATATAAATAGAAATAAATAAATAATTTATTTAATTGTGGGATTTTGAAAACAATTAATAGGTTCTTTTCCATATCATTTTGTTTTAATTCACCTTTTACATCACCTCACCTAAACCTACTATTTAAATTTCACGTGGTGATATATGAATCAGACACCCTATAATATCATTTAAAGCATTTCCTTAGAATACAAAAGCACTAAAATTTTATATTTAATCTATATTTATTGGGATATCTTTAACATTTACCCCAATTATCATTCATAGTTTAGAAAGGTGTGTATATTTCTACTTCATAACACGATATTTAGTGATTGGTGTCTAGTTTCACTTGATCAAACAGAATATAAATATCTATTCTATGAGAAAAAAAAAGTAAACTAGAAATGTTACTTAATCCACTGTTACTGGTTATAAAATATTGAAATATAATGATATCATAGATTGTTACCCCAAATAACATACAACAATTCATCAGCTTCTATATTTGAATATTTTTTGGTTAGTGATTATGAAAATGACGGTTATTATAAGTAGAAAAATATTCATATTGTCACTAAAAAGTCATCTAGTACCCCCACAATGATTTTATAATTGGTATTAACCAATAAAATATTCCGAGGGTGATAAAAATAATACTTAATAGGGATACCTTATGGAACTACACATTCTGGGTGCTATATTCGTTGTGGGGGAGATTTAGGCATGGTATATAAGTCGAGTGAGTTTCTACAGTAGTACGAGGAGTTTTCTAGGTTATTGGGATGAAAAATAAATAGAATGGTTATTTGAAAACCTATAGATGACAATATTATAGCCTAAGGGGTTGGAAATGATATTGATGTTGTATAAAATCGTTGGAGTATGATTGAATCCCCTGAGGTAATGATGAGGGATTTTTTTTCTGACCATGTTTCCCAAAAATCCCATAGGGATTCAAGATATGTGCTTATCTAATTTTTTTTATTTAATTTGGTTAATGTCATACTAAATAAGCTGAATTTGTGGAGACACCCATAACAAGTCACACATGGGGTGTATGGGAGTCTTAAGCATTGAATGTATGTAATGTGATTTTGTCCCGCAAAAAAATGTTTTTTCCAAATGATTGGGTTTTCTAAGAAAAATATAACAGTTCTGATGGAACCCTAGATAAGATAATTTCATATATAAAGTGGTGTGAAAAACAAAAATTGGGTTATAGGCCCTCCAGTATTTCACTATATATATATATATATTCTTAATCTCAACAATGTTTGTTACCTATTTTTTGACACACTCTTCTTTATCTACAGTAACCTAACTTTTCTATTTTTTCGAATTTTATCATTTTATTATATCATTCTTTTAAGTTTTTTACTTATTTTTTGACATAATCTTCCTTATCAGTAGTAAAATTCATATCCTATTTTTCTAATTTTATCGTTTCATTATATTGTTTTTTTAATTCTAATTAGGGTATTTCAACTATCTATTAAAAAACCATTTATGATTCCTTTTTTATTCTCTATCATCATGACTATTTGAAAATTCAATACCTTTATCAACATGATAAATTATATTCACCTCATCATCTGATGAAGTACATGTGTTTTACTTTAAAAAAATGTACATTATAAACCTAGAGCTTATATCTATATTAAACTATTTTTATAGAATTCATGTTTTTCTAAAGTATCTAACAAGATAACGGTCTTGGAAGACTATATATATTTATACATCACATATGAAATCACAAGATACATCATGAAGACATTACAAGAACATTATTATCCTTTACATCAAATACCAGAAATTATACATTATTCTCTTGTATGTATCTTAGTAAAATTAAAATAGAGATGGGTGGGAATAGATACTTAGTAAGAACTATCATGTGTTGGAATATATCGAATAATAAAGATAGGAAACTTAATTGGATATAAATAAATTAAAAATATGATTATATAATCAACTGAAACTTAGGACATGTTATATTAATGAAAATAAATGAAATTAAAGATCCCAGTAATCATTGATCTCATACGAATTGAATTCATAATGTCAAACATCAAAAAAAAATCATGACATTGTGCTATGACACATTACTTTTATAGGGAGAGGTTTACAAAAAACCCAAGTTGTGTTCTCTCATGAAACATATAGATTCATTGATGGGGTATATAATTTTGGGCCCCAATAATTACCTATTTAAGTCAGAATCATTCATTATAAAAGTCAATAAGATATTTCAAACCATTCCCTAAGGAACCTATGTCTAAATAAATAAATAAATAAATATATTTCTAATGATAATTATGGAAAAATTACTTACCCATTCAATTTAATAATGTGGATGTCTAGGAGAATATTACCTAATTAACATAGAATATGTGTGGTACCATAATTATTATACGAAGAAACCTAATCATAGAAATATAGTGGTGATGATAAATTCAATGTGTTTGGTTATGTATGGAAGATAATAATTGGTTTCATCATTTTTATTTTTAATGATATAATGATATTATATAAATAATAATGCATCGTTTTTTATAGAGTGTGTGAATATTCCAAATCATATCATTTAAGTGTGTCTAGTTATGTGTGCACTCTTAGGCCCACCAATAGTGTATCATAATGATGATGAGTCAATGATAATATTTCCATTTTCAGGGTGAATAATCCTAGTTTAATCATGTCCACAAACCCATCCAATTTTCAATATAAATACATGGATGAATTTCCCAGGAATTTACACACACATTTATTTTAACAAAAAATCAGATGGGTTTTCAACAATAAAACCGATTATTTTTTATAATGGTTTCAGTAATATTTTAATAAATAGAATGTAATAGAGGGTGAAATATATAATTTAAAATCCCTAAAATTTCCTAGGTAATATTATATAAATTCATCCATGAAAATATATGCACCATAAAAAATATAATATGTGGTGAAAATAACATAACTTCAAAATGATGAAATTTAAGATAAAAAACCCCACATAAAAACTGGGTAGAAATTTAATCCAAACTTTTTAAAAACGGGGGATTGGTTTTTTTAAAATAACACAAATAAAATAAATTTCATTAAATAACACCTAAAATATGTATTTTATACATTTTATTAATGAAAATAGGTTTATAAAACAAAACATATCTCAAGGAGATGAATTTGAGATGAAAACCCTATAAATTTTGTCGAAACGTCCACGAACATAGTTTAACATCCTATATCAAAGTCATTGTTATATTAATAACTTAATTAATAAATATAATCACATATATATATATATATTATTTTATACTATTTATAAATTCATTCTCTATATGAATTCCAGTTTTTATTTTTTATATTATTTCCAACACATGAGGCTTATAGTTCGATCATTTGTACTAGTTTCAAAATATTTTTGTCCACACTCAGTATTCTGAAAAAGTACATTATTAATAGGACATTAAATTTAATTTTATGTCATATTTATAATAATTTATGATGTTTCAAATTCAATTGAATGTTTTTATAGTTTTTTCTTTGAATATAGAATCGGTAGTAGAATGTTTTTGTGATAATTGATGTTCAAAAGGCGTTTCCTTAATAATTGACTTAAATATTAATTTAATGTATCTTAACAAAACATCAATATTTAAAAATTTATATCATATTATAGTAGTAATTAGGTCCTCATAAACATTTTAGAGATAAATTTATAGTTTTTTTCAAAATAGGTGGCCAGATTGACCTAAATATGAACATAGCCAGATTTTGTGAATGATTATGAGGTGGTTTAGTTATAATATAATTATAAAAAAATAATTAGGATATTATTTTCGTTTTCATAGTTTTTGAATACATATTAATTTTATGGAAATAAAATAATAGTAATGGATATTAAAATACTATATAATTTGAATAAATGATTTTCCTCTAAGTATTCTTGTTTAGGACAATTACTTTTATAACAACTATTTGTTGTTTATATCATTAACAAGTTATTCAATATTACATAATAGTAGATTAATTATCATCTTGATGTTATATTTATCATTAAAAACAATTTTTAATTCCATCAATGGAAGGAGGTAATGAAAAAACAAAATACACAACTCCATTTAGTCGGTAGTCCACATGTACACATGGATGATTATTTTATTTTCCACAGAATAGAAGAAATATGTGACATGTTTTATTATATCAAAAATAAAAATAATTTATATATATCATAATTAATTATGATTTCATATTTCAGACCATCCATGTTTGGTGTAAAAGTGAAATGAAATATGTTGTTTTGTGGAAGGTGATAATATGAACATACACACAAATTGCATTTTTTATCCAAATGAAAAGGGGAAATAAGGTTAATAATTATTAGTTAAAATTAATAAAATTATGTATATGAAGAAAAATTGTGATTCCATAGTGGGATAAGAAAAATATATTCTTAACAGTATGATACAATGGAATAATGTTATGTAAAATGGATTACTCATGTTGAACATGGTGATATTTCTTTAGAGGATCCCATAGAAATAGAGATATTTGGAATGAATATTGGGATCATAAGATAATGGAATAAATATATGATTCAATGGAAGGATAAAAGTAAGGGTTTAAGTGGGGAAAAAATTGTAGGTGTGGTATTTTAGGGGTGGTGAGAGGCCTCTTCTATAAGTAAACAGGGATAGATTTTTTTTAAATACCCACAAATTTGAAATAATCAGAAGTTTCGTGTAACACCCCAGACCTGAATTCCACTCAATAGTTTCCCAAGTCCAGTTTATTATATTGAATCATGCGCATCTCCCTGAATTCTAGAGGCTATCAACTAGTAGTAAGGGCCTAGGGTGTGTCTTTGGGGCGAGTATACCTTCATCACTGGACTGTAACATGGTGGAATAGAAATAAAAATCACTAGAAGAAGAAAATAAAACAACTATAAAAATGATAAATGAATGAGAAAAAATATATAAACAAATCCAGAAGGAATCACACATAACAGTGATGATGATACATTTCATGTATCTACAAAGCAGCCAAAATAGGTATACATGGAATTTGTACAATACATAAATCAAATGTAAAAAAGGGCTAAAATGCACTATGTTCAAAAAATATTACAGTCCTCATCTTAGTCCCATGGTCCCCTATTTTTATAAATGGATCAACGTCAAACATCTTACTATGGGCGCTTCCATATCCCTGCATACATTCAATTAGTCTATTCGATTACCCAATGGAGTCCAGAAAATGGAGTGAGATACAATCCCAGTAGGTAACCAACCAATGATCTATAAAAAACCTTAGATGTGAAATAAAATCTTAGAGTGTGTAATTTATATTACAGGTAAGTAGTAAAGGATATAAAATTTCCCTTTGATTCTATACTATAATGGAAATGAATCATTAATGCCCAACAAGGATCCATATAAAACCTGGGTATAGATCCTAAAATAAGGCAATAGGGATGTAAACAGAAGTAAAACACCATTACAATTCCATAAACATAAGTCTTCATATCACCCATGACCTTTCCGTATATCCTATATCACATGTCAACCAAGGAACATCCATATAATCAGACGTGTCATCACAAACAGGGTTGTGCTGTACAACCAAGCATATCACGTTACCACGTTCAAGCTATATAATCATTGTGTCAGACCCCTCGAGGCCGGATCCAAGGTATAGTGGACCAACGAATCCTCATCGAGTCCCATGATAATCTCCATGGAAACCCATTAGGGCATGAGTTGAGGTCCATGGATAATTTATACCAACCCTATAAGGACCCATCCATAAAAAAATACATAATTTTGAATTAAATGAATAATTCACTTTGAGGATCTTTTCAGGTTTAGAGTTTTAGATAATTGGGCCATCACTATTACATTACATCTCAAAAATTACAAAGTAGACACTTCTACTCAATTAACATTTTTTCATAAAATAAAAACTAATGAAAAAAGGATTCATGTCCAGTTCCATGTTTTAGACAGCATGACTTTTCCTTGATCTAATCCTCGACTCTATTCACCTTTAATTCTTATGAAAAACATTTCAAAACATGGGATGTGCATAAAAAGATTAGTAAGGGTTATAAAATAAAGAAATAAAACATCTTTCATCAATAAATTCATAAAATAATATCTTTATCATACCTCATGAAATCATAAGATTTATGAATAACACATAGTAATCAAATATCACAAAGGTAGATATTGGCATCCATAACATACTTACGTTGTAGCTTTGAATGCTATGTAGGGAGTTACATTTGGAATATCTATCACAATATATTCCCAAAATATCTTAGGAGAAAATTTCACGTTTACCTTCTTCATGTTACCCAATTCATTGAAGAGCTATCTCGGGCTCAATCGCACTAGGCTTATCATAGAACCACCCATATATGTAAACAATTTCCAAGAACCATAACATATTCAAAACACATAAACAAATATAAGCGAAAGATAAAATTTCCATATTTCGATCACAATATATCATGTAAATATATTGACACAAAAAATCCATTATAAATACCATTTTCAATACCAAAATACGTAAATGTTTATATGGTATTTATTTTCCTTTTTAAAACATTACGACTTGTTAAGGAATCCAAAGATCAAATAATACTTGCAACAGCGGAAAAGGTCGTTGTCACCACTTACATTAAAATAAACATTCATTTTTTTGTCGTTTTGTAAAATGACTCATAGAAAAGAATTACTTTTTAATGAAATGAAAAGTCAAATATGTTTATACACTATATAAAATATTGTTGTGTATAAAACAAAATATGCCTCAATGAAAGGAGATTGAGATGAAGTCCCTTACCTCGTGTCCGACTTGACCTGTTTGTTTTTTAATTTCTTGAATAATAAACTTAAATTAATTTATACTTTGTAAATGACCTTTTTCAATTTTATTATTTCTTTTATTTCACTTATTAACTTTCTATAACAATTATTTAATTATTTTAGTTCATATCATACATTTTTTCGATGTTCGGAACTTGAGTTAAAAATGTACTTGTTATAATTATAAATTGTACATGTGGTCAAAAGTACAATATCTTACAAATGATATTCATGATTTAGATATCATATATATAATATATATCTAGTATATATATGTATTTATAATATTACATAACATTTGGAGATAAGAAATGAAATGCACCGTTCGTGGAGACGGTAAGCCGTACGTACGCATGAATGCTACTTTCATTTATATTTAATATTTTAATGGAATGAAAAAATAATTATACAAAGAAATATTATAATTCCAGTTTAATTTAATATATAATTTCATTAACTCCATCCTTTATATGTCCCACATATGGCAAGAATGAGTCATATCACATTGAGGGTGTGGTCGGCTGCACTTCCTCAAATGAAATTATCGCTTTAACCCACTATAGAAACCATAAGGGTATGATATAAATGTAAAATACAGAAATAAAGAGACAATATAAATATAATATATATCACAAATAAATACAGTTCCATCATAATGGCCACCATGAGAGGGGGTTTCGAGATATTTGGACAATCATCATTTTGTGAGGCAGTAGATCGCCGTCCACAGAAACAGTATGTTCGTATCAATTAGATGGTGGTGTGTGGAAGTGTAGTTCAAATCATTATCATAAAAACAAACTAGTATATTTATTATACTGGTTTTTATATAAAATAAATGATTAAATAGATTTTAGGGGGTTGGAGAAGTAAAATAAAAGAAAAGAATTTAAGAAAAGATGTTACCTTTAATTCAGGTGACTCCATTTGGTTTGAACCAAAAGGATTTCTTGAAGTAACTTCTACCTAAGGTAAGGATTATAGGTGGAAGATAGGGAACATTAGAGATTATTTGGTCATTGGTTCAATGATCCAAGGGGTGTGAGTAATGGGTTAAAGGTGAGGGATTTTTATTAAGGGGGGGATGGGCTCTTTAGGAATGACTAAAAATATTATATTATTATATAGTGATTTTCAGTTTCTAAAGTTCTAAAACACATTCATATCGAATATAAGATGACTCTTGTTCGAAATAAAATCATCCAATAATAATTTGATAGGTTTTTGATATTGTTTTAATTTTTATAATCTTATTTATTTAAATCATACATTAATGAGGTAAACAAAGAATCATTATTGTGTCATAAATAATTTAATTTATTTGATGCTTAAAAATTATAATAAAACTACCATGATGTGGGAAATATTTTTATCTTTGAAATAAATATTTATATTCTATGAAATAACTTATATAACCCCATGTAATAATTGATTTACTAAATGATATTTGTTTATGGAATTTTTTTTCATTACATAAAACAAATTAATATAAAGTGTCATTATCACTTTTAAGTGCCTCCATGGGGTACCAAAATCGACAAAAGGATGCCCATGGTTGGAAATTTATCAACCAATAGGATTAGGACACGTGTTATGTAATTCAATATTATTAAAATAATATTTTTTTACCCTTAATTACCAGATTTATCTTTTAACCATGGTAAATTTAATATTTACTAAAGTAAATATTCATAATGTCTAAAAATAAATGTTAACAATTTACAAAATTTGGACCTCTTAATTCCAAATATGGAATCCATTTTTCCAAATTAAAAACAAATAAGTGGCAGAAATTAATTTAAAATTAATTCCTGCTGTCAAAACAATAAGTGTGATTTTAAGAAATAATAACTATCGAAAGATTAACGCTTGTTTATGTCCCATTTCAATGTGAAATTACTTACAATGAAAAAAATTGGATTAATTCATAAAAAAATAATCTAAATGAACTTTAAAACCAATTAAAAATGTAATATAACCATATAAATATATTATATTAAAAGGGTGTTTTGAATTAAATTACAGTATTTTTCATTATCCATTAAAAATAAATTTTATCAGAAAAATACAAAAATATTTCCCAAAATAATCTTGATGTTCCGATTCTGAAGAATAATCTTCTTTTTTCAAATATAACATATAAAAGTGATAAAAACAAGATTTAAAAACTGTTCTCCATTAAGAGGCGCTAAATAGACCCTTTAAAGAAAATTAGAGTATTTATTCTTAAAATTGGATTCTTTCTTATTTTAAGCCTCTAAAATTTATTAGATAAATGTAAAAAAATTTAAAAACCATGCATAATTATATTTCAGTTTGTTTTATTCATTCTCTTCATTAAAACAGCTAGGTGTTTACTACCCTTTTAAATAATAAAATTATTATTTTATTTTCCAGTATAACTCAACGTTGTGTGCAATGTAAGATTTCAAGAAACCTGTTGTTGCGTGCCTGGTACACCATCAAACGTAGCATCACCTTTTAATGAAAATTAATATAAAATTTAAAAATATTAATAAATATTAAAATATAATATTCTTTATTTACCTTGGATGTTACATTCTTCCCCCTTTTTAGGAATTGCATCCCCACAATTCTATTCACTTATCAAATAAGTGGGGGTATTTATCCCTCATAACATTTTCAGATTCTCATGATGGATCTTCAAAAATATGTTTTTACACAAAAATCTTACCTGATTAATTACCTTATTATTCAACACTTTCTCTCTTCAGTAAACAATCTGGACTAGTTATTCCTCATAAAAGAGATTCTCTTCCAACTGAACTACTATAACAAACCTGGTATTTATTACACACTTAAACCAGATTTATTACAAACTTTTTTCACTTGATAGAACATATAATATCAAGAGGAAAAGTTTATTTGGGGCTTAGAAACATTACATAACATATTAGAACATAAAACACATAATATATTTATTGAAAACTTCCTTTACATGACCACTACATTGCTTCATACTTAGCATTGCATGGGATAACCTGAGGACATGCATAAGAAAAGGGTGAGCTATAAAGACCAGTAAGAAAATAAATATGAAATAACATGAGTAATACAATACTTGTTAGATAATAGGCATATCAATTAAGAACAATAGAAACCTGAACATAAAGGCATGATAAATCATGATAATTATAACATGGAAATGTGGCAACAACACTTAACATAAAATTACCATGAGCCAAGACTCATTGCACATGAAGCATGAGTAAACAAAAATTCTACATGAATCACAAGTAAAACCTAATTTAAATTGAATTATCTTGATTCAACACTCATTGTACATGATGTATCATGATACTATACTTTACCCAATGCATTGGAGCGCTATCAGGGAACACCCTTCTTAAACATTTCATTTCAAGCATAAGTGTGTCACATGGATCATATAACATGGAATCAATAAACATCATAAGTTATTCCATGATTAAATAATTTGGAATAAATACATGAAATTAACATTCAATATGTATATGTGCATAAAGGAGAATACCCTTGATATAGACATGGGTATGGTATTCACTACATAATGACCTGGGCTTGAAAAAACGCGGTGTAATTTCGGCAGCATAAAAGCGTGACATAAGGATTCATGAAAATGGTTGATGAGAGAGAAAAGAGTGTCCTATCATATTTACTTTAAATGGACTGTAAGGGGGTCATATATATACATTTCCCAACAAACTTAATGGAATTTAGATGCATAATACAGAATAATTACTTGGATGTAAAAGAGAAGATAGAAATCACTCACGAAATTTCGGCATGGTAACAAGTGTACATGGGAGGCATTAATGATAAAGAAATGGGTATACCATCATCCAAACATAAATAAGGAATTATGGGGGAGGTTATAAATCATACTCCAACATTTTTCATTTAAAACAAAATGGTATAACAACTTAAATAAAATTGGACAAAAATGAGAATGGAAGAAATCCCTTACTTGAACGTGTTATCCGAAAGGCTTGGGAGAGGATAAAGAGAGGCTTCATGGGAGATTGGGGCACCTTGGGAGGATTATAAAGAGGGAATATCAGGGTTTGGATGAACTCCAAAAGCTGTTAGTGAAGTAAAAGTGGGATCTTGGGTGGATTTATATAGGAAAGGAGAGGGAATTTTTTATTATTTAGGTTTTGGACACCTCACATTAAACTAATAAAAACTAAAAACCAGACCATGTTTTTTGCCCATGGTATTTGAAAAAGGGTAGTGGAAAAAAATATTTTATAAGGCCATTTTACTAACCTATTAAAATAATATGGTTGCTTATGTTGAGGTGAGTCACACTCTCAAAGAAAACAATTTAAAAAGACAAAATGTTTTATAAACATTGAAGGGTCCACTAATGCTTTTTAAAATAAATCAAATAAACCCAAAATTACATTATTTCAATGGTAAATAATATATTGGCCTAAAATAATGTTTATATTATTTTATCACATCACTATTGGGTCCTTATGATGTCATAAAACACAATATATATTTAAACAGTATTTAATTTTTACCCAAAAATTCGGCTATCTCATAAAATTATGAAAAATTCACCATTGGATTATTTTGATATCCTGATTCCAAAAATAATATTAATTGTATCAAAATAATTATCTAAATATTTAATTTTTTTACTTTTGAAATAAAAACTGACATTTATCGAAAATTCAAGGGTTTTGACAAAAACAGCTTTCAAACCATAATAAAAATTACAATTGCATTCATAAAATTATATGATCATTTATATTTAATTAAAAGTAATTTAATAATAATAATATTATATTAAAATATTATTAAATTAAAAAAACTGTTAATTTATCCAAATATATTTCTTAGTTGAATATTAACTAAAAATACTATTTGTGTTATAAAAACTATTTATAAAGTAAGAATAATAAAATGAATGCACATTATTTATACAAAAATAATGTACATATTCATAGTGCTAGGTTATTGTTACATAAACCCTTATAACACCCACATAAGACTAAAGGGAAAGGTGTGTGATGGTGAGAATGTCTTGGGGCGGCTCAGATGACATCGCTCGGGTGGTAATCTCTATTAACTTCCACTTCCCTCATAGTCGGTTACACACAAGCTTAAGGTGTTCAAGATCGGCTTGGGCTTGGTCAAGAGAAATTCCCAAGGACACCACCTCCTTTCCAAGCTCTGATAAATGGGCTTCATATGGGGAAAGTCTACTAGATGAGTCCCTCACTTCCTTTGTCTGAGTAAATTGGATTTGTTAAAGCCCTATTATTATACTAATCATGTGATTACTGTTCAAAGACTATATTAGCAACAATCACAATTGATAATGGTATTTTAAAATCAATAAACATAAAACCAATGAAGTTCACATTTTATATAACCATAATAATACATTTAATTAGATCAAGAATAATTTCCATTAATTTAAGTTTGGGTCGTTACAATCTTCCCCCCTTAAGAAATTTTGCCCTCAAAATTTACTTTTGCCACACTAAAAAAGATGTGGGTAACTCTACTTCATCATTTCCTTTGATTCCCATGTTGCTACTTCAAACTTGTGTTTTCACCACAACACCTTGACGAGGGGCATTATCTTATTTCGTAGAACATTTTCTCAACTATATAAGATTATCACTGGTTGCTACTCGTAATAAAGATCATCCTCTAGATGTACTGCCTATGAAGAGAGTACATGTGAAGGGTCTGGTTTGTACATCTTTAAGAGGGATACATGAAAGACATCATGTACTTTGGCCATGGTAGGTGGAAGTTCTAGTCGATAGGCCACAACCCCAACACGATCAAGAATTTTGAAGGGCCCGATGTACCTAGGACTTAACTTACCTTTCCTTCAAAACCTCAGGACCATATTCCATGGAGATATGCATAGAAATACCATGTCTCCAACTTTAAACTCAATATCTCATCGATGGTTATCTGTATAACTCTTCTGTCGACTCTGAGCTACCTAGATATGCTCATGAATGGTTTTTACATTCTCCTCCATTTCATCAATCATTTCTGGTCCTAGAAGCTTAAGTTCACCAACATCATCCCCACATGCCAGTGTTCTACACCTCTTCTCATACAGGTCTTCATAAGGTATCATTCAGATGCTCTAGGGGAAAATATTAATGTAGGAGAATTCAACAAGTGGAAGATGTTGGTCCGACCCTCCTTTGAAGTCCATATAACTTGATCTCAACATATCCTTCAGTGTAGGAATAGTTTGCTCAGATTGGCCGTCAGTTTGAGGATGATAGGATGTAATGATGATTAGTTTAGTATCTAAAGCATGTTGGAGACTCTTCCAAAACTTAGAGGTGAATCTTGGATCTCGATATGATACAATAGATAGTGGTACTCCATGTATCCTTACCACTTCCTTGATGTATATCTGTGCTAGTTGATCCAATGAGAAATCTTCATGGATTACAATGAAGTGTGAAGACTTTTTAAGATGATCCTCAACAACCCATATTACATTGTTTCCTCCGGATGTCTTTGGAAGTCTGGTGAAAAATTCCATGGTGATGTTCTCCCATTCTTATGCTGGTATGTGTAGTAGTTTCATCATCCCCTTAGACTTCTGTCTCTCAGCCTTCACTTGTTGACACACCAGACACTTTGATGTAAATTCAGTGATCTTCTTCTTCATACTATCCCACTAATAATTCTCTCGGAGATCTCGATACATCTTTGTGTTTCCTAGGTGAATAGATAAATTTGAACTATGTGCATCATCCAAAAGTTCCATCTTCCGCTCTAAACTTTATGGAACACATAGTCTTTTCCCAAATCACACAATTACTTTTTCATTAACATTGAAGTCCACTCTTCTAATAGCTTCCACTTCTTCTGAATTCCCAAATCATCCTTTTGAGCATCCTTTATCCTTTCCAAAATATACGGTTGAGAAATAATTTGTGAAAGGATTGATGATGTTCCCTTCTTTATGATTCCCATATCCATATTCATCAAATCTATGAAGATTATATCCTTTTCAATTCTCATCAATGATAGAATCGCTGAGTCCTTTATACTTAGAGCATCTGCCACCTTGTTCGCTTTCCCAGGGTGGTAATGGATTGAGCAATCACAGTCTTTGATCAGCTCTAACCACATTCACTGGCGCATGTTCAACTCTTTCTATGTGAATATATACTTAGGTATTTTTTAGTCCGTATATATTTTACACTTCTCCCCAAAGAGATAATGCCACCAAATTTTTAAAGCGACAATCACCATAGCCAACTCCAGATCATGTGTTGGATAATTATGCTCATGAACATTCAATTTCCTTTATGCACAGTCAATGACATTATCATTTTTCATCAACACACAACCCATTCCCTTCTTCAAAGAATCACAGAATACCACAAAAAGTTATCCACTTGTGGGTAAAGTGAGAACGGGCGTAGTGATAAGCCTCATTTTAAAATCATTTAAGCTTTCTTCTCATTCATCACTCCATTCAAACTTTACCCCCTTCCGAGTAATCTTGGTATACGGGTTGGACAATCGTGAGAAATTTATCACAAATTTTCGATAATATCTGGGTAACCCCAAGAAGCTAAGGATATCTGTTACCGATGTTGGCCTCTAACATCCCTCAATTTCATCTATTTTGGAGGGATCCATAGATATCCCATTGCTTGTGATGATATGACCCAAGAATGTGACCCCTTAAACAATAACACACACTTTTTCGTACTTTTCATAGAGATTATCCTTTCGCAAGGTCTCTTGTACAGTTTTTAGATTCTTCTCATGATCCTCCTTGGTTTTGGAGTATGTCAAAATATTATCTATAAATAATACCACAATTTTTTCAAGGCAATACCTAAAGAATCTATTCATCAAGTACATGAATATTGTTGGAGAATTAGTGAGTCTGAAAGGATTTACTATGAATTCATAGTGCCTGTATCTTGTACGAAAAGAAGTCTTGGGGATTTGTTCCTTATTCACACTTACTTGATAATATCCTGACCGAAAATCCACCTTGGAGAAGTATTGTGCTCCACACAGCTGATCAAATAAGTCATCAATTTGTGGGAGGGGAAACATGTTCTTTATCGTGATTTTGTTAAGCTCATGATAATCAATGCAAAGGTGCATTGACCCATCTTTCTTCTTGATGAAGAGGACTGGTTCACCCCAAGGTGATGCACTTGGGCATATAAACCCTTAATCTATATTCTCCTATAGTTGTTTCTTCAGCTCCTCAATATCCACAATAGCCATTCTATAAAGAGTCTGGGATATTGGAAATTCCACAAGTATAAGATTAATTGAGAATTCAACATATATTTTAGGAGGAAGACCAACCAATTACTTGGGAAACACTTTAGTGAATTCTCTCACAATAGGAATGTCTTCATGGATGGTTGCTTACGTGGGCTCAATCATCTGATCCAGATATGCGTGCTCATAGGGTAGTAATATCCATGCTTTAGATGATGGAGCTAAAGAATATTAATCCTTCTCCTTGCACTTGTATAGAATCGGTGGTCGATTCTCTACATGGAGAGAGATTTCCCTCTCATGACAATTTATGTGGGATCTATATAATGAAAGACAATCCATGCCAAGAATTTCATCAATTTCGACTAGAGGGAGTATGAAGAGGTTCACCAGGAAATTCAATCCACATATTATGAAAGAGGAGGAGTTATATTCATGGGATGGAATGATTTCCCCATTTCCCGTTCTAACCAACATCTTCACTTCCATGATTTGTGGTGGTTATGGGATTTTTCTACTAATATTTTGGGATATAAAAGAATTTGTATAACTTGAATCAAAAATTATATTCGATATTCTTGAATGAATAACTAGCATACCTATCACCACTTCGTTGTCAGTGTTCACTTCTGCAGTAGTAATGGAAAAATCTCTCCCTTGCTGCCTTGGAGGTTGTTGGTTGCCTCTGAAAACCCTTGTCTTTGGGAACTCATTTGCAGGATGCCTTAGTTCTATGAAGTTGTAGTAATGAACAACACGTTGAGGTTCTAATAGAGAATTACTCTCCTCTATTGCATACAAATGTTTTTCTTGTTGACAGTTAACAGTTAGGTGCACTTCTATTCTACACTTAAAGCATTTCCATGTCCCCTTCATGCAATTACGAGGTGCTTCTTTCCACACCTTTGGAAAGTGGGGTGCTGGATCTTCTTAGCTCAGTTGGATTTATCCATCAGACCATCATAATTGAAGTCCAATTTACGCTTCTTATCCCCATGATACCCCTGAGATTCTCTGATCTTCATTTCGACCTTGAGGGCACATCAGACAATTTCCTCATAGCTGTTAATGTCACTAATCACCATCACTTTGCATAGGCTAGGTTTCAGCCCACCAAAGAAGCGGTCAAACTTGCATTCAGGGGTAAAGACTAAGTCTTAAGAGTATCATGATAGCCTTGTGAAGTTTTCCTCGTGCTCTTCAATAGATTCATAATCTTTTTTCTTGAGGGCAAGGAAGTCCCTTTCCATCTTAAGTCAGAGGGAACACGAAAAATATTTATCGAAAAACATCTTCTAGAAATCCATCCATTCCAATGCCTCGATCTCCTCCTCAGGCTTCGTATTTTTTATCAACGTCCACCATTGACGGGCTTCACCCTCCATATGATAAGCAGCTAGAAGAATCGTCTCTTGTTCAGAACATTGAAGGATGTAGAAGATCTTTTCATTGGAGTTGATCCATTGTTCAGCGATTGAGGGATCAAATGATCTATTAAAAGTGGGAGCCCTTTTTCTCATGAAGATATTGATAGAAAATTTCTCTTTCTTAGGGGGGGGGGGTATAAACATTCTTATGGACCCTTTTTCCAATACAAATCTAGAGTTAACTGAGAGAGAAGCATGACAAAGTTCTCGATTCCCTCTCCAATCAGATTTGACATCTCATTACATAGTAATCACATTGATCTTCACATCAGTTGTTAGCCTGAGTCCTTCTATTACCATCCATTAGATGGAATAAAAGGAAAGTTAGGTGTAACACATAAAGGGTAATCCAAGGACAAAACTGATGACTTATAAATAACTTTTATTTCCTTAAATTATGAATCCATAGGCTTCAATCTATACAATTCATGATCTACTTTCTAACATATATTCTTAGAGGAATTTTTTTAATTTCCTTAATAAGGTTTCATACTAAGCTCGTGAATTTACCAAAGAATATACCTCGGTAGTTTCATAAAAAAGAGTGAAGCAAGGCCCATTGTCGTGCACCAGTTCCCGTTTGAGTCTAGATCAAAGCTTTGTTTTCAGGTTTTACCCCTAGGATACGTCTGTGCGAGAGCCACCTCTACCTGCTTGTATCCAGACAGGGATGAATTTTTTTGATAAACCACTTACTCAATACTCACAAAAACTTATGTATGTTTTTATTATACTTATTATTGTCTCTAAGACTTCACTAGGATTTTCTAATCCTAAACCCAAAAATTAATAAAACTATCCTCTCATACAAACTATAACAACCCTGATCTTTATTACACACTTAAACATGATCTATTATATAAATTATTCACTTGATAAAACATAGAAGATCAAGAGGTATAATGTATTTGTGACTTAGGAACATTAAATAACATCTTAGAACATAAAACACACAACATCGTTACTGAAAACATTATTTACATGATGACAACCTTCCCTTGTACTTAGCATTTCATGGGATAACCTGAGGACATGCATAAAAAAGGTGATATATAAATCCAAGTAAGGTAATAAAAATTAAATAACATGAGGAATACAATACATGTCATAAAATAGGCATATCAATAGAGCATAATAGAAACATGAACTTAAAGGCATGATAAATCATGATAATCATAACATGGAAATGTGGCAACAACACTTAACATGGAATTAGCCTGAGCCAAGACTCATTGCACATAGTGCATGAGTAAACCCTTATTGCACCTGAAGCATGAGTAAAAACTCATTTCACGTGAATTAGAATGAGTCAAAACTCATTGCACATGATGTATCATGATACTATACTTTACCCAATGCGTTGGAGAGTTATCAAGGCACACCCTTCTTAAAAATTTCATTTCATGCATAAGTGTGCCACATGGATCATATAACATGGAATCAATCAACATCATAAGTTATTACATGATTAAGTAATGTTTAATAAATAAATGAAAGTACCATTCAATATTTATATGTTTATAAAGGTGAATACCCTTGATAGAGACATGGGTATGGTATTCACTACATAATGATCTTGTCTTGAAAAAATGCGATGTAATTTCAGTAGCATAATAGCATGACATAAGGATTCATGAAAATGGTTTATGAGAGAGAAAAGAGTGTATCATCATATGTACATGAAATGGAAAGTATGGGGTTCCAATAGATACATGTCTTAACAAACGTAATTGAATTTATATGCATAATACAAAACAATTACTTGGATGTAAAAGAGGAGAGAGAAACCCCTCACGGAATTTCGGCACGGTAAAAGGTGCAAATGGGAGGCCTTAATGATAGTTAAAGGGGTATCCCATAATCAAAACATAAAGAGTGAAGCATGGGGGTGGTGTGAAATTATACCCCAACAATTTTCATTGAAAAAAAAACAGAATATCAACTTAAAGAAAATTAGACAAAAATGAGAAAGGAAGAAATCCCTTACTTGGAAGTGTGATCCCAAATGCTTGAAAGTGGCATGAGAGAGGCTTATTCGGAGCTTGGGGAACCTTGGGAGGATTCTAGAGAAGGGATGTAAAGGTATGGTCAAACTCCAAAGTCTTTTAGTAAAGAGGAAGTGGGAGCTTGGGTGGGTTTATATAGGAAAGGATAGAGAATTCTTTATTATTTAGGTTTGGGACACCTCACATTAAACTAATCAAAACCACAAACCGGCCCATGGATTGTGCCAATTGGTTTTTATAATTGGAGAAAAAAGCAGTATTTTATAAGTCCAATGTTCGAAAATTTTAAAATAATTGGGTTGCTTATGTGGAGGTGAGTCACACACTCAAGGAAAACAATTTAAAAAGACAAAATGTTTTATAAACCTCGAAGGGTCCACTAAATCTTTGTAAAATAAATAAAAAAAACCCCAAATCACATTATTTTAATGGTAAATCATATATTGGCCGAAAATAATGTTTATATTATTTTATTACATATCTATTGGGTCCTTATAATATCATAAAACACATTATATATTTAAACGGTATTAAATTTTTACCCAAAAATTCGACTGTCTCATAAAATTATGAAAAATTAACCGCTGGATAATTTTGACATCATGATTCCAAAAATAATATTCATTTTATCTAAATAATTCTATAAATCTGTAAATTTTTACTTTTCAAATAAAAAATAACATTTATAAAAAATTCATTTGTTTTGAAAAAACAGTTTTCAAAACTTAATAAAAATTACAATTGCATTCATAAAATTATATGATCATTTGTATTTAACAAAAACTAATTTAATAATCATAATATTTTATTAAAATATTATTTAAATTAAAAATCCATTAATTCATCAAAATATATTTCTTAGTGGAATATTAACTAAGAATACTATTTGTGCTTTAAAAACTATTTACAAAGTAACAATAATAAAATGAATGCACATTCTTTATACGAAAAGAATATACATAGTCATAGTGCTAGGGTCTTATTACATAACCCCTTATAACACCCGCATAAGACCGAAGGGTAGGGTTTGCGATGGTGACAGACTCTTGGGATGGCTCGGATAACATTTTTTGGGTGGTAATCTCTATTAACTTCCACTTCTCCCGTAGTCAGTTCCGCTCAAAATTAACGTGTTCAAGCTCGGATTGGGCTCAGTCAAGGGAAATGCCCAATGACGCCACCACCTTTTCGAGCTCCAAGAAATGGGCTTCATATGTGGAAAGTATACCAGATGAAGCCATCACTTCCTTTGTCTGAGGAAATTGGATTTGTTAAATCCCTACATTTATACAAATCATGTGATCACTATTCAATAACCATATTAGCCACGATCACAATTCATAACAATATTTTAAAATACGCAAAATTAAAACCAATGAAGTTCGCATTTTAGATAACCATAATAAGATATTTAATTAGATCAAGAGGAATTTCCATTAATGAATGTTTGGGTCATTAAAACTATCTTTGGGCTCAAAACATGAGATTGATCTAATATATACTTTCTCAACATTGAAACATGAAAAACATTGTGTATCTATGATCAATTTGGAGGTAAATCCACTCTGTATGAAACTGATCCAACTTTCTCTATTATTTCATAAGGTCCAATGAACCTTGGACTCATCTTTCCATTCTTACCAAAATGCAGCACACTTTTCCATGGAGAAACTCTAAGAAAGACATGATAACCTACCTCAAATGAAGGATCGTTCCTTCGGTTATCCTCATAACATTTTTTCCTTCTCTGACCTGTTCTCATGTGCTTATGAATCTACTAAAATTTTTCTAGCATCTCTTTTACAAATTCTGGTCCCATCAACTTCCTTTCAAATACTTCATCCCCAAAATATAGAGTTTGACACTTCTTCTAATATAATGCATCAAATGGATCCATCTGTATATTGGAATGAAAAATATTATTATAAGAAAATTCAACCAAAGAACTATGTTGGTCCCAAATTCCCTGGTAATCCATTGAACAAGCACATAACATATGTTCCAATGTCTGAATTGTTCATTTTGACTTCCCATCTGATTGAGGATGAAAATCTGTACTAAAATTTAATTCAGTACCCAAATACTTTTGAAGGCCATTCCAAAAGGTAGAAGTAAACCTGGGATCAAGATCAGAAACAATAGAGAGAGTAACTCCATTTAACCTGACTATATCTTTAACATAAAACCGAGAAATTTGATCTAGAGACAAAGTATCATGAATAAGAAGGAAATGAGTATATTTAGTCAATCGATCAATAATAACCCATATTGTATTATTACCTTGAGATTTATTTGGTATTCCCACAAGGAAGTCAATGGATATATTTTCCCATTTCCACTCTAGCACTGGTAATGACTGAAGTATCCCTTTCAGTAACTGTCACTCTACTTTAACCTATTGACAAGTCATACACTTCATAATAAAATCAGAAATATCTCTTTTCATTCCATCCCACCGGTAATACTCCCACAGATCTCTGTACTTCTTAGTACTGTCAAGATAAACTAAAAACGGGGAACTATGAGCTTCACATAAAAACTCATTCTTCAACTATGAATCACAAGGCACACATAATCTATTCCCAAAACTCAAAACACAATCATTATCAATGTTAATATCAGGAAACGTACCCTTTTAAACCAACTTTAACTTTTTTGCAACTCACTTTGTTTCTTCTACCCTTGCTTAATTCTATCTGATAGAGATGATTTCACTAACACCTAAAACAAAACAGGGAAATTTCCTGCACCACCAACTTCAATTCCAAAGTTTATCAAATATTTAATCAAAGGATTTTGTTCCAAATATAACAAGGTTAATGTATCATACTTTTTCAACTCAAAGTATCAGCCACAATATTTTCCTTTCCTGGATGGTAATGAATTGTGAAATCATAATCCTTTATTAATTTAAGCTATCTCCTCTATCTCATGTTCAATTATTTCTGAGTGAATATATACTTTAAACTTTTGTGATCAGTATATATTTCACACTTTACCCCATACAAATGACGCCTCAAAATTTTTAAAGCAAAAACAACAACAAATTATTCCAAATCAGGTGTAGGGTAATTTAACTCATGAGGATTAAACTAACATGAAACATAAGCAATTACCTGATCATTCTGCATTAGGAAAAAACCAAGACCTTTCAACTAAGCATCAATATAGATAACAAACTCACCATTTCTAGAAGGCATTGCCAAAACTGGAGCATTCACCAATCTTTTTTTCAATTACTGAAAACAATCATCACATTTTTTTACCAAATGAAATTAACACCTTTTCGAGTTAACTTAGTCAATGGGCAAGACACATGTGAAAAATTTTAAACAAAACTTCGGTAATAACCATCCAATCTAAGAAAAATAGGGATCTCAGTTATATTTGTGGGTCTTGGCCATTCTTAAACCACTTTTGTTTTAGTAGGATCAAAAGTTATGCCATTATTTGTAACAATGTGACCAAAAAATGAATTTTTTGTAACAAAAAATCACACTTTATTAATTTCGCAAAGAGTTTATTGTATTTTAGGGTTTTCAAGACAACCCTTAAATAAATTTCATGGTCCTCTTTACTTTTGGAATACACCAAAATATCATATATAAAAAAAACCACAAACTTATACAAAATCTCATAGAAAATTATATTCAAAAGATCCATGAATACAGTAGGTTCATTTCTTAACCCAAAAGGCATTACTATAAATTCATAATGGCATATATAGTAGGAAATACAGCCTTTGGAATGTATGATTCCTTTACTTTCAATTGATGGAACACTGACCTCAAGTCAATCTTTGAAAAATACTAAGCTCCCTGGAGCTCATCAAAAAAATCATCGATATGAGGCAAATGATACTTGTTCTTAACAGTGATGTTATTAAATACTCTATAATCAATGAAAAGTCTCATTGGACCATCTTTATTTTTTACAAACAAGACACGAGCACCCCATGGTGATGTGCTAGGTCAAATGAAACCTTTATCTAATAACTCCTACAATTTTTCATTAACTCAAAAAGTTAAATTTGAGCCATTTGATAAGGGGGTTTTGAAATTGGATTAGAATTAGGAACTATGTCAATAATAAATTAAACATCTCGATCAAGTATTATACCAAATAACTCATTAGAAAAAACATCAAGGTACTCATTTACCACTGGCACGTCATTAATATGAAAAGTTCCTTTATTTTCAACAATATTTGCAAGGTAACATTTATTTACATCTATTACTAGTTTCACATCTTCTAGATATGTTATCAAAATTATGAGTTCATTCTTGTACACAAGCTGAAAATATTTCTAAAAAGAAATCACTTTAGCTCTGCACTCAATCTTAGCATGAAAAACAGAAAGCCAGTCTATAACCAAAAAAACATAAAACTCTACTAGAGGAAAAAAAATGAGGTTTACAGGTAGATTCTTTGCGCACACAAGGATAAAGAGGTTCTTATATCTTTTGTCTCAACATTTCCCCTGGTGTTTTTACTATAACTTCAGGATTCATATCTTGAGATGGATTATCAGTTTACTAGAAAATTTCTAAGAAATGAACGAATGTGTAGACCCTAAATCAAACAACACATTGGCATAATCTGAACAAACAAACAGTGTACCCGATACAACTTCATTTGATGTCCCAACATCAGTTGAAGTAGTTGCAAAGGATTTAATCACCCATTTCTTCTTATAGTCTGGTTGCTTTACCTCAGTTGAGTTCTTTAATGGATACTCATTTTCATAATGTCAAATTACATTTCACTTAAAAAATTGTACTAATTAAAAATCAGATTTTGTCTTACCATTACCCTGATCTTTTTCAGTGCAATTACTAGCCTTATGTCCCATTTTACCACATCGGTATCACTTACTAGAATTAAAAAGATATTCCCCACCGTTACTTTTACCACAATTTTCACAAAATGTAAACTTATGGTTCTTACCATCAGACATTTTTTAAGAGTTCTTCCATTTCAACTTCCACCTCGACCTCTTTTTCCGTTGTTTGTCAAAGAACACTTGATCATCGAAAAAATCCATTTCCACCTTCTTGACACATCTGAAAAGTTTCTCATTGCTTTTGAATTCACATGAGGCTAATGCTATTTGATATTGAGGCTTGATTCTTGAGTAAAATCGATTTATCTTACCATCAAGATCTTGAATGAAATTTGGAGCATACCATGCTCGTCGAGTGAATTTTGCTTCATAAGAATCAACTGATTCATTTTTACTTCATCAATTATAGTAACTTTTTTCCATCCTAATATGAAACACCTTAGGAGAATATTTCTCAAGAAACATACATTTGAATTCATCCCAATCAAGAGCATACATTGCTTCACTATCCCTGATATTTTTCACCATCGACCACCACTGATCGACTTCACCTTCAAACTGTTAAATAGAAAGACTATCCTTTTGATGTTATGAGCACCCCATGACGTAAAAAATGTTTTCCAGTGCTTTAATCCACCCATCTTCCAGCACTGGGTCAGATGATCCTCTAGAAGATGGTGGATGTTGCCTCATGAAATTCTCTACTACTGACATGTTCCTCTATGGCTGATCTAGATAATCTCATGCATGGATACCACAACCATTTATAGAATGATTAAATTGTTCCATCACTGCATCAAACTATCCAGTTCCCATTCTGGCCATCTCAGGTTAATGATTTGGAAGGTTGTCTTCCTCTTGTTGTAGCCCCATTATAGCTATGCTGTTTCTTCTACAGAAAACCATTCTGAACACAAAAATATCTCAGCCGAAGAAACATGGTAATATGTAAATGCTATATCATTTCAATATTACCATAAATAGAAAATAATTAATGGATACTAATTTAAAAATATTTTAACATATAAAGTTGTCTAAACTGACCTTTGATACTAACTATAAGGACCGAGTCATAAAACATTACACAATCTTGAATTAAATGAATAATTCACATTAATTATCTTTTTTAGGTTTAGAGTTTTAGAGGATTAGGCCATAAATATTACATTACATCTCAAAAATTAAAATTTAGACACTTCTACTCAGTTTCCATTTTTTTTTATAAAATAACAACTGTTAAAAAAAAGACTCATGTCTAGTTCCATGTTTTAGACATCATGACTTTTCCTTGATCCCATCCTTGACCCTATTCATCTTTAAGTCATGTGAAAAACATTTCAAAACTTGGGATGAGTATAAAAAGCACAGTATAGTTTATAAAAAAAAGAAATAAAACATTTTTTCATTAATACATACATAACATAAGATCTTTAAAACTCCTCATGAAATAATAGTAATCACAAATCATAAAGGAAACTTGTGGCGTCCATAACATACTTAAATTGTAGCTTTCATAGCTATGTAGGGGGTTACATTTGGAATACCCATAACAATATATTCCCTAAATATCTTAGGAGAAACATTCTCGTCTACCTCCATCACATTGCCCAATGCATTAGAGAGATATCTCAGGCTCACCCACCCTAGAGTTATAAGGGAACTACACATTTACATAAACAATTCCCAAGAACCATAACATATTCACAACACATAATCAAATATAAATGAAAGATAACATTTTCACATTTCAATCACAATATATCATTAAAATATATTGACAAAAAAAATCCATTATCAAAATTATTTTCAATACCAAAATATATAAAAGATTATATGGTATTTATTTTCCTTTTTAAAAATTACAGCTTGTTAAGGAATCCAAAGATCAAATAATACTTTCGGCAGCAGAAAAGGTTGTTGTCACCGTTTACGTTAAAATAAAAATATTTTTTATTTCATTTAGTAAAATGCCTCATAGAAAAATATTCCATTTGAATGAAATGAAAATTCAAAGGTGATTATACACCGTATTAATGATATTTGTGTATTAAAAAAATATGCCTCAATGAAAGAAGATTGATATGAAGTCCCTCACCACGTGTCCGACTTGACCCGTTCATTGTTTAATTTCATGAATAATAAACTTAAGTTAATTTATACATGATTAATTTTTTTTCAAGTTTATTATTCCTTTTGTATCACTTATTACCTTTATATAACAATTATTTAATTATTTGAGTTCATATTGGACATTTTTTCGATGTTCAGAACTTGAGTTAAAAATGAATTTGTTATAATTATAAATTGTCCATGTGGTCAAAAGTACGTTACCTAAAAAATTATATTCATGATTTATATACCATATATATCATATATATATTGTATATATATTTATTTATAACATTACATACCATTTGGATATAAGAATTGAAATGCATCATTCATAGAGACGGTAATCATTACGTACACATGAACGCTACATTCATTTCTATTTCGTATTTTAATGGAATGAAAAATTAATTATACATAGGTATATTATAATTCCAGTATAATATCATATATAATATTATTAACCCCATCCTTTATATTTCTCACGTATGGCATGGATGAGTCATATCACTTTGAGGGGGCGGTAGTACGCACTTCCACAAATAAAATTATCGATTTTACCCATTTTAGAAACCATAAAGGTATGATATAAATGAAAAATACAGAAGAAGAAAATATAAATATAATATATATAACATATATATATAGTTCTATCATAATATCCACCACGAGAGGTGGTTGGAGATATTTGAACAATCATCGTTTCGTGAGGCAGTAGTTCGTCGTGCACAGAAACAGTATGTTCGTATCCATTAGATGGAGGTGTGTGGAAGTGTAGTTAGAATAATTATCATAAAAAAACCTTTAATATTGAGGATACTATTTTTTCTATAAAATAAATTAATAAATTTAGTTTAGGGGGTTTGATAATTAATATAAAATAAAATAATTTAAGAGAATACGTTACGTTTAATTCTGGTAACTCCGTTTGGTTTAAACCAAAAGGATTTCTTGAAGTTCCTTATACCTAAGGTAAGGCTTATAGATTGAATATAGGGATCATGAGAGATTATTTTAAAGAGTTTGGAAGATTCAAGGGGCTTGATAGATGTGAGTAATGGGATAGAGGTGAGGGATTTTTATAAGGAGGAGGATGGGCTCTTTTGAAAAGTTTGATAATATTATTTAATTAAATAATTATGTTTCGGTTTTTAAAGGTAAAAACTTATTATAGTTGAATATATTATGACTCTTGTTCGAATTATAAACATCCTATAACAATTTTCTAGGTTTCGGATGTTGTTTAAATTTTTATAATATTATTTATTTAAAGCATTCATTAATGAGGTAAACACTACATTATTATTTTGTCATGAATAATTTTATTTATTTGATGTCTAAAAATTATAAAAAACTACCATGATGTAGGAAATCTTTTCAGATTTAAAATTAATATTTATAGTTGAATAGATAACTTATATAACCCTATGTAAGAATAAATTTACTAAAAGATATATGTTTATGTCATTTTTGTCATTACTTTAAATTAATTAATATAAAGTGTTATTATCACTTTTAAGTGGCTCCATGGAGTCCCAAAATAGACCGAAGGATGCCCATGGTCAGAAGTGTATCAACCAATAGGATTAGGACACATGGTAGGGTAATTTAATATTATTATTATAATATTTGGTTACCCTTATTTACCAGATTTACCCTTTACCCATGGTAAATAAAATATTTACTAAAGTAAATATTCATAATGTCTAAAAATAAAAGTTACCTATTTACAAAATTTGGACCTCATGATTCCAAATATGGAATCCATTTTTCCAAATTCAAATCACATAATTGGCCAAAATTAATTTAAAATTAATTCCAGTTGTCAAAACAAAAATCATGATTTTATGAAATAATAACTATCAAAATATTGACACTTGTTTATGTCCAATTTCAAAATGAAATTAATTAAAAAAACCAACATTGAATTAATTAGTAAAAATATAATAAATTTACACTTTAAAACCAATTAAAATGATAATCTAACCATATAAATAAATTATATTAAAAGGAAGTTTTGAATTAAAATACAATATTTTTCACTATAAATTAAAAATGAAATTTATCAGAAAAATACCAAATATTTGACCAAAGTAATTTTTTATGTTCCTATTCTAAAGAATAATTTTATTTTTTTTCAAATAGAACATATAAAAGTGATAAAAACTAGATTTAAAAATATTTCTCCATCAAAAGGTGGTAAATCGACCCTTTAAAGAATATTAGAGTATTTATGCTTAAAATTGGAATCTTTTTTATTTTAATCCTCTAAAATTTATTAGATAAATGTAGAAACATTTAACAAACATGTATAATCATATTTTAGTTAGTTCTATTCATTCCCTTCATTACAATGGATATGCATTAACTACCTTCAAAAATAGTAATATTATTATAATATTTTATAGTATAACTCAACGTTGTGTGAAACATAAAATTTCAAAGAAACCTGTAGTTACGTGTCAGGTACGCCATCGAACATAACATCCCCCTTTAAGTAAAATTAATATTTAATTCAGAAATATTAATAAATATGAAAATATCATATTCTTTATTTACCTGGGATGTTACAAACCAAGTCCACTATGACCCCAAGAAAAACAGAATCCAAGGGGTAACAAGACCCATGGAATCCCAAAAAAAAAAATGAATCCAAAGGGATTATTGTTCCAAGGAATTTTCTACCATTTCCAAGACCCATGGTCTATCACACACATGGAATCCTATGTAACCATTCATTAATTAACAAACATGGTCAATGAGTATACCAAATATTAACAAAATTCAAAATTAAATACACCAAATTATAATATCCACTGATATAACATTTCCATTTAATCCATTTCAACAATTCAAGCATAGAATAATATTTCAACCCATGGAAAAGGTGAAAATTCATATTCTAATTAATAAAATCATTTCGATTCATTTATTAACAATTCTCTTATAACCATGAAAGCATAAAATACTCTCACTAGGTGGTTTAACAAGTGGAAAAGGTAAAGGGAACACCCCATGGGTGGCCTTGGTTGGAGTAAATAACCAAAAAAATATCTCAATGTAACTAAATGGAATCCCTAAAATGATCCAATATATTCAATTCAAATAATAAATTCATTTATAAGGCCATGACAGATTGTATGGTAGGTGGCGTAATGGTTACTAGCAGAATAAAACTCTGAACCACATGGGAAAAATATAGAAAACCTTCCGTATGTCCATAGTAGAGTGAACATCTAAATTAAGCTTCTAATTTGGCTTAGATCAGATGAATTTTTTTGAATAGAAGATGAACATTGTATTCAGTTATATTTTATTCCACATAAATAACGCCGTAGATACTAAGAATAATAAATAATGACATAAAATAAATTGACTACTACCCATCGTGGATCCAATGAAACAATTCGTTCTCAATTCTGAGATTAGATAGAGGAGACATATCAATATCTACAAATTGAATAAATAGATAGCCTCTAATGTGATGATGCACAATTAAGGAGGAAAATAAGAGGATATAAGGTTATTGCCTTAAGTGTGGTAAATTTGGTAATTTTACCCCCAAAATCTGGGATACAATATTTTTTTTCATGGTTGGACAAACTGGGCACCAACTATACAACCACTCCTATAAGGAGGGGAACCATGCATGGTAACTGCACACTGTTTGATTGACCAGGTGAAAACTGCGATGTTTTTCTATTCTAAAAACATTAGGCACCCTTCATGGTTGTGAACCTCCATCTACACGTATTCTTCAAACCATGAGGCATGTATATCCCCTCTATCCAGTCTCGCACTGTTTCATAAAACTGTGATGATGGGGTACATAGTTACTACTAACCAAGCGACCTAGATATTTCCCTCCATGTATGGGGTTCCAAGGTCTGAACAATTCCTTGACATCCTCAATGCCCCCATGAACTCAAAGGATATTCATAATCAAATGCAATTAAATATTTAAACAAAAAACCGAAGAATCTTTACCAGGTATGAATTCCAGGGTTCTTACAATATTCCCTGTTAAAGTAATTTTCCCCCAAATATCACTCTGTAGGGTGGTAAAGAATCACTAGAGAAAAACTTTGGCCACTGATCAAGTATATCTGCCCCCCCACTCCCAAGTCTCATCTGGTAAATAGATGTGCTTCCATTACACCCATACTAGAGGAACAAACCGTCCTTAGAAATCCAATGTGCTCTTATCAACAATACAAATAATATTCTCCACAAAGGATGAATATACCTATAAATTAACCATGTTAGGATGAAAATGATTTTATGGGTATGAATGATAATGATGTAGAAAATATATGTGGAAGACTTCATGAATAGATTATTTCCTCTGATGTAACTAAAACCAATAAGGTACCATCCCGACACTCTCTAGAATCTGGAACAACCTAAGATATCATGATGAAAGATATTCCTATCTCCTAATCCATCTTTTTCCTAGCCTTGGTGAAAAAAATTAAAAAGGCCCGATCGTTGACCTTAAAATATAAGGGACATCATCGACGATCGACATAAGATATCTATTGAGACTATGTGGTATCCATATACTTTCTAGTCAATTGGAACTTCATTGAAGTCTTCTTCATGATATGTTGTCCCAGTAAATATCCCCCACCTACCTATAATTAGAAAATTTACAATCGAAATGTCATACCATACAATTCCTTATAAGGTTCCATCTGTATCATCTTGTAATATTTATTATTGCAGGAGCACCCAACTAGGGCAATATTCCACTCCCAAGAGCCCCCAAAATTTAGGATGCATATTCCAAGAATGCCCTCAATAACCTGTATCGTACGCTCAGACTAGATACCAGTCTGATGGTGGAGGGTTTTTCTTAGAAGAACATATAAACCTATAACCCGATATAAACTCTAAAAAAATCATGATGTAAACTAGGAATCCCTATCTGAAATGATAGAGAATAGGAACCAATGATGTCATACTAATTCCATCTATACAACATCCCCATATCATCTATATTGATGGTATCCTTGATCGATAATAATTGAGTATCCTTCATGAGAATGTCCATAAAAACCCAAAAATATCATTACCTCAAGATGAAATTAGTGAAACATTCATCAAATATATTGTGACATCATCCAATTTCCACTCTAGAATATGTAACTACTATATAAATCATGCTATCCACTGATTTTCCGCCATCACCTGCTCACAGGTTGAGTTCCCCGTAACAATTCCAGCTACTTGATGCTTCATAACTATCCACTAGTACTGATGGTTTAAGTCATGATATATCTTTTTAAAACTGATGTTCACTTCCCAATATGAGACATAATCCTCCCACATCAACTCCTTATATATTTCCACTTACACCCAAACACAACCATGAATACACATGATGTCATCCTTTTCCTGTCGTACAACCTAGAGGTGGGTCCTCAACTGCTATAATCTCCCATAAGACTAGGTTCTTAGAATAAAACATCTTTCTCATCCTCACTATATCTAATATGGTATATGTCACAACTAAGGATGAATGAAATGCATTCCTCCACTATCTTATACATCAAAATTCATCTTACTGAACAAAGCTACAAGCAACCACACATTATTTGCCTCATGAACTTCTTGTATCTGATTCCTCATGCTCTATGCATTGGAAACTACATTACCCTTTCCTTTCATACATGAGATCTTGAATTCTGAAGACTATATGTATTAAATACATCATCTCTACCTCAGATTAAAATCACATGGTGTAAATATGTAGTTAAGGCATTTATGGTCTGTGTACAACACAAAATTCTCTACCCATAAGTAATCTTTCCAATACTGTAAAGCAAGAAAAACTGCAGCTAACTCAAGATCATGCATCAGTTAGTTCCACTCATGAGGACCCAACTGTTGAGACCCGTATTCCACCAATCTATCCCCTTGCATAAAAAATTCTCCAGGATCGATACCGGGTCTGTCAAAATATAGATTGTATCTTCTATCCTGATTTTGAAAAATCAAGAATGATAATGAAGTAAATCACCTTTTTATCTCCTAAAAAGGATGTATAGTGGGTATTTATATATACACACTTCACTCTCTTCTCAGTCAATCCCAATAGCTGCACTATTGGGCATGAAAAATCATATATTAAATGCATTTAATATCAACCTTTCCCCAATAAACACTTTATATAAAATATGTTCTTGCATTAATCCAAGAAAAAATAGCTCCCACCTTATTTTGGTCTACAAATACTCCTGTCTCTAAAAAAATAGGACCTACGAAGTGAATCTGATCCATCCAAAAGTGACACTTTTGGAGATAATCAAAAATATGATTCTGTCTAATTTTATCTTAAATGATCATTTTTTTACCATGGTTGGGATTGATTGTTAGAATACACAAGGATATTATCCATAAAACCCATGAGAAAAAAATCTAGGTAAGGATGGAATACCCAGTTCATCATAATCATGATTACATTTTGGGATTTCATGATACCAAATGTAATAAGAAAATACTCATATATACCACAAATTATCTGAAAATATTCATGCAGTATGTCTATTGGTTGAACATATAACTAGTGATATCCGGAAATAAAATCAATTTTTGAGAAAATCCAACCTCTTTAAAAGTGATGAAACATGTCATATATCAGGACAAAGAGATATTGATTCTTAACCATAATATGATTCAATTTTTAGTTATCCATGCATAGCCTAAGGCTGGAATCTACGATTTTTTAAAAAAGGACTGGGGAACCCCACAAATAAGTATTGGGCCAAATAAACCACTTTTCCTTAAAATCCACTAGAAACCTCTTTAACTCATGAAAATCCGTTTTATCCATCATATAAGGATAAATGAATACGGGTGAAACTCCTTTAACGGGCATGATGGATAACTCCATGACCCTCTCATGAGTTACACCATAAAAGTTTTCTAGATAAACAACTTATAAATGATTGACCAATGTATAAAATTACATATGATGCAATCCTTGGTCATACAGATATAAACATGATGTTTGGACTATTATCCCTCATAGCCCATGATTCTATGTAATAGCTCTGCTCACCTAGAAAGCTCATTTACCCACTAGAGTATAATCTAGTGATGTGATCATCTCCCTCTATTGATATTAGTCAACGATGGCTTGGTAATCTACTAGAATGTAAATCCTATGTATGATTTAAAACAATTTAATCTCAAGGGAAAAAATATTACAAATGATGTGACACCCATAACCTGCAATGGGAGAACTCCCTACACTAATTTACATCCTCTTATCTTATCCCCAATGGATTTTAAATCATCATAACACCCTCAGAAATCATTATAACAATCCCAACAATCACCACCACATGTGAAGATATAAAAATATGTGATGAAGTCATATAAATAATAGGAGATACAAGAGTTTAGGCTACTAATATCGTACCTCTCTCCATAGAAGTTCCAGATCCCTACTTCTTAGGGGTACGATACACAAAAGTTATCTAGAATGAACATTGACCCTACGATATAACCTTACTGCCTAGAGTAGACCCACTCTACTATCTCAATGTCTATTGTGTCTGGATACCTTAGCCATGACCACCACAACCTCATCCTAGTCATCCAACACTACTCCAGTTCTCTACCTGATGTGGAGTAGAGAAATGTCTTCCGGAACCATGTTTCGGATCTAACCTGCTAACACTCATTGCAAGAGAGAAGGTTCTACAAAAACGTTTCACAAGTCCCATATAATTGAAAGATCCACTCTTGAATGGGTAGAGATAGCATTGATTCCTCACATGTAACTATATTTCAAAATGATAAATGAAAACTGTGCATCCAAAACTAGCATGATTAATGGTACTCATCACACAGGAGGCCCCAAAATGGTGCTTCCATCTAGAAAATGTTGAAACACTAGGTGAGAGACTACACTTCTCTTCTAAATTCCCATATCTTCTCTTATGTTATGCTATATTATTAGTTCATGATTAATTATCTCATCAATATAGATCAAACTGATCACATTGACTTGAAAGTAAATTGCGTGTTAGAGACCTTCCATGAAGCATATATCCCAGGACAACTCATCTAAATGGTTTTTTGGTTGAAAACACTATATCTTTGTAAAGCATTATGAGTGCTCCAAAACATTCATAGATCCCTTCTCTAGATGCATGATCTCACTATCCCAATCCATGCTCAATGCCTCGAGGATAATCCACTCATAGAACATTGTTTGGAAATCATCCATAACAATATCTCGAAGCATGTCAGTCTTGTTGAGAACTTTTCATCAGCACTTTGTTACTCCCAAAGCATCAAAGTCTTGAGATTTACTACACTATCAAGAGGTTTCATCAGATACTTAGAGATAAATAGCATAGTCTCAAGACACATCTCAGTATTGTATAGACCACCATCCTCAAAAAACATGGTAGGAGGCTGTTGTTGGATCACCTACGTCTTCTCATCCATATATATGAAAGGATTCAATGCTCCCTAAAAAATATTTATAAATTGGTAAAAACCATCATGGAACTGTGCCTTAGTACCTCTGACCATATCAATTATTTGTTCCCAACTAGAACTATAGGTGGAACGATTGGTAGTCTATGGCTCATCACCTCTATAAGAAAGTAATAGCCATCCATCCGACGTACAACTGGCGGTAATTATGGTTTCATTCTATAACAATATCAAACACACTACTCAAAAAATAAAGATATCAAAGTTCATATCTCAGCAATATTGGACATGTCAAAACCTTCCTATAAAAATGTCATACCTCAAAACCTTCTCCTAAATCCAATACTATAAAAATTAATACTTACAAAAGTAACTAGATACATTGCCTACTATGAACTAAAAATTTGGTTCAAGTTCATGTTCTCTATTCATCAAGTTCAATTTAAATTGAATTAATATTCATTTAAAATTTTATTTTGAATGGTTAATCCAAATGGCATGTAGATTTCGATCTATTAGGGAATATAAATCTTAGTAACCAAAATAGGGTGTCCACCTAATCCAAAGCACAACACGTTCAAGACCATTCCACTCATGGTCCATGAATCAATGTGCCAAAATTGTCCACTTAGGGTTTTTATTGTATCTTAATTAGGAAAAAATTATTAGGTTACAACTGGTACTGTAAGTACCAACCATCTTCTCAGTTCCCCACACAAAATTTCTATCATAATAGCAGATATACCTATCACGTCACATATCACACTATCATGAAAACAGGTAATGAAAACTATATGGAATGACATAATTCATGAAATTTTAATTCTAGTAGGTTCCTAAATGAAGCATGATATTTCATACCATCATATCCTCGGGTTGCAAAAAAATAATAACTTCAATTATATTACTGATAACATTAAAATTCAAGTGCATCACCCAACAATGGAATCAAATAAACTATAAAAGTAAAAATCTAGAATAAGATTATTCTCATTTGTGGAAATTTAAATTTTCCCTATTCGTGTGTTAGATACTCCCAGGAACTACTCATTACCAAACACCAATACCTTCCATCCCAATATTCTATCTCCAATTAACAAACCATAAAATAAAAAAATTATTTGATACAGATTTGTAACGTCTCAGACCCATATTCCACTCAAGTGGTCCTCGATCCATGTTGGATGCATGGAATCAATCACTTTTACTAGAATACCAGAGGTTGATAACTAGCAGGGAGGGCTTGGGGTGTGTACATTGGTAGAATATTCCCCCATCACGAAAGTGTATGACACCCAAATATCAATAAAATAAACAACATTAGTATATATAACAACATGAAAAATTATAAATGAAAAATACAAGAATATATAAATAATTATAGAATGGATCGAATAAAAAAGTGATGATAATACATGTCATGTCTCTATAATGTTCCAAAAATTGGTATACATATCATGTGTAGAAGACATATTTCAAAAGAAAAAAAGTCCAAAATTAACTATCTCCGAATAGCATCATGGGCCTCAGTTCGGTCTCATTATACCATACTTCTATTCATTGAACATATGCAGTCATCAAAATATGGAAACTTTTATGGTCCCTACCTACATTTGAATAGTCTGTCAGAGTACCCAATGGCAGCCCAAATAGGGAGTGAGATATAATCCTTATATGTAACAACCCAATAGTTTATAAATAAAATCCTATTTTTAATAGAAACTATGTAGTGTGAAATTTATAATCTAGTTAAGATATAATAGAAAGAAAAGTTTCCATGGTGTATATACTATAAGACAACTGCCATTGTAAATCCTAACATGGGTCCATGAAAAACCAAGGCCAGGATCCTATAACAAGGATGTAGTAAAGTAAAAAGAAGTAAAATTCCATAATAATTCCATATAAACAGATCATAATATATCCCACAACCTTTCTTAATATCATGTATCTCATGTCAACCATGACTGAGACATATAATCACAAGTGTCATCCCAACTACAACCGCGCCGTATAACCAACCATGTCACATTTAACATGTCTAATCCATATAATCAATGTTTCAGCCCCCTCAGGGCCATATCCAAGGTGTAATGGACCCAAGAATCCTCATCGAGTCTCTTAGATCATCTCAATATAAACAAAGATAAGTTTGAGTTGGGGTACAAGTAGTATGTCTACCGACGATGTCCACTACAATCTCATGACAAACCGAATCCAAGTGGTATCAAGGCTCAAGGCATCCCACACAATCATAATACATAGAGAATATAGGTGTAAGGAATTATATACCATTTCAATAACCCATATTGTATCACATACATGGAGTCCTATGTAACTATTAATCAATTAAAATTCATGTTCCCAGAGTATACCCACTCATAACACAAATCACAAACAAATGAAAACAAAGATTTTACCTAGTCATATAATATTTACATCTAATTCCTTTAATAAATTATACAAAGGCATAACATGGGAACACATGGATAAGGAGGAAATACATCAAATAATTAATTAATTCAGTTAAAATCATTTATTAATAGGCTTACTCTAACAAGGAATGAATCAAACACACCCATTGGGTGGTTTAACCATTAGAAAAGGAATGGAGAACAGTCTATGGGTGGACTTAGTTATAGAAATAGCCTCCAACACATCTTAATAGAAATAAATGGAATCCCTAAAATTCTCCCTTATATTGGATTGAATTAATTAATTAATTTTTGGGGCCACAACAGAAAATCTAGCTAGAAGAACAATTATTACCAGCTTATGAAACCACCAAAACACATGGTAAATTCATAGACCACCTACTGTAGTATCACAATGAAGTGATCAAATATTATCAAGTTCTAATTCTTATATAATCACATTAAAAACAAATAAGATATGAAGAACCTAAAATTAGGTTATATTATCATTCACAAAAATAAATCCATTGATACAAAGAATAATGAATAATATCACAAAAGGAATTGAGTGCTCAATGACATGGATGGAACGAGATGATCAACACTTGATTTAGAGATTGGATGGAGGAAAGGCATAGAAATATGTCAATTTTATTGAAGGGGAGCTTATATGGTGCTGATGTCCAATGATGAAGAAGATGAAGATGATTTTATGTTGTATAATTATATGAAGTAAATTTGGAAATTTGACACCAAAAATATCGGTCTCATGGATTGGGTACATGGTTGGAAAAAATGTGTTTCAAACTTGTGCCCACTATTATAAAGAGGGGAACCTCACATGGTCAGTGCACATAGTTTTTCTAACCATGAAAAATCCCAGAAATTTGACTATACTAAAAACTATAGGTTCCCCACACATAGAATGTGCCTCTACCCACATGGTTTCCTCAAACTATGCAGCCTAAAACCCCCTTTTGTCCCTCAGCACAAGTTTTCATGAAACTATGCGGCTTGGGTTTCACGATTACTTCTAAACATGCAGCCTAGCTATTTTGCAATAAGACCCATGTTTTAGGCTCCGAATAGGCCCCAAATACCCCCATAACCTCAATGTGTATTCACACTAGGATAAAATAATGAATTTAAACCAAAAAAGGATCAATATATTATAAGAAAACCCGGGTTATGAAATTTCATAGAAGGATATTGGCTCTAAATTTGATAAATAATAGATTTTTTATTAAATAAGGATGATAAATCCTCTAACATTAAATTAAACAGATGTTTTAAACATGTTTTCATATCATCACCATTATATCATCCAATTTTACCAATTTTATCTTTTATATCGGTAAATTTTTTTCATTTATGATTAATAGTTTATGACTAAAAATAAAATTTAAAATTTAAAATAATTTACACATAAAAATTAAAAAATTTAAATCCATTAAATAAGTTGAAATTTCTATAAATTTTGTATGTTTGTTCTATAAAATAAAATGTATACTTCAATAAAATAGTTTTAGTAAATGATTTGAGTTATGTTTTAAAATATTAAATATATGGTTATAAATTAAACAAAATATTTCAAAAATATATAATGTTTCTTATAAAACATATATTTTTTTCAAGGTAAGGGTCTTGTGAGTTTTAATTTACGCATACATCATATTGACGCCACGAAGGACATGGTTTTAATAAAAATGATATTTTCCATATTCCCCTAAAATTGAATCGGAACAGAATTATCCCAAAATTTCATTTTCATCCAATATATTTATGATTAAAAAAAAATATTTTTTTAATAAATAACAACAACATTAAAAAATTAAATATTTAAATATATTCCTGAATAAAGGCTCGTTAGAGTGTTTATTGTAAGTTTGTCCCTGATATGTCGTTACTTGCTATAGTAAGGTCCCAAATTTTATATTCCCACCAATTTAAATAATCTCATCCTAAACATTGGTGTATATATAATGTTTTAAAAAATAGGGGATATTCCTTCTTTATAGCTCCTTCAGACTTCGTGGTTTAATTTTATAGTTTTTGATTTCTACAAGGGACTTTAATCAATCATGTTATTTAATTATGGAACACTTGATGTTTGGACCAAATAATATAAATTGAATCTTCATTATAAGACAAGAAATATCCCAACTCAATTTACACATATTTTAGAACATGAATTATATCTGACATTGTTTCCTCAGGTTTGATACATGGATGATGTTGTGTACTTTAGAATGGTTGGTTAATATAGTCAACTATTATTCTATAAATCCAATTGTTTATGTTGTTTCAAAATTCCTATTGTAACTAGGGAATAACTTCAACTTTTTATCAAATCATACAACCACTTTCCACATGGAGACCTTCAAAAATACATAATCCCTCACATGAAATTACATGTATTTATTTATATTGTAATAATAATTTTTTTACTCTAGTATACTTTAACCACATCTATAATTGTATATAATCAATAGTTATCCCATCTACATTCTCTAGTCGTTGTATCTTTTTTCCTCCATGTTATCCCCAATATACTTAATTATAACACCCCTTCCATGAAAATTCTTCATATGGTTCCATATAGATGCTCAAATGGAAACTAATATGTACCCAAATTCAAAAAATTTCTAATAATGATTCAACATAACTTGGAAGTCAAGAGAACATGATCTCATTATATATTCCAATATATGAATAGTCGTATTATTGTTCCATTCACATTGGGTATGATGGGTGGTTATTAAAAGTATCTTGATCTTTACCTCCATTTGACGAATTTTCTACAATGTTAATGTGAACTAAGGGTTATAATAAAATATAATTGATATAAGTTACCTTATGAAGATTTTTTATTTCATTGATATTATATTATCCCTAAAAAGATATTAGAATTCAATAAGTAATGAAAAAATGACCCATATAACATCAATATTCCTCTAAGTATTTGAATGTCGAATTTCAAAGTCCATTAAAATAATTTCCCACTTCCATATAGGGATAAGAAGAGTTTTAATGAATCCCATAGGTTTTTTTCTTTTATCCAATGACTATTTTCATAAAATGTATCTGGACACATAGTCTATAGTTTCCTACTATAAATGATCTCTTAATTACCTATACATCATTGTGCTTCCATGGTGTATAGAGAAATTTTATATAAGTTCTTTATCTTGAAGTGTAATTTTCAACTCCAGTTTTGATGGAACACATAACCTATTTCTAAACATCAATAGTCAATGTCTATCGTGAAATTATTTTAATTTCTAATTATTTACTGTTTTTATCTTCCTTGGTGAGAATTTATCATCCTAATGGGACTTCTACATAACTTCTAGTATGTATGATTTACTAATCTCATGGAAAAATAAATTTATGATACCCTTGGATAAAAATAACCATATCAATATTTTATAGTTCTCTTAATATATGATCCGTTTTAATTCTCATCATGGTCATAATTCAGTGGTCCCTTATACTAAATACATCAACCACATTATTTTCCTTCATATGGTGGTAGTTTATTGAGAAATCATATCACTAGATTTTTTTAACTATAATCATTTCTTCATGTTGAGCACATTATGAGAGAATATGCACTGAAATCAATTTTGGTATGTAAATATATCACTTCATTTTCTATAAAGGCGGTGTCTCCATATTTTCAATTAAAATATTATAATTGTATAATCAATGTGATGAGTTAGATAATTATATTCAATTATTTTTAATTTCTTTATAGTATAGGAAGCTACCTAATGATTATATGGTGCTTCCCTTATATGATGTGAGTTATCCGGAAATAACATTTCATAGGAAATTACGTTTATATAAATTCATTTTTATATTGAATGACTTTTTATGTATTAAATAATAAAATTATAATTCTATTAAAAATCTAATAATAAATTAATGTTATTATATTCATTTTATTAATTATTAATATATTTTTTATTTATTTTAAATAATTTTTTAACTAATTAACACTATTTTTATATATATGATATTATTTCATGATATTATTTTATTAAGAAAAATTATAATAATAATTTAGCATGAATAATCATAGCTTATTTAAATAATTAATAAATAATATTACAAATATTCAATTTTATAATATAATTTCAAATATGTTTAATGTATAATTATGAAAATTCAATGTCAAAAATTAACATGTTACACATAATTTAGTATTCATACTTTTTATTTCAAAACTAAAAACAATTATGGTTGAGTATAAAATTTTAATTGATAACATATTAAATGTGAGTTTATGTTTAATAAAAAAAATATTCCAATATTATTTACTTAAAAATAGTAAAAATAAAATTTAATAAGTAGTTTTATAATTTAAATATATTAAATTAACTTATTGCAAAATTTATTTTTATTATAGAAAATCATTAAATTTTGTAAAAGAATAATTATGATAAAATTAATATGTGTTTCTTTCTATAGGGTAAAAATCCATCTAAATTTCATTTTTTAAGAAAATCATATTATAATTCCTATAAAGTTACAATGATCACATTATCATTTCTCGGGATATCTTATTTAATTAGATATTGTTCATTAACTTCTTCTTTTCCTGAAAATTCATTAAGGAGAGATACTGGATAAGGATCCAAACAAGATTTAGATGATGGATTATCCCTTATAGAGACAATATATTATACACCACCATCACAAATTGTAATCTCAATATATTGGAAATAAATTTTTTCATTATACATTGAAATCCAATCTATATCGAAGATTATAACCAAGTCAAAACAATATATGGTAACCATGTTTGAAAATAGGGTATATATTTGCATCATAATTAGAACTGACTGACATATCTTTATTTTACTATCATTTTTAATATATGTTTTTACTATTAAATCCCTTACCATGGTTCTAGATAAATATTAAATATTTTTTGAAAATATCCATGTTATTTATTTATAAAATATAATTCCTATTGCATTTTCAATTAAAAAATTCCATATAACAATAAGAGTTTTCTATAATAACTTTGACACCATACTAAGTTCCTTTATATCTATTCATGATGGATTCTACTAGACATCCTATGATAACAAATGTATCATCCCAGACTCCGGAATCCTAGATCCATTAGTTATGTTATATTATCGATAAAAAATAAAAGTATCCCTGAAGTATTTGATGGCTTAGTAGTCATAGAGGACAAGATACATACATATATTACATTTAAAAACATAAGTTACAACTTGGATAAATTTTGTGAAAATTATTAACCCTTCCATAATATCCCTAAAAATTTAAAATTATTTTTTTCTATGATTCCAAGGAAAATGAAAACAAAATGGAATGGGATGATAATCTTAGTAAAGATTAGCATAAAAAAAATCTAGCACAAAATAACCATGGAAATTTTATATGTACTGATTGAATAAAAGGTATGAATCTACAATAAATTATAAATATCTTAATTTTATTTCCATGATAATAGATTAAAACAAGGATAACTATTAATAATTGATCTCATAATGATGGAATTCATAAAATTAGACAATAGAACATATTGTGAAGGCCCTGTGAGAAGACACTATACTAATATTGGGAGATTTATACATGAAAACAAAAGTTGTTTTCTATAATGATATCCATCAAATCATAGAGGGGATATATAATCTTGGGTCCCACATGTCAATATTTTATGTCAAATACAGTCATTATAAATGTCAACATGTCATTTTATAAAATTACCTAAGGAACATATTGTTGAATACAAACATCGTTATTCATATAATATTTTTTTTTAAAAATAATTCCCTATTCTAGAGAATAATGTGGTCATTTAGGAGAACATTCATAAATCATACCTGAAGTAGTGGGGTATCATAAATGTAATAGGAAGTAACCATACATAAAAATATTATAGTGAGGTAACATTCAATGCGGTTTATTATCAATGGAATATAGTATTTGGTTTTAATAGTTTCCATGGGTAGGAGGGAAACAGAATGGTAGGAAAAATCCATCATAATTTTTTATAAAGGGGATATTAATATTCAAAATCATATACCTTGGGAGAGTATAAGAATTTTTACATTCTTAGGCCCACTCTTCATGCATCAGAATGATTTTTAATTATTTTCTCGACCAAACTATTTTGGGGGAAATTTCTCATTGTAGGACCTGGTTCTTACATATATGAAAATTCTAGTATTTAGATAGGAATATCATATCTAGGAACATATACATACATTTATTTAACCAAAAAATAATATTTTTTTTCAAAAATGAAAAATATTGAGTTTTATAATGTTTTTGGTAACTCATGAATCAAAATAACATGGGTAATGAAAAAAATAGAAATGTAAATCCCTTGATATTAATGTGAAATATAGAAAAAATAATTCCATGGATATCTATTCACCACCAAAATAGAATACCTGGTGAATATTACATAAGCCTCAAAGAATTATAATTGAGATTGAAAAAACATTCTTATGAATTTTGAAGTAATTCAATCATTATCTATTGAGTGAAAGAGATTAAAATAGATCATAAAATAAAATTAATAACATTTATTTCATTTTATATCATCTAAAATAAGATATATATGAAAAAAATTAAAACTAGGTGCATAATAAAAAACATGTCTCAAAGAGATCAATTTGAGATGAAAATGATTACATTTTTTCTTGACTTTTAGGAACACACTTTAACCCCCTATATCTCAAACATATATATTGTAATAAATTAATATTGAACCATAATCATTTTTAGTTAATTTAATATCATCATATATATTCCTTCCATGTATTAATTCTTATTAGTTTTTTACTTATTTTCCCACATCTAGTTTATATAGTTTGATAATTTGTACTAGTTACATAATAATAGTGTATGTATTCATTATTATTATAATATTCATTATTAAAAGTAAATTAATGTTATTAATAATGAATATTTATAATAATTGATAATTTTTTAATATTTTTGTGGTTTTTAGTCATTATCCTTGATGATAAAATTGATATCAAGAATTTTTCAAGTATTCATGAGGTGCATTGGTTTTTTTAATAATTAATTATTTAAATATTGATTTAATGTCTCCAAAACAAAAAAAATCATTATTTATAAATTTATATAATATTATACAGAAATATATTTTCCCAAATTCAGTAATGATAGAAATTCATAGTATTGTTAAATATAGTTGTTAAACCGACCCAAAAAAACATACATTGATTTAATAAAATACTATGATGTAGTTTAGTTATAATATAATTATTGTAGAAGAATAATGATTTGTTAATTTTTTATTAGTGTTATATATTATAATTGGAAGGATATAAAAGATGTGTTGGATATTAAAATATAACATAATATGAATAAATTCATTATACTCTTAGTATGAATATTTAAGATCATTAATAGAAACATGAAATTCATATATACCTTTCAAACCATTTCATAATTCCAAAAAATAATGTGGTTAATTAAAAAAACATAATACAACTCTCCATGAAGGTTCTACTATGCACATATTCATGGATGAAGATTCTATTTTCCCTATAGTGGAATAAATGTGCCACATGATTTATCTTACTAAAAAAATAACAATTCATCATAATTGATAATTAATGGATCTTTTTCCCTTTCAGACTAGACATGTTATGTGGTGAACAAAAATTAATCACCTTACTTTTTATAGGTGGTAGTCTATATATATGCACAAATCACATTTTGGATTTTCTTAAATAAAATGGTTATGTTGGTTAATTATTGTTACCATAAAAGAATAACAATAAGAATATTAAAAATAATTATTTTACCATAGAGGGATGAAAAAAAATAATTTTTTTGGTATGATGGAAAGGAAATAGGTAAAGTAAAAAAGGTATACTCACTTTGATCACATTGATATTTCCTTAAATAATCCTTTGGAAATGGGTGCCTTGGAATAAAATCCATTAACCAGAAGATAATAGAATTAATTGGATATTCATGGGGAATGAAAAATTACATTTTTTCAAGAGAAAACATAATATTATGAGTTGTTTTGAAGGGGTGATGATAAGCCCCTTTTATTCAGAAAAATAGGTGGCCTCTTTTAAATTCCCACAACTATTTAATAATGTAAATTCAATCATAAGGATATTTTCTCCAAAACATAAAAATTATTTATTTGGTAATAGATAACATCGATAAAAAATCTACCATTCAATTTCACATATGTTTTAAACTTGTCTTCAACACATTACCATTCAATTTTCCACCTTTAACATTTTAACATTTACCGTGATATCGAGTTTTATCCTTTCTAATTTAACATTTTTCCTAAAAATAAATTAGCCACTTTTACAAAATTTTGACTTAGAAAATATAAATTTGAAATTAATACAATGTGAATAAATTTATAAATTCACTGTAATTTGATTTTAAAATTATATATTTTTAATGAATGAAAACGGTTTTAGTGAAATTTTTTTATTATGTTTTAAAATATAAAATATATTTTTTAAAATAGAACATAAAATTTAAAAATTTTATACAATAATTTTTAAATAAATATTTATTTGATATTTGGGTCTCGTTTGTGTATTTTTATGCTTACATCCTATTTATTGACTAAAGTTTGTGGTCATAAAAATAATGGTATTTTCAAAATTTACCAAAAAATAAATCTTTTTTGGAAAAGTCCCAAACTTTCATCTTAAGATGATATCTCTATAAAGAATATAGAAATTACTTTTAAATTATTAAAATAAAATTATAGAATTTAAATATTAAAATTTTATATGTACTCATGAAAGGATGATCTATAGTGTATTCATTTTTTGGCTGTTCGAGATATACTGTTTACCTTCTTTATTAGGTCGTTGAGAATTACATTTCGTACTCGATCATAGTCATATAGTTCCTTTTCATATGCCCACTCTCTTCATAAAACCATTACCCTTCATCAAATTTTTACAATTCTTGTTTTAATATTTATAATCAAAACCAACAACTTTATTCTTGGACATTCCTATGAAAAGCATTCCAAGTGATCACAATTCCTTCACTTCATAAAATTTTTACATTTCATATTTACAATTTTTTTATAAATCCCTTTAAATGAATATAAAAAATCTTAGGAAATTATTACTCATCTTCCTTATCTTTAGAAGTACTTAATTCGACAAATTCTTATACTTTGGATTATCCTTTTTAAATGGCATCAAATTTTTTTTCATCTTTCTGCATATTATTTAATATTATAGATTTCCTCATTTAATAAGGAAAGATAATTTTTTGAATCTTTTACAATGAAAAATCTTCTCTTTCTTCGATGTATGAATGTCTGGCAACGTATCTATCAGAAAATTCCTTATAATTATTTTGAAAATGGTGAATTCTTATATATCATCACCAAACCCTTTGATATTACTCACAATCTCATTAATAATTATGAAATACTTTTCCTTTTTTCTTAGTAGGGATTACATATAGAAATTAAAATTTATTATTATTGAAAATGAATATAAAGTTTGATATTGTAGTACCCAAATGTGAATTGAAGTTATTATCAAACAATAAGGGTGTTATTATGGAAATCAATCATTATGTGATTGGTAAAGGAAAGTGATAATAAATATAGTTTTTTATGAATTCAAGGGTTTTAATTAGATACTATGTTTTGGAATATATCTTTTTTTGTGATGATTTGGAATATACTCTCCAAGGGAATCATGTTACATGTTGTTGGATGAGAGAAAAATTGTATATAAAATTTTCTTGGTGTTTATAAGTTGTTTAAAGAGGTCCCAGGCTGATTAAAGAATAACCTAAAATAAGTTCCATGATTTTTTATTTATATAAGTAGTAATTTAAAATATTCATACAATATTCAATCTAACGTCATAAAAAATACTCAATGTCAAAAAAATTCATTCCATCATGAAATTACAGCATCGATAAAAAAAATATATATGTCACCCAAATTTATTTATGTATTTAACCAATCATTAAAGAACTCTTAAAACATGTCAAAAATATCAAAACATTATCAAGTATTTTAACATCATAAACCAATAGTAGTATTTAATTTATTGAAGAAGAACCCCAAAATCGTCTAAAAATTATATTGATTTTGTAACAATCATGATTTACAATGCTAACTCGTGAATAAATTATAGTCATCCAAGAATATTTTTTACTATACTAATAAAATATTAACTTCTAATTCATAATAATACCCTAGAACAATTATGATAAATGAAATTATTGCTTGGGAACTTTAATCTCCCCCTTTGATTTTTTTAGTACCAATACTTTTCAAATTCAATATTTGTGTCTCAAAAGAAATTTTCATAATTATTAATGTTCTCTAAATTATCATGCACACATTCATTGTAATTATAATTATTTATATATTAATATAATATTACCATGAATAGATACTACATGATATTTATATGTAATAATTATTTTAAATTAAATTGAATAGAAAATTCAGGATTTTATTTCCCCATTCAAATTGAGTCTCCACCCTTATGTAAATATTATAATGTATCAAATATTATTAATCTATTTCATATTAAAATATCATGAATTATTATTCCTTAAAAGATATTTCTTTAAATAAATTTTTATCATCACATTCATTTTATCATTCATATTATCCAAATGGGAAACTTCTTTTGGGGCACATGGATACCCATGCTAGAACATGGTCATCATATATGATCAAGGGAATATAAAAATGAACACCCATAAATAACCATTATGTTATTATCAATATTTTTAATTTCTTATATAATCTTCCATTCATATGTTATGAAATTAAAAATATCATGCACCACGACATAAATTAGTCACCATTTCTCATAGGTAGACTTTACATAGATAACTCATATCACAAAAAATATCATGATTTTAATTTCTCATTATCATATTTTAATACAAAATGATTACGACCATGATAATATGTCTATTAGGATTCCTTTTCTCTCGTTATGGATCATATCAGAACATTTTTATCTGACATAAAAACCCATAATTTTTCATCATATTGAAGTCATGTGAATATATCATGATGTTAGATGAAAATATAAATATGTCATATAAAATCAAAATCATATTAATTTAATGTCACATGATCACACACTTTTAGTTTTTTACATCCCCAGAATAAAGCCATATGAAACTACATGAATTCTTATTAAAATCATAAATTATTAAGCAATTCCTTCTGATGTTTTACAAAAAACCCATTTCATTCGAATTCAAGTGTTTATGAAATTACTAATTAGACACACAAAATTGAGGATTCCATAAATTGCCAATACTTCATCAGTTATACTAATACCTATTCAAAAATCTAAAAATAACTTCATAAAATGTGGTATACAGGTGTAACATCATCCAACAACACCTTTTATGTATTCCATGAATAAAAAATATATAAAAATTACAATAAGATTATATTCTGAAGTAAGCCTGACATCTAATTCCAACTCATCAATCCATATATATCCTCTAATTATAATCAATTGACTTTTCCTATAACACATTTAATGCATTAATAAAATAAAACACTTACTCATTGTAAAAATATTAAAGTATCACATTGGAACTATAATATCTCTTATTTAATTTATTATCAATAATAATATAGTTAAATGTCATTATGTGGGAATCAACGAACTCTTTATTACCCAATTGAAAATCAATATTATATAATTTATGGGAGGTTAATATCATATCATCCATTACCTAGATTGATTTTAAAAATACATTTCTATTCTATGAGTTCATATTCAAAAAATATCCTTTAACAAATTAGTAGAATGATACTATAATTTGGTTTTCTTATAAAGGAACCATTTGTTAATCTAATATTTGTTTTTGTGGGAAAACCTAGTTTAGAAAAAAAATATATTTTCAACATAATAAATGTTCCTAATAAAATTAAATTCTTGTGATACAATACCCATAATCTCATTTTTGAGCTACTCCAAAATAGATGTTTAGAAAAATATTTATCCAATACACATCTCAAGAGTCACATGATAAATTTATAGACCAACAGACTTAACCTACCATATATCTATATATTTTATTCAAGTATCACTCTATATTTTTAAGTATGATTTTATGATCAAAACAAATGCAATTGTAAAACCCCAATGTTAATTGACCACATGGGGGGGGGGGGTTAAGTAAAGGTAATATTTTTTGAATCCTTATTATTAATCTAAACCTATTAGACTTGTTAAGATTTTGATCCACTGAGTATTATCTCTCAAATTCACCTCATGTGTAGTTGTAATTAAGAGATATCCACACATAGGATTTACAAGTTTTATCCCAAGATAAAAACTAATTGTATTATTGGTTATACAATCTACAATGGAATGTAACAACTCAAGATATTTTGTTATATTTTTCTTTAAAAAATATTATTTCTTTGATATCTTTTTTTAAATGCAACACTATGTATAATAAACATCAATATACTATTAAAATATTAATATTTAATGTGATAGTTGTTTCCTTTTCATTTGATTGGAAGGTATGATTATGAATACATAAATTATGAAGATGTATTATTTAACAATTTAAAAAATGACTTAATTTTCTATCAATTAGTTATTAACAAAATTAAAAACAGTTGATGTTAAAAAGAGACATTAAAATGAAAAAGCTGTTTTTATGGGTATAATATATTTTTTTTTCAGAATAAATTTAATTAACCTTTACTGATGATTGATTTTAATGAATTTTAAAAAATATAAAATCAATAAATGTTTTTACATTTATCTATATTTTATTACTATGCATGGAATAAGAATAAATCTTATTTTCTACTTAAAAAGAAAATTATCTAAAAATGGTTTCATTTTATTCTCTATAGTTAAAATAAAATTATGTTCTTCCATTTATAGAAATGATAAAATGAAAAATGTATTATATCTTTTAGATATAAATAATTAATATAATGTAATAGTTCCATCCTATGTTATGGTAATTATGAATAATAACAATGGTAAAGATTTTTCACTTAAGCATTGGTACAACTATTAGAACACTGGTAAAACTATGGAGTAATGATTTAAAATATCTATAAAATTTTACTTTATCATATTCTATGAGTTTTTTTGAAAAAAAAATGTTTTAGGAGTTAAATAATGCATTTTTAAAATATTATTTTTAATTTTGGAACTCATTTTGTATTTTATTAAAGTAAATTATCTTTTATTAATATTGAAAACTATTTTTGGTCATTTTCTTTTAATGGTATGGTTGGAAGGTGATATTCGGTTTTGGACTGATACAAAAGTATCCAAACATTATATTGTTTAATATTTAACAAAAAATTAATATAAATAATATTCATACATTATTTCATGGTGAAATTATTTTTACTTTTAAACGTGGTATTTTCCATAAACATGTCTTCATGAAATATTCATAATTAAATTAAATGTATTTTAAAAAACACATATTTTTTGAATATGATAAAATAGATTTAAAATTTAGGATAATAATTGTAATTTTCAATAATTACTATTTTATTTTTTTTCTTATAATTATGTTATCATGGAAAAGGTATTGTTGTTTTAATTATTTCTAAATTGCACTTAATCTGGGTTTAACTTAGAGATATTAACTAAAATTCATAAAATAACATTTCGAAATGTCAATTTTTGAGTTTATTTAGACCCTTTCACATATTATAAATGAATTTGTTGTTTCTTGGTTCCATTTGAACATGAATAAGATCATATACTAATTTAAATCATTGAATAACTAAAAGAGTACCATTTACCACACTTTTAGAAGAGAACCGCTTCTCCTCTCCTCTCAACAACTCGTTAGAAAAATATCTAAAAAAGTACCTAATAAAATACCATCCACGATTCCATAACTATGTTAGAGATATTCTTATTTACTTTTAAGACCATTATAAAAATTTTATGGTGTAAATCGAAGGAGGTCTCTCAAAAAAAAAATATAATCCTCTTACCTAAATCATTCAATTTTTCTTTATTACTCTATATCCAATAAATATATATAATCTACTCTAAAATAATGAATCTAGTATAAAAAAATACCAAGTATTTATTTTTATTTTTGGATAAATTTTATTATCTCAATCATGTTCATTGTAAAGTGATAACATCTCTCATTCACAAGTGTAGACTACCACATCCATGAAGATATGTGATTGGTTTTTCATTTCATGTTTTTCGTTTCCGATTTTTATGGTCTATAATAAAGATAGATTCAAATAATATATAATATATTTATCATATAGTAATGAAATTTCAAGGTGATGTATTTTTATCTTTATTTTGATCTATCCATTTTAATGTAGAGTCATCACTCATGATTATTTGGACTAAGGTCTCCGTGAAGTGATTCAATTCATTTTTATTAAATGATTTATAGAAATGGTTATAGAGGTGTATACAATGATTAAATATGATACCTATGAAAAAAATTATGAATCATGAGATGTTATAACCATGATCAAAGTACTTGGTCCATAACTATTGAACAGAAACACTTGACAAAAAATGAAGCAGTTAACACCCTAAATGATGATGATGATCATGAATGATTTCTAATGAATAAGTGATAAAATGATATAATTGAACCACATATGATATTAAAGGTATTTAATATAGTTATATAATATATTTATAATAAATATAAATTTATTATATTTGAGCTTTTAATGTGTATGAAGTGAGATGGGATTGGAGGTAAGGAATTTATGATACAACCTCTGTTCTTTTTGAGATTTACTAGGATAAACTGACATTGAGGGAAATTATATGCATCTTATCATTTAACCCAATATATTTTATTATCCCAGTTTTATTCCTTAAATATCCATGTAAATGTATCATTATTCTATCTTCAACACAAAAAATAACCAAGAAATGTTTTTTATGAAAACAATTTTCATTTTTCTCTTTGAACGATGAACTTTTTATTTCATATTGATATTATTTATAGTTTTTTTTCAATAATAATATTTTAAAGACCCAAAATTTTTGATGTAATATTTTTAATTATGCGGAAATATTACGAGTCTACGAAAATTTACGGCACGTGATTCTGAGGCCTGGAGTGGCTGGAATGAATTTCTGAACATTCTTTAAGTACATTCAGTTAACATGTGAGTAGTGATTTTTAACTTTTGAAATGGTGGTCAGAATTAACACCCAAGGACACCATTGAAATCGTAGTGCCAATGTTTGCTTAAAATAGCATTGACTTTGGCCGCAGTAGGTCGATGGGAAGATCTTGTTTTGCGGGTTTTGTGTAGGATTAAAATAAACAAATGTTTTATTTTTATTAAACTCCTTCCATGATTCTAAATTTATTAGAGGTGAGAACCACACGAGGGTGTCTGGGCATTTAATACTGGGCATTAAATTCCCAGTTACACAATGTTTGTAACCATGAAACCCACTATTTAATGAAATCTCATTAATGACAAGTTAAAGAAACCAATAACTTAAGTTAATGAGTAAGGATTATCTCCTTCCTCTTGGTCATTAATTGGAAAAGATTTGAATTGGGAGAATAGAACATTGGAGAGCCTTTGGAAAAAAAATTCACCAAGAAAATAATGGAGGATCGACATTCGAGCAACTACTGAAGCTTGTTACAGAATGACGAATGATGACCCATCATCTTTAACTACAAGTTCTATCCAAGGATTTGAGGTTGAGTTTGTTCCTGATTGATCTTCATCAATTTACGTTGATTCCATATTCTTGAGCCACATGCTGTCGATTTAACATAGAGGGTGCTGGCCAAATGAATGTGCCTGATCCCTCCTCTACTTCATTGTTTGACGTGGTCAATGCGGGTGAAACTTCAGGTTGAGCGGAACTCACCCTTGATGGATTTGATTTGACAAAGACGTCCTGATATGAACATTGATTCATTAGAAATGATGAACAGGAAAATTGGAGCTCACCTTGTGACTTGTGGAAGTATTCCGATGACCAGTTCAGGCGACCAACACTGGTAGGGTATAGGTGGTGGCTGGCACTCCGACCGGCTGCGATGGGGGCAGCGGCACAACCGCACCGCCGATGGACGCTACGGCCCGTTGGCCTCGACGGAGGAGGGTGGTGGCCGACATGTCGGTTGGCCACGTGGAAGCCGAGGTGGCACACGTCTGCACCTCCGGAGTAGGAGGCTGTGACTGCTAAGCCGCGGTGGCGCACCTGAAGGGTGAACGACACATGGACAACTATGGATGAAGCAATGGCGCACACCGGTGCCGCTCGAAGCAGAGCCTGCCAGAACCCTGGACGACCGCGTCAGGCTGATCAGGACCACTCCGGTGGGTCCCACGTCTCAGCAGGTGGCACCACGTGGCGCCGCCGGGTTGGCCAAAACCAAACGGTCCAACTGGACTGTTCGAGAATACCGGGGGGCGCCTCCCCCAGGTGGCGGCTTGGGCGGGCCCCACCACGGCGGATCGCACCCAGCCGTGGGCCGAGCCCTACAGGCCGCGCTGAGTAGGTCTGGCCTAGCGGGTCGCACCTAGGGGGCCACACCCAGTGGGCCGCACCTAGCGTTTTGCGTCTAGCGGACCCGAACCGGGTCGGGTCGGCCCAAAGCAGGTCAGACTTGACCCGGGCCCATCTGGACCCTGATATTCTTTTTTGGCCATATCATGAGAATCAGACATCTGTTTGATGAATTGTCTATGACACCGGGATCCTTGGATCGTGTTGGTCCTTTTGTTATACTACACATGAGTTTTGGATAATGTTGGAGTATGGCTAGTTTGGATCGAACCCGAATGCAACCGTGCCCTCAGAATAGAAATGCTAATAACTTACAGAACAGACATCCGATTGACACGCCGTCTATTGCGTTGGGACCCTTATGACATAGCGGGAATTTTGGATTCTTCTTCATGTGACTTCTTAGTAGTTTATTCACAACCAATGGCTTCAGGAGTGAATCCTCTCGGAATCAGGCGTGCTTAGTGCGGAAACCCTGTGGCTGGCTGTACTTGAAGAATCTTTAGATCCTATGAGGGACATCTTCAGATCCTGTGTGGGTCATCTTTAGATCCTTTGATTGTTAGCATCTACAAATCATGTGTGGGTTATCTTCAGATCTGGTGTATGTCATCTTTAGATCCTGTGTGGGTCATCTTTGATCTTGTGTGGGTCAACCGCAGAGATTCTTGACAAAGTATGATTATCTAGCAATACAACTAAACATCTATACTTCTGTACATTAGTTATACCTGGTGTGAGATAAGTCTTTACCTTTGTGGTATTCTTCTGTGTGGTGCTACCTACGTGGTATTCTTGCCTTTGTGGAATAGTTGTGCTTGTGGCTAAAGAGTTGGGCTATGTGTTCCTCTTGAATGAGTTAGGATACTTGATAACATAGGTATATGGATGGGCATATATTTAAGTAAGGTTGATTGTTGTTTCATGCTTTGTAATTGTGGTATTTATTTTTGGATTATCTTTTATGGATTCTGAGAGACCTTCAGGGGTCTCGGGGTCCCTAATGAGTAATGTTATACTCACCCCTGCTCGGGCTACGCCCGCACCTTACTGTGTATTGTGTAGACAACAGACAACATATATCAAGACTAAGGGTTCCAGGACTGGAGGTTGCTCGGAGGCTGACCATTAGATAAGACATACCATAGAGAGGAATGTTCAAAATCAATACATACCCTTCATATATGGTCCTTGGAGGGTGTTCACATGAGCTGTTTTCAGTTTTATGTATAGTTTCTAGTTATGATTATATTCTAGCCCCATTACTTACAGTACTCACCCAATTTACTATATTCTTTATTTTGTTCTTGTATCCTGTTATGTGCTTGGATTGTGTGAGTTTTCAGTTTAAAAGGAAATGCATTCCCAGTTATAGGGATACGCCTTTATGGTACTAGTCGCCTGGTCCTGGCCTATGGAAGGCAGGCTTGGGGTAGTCACGACATGAGCCCTAGGGGACGGGTTATGACAAATTGGTATTAGAAGAGTCTATTCTATTGGAGAACTTGGACTGTGATCTTTTGATTCGGAAATAGTGTTAAGTATAATGAGTGTGGTTTTCAGTTTGGGGAATCTAGTGATGGTGTGACGGCTAACGTATCCATACAACATGACCTTGACTTCTGATTTCTAACTTAGTGCACGAAAACACTGATTGCGTGTGTGTTTTTGAAAAGTTTTCTTTATGGCCTCTTTGAGTTAGCTCACTAGTTATAACTTATTGACCATGGTGACCCTTTTTTTCAAGATTCCTCCACGCAGATAGCCAGCTAGGGTTCCAGGTAGAATATGCGATGATAGCCCATCGAACAACAAGGCTTCGATGCAGGGCCCCCTTTCAGCAGTTGTACCATGAGGTTGTGTACCAGCAGCACCTCTACCCGTTGGGCAGCCGATGCCACCAGCCCCAACAGTAGAGGGTGCACACCGATTGAGCGCGTTGCATGAGTTCCATCACCAGAGGACACTGAGGTTATGAGGCAAGACTGATCCAAAGGCGGCTTAGGACTGGCTAGAGGCCAAGGTCAGAGTTTTCCAACTAGTTGGGACACCATCTAATCTTATGGTTATCCTTGAAGCTAGTCTTCTTCAGGCTAGAGCGGGGAGATGGTGGACCTTGATGCTCCTAGTTCACGATGAGGTGACTCTCATCTGGATGGACTTAGAGAGCCTTTCCAGCGAATATTTCATTCCAGCGACCTTATGCTCAGTGTGTATACAGGTGCTTCTCCACTTGCAGCAGGGAAGCATGATCATGGCTCATTATTAAGTGAGGTTCACCGACCTGTCACGCTACTCCATTGACATGGTGAGGGACCCTTTTTTCAGGGCCCATAACTTTGATCAGGGGCTTAGAAAGGAGATCAGAGATTCGATGATATCTCTCAACATCCTGACGTAGTCTAGGGTGTTAGAGTGAACACTCATGGTGGAGAGCTTCCTTACTGAGCAGTCACCAGCAGCAAAACCCACCCCCGGATTCCACGTAGCAGTTTCATCTACAGCTAGTAGTAGACAGATGACACAGAGGTCCAAGAGGACCAGACCTACAGGTGGGCGACTGTAGGATACAGGTTTGGGTGTGTAGGGCTCTCGAGATAGTGCAGGACAGGTGAGGAGCAGGCAATGTTACTCGTGTGGCGGGCAGGGTCACATGGCTCGCGACTGCCCGACCCACCGTACAGACAACCAGAAAACGATCAAAGGATTTTCTTGGAAGAGGTGAAGATTCGACCAAGGAGGTTCACAGGCAGGAGACAGACATGGTAGAGGAGATTCCCGTGCAGTAGTCGGTGGGCAATGATTCGAGGTTCTACCACCACCACCTTCAGGTGGTCTACCCCAACCATAGGGAGCCGATGGACAGGGACGAGCTCAACTCCATGAAAATGAGGCCTATGACCACGGTGCTTCGGAGATGATTTGAGGTACAATCGATGTCTACTTCAACTTAGATACTATACTTATAGACACAGCTTCCAGTCACTCTTTTATTGCCACAACCCTCATTCGGAACTCAGAGATTCCGGTGGAGTTGTTGGCTCGATCCTTACAACTAGAAACTTCTACAGAATAGGATTCGACGATTATGCACTGGTGTCGGCAGTGTGAGCTTACTCTAGAAGGTGATATCTTTTGGCAGGGATCTTTTAGTAGCAGCGTTGAGGCCTTACAACATCATCTTGGGTATGGATTAGTTATCTACAATCCGTTCTTAGATTGACTGTAATAGGAACAGAGTGTGGTGTGTTCGTAAGGATGGGACCATATTTTCCTTCACTAGTGAGGAGGTAACCTTTAAAACAGTGGATGGAATTACCCAGAGGAGGGTATAGCCGATCACACATCAGTTTTCTAGCCTTACCCTCAGAGTGGTTGGTGTTGAGAGTTTGAGCTGTCCTGTAGCTGTGGACCAATACGATGATGTTTTCCCTGATGATGTTCCGGGTCTACCTCCTTGCATAGAGGTGGAATTTTATATCGACTTTTACCTGGGGAGGGAACCAATATCTACTACAGTATATTGTATGCCTATCATGGAGCTTCGAGAGCTACGAGTACAACTAGAGGACTTGTAGAGAAAGGGGTTCATTAGGCCCAGTGTTTCTCCTTGGGCAGCCCCGATTTTGGTCACCAAGAAGGCGGATGGGAGTTTGAGACTCTGTGTGGACTATCGATGCCTGAACCAGGTGACTGTGAAGAACAAGTACCCACTACCAAGTATTGATGATCTTTTTTATTAGATGAAGGTAGCACGGTGGTTTTCAAAGAAAGACCTCAGATTAGGCTATCACCAGCTCAGGGTATGAGATGAGGATATACAGAAGATGGCCTTTAGATGTTGGTATTTCCACTATGAGTTCTTGGTTATTCCCTTAGGCATAACCAATTCCATAGAAGTTTGCATGGGACTCATGAAAAGGATCTTCTAGCTATACCTTGATCACTTTGTGGTAGTCTTCATCGATGACATCCTAGTTTACTCAGCTACAGAGGAGGAGCACGCCTATCATCTACAGATATTTCTGGACACACTCAGAGAGCACCATATTTATGGTAAATTCTTAAAGTTCTTATTCTGGTTATGAGATGTTCAATTATTGGGACACGTCATCTAAGAGGTTGGAGTTGCAGTGGATCTTGAGATGATTGAGTCTGTGCTTGCTTGGGAGCCACCCATGAGTGTTACGGTGGTGCGAAGTTTCCTGGGTCTGGCTGGTTACTATCAGAGATTTGTGCCTGACTTTTCTAGAGTGGCGGAACCCGTATCAGCGTTGATAAAAAAGGGGCAACCCTTCATGTGGTCGGAGAAATTCCAGTAGATTTTCCAGGAGCTGAGGTAGAGATTGACGAGTGCCCCCATCATGAGGCTACCAAAGGAGGGAATTAGGTACGTAGTCTACTATGAAACATCAAGGACCAGGCACAGATGTGTCCTGATGTAGCAGTGAGCAGTGATTGCATATGGTTCTCTACAGCTGAGACAACATGAGCAGAAATACGCTACATATGACCTGGAGTTAGCGTCAGTGGTCTTTACCTTGATTATGTGAGGACATTACTTTATGGGAGAACGTTTTATAGTCTACTCTAATCACAAAGGTCATAGGAATGTATTCTCTCAGAAGGACCTAAACCTGAGACAAAAACATTGGAACGAGTTCCTCTAGGATTGTGATTTCAAGATAGTCTATACTTTTGGGAAGGGGAACGTAGAAATAGATGCACTTTTCCGGATATTTGGTATAGCGTTTCTGAGTGAGGTGATGGAGCAGCTATCCGCTTTGTGGATATCCTACATGGATCGAGATAGAGATGATTATATTTACTCATTAATAGTCACTTCCCCACTCCTTCAGTGAGACAGGGAGGTGCATCTTGGGGACACTGACTTTAAGGATGAACGTACTCAGATATCCACAGGACTGGAACCTGATGGATTTTTTAAAGGAGGGGAGCATGTCATCTTCCTCAGAGGATGTACTATGGTGCCGGTGGATCTACAGAACCAAGTGTTGAGGATGTTTCATACGTACCCTCTAGCGGTACATCCAATAGTGGTGAAGATGTACCAGGACATTCGACGTCAACACTAGTGACTGGAAATGAAGACAGGAGTGGTAGAGTTTGTCTCACGGTGCCTCACATGTCAGCAAGTGAATGCAGAGCATCAGTTTATAGCGGGATTAGTTCAGCCACTAGAGGTGCCAGAGTGGAAGTGTGATGGAATTTCCATGGAATTTGTGACAAGACTTCCACACACGTCCAAGGGACATGATTATTTCTAGGTGATCATCGACCGACTCACTAAGTCATCCCACTTCCTACATATCTGAGAGTAGGGTTCAATAGAGGGCCTGGGACGCCTCTACATGCAGGAAATTTTATGGCTCTATGGAGGGACCATGATAATTGTTTCTGATCACGATGCAAGTTTTACTTCCCAGCTATGGAAGGGGGTGCATGAGGAATTATGGACTCAACTTCGATTGAGAACCGCCATTCATCCTTAGATGGATGGTCATATAGAGAGGACCATTCAGACACTCGAGGACATGTTGCGTGTCTGCATTATTGATTTCAGATGCTGCTAGAAGGGTCACTTCCCCTTGGTGGAGTTTTCATACAACAATATCTATCACTCCACCATCGATATGGAACCATTTGAGGAATTTTATGGTTGACCTTAAAGATCACCTCTATGCTGGAATAACCCAGGGGAGACATCACTCATGGGACCAGAGATGGTATAGGCTTCCACAAAGAAGGTGCAGATCATTCCAAAGTGGATAAAGACTGCACAGAGCAGACATAAGTATTATTCTGACAAGAGATAGAGACCTATAGAGTTCGAGGATGGTGACCATGTCTTTCTATGGGTCTCACAATGATGAGGTTTGCAGAGATTTGGCCAAGGTGGCAAGTTATCTCCGAGGCTCATCGGACCCTTTCAGGTCCTCATCAGAGTTGGTGAGGTGGAATACCACTTAGTTCTTCCCCCTTAGTTTAACCAGATGCATGAAGTTTTCCGTGTATCCCAGCTAAAGAGGTACGTGCATGATCCTTCACACATCATTGACTGGGGCGAGCTGGACATTTACGATGGGGAGACGTTTTCATATGTTCTAGTAGAGATTGATGATCAACATGATAGATTCCTTCATGGGCGATCGATACCTCTGGTGCACGTACGTTGGCAGCACGAGAACCTCTAGGAGATCACATGGGAGAAGGAGGCTCAGATTCATGCTCAGTACCCCCACTTGTTTCCCTAGTTTGTGTTGTGGATTTCAGGGACATAAATCCATGAGGTGGGGAGAATGTAAAGACCCTGAATTTTCCTTGGTTTTTATTGTAAATTTATAAAAATATTACAAGTCCACGAAAATTGACGGCACATAATTCCGAGGCCTGGAGTGGCCGAAATGAATTTCCAAACTTTATTTAAGTAACTTTAGTTAACATACGAGCGAGAATTTGTAACTTTTGAACCGGTGATCAGAATTGTAATCTGAGGACATAGTTGAACTCACAAAGCTGATATTCGCTTAAAGAGGCCTAGACTTTGACCAAAGTAGGTTGAGGGGAAGATCTGGGTTTGATAGTTTTCATGGAGGATTAAAATAAAACAAATATTTTATTTTTATTATACTCTTTCCATCCTTTTAAATTCATTGGAGGTGGGGACCACATGAGGGTGATTGGGCATTTAATAATGGGAATTAAATTCCCAGTTACACAAAGTGTGTAACTATGAAACCGACCATTTAATGAAATGTCATTAATGAAAATTTAAAGAAACCATTAACATAAGTTAATAAGGAAGGCTTCTCTCCTTCATCTTGGTCATTCATTGGAAAATATTTGAATTGGGAGAAGAGAACTTTGGAGAGCCTTTGGAAGAACAAATCCACCAAGCAAAGAACAGAGGATCGACGCTCGAGCAACCACTGAAGCTTGTTGCAGAATGAAGAATACCGACCCATCATCTTCAATCGTGACCGCTTTATAAGGATTCAAGGTAGGGTTTGTTCGTGATTGTTCTTTGTTAATTTTAGTTGATTCCATATTCTTGAGCTATATGTTATCAGTTTAACGTGGAGGGTGTGGTCCAAACGAACGCAACCCAATCCCTCCGCTACATCATTATTTGAAATTTTCTTCGTGGGACAAACATTGAGTTGAGAGGAACTTGAACATTAAATACATAATGCAATAGTGATGTCTCGAGATGGCCATTGATGCCTTCGAAATGAAGAACGGGTCACCAGAGCTCACCTGGTGACCCGCGGAAGTCTGCCGGCGATCGGTGCCGGTGACCAGTGCCGACAGGGGTACAGACGGCGATCGACACTCTAGCCGGCCACGATGGTGGCCGAGACACAACCACATTGCTGAGGGAGGTTGCGGCCCATTGGCTGTAGAAGAGGAGGGTGGCGGCTGTCACGCCGGCCGACCGCATGGAAGTTGGGGCGGCGCGCGTCCGTGCTGCCAGAGTAGGAGGCCGCAGCTGCTGAGCCGCGACGTCTCTCCTAGAGGGCGGATGAAACCCAACCGACCACAAAGGCAGCATCATCACATGCCGGTGCCGCTGGAAGGGGAGTCAGTCGGAACCCGGGCCGACCGCATCACTCCGAGAAGGACCTACTCTCGCGGGTCCGGTGTTCTAGCAGGCCGCGCCACGTGGCGCTGCTGGGTTGGGCAAAACCGAACGGTCCAACTTGACTATTCGGGAATCCTAGGGGGGGGGGGCTCCACCTAGTAGTGGATAAAGAAGGCCCCACCATGGAGGGCCGTACCCAACCGCCGGTCGAGCTCTGTGGGCCATGCCATGCGGGCCGCGCCGAGCAGGCCATGCCAAGCGGGCCGGGTCCAGTGCGCCGGGCCCAGCGAGCCTCGCCCAGCTGACCTCGACCGGGTTGGGTCGGCCTGAACCGAGTCAGGCCAGCCCAAGTCGGGTCGGGCCAGGTCAGACTAGACCTGGGCCCATTCGGACCCAGATACGCCTTTTTGTCCCTATCTTGAGAACTAGAGGTCCTTTTGACGAACCCTTTGTGACACCAGAATCCTTGGATCGAAATGATCCTTTTGGTATAATCCACTTGAGTTTTTGATAAAGTTGGAGTACAACCATGTTAGATCAAACCTGAATCCAATTGGGATGTCAGAACAGAAATGCTAATAACTTATAGACTGGGTGTCTGATTGACACACCATCTATTGCGATGAGACCCTTATGATGCAATGGTCCTTTGTTATAGATCTTCATGGGACTTCATGGTAGTTGAAGTATGAACTATGGATTGAGGAGTGGATTATCCTGGAAGCAAGCATTCTTAGTGAAAAAACCATATGGATGGTTGTTCTTGAAGAATAATCAGATCCTATGTGGGTTATCTTTAAATATTGTGTGGGTCATCCTTAGATCTTGTGTGGGTCATCTTCAGATCTTGTGTGGGTTAGAATCTATAGATCCGGTGTGGGTCATCTTCAGATCCTAGGTGGGTCATCTTCAGATCCTTTGTGGGTCATCTTTTATCCTGTGTGGGTTAACAGCAGAGCTCTTCAATGAAGTAAGATGATCTAGTAGTATAGCTAAAAAAATATACTTCCATACATAAGTTATACCTGATGTGAGATGAGTCTTTACCTTTTTGGTATTATTCTCTGTGGTGCTACCTACGTGGTATTCCTTTATTTGTGGAATAGGTGTGCTTGTTTCTAAAGAGTTGTTCTATGTGTTCCTCTTAAAAGAGTTGAGCTATATGATAACTTAGGTATATGTATGGGCATATACCTAAGTAGGGTTGATTGTTGCTTCGTGATTTGTAATTGTGGTCTTGCTTTGTGGACTATCCTTTGTGGATTCTAAGAGACCTTCGGGGGTCTCAGGGTCCCTACTGAGTATTGTTATACTCACCCCTGCATGGGCTACGCCCGCACCTTATTGTGTCTTGTGCAGACAACTGACAGCATTGATCGAGACTGAGGGTTCCAGGAATGGAGGCTACTTGAAGGTAGACCATTAGATGAGACACACCGTAGAGATGACCATTCAAAAGCTGTATATACCCTTCAGGTAGGATCCTTGGTGGGAGTTCACATGTGTTGTTTTCAATATTAATTGTACTTTTTACTTGGGCTTGTATTCTAACCCATTTACTTACTGTACTCACCTTATTTAGTATATAGTTTACTTTGTGCCTGTAACTTTTTGTGTGATTGGATTTTGTGAGTTTTTAGGTTAAAAGGAAATGACTTCCCGGTTTTAGGGGTACGCCTTTCCGGTACTAGTCGCCAGCCCCTGGCCAATGGAAGGCGGGCTTGGGGAAGACATGGCACAGGCCCTGGGGGACGGGTCGTGATAGTTATTTAATAATATACAATGAATTTTTAATATTATTTAAATAGATATTTAAATTTATCTTGAAAGGGTAAATGGGTATTTTTCAATGTTGTCAAAATTGGTTATTTATGTCTTTTTACAAAAATTGTGATAGGAATCAATGTTTTAACATTTACCACAAAAACAATTCCTCCAGGTCATGAATAAACTATTATTTAAAAATTAATTTATATGTTTTCATAGTAATATTAAAATAATTTATTTTCCATAATATTCATGAAATCATTGGTCTTAATAAAACTAATTGGAATGTTATTTTCCCTGTTTTGAAATAAATGTTTAAATTCTATTTTAGAGGCATTGTTTATCTACATCAATATCCATTGATGTTTCTTATACTTCATTGGAAGTTTGATATAGTGATACAATATATGTTTTTAATATAAATTCATTGTGATTATTTGATGATTAAATTTTTATGAATACTATTTCTTATCCACATATTATGGTTGGATGAATTGATGAATGTTTTAATCATCTTATGGCCCACATATGTTTGGTTTTCATTATGTGAATTCTTTTTAGATTAAATACCTATAATTAATTAGGTAATGAATGGTATATAATGAGATAATAATGACTAGAATAGGTTGTGAACCCAATTCAGTAAGAGGAATCTCCTACTATAATAGTCTTGGGAGTGATCCATGACTAAGGAAAAGATGGAATGGGGAGTAAACCCAATCCACAATGATAGTCTTGTCTATGAACCTTGATTAAGGAAATTATTTTATATCACCAGGTGTAAGAATAAAACCTATGTATTATGTTTTATATATTCTCTCACAAATCATGATTGATTATTGATTATTCTGTACTCTTATGAATTGTATCATTTTTTATGAAATATCCTTATGGCATGATTCATGAATAAATATAATTTACTAATTTGTAATTAATTTTATAAGTTATTATCATGTTATTATGAACTTATAATTATCATATGGTCACATATGTTTATTGATTGAAATCTACTATGTATACCCATAATGAGCAACAACGCTCACCCATTTTTTGGTTTCCTTTCCCTAGGTTGTAATGAAAGGTTTAAAGTATGGTATTTCCAAGAACTGTACTATGTGAGAACATATTTATGGGATATATTCTAGATCATTCATGAAATAATACTATTATGTATCTAGTATCAAAATTTTAAAAAACTATATGGTTATATGGATCTAATGTTATGAGATGTATCGATTATTAATATAAAATTATGTTATATTTATGTAACTTATTCTCAGATCACCTAAGTTGGAATGAGATTGGGTTTTTAGGATATTAGATTTAGAATTAATTAGTGATAACCCTTCATATAATATTAGAACATATGATTTTATGGTAATGAAAGGAGTATACTTTTTTTTAAATACTTCCTTGTTTGGATGATGATATATGGATGTATACATATAAGAAATTAACATATAGGTAAAAAATATGAAGGGGTAGATTGGGTGTTAGCTCAATCATCACTCGTTTATCAGGAGTGGTCCTTAGACTTTACACTTGTAAATACACTCTTCGGGGTTATGGATAGGTTAATTCACATTTTCTCCATAAATCATTAAGATGAATTTTAATAGAAATTATGAAAAATGATTTCTATTAAACATAAAGTGTCATCATGAAAATAATTTGACATGATTTTTACATCCTACTAATTATTTTCATGATTATATTATTTAACACTATGATGTTTGTTTCTCAAAATAACCATTTTTAGTAATATAATGGAGAAAAAACTATAATTTTGAGGTGGTGATAAGAATGCTGAAATATCAATGTTAAATATTTGAGGCATTCCATATGAATTACTTTATATCATTAAAAGTACCCAAGTGTATTAAATCAAATCATCAATGATTAAATTTTGAGTTAGGTGTGAAAACCCTTAATGGTAAAATGATCAAATATGAAGTCTATAGCTTCTCTCTAATATAAGTTTGTGGGAATATACTTTATATAAATCTTTTGATTATCTATATTATTGATTTTCATGTTATTTTGTTACTATATTGACCTTCTTTATATAGATCCCATATCAATATACGTGGGAGGGAAATAAAATTTAATATTCCAAATAGACATATACTCATATTTTGGTGCAATGATAAATATAAACATATAATAAAATGTACATTCATTGAATGGGTCTTACAATAAGTTCATCAGGTTTATTTTTCTAGGATTGTTGGTGAGAAATTCAACATTAATATTATTCTTATCCTTTAATATTATATTGATGTATTTCAAAAATCCTTCCCCAATATTCCTCAGAATCATGATTTTTATTTATCAATACACCTTGTACCTCATGCTACTTTAATTTTAATGAATCCAAACAAAATTGACCTAATTATGTTATATGAATTGGGGAAGAAACTTCTATAGAATCATGATAAGTTATTCATATTCCCTACTACATCCCCATGGGGATCATCGGTTCTTCTTTTTAAAAAGAAAGATGGGAAAATGTTTCTTTTTATTTATTATCATGGAATTAATAGTATCATTATCAAGAACAATTATCCCATAATATATATAAAAAAATTATAGGATCACCAATGTAAAGCTCAATAATATTCTAAAATTTAAATTCAATCATGTTATCAATAATTTTATGTTCAAAAGGTCTATATATAGAAGAAAACCATAAAAAAGGTACATACATTATGAAATTATAGTTATTCAATTTGGACTAACCAATCACCACTCGACCTTACATGGGATATACACCTGGTCATATAACCCCATGGGTCTCCAGTAATACATTTGTTACCCTCTTAGAACACCCCATGCTATTACCCAATAGAATCACTTATCAGAATAATGACTGTACCCAAAGTCAAACACATTTTCTTCTAGTGTTCTTTAGACTCACTCACACACGGTCTAAGAAACTTCCTAGGAGGTCATCCATCCTGATCACTACATAAATCCTTGCATTCGTAAATGTGGATTTATAATTATGTTGGATCCTAAAAATAAAGGCACACCTTGTTGATAATTTTAGTAATATTTAGTCATTTAATTATCACTTTTCCATCATTGCTACATTCTCCCCAACATTAAAGCACAAAAAACTCACTATGGACCCCAAACATAAAAGTTAGGTAGCTCCATTCTAGTTGGTTGTTTTCTCAAATTCCATATTTCATGACTGAAACACCATTGGTTCATAGACCCACTAATATTACCCCCTACGTCTCTTCTAATACATTTCTTTTCATTCTAGTATACCAAAGATTATTACCCACTAGAGTCACTAATCATACTAATGAATATCCCCATAATCCATGATATGTTCTTCTAGTGTTCTTTTTCATCACACATACCCTATGAAACATCCCATAATGTCACCCATCCTAGTCACAAAACTAGGCCAAGAACATTTAATTGTGGAGATATAAATAGGAGGTATCCTGAAATGAAATGAGCACCATGTTGATATGGGTAGTAATATTTGTTCTTTTATGTTTCAACAACTAGAATAATGAACATCAATCGCTTAGGATTATTTAATAACCAACTATAGTGATGAAAAAAACAAAAATGAATCCTATATAAAGAAACATCACCTTTCTATCATGGATATGTTGATTAACCCCATAGACTATATATAGATAAACTATGGACACATTTCTAGTCTCTTATATCCCAGAAAAAATATTAATTCAATGGAATAGAAACCGCTAATACCAGTTTATAAGGTATTCACTTTGGAGCCAATAAAATAGTTCCTCTAGAAGGATCACCACATGCCTAAGTTGCACCTTCCCATATTCCAAGGGATTTTTACTATCAATGAGGGTCCAATGATGGTGTTTTTGGGACACTATACCCCTATGATCAGATTATAACAACAATGAATAAATATATATATATATATATATATATAAATGAATATAATCAGAAATAAATCACCCATGATAATAATATTCATCCATAGAGAAAAATATATCATATAATGAATGATGTATTAAGAGTTAACAAAAATAAACGAGTAATACATGGATGCATGCATAAAATATATGCAGAAAAAAATAAATACTTCCAAAATTTCATCTCTATGATCATCCTGAGCACCATCTCATTTGTGTTTCCCTGATCATTCATATCCTTGTGAAAATAACATTACACTCTCATGAATCCTGATCTTGCACCAATGAAGTATGTCCACCTACCAAATAGAAGCATAAAAGGCTGTGATATAAATTGTGTATGCCACTAGTAATGGTGTATAATGCTATCAAATATGTGAATATAAAATATTGCAGTGTGTTGGTATAAATAATAAGGTACTAAATAAATTAATGAAATGAATTCTGAATCATGTTCCCCAAAGACACTTAGAAAAACATAACTACATCATCTTAAGCTATAATTTCACTAAACATTCAATCAGGTATATATATTTATATATGTTAAAAAATGCATATAGATATATGCAATAACTTGTGAGGGTCTAAGGATAGAGTCCACGAAATCCATATATAAAAACAATAACTATATGATAATCTCATTATTTAAATATGGTCAACTTTCCAAGAATCTAAATAGGGGATACCGAGTGCCATGTAGAACAATCCAAATCATTGATGTGAAGTTTCAGGTAAACATCCTAAAATTTGGTGCAAAATCTTATTTCTAACTACACAAAATGACTTGAAATGTCGTGTTCAACATCTTATAGTAAGGTTCAATGAAATTTCATGTCAAATATCCATAACAAAGTCCTCCCAGCAGTACTCCTAAATAAGGCGTTCCAAGTTTTCCTATGATTCCATAACCATGTTATTCCATAATGAAGTACCCAGTAATGCTCACGGAACATTATATCCAATATGATTTATGAACTTATCCATTGTATTCATACATTCGAGTCTAAGGTTATCACAAGGTGTATTATCAATATTTATTAGTTTTCATTTAATAGTAAAATTTAGTCCTTGAGATATTAATAATTTAATCTACATATTTAAATATAAGTAATAAATAAGACCATGTTAGTAAGAATGATGTATTATAGTTCATGTATGAATAATTATGAGGCCTTATATATAATCATTCCCAATTACAACTAAATTATACAATTTGGACCATTCTATTTACAATTACATATTAAATTGATGGGAATGTCTATGGAATCCATTATTTTAAAAATATCAATTTGATTTCCATTTTTTATTTAATAATCCAATTCCCCTCAGTGGTGTTTTTATAATAAAACATGTCACATTTGTTATAACAACTAATTTATTTCAATTTAAACATATCATACATTAGGTTTAATCCAACACAACTCAAATGGGATTAAATAAAAGGAAATATATTGTAATAATAGAATTTAGAACAACAACCTAATAGGTTGATTAAAATTCCTAGATAATGAAAAGGTCATGATATATAATAAAATCAACCAAAATAGTGGTTTGAGTTGAGGAGGATCACCTTCAATATTGAAATGAAATACATAATGGCTATTTAATTTAAGGAATTAGGTTCTACATAATTAATTTCATTTTTAAAGTGCGATACATCAATGACATGGTATATGGAAAAATATAATATTTTATTAAATTTTTTTACCATAAGGAATTATCCATATACCACCTAACATTTTTTAGGTTTCTTCGCTCATCAATTATCATAATTTAATTAAATATGGATTGAGAGAAAATGGAAGAATAAAAAAACATAATGAAAATAGGTTGTATTAGCTTGCAATAAAATTGGATTCAATATATAAAGATAAACTAATAAAATAATGATGAAAGACAATGGACATACCATTATCAATCCACCATGACAAACAGTAGCTGATTCTGAGATTATATAGAGGATATTTTTCCATGCATAAAGAAAAAGAGAATAGATTAAAAAATGGGATGGAGATTTTGTGTGAATGGAATCGAGGAATGGTGGATGGTTGATAAAATAATTAAGGGGTAGAATGGTTATTTAATCCCTCTAACGAGAAACTTTGTTAAGATACATGGTTTTCTAAACCATGAACCAACCTCATGGAAACATTGCCTCTAGTAGTCATCCTATTGCATATATTTTACAATGTTTGGAACATGGTTCTAACATGGTGTGGATTGTCTCTAAAATTTTATACAGATTTTTCACACACCCATTCGTCCTCAAATTCATGGTTTTACAAACCATGAGACACCCTCTTGGTCCTTCTTTGTTTATTTTTACTTTTACCACTAACCGTGAACTATTCATGCTCCTCCCTTTAGCTTTAAAAAAACTGGTCTTTCAATGTATGACGATCCTGAGAATCCATTGAAGACTAGAGTCACATATTAATCCTTTTACATCATCTAAAAACACTATTAAGTTTCTTAAAGATCATAATTTCATTCCTATGTTGAAAATGTTATCCAGACCATTCAAAACATGAATATTTCAAACTCCACTGGAAACTCACTATGGATCAAAACAATTGATCTTACAATATCCCTACATTATAACATCTCATCTTTGAGAATACTTAGGGAGGATTGAAACATCACCCAACCTATTGGGTCATGAAAAATTCATTTTAAAAGGCCGAGTATCATTTTAAACACCCCATATTCCTACCAGAATCATCATTAATATATGGTATTTAAGCTGCTAAAACTCGATTCAACACTCAAATTGAAAATTGAATCACAAAGACAACACATACATAGAATTTTATTACTAGATACATGAACACATAATCTTACCCATTATCAAATTTCCTAATTTTCTCCCCACTATTGCTTCAAACATTTAAGGGAAAATTCCAAGCCATAATAATATGCACCATCATAATTTATTAAAAACCATACACTTACCATTCTAATGATGCACTAGAATGTTTATCCATTTAATTTAATGGTCTAATTCCCAATAGACCACATTTATCTTCACTTCACTAGGTTTTCTAAGAAAAAATGTATCCATCCTTTTCAATAGACTCTTCTTATCCCATCTACATTCTAGATGTAGTTCCTCACTAACCAAATTCAACTAACAAGGAGAAATGAAATTAAATACACACTTGGTTGACTATTTTATGAAGACACTTGACTTTTACAGATTAATCATACCATGCCCTATCCTAAATACTTCAATCCATGGCTCCATGATAATGCTCAGAGCATGCTAAAAAACTCCAGTAAATATCATCCCATTACGTATCTAGAAAAAAAATTCATTTAGGTTTTTGTTCCATATACTGAATGTTGTTGTATATGAAATATAGAACCCCTATATTGTCACATAATAATCATATAAATAGAGCCTGACTGTATGTCTAGGGTAACATTGGAATCATCAACTGGAGTCCATGGAACACATCCAAGTTAGTCCATTCTTTGAAGTTTACATGTGATTCATAAATACATATATGATAAATCCATATATCTAGAGAAATGACTGGGACCAATAATAGTATCTCACTAAGAGATCTTTTCAAAGAATTAGCTACTACCCGTGATTCATTCTAAGGGGTTCCTACAAAAAAATCATAGTATCAATCTGAAAAAACAATGGCTATATATTTATCCATTCTCATAGAGTACAACTCTAAAGAGTCTATTAATAAATCTAAAAAGGAATGCAATTTTATTTGTTTTTCAGCACATAACTGATACTCTAACATTGTACCCTGGATAATGTATTGATAAGGGGCATGCTATTCACTATTCTAAGAGTACACTATCATGATATAAATGATTTCTAATAAGAAAAAAAAAATGATCCCATCATATACAAAAAAAGTGACTCACCTAGTTTCCATCCAGTCATAGTCAATTATCGATATGAAGAATAGTAAAATCATTATTGGATGATTTCTTTTACAACTGATCGACTACACCTATCGACACATCCTCAATTACTTACCAATATTCCATAATATCGAGGTAATACATGATGGTATGAAAACTACCATTTTATTATAACCATTAATCATGGTCTCCCAAAAGGTTATGTATACTACCAACCATTTTGTCATCATGTTTCCTTCAAAACACCACCACACATCATAAGAATTAAATTTTTTGGTCGCTCATGAACCTCGAACCCATATCTAGAATCCATAATCAATCCCAACCCCAAAACAAGTTTTATATCCAGTATTATTTCAATTACAAGAAATCAAATCTAATAGCCTCACAAGCATTATGAAGTAATTATAACTACTCCTAGAGGGCCTTATTTAGTTTGGCTACCACTAAATGGAAGGAAAATATTAAACAAGTTTACCTAACGCTCCCCACCATAAGAGTTTTCTTGTCAAATTTTTTCGATATTAGGAACTCATACCATTGAAGACACTCCATCCAATACTGAAAATGGTTTACGGATGTGGACAACTATCATTTACCAAGATAATATTAGTAAATAGAGGGAAAATTATAGCTTAAAAGTGTGATAGATCACATTTATTCTAGAAATATTTGTGACAATATCCCAATCCATCATCAAGAACATCATTTGTATTAGGTATAGAATCCAAATATAAATTTATTAGTAGTTCTGAGATTATTGAACATTTATAAAATTTCAATGACCATGACCTCCTGAATGAAATAAACATGGGAAACAATGTAGTTCACACAAAAAAATATGATCATGGTGAAGTATTTTATATAAATTGGTGATAATATGATATAAATAAATCATGTATGGTATTATAAGTATTAATATTGTTCTACAATATATTAATAATAAATTACTAAAATTTATACATAATTATTTTTACATTATTAAAGAAAAATGAGGCTGTATATATGAGATTTATGTTACAAACTCATTTCATTTCATGATTTTCTGTGATAAATTTACATCAAGTGAAATTATATGAAAATTTTCATTTAAACCCCATATATTTTCTTCTATACTATTCTTCTTAATATTTTAAATTAATTTTTCCATTACACTCTCTTCAATTCATAAAATTTATTTGAATGTTAATTTCATGAAAAGATAGCCTTATTTCTTCTATGGTCGATGAAATTTTTTCATCTATGACCATGTTAATTATTATTTTTAAATTTTCGTTGTGATAATCCAGTTATTGTTTATATTAATTTTCAAACATATTTATATTTTTTCAAATGTTTAAACAGTATTTTCATGTTTTTTAACTACTAATTTAGGACATTATACATATATAAAGAATAGAATATTTGTTTTAATGCTTAAAATACTAATGTGTTTTATTTATGTAATGTATTTTATTTTTTTAATATTATATTAAACATTTCCATTTTAAAAATATATTTTTGATAGCATTCTAGAAATTTATATTTTTAAAACCACCAATGAAAAAGTTTTTATCCATTGTTTTGAAGGAAATGTTCAAATTAAATTTTGAATTTATTTGTCATGTTTTTGAAAATACCTCAATATTTATTATTCCTCACTTCTAATACAATCTAATTATACCATGAAAGATCTTTCTTTTAATGGATTGTTATTATGGTATGATCAACTTTTTTTGATGCTTGTTTCTTTTCTTCTAGTTATTCTATAAAAAATTGTTGAGTATTTTTATGATTTTTGGAACTCATATAAATGGTATTAATTATGTGATGGGTGGGTATATTAAAGATATGAAATTATTTGGGATATCTCATGAGATAATAAAGAATGGAATGGGGATTGTACAATGTTAATTAAGGGTCTCTATCTGATATGATAATCTTGTTAGTGAACCATGACTAGAAATATGATGGAATGTAGAATGAAAGCAATCCACATTGATAGTATTAGAGGTGAGAATTTACTAATGAAATGATTATCTATACTTATGTTTATGCATAAAAAACCAACCAGAGTCAACTAGAGAAGCCACTGGAGCTATCCTATCACGTTGGTGAGGTGCAAGTAGATAATGGAAACAAGTATTGAATATAGAAAAAACAAGAAATTGTATGATATAATGGAGTGAAATAAATTAGTAAATACAATATCCATAAAATCTAGGTCAAATGGGATAAAATAGAAGGTATAATATAACAAGTCTCTATGTGATGAACAATCACATCCAAACTATCCTGTGACAATGGAAACAATCAAATGTGAAGCTGGCGTGCTACATAATACCCTTCCATTCTCATAATTCTTGATAAATAACATCTACAACTACCGAAAAGAAAAGTTGTGTGAGCACAAAGACCAGTTGGATATAACCGCATATTCTATAGAGTGTTTAATATCATAGATACAATGATCATACATTTTAAAATAAAAAATTCCATTTAAACAATTTTCAATGAATCAGAAACCATTTTTAAATAATATTTATTTGGGGTTTATATAAAATCTATTAATTTACCTAGATCTGGAAATATGAAAAGTATAAGTCATAAAATATGTAACCATATCCATACAAAATAAGGTAATCATGTAAGCACATATCTATGACATAATCCATCATGCGAAACTGTGTATTATAACCTAATGTAAAAAACACGAGATCCATAATAAATAATAAAAATAATCACACGATAAACAACCATGAATGACAAAGCACTCCATCATGAGCACCAGAATATGAGAATTCGTACTGTACATAAAATATCCTAAACTAATCATACAATGGTACCAAACAATATCAAGTAATACTATAGTTAAAAGATACGCTAATGTTGACCCCTAGTTGGGCCACACACAATAGGGTCACCTATATCCCTTTCCCAATGCAATAATTATTCCTAATTTTACATTTTCAAAAACCAACTACATACCATGATGATAATTTATAATTTATTTTCAATTATATAAAAATAATCTTCAGTGTTTGAAAACCATTTTTCAAATCAGAACCATCTTTCAATCATTAATGTAAACACTCGGTGCGAAAAAACCATATTTTTAAAGCTATACCCCTTTAAAAACAAGAATAATTCCAAGAAAATACATGAAACAAAAAATCAATTTAAATCGATGAAGAAACTATAGTAATTTTATAATAATGGTAATAAATTCATAGAATTAACCCATTTTATATAAAAACCTTCCCAAAAATAATGGTAGCACAAACCGCCTCCAAACAAAATATGAGGAAATGTTAGATCGGGTCATCCAAATCCTAGATCCAAAAGAAACAAACATAATCCTCTATAAAAACCAATATATCTTGCTTAAAAACCTAATTTTTTTCCATTATGATCAAAGGATATGATATCTCACCTAGATATACAATGAAGAGAGGAAATCGTATATGAACATAACTTAAATCGATATGATACATCAATAAGGAATGAATTTCTCCAAGAATATTAGTGTAGAGACCAAAACACCACTAGGAATATTTTAGGATGTGCCAATTCTAGATTATGTGGTGAGTAGGGTTTAAAATAATCTTGGTAAAAAGGGTAAAATTGATTTTTATAATAGTTTGGAAGGTGTATCATGGTTTCTCGAGGCAGAACATGAAGCTTAAATAACCATGAACCACAACCGTTCACCAATAATATCCATTTTTTGGTGGGGTAATGGTTCAGATGCAAGGTTAGATTAACTGCGCACCAACCATGAATTAAACTCTAGCACGAGGGTGAAAATTTTTCACTTGGGGGAACACTGTATTGGCAAACTATGCTCAAACCATTTTAGAAACCTTGAAAACTAGCAGACACCTAACGTTGTTACCAAATCATGTCCTATATTTTTAAAAACCTTTCTCACTCTATGAGAAATTACACTACATCCTCACAATGGAACAAAAATAGTTTCCTCTTGCTTAAACAAATAATTATCCTCAACTATTCAATTTTCATGTTTTCTAAAAAAACCATTGTTTTCAACATCCATGTACTAGTAACATCACTGAAATAAAAATAGAAAGAGTTTGTCTCATCATAGGTATACATGTGACTAAAAGGGAATCAAAATTCACCCCATTATAATCATCTTATACCCCTATAAATTCCTCAATAACTTGGACTCACAAAGATAGAAGTTTGTTTTTACCTTATCAATGATTCCCTATACCACATCTCATGGATATATCATCCACAATTCCATAGTACTCAGACTGAAGGAATCATTTTACCATTATGTAACATATCCTGGTAATCCATTATATGAACTTGTTGATACAAATAGTAGAAACTGGCTTCAAATCCACATCCCCCTATTCAATCACATGGGAATGATTTAGGTGATAACTTCTTAGTTGGGATACATGAGGCACGTTGGGGATATAAGTCAAAGGATATGGTAATTACAACTGATATTCCATAATTTAGGGACACTCTATGTTCTCAAATAGGGAAATAAACATCAGTGCCAACATACCCTCATTCCCCAACTGATGATATCCCAAGTGATGAGAAACTAAGAGAAAAACCTAACCACAAACCTAAAACTACAGTGGTTTATAATTGATGGTATATTGAATATTTTTGAAGGATATTTTCTTTGATCATACTCTTATAGATAAACTTCTTCTTTTCCTTAATCTTTTAATCTTAACTCGACCAAAATAAAGACTTATCTCCCAACTGTTCCCAACATAAGGGAGATCTTTATTTATTCCTATGGAACACTTCAATGGGAGGAATCATTACCAAAGCATGAGAACAATTATTATAAAACAATTTTACAAGAGGATAATGTTTTTCCACGGATCCTCCAAAATCAAGCACAGTAGCCCAAAGAATATCCTCAAGAACCTGGATAGGTTTTTCTATCTTCTCAGTTGTGTGTAGATGATAATTCATGATCGATTTCAACTAAAAAACCATCACCCCTTACAATCCACTCCAAAAGATAAATTTTAATATTGGGTCCCTATGAGAGAAAACCATTGAGGGATCCCCTCAAAGTCTGGAAATATCAGGGACATACAATTCTCAGATATGTACCACATTCCTCATCTCCTTGAAATAATTTGATCAATGATCACCCAAATATAATAATTACAACTAGTATTCCATTTTAAACCAATGAAAAAATACATTGAAACATCAATCCACATCCACACTAGAACTGGAAAAGGTTAAAAACAAACTAGTATTTCTCTGGCGTTTGACTATAATTTTCAATCATATAAGACACCAAGAAACAAAATCTATAGTAAATAACCTCATCTATGGACTCTAATACTGACTCATCATGTTTGAATACATCTTGGTAGCCCTAGGGTATATGGATCAACATGACTGGTGTCCGCTATCCATCATGTACTACTTTAGAGAAATAAAAATGAACAACTTTCTTTGTAAGAATAATGATCCATTGGGAAACTAAGAATACACAATCAATTCTTCCCCATAATAATTTAATTCACCAATGTGTTAGAAATCATTTTCTATCACTTTATTGAGATGAAATTAGTCATCAAATGATGTTTCATCTTTCATTGAATCCAAGAAATCATTTCCACCAACCTATACTAATCTGAAGTTCATCCCAACAATCAAAATCCTCAATGTCCACTCCTCAATTAATTCCTTCATAGATTGTGTCAGTAATTTTATGCTCAGCACATCAGAAATTAGATTCCCTTTTCCAAGAGTGTATGAAATAGAAAATTAATAATTTTGAATATACTTTAAAAAAAAGCTTCCACAAGATCAGATCCCTTCGGGTAAAAATAAATTCTAGAATCTTATTATTAGAATTCAGTGTTAACCACTCCCCAAATAGAGATTGATGCCATATTTTGAGTTCATGTGTATTACTTCAAAATCATGATAATTGGTAGGGAAGTTAATACCATGACGGAATAACTAGAAAAATCCACATGCCACCACTAATTTTACCTATATTAAGACACATCCCAAAAATATTAGAGAAGAATTAAAAAACATCATAACCCAAGCTCGGTTCTAGAATAATCAAAACTAGTATTGAATTCAACCTCACCATTAACTCCTCAATATATATCTAAATTTTTTAATTCCATTCAATGTTCGAACACTAACGTGTTAAAACTATCAATGATGGTGAGATCTTTTAGAAATCATGAAGAAAACCTATATATTAACTAGTTAATGATATGAATATTCTGACTCTAGAAACAATTTGTGCCACTCCTAGTACATAACTTCTGGTATGCTTTTAGGATCCACTAGAACCCCATCTCAAATATGATATTCCGTATTGATTTTATTTCTTGGGAAAAAAACTAGCAGTTGTAAAGATAACCATATCGATGATATTCCTTCAAGGTCTGAGGAATGATATACAAATGGTATCTATGATTCACCACTATCTTTGAGTACACAAAATATCATCCATGAAGAGAACAAAAAATGTTTCTAATAACCAATGAATTATTCAGTTCACCAAATCCATTAATACTATAGGAGAATTGGTGAGACCAAATGCAATAATTGGAAGCATAAAACTTCCATAATAGATCCTAAATATTGAATTAATGATATCCTCTTCTCAGACACAGAAATGTGGGTACCATGACCGAAGGTTAATTATTTAAAAACAACATGATCTACTATGTTGGTTGAAGAGTCCATCAATCCTGGGAAAAGTATATTTTTTCATAATATTCAGTATATTTTTCTTTTAATAATCCATTAAAATTATGAATCTTATGTTTTCCTTATTTGTAAATAGGATAGGTGATGAATAAGGTGAAATTGTAGGATTAATAAATCCCTTAACCTCAATATTTTCATTACAAACTTTATGTTTTGTGAACTCAGCAGGTACTATTCATTACGATGACATAAAAATTGGAATCATATCATGATGAGATTAAATATTAAAACAGACCTCTATCTATGGCGATAAACCAAAAAAACATCAAAAACATATATAGGGTATTTACACACCACTTTAAAAAGAAATCTTCCGAAAATAAGGGTCAAAAATCATGATAAATATATCTTATAATAGGAAATAGATTACCCCAAAAATAAAAAATAACATTCCATTCCATGCCAAATCTAGATTTCGACTCACCTTGAAAGACATGAGTGACCCAATCAAAAGGTAAAAAAAACTATGATGATGATAACATAATATCTTTTACAAAATGTTAATCATACAATCCATGCCATGTATTATGTAAAAGATGTCAACATCAAGACTAAAAAAGTCTCATATCACCTAAGTGTTGTCTCTCATCACCTGATATACAGGACACTTGAAATCTTATTCAAAACTCTTTCCAACATGAATGTAATGATCTAACAATTACTAAAAAAGTTCCAAATGAAAAACCCAACATTTCAACTATCCTTGATGATATGAAATAATTATTATAACTTGTATGAATTGAATCTATCACCATATAAGATGAAACAAACACCATACCTCTCATAGTAGATGTCCATGCTTTAGATTCCTATTTCATATACACTTATTTATAAATATTTCCTTTCATAGCCACATCAATATCACCCATGACCAAGGGATTAAGCCCACCACCATTGGAATCATCAATAGAATCCTTCAAACACTTGATGATAGTGTATGATGCTTTAATTCTTAGGGACATCCTTTCATAAAAATGCTTTAGATAGCCCGATATTCCACAATGAGGAAAATTCCTAGGAGCACCCATACAATTAGACTTGGTATGATATTTATTTCCACAATAATAGAAGGAAAAATATTTCTATCATGAAAATACTCTTAAAACATGTCACGAAGAAAATTGGAAACCCTTATACTTCCTTTTCTGTCCATAATACACACCATGGATAAAAACTCCGCCAACTGACGCTTCAGGGAATCCTATTTTCCAGGTATGTCTACCTCAACCAATTTTTTTTCATCTATATCCATGATGGTCAGAAGGCACATAATAATCATAATTTATTGAATTTCTATCCATAGTCCAAACTCAATCCTATGAGCCTATATTTACAAATTTTTGACTAGATCTGGTGCAAGATGCACCAACTCACTAAAGAAGGTGGAATAATACATAACAATATATTCCCATTTATACATGGTCAAAACAATCACCAGACATCTCCAAATGAAAAATATCCATATAAAAATAATGATTTAATATTTTATTTAAATAATTATGGGTAAGATCCTTGAGTAATGTATAATGAAAGAAAAGTCCCACCTTCTTTTTTCAAACCTATCATAAAAGTACTTGAAAAATTTAACCACAGAGTCCTCAGGAGTTTAAAAGTGGTTAATGAACATATCAATCTAATCATAAATCTACTTGGATTCACGGGGTCCTTTTTTTACAAATGATGATGGGTGGATGTTTTTTTATTAAATTTATAGACCTGATCAACTAAGTGTATCTAGTTTCGGAAAATCACTTGACCCTATGCACGAAATGTATAGATTTCAAATTAAACAAAATAATTGTTCAAAATATGATTCTCTTATGGATTCTTTGTTTAATATTCCTCTATTAATTTAGTAAGAGATATTCTCAGAACCATTTTCTATTTTGAACTAGATACTGGCCAATCATCTTTAGTGCATATTCCAAAATCATAGGACCATCGACATGAATTCTTGTATATAGGTAAAAAAATTAGTACATGAAATAAATCATGAATTAAAAAAATAAAAACAATGATATAAGAAAGAATAATCTCCATTTAAATAAAATACCAATTCCATTCTTTCAAATTTCATCAGAATCCAAGTACAAATATTGGAATAAATATAACAATCACCCATGGTATCTTGTGTTCAGACATATAATTGAGTTGTCCATGAACCCTCCTACTCTTAATACTCAAATTATAATGGTATTAACACCTATATACACTTGACATAGAACCAAAATCAGTCAGTGTTAACATAATTCAAGTGTAGAACCGCTCTAAAAATTAATTATAACATAAGAACTCTAGTTAAATAGAAAATCCACCCGTGTTTTCCCATCACATTGAGGAGGTGGAACAAGATAATGGAAAAAAGTCTTGAATTAAACCAATACAAGAATACAAGAAGATTACAAAGTGAAGGAATGATATATATCATATATCCATAAAACTCAACCTAAATGGGATAAAACATAATGTATTGAAATATTATACCAACAAGCCTCCATGTGACTAACCGACACCTCCAAACCACCCCTCAACAATGTATACAACGAAAATAGAATATTTCATGATATATAATTATGTTACCTTTACCTAATTTTTGAAAAACAACATCTACAACCACCAAAAAGAAATTTTTTGGTATGGGAACAATTCCTAGTAGGATACCATGGTAGAGTCTATACAAGGTCTAGTTTCATTATTGTAGTAGTTATACATTTTAAAATTGAAATATTTTTACAAATCATTTTCTTTTATTTTTTCGTGAATTAATTTCATATCAAAAATGTAAATAAGTTGTAAATTATATGTTTTAAAGTAGGGATGCAAATCTACACACCATATGGTAAGAATGTAAATTTATATCAATATCATAATCCATTAGGTGAAACCATGTGACACAACCACATGTGAAAAAAAACATGAGAAAAAAATTCATGATACAATAAATTATGTGATAAATATCAATCAATGACAAATAAATCCATATTGGGAACTTGCCTATAAGAATACGTACTATACAGAAAATTCCCTAAACTAGTCATATGTTGGAACCAACAAATATCAAGTCCTTCTAATGTCCATAGGATTCCCAAATTATCCCCTACTGGTTCCACACAAACTAGGGTCACCAATGTCAATTACATGATGCACAAAAGTTATAAATATTCTATTTTTAAAAACCATTTTGAAAACATGATCAAAATTAAAAAAAATCAAATCCAAAACACAAAACATAAGTGTACTAAAACCCATTTATAAATCAAAACAACCATTTAAGAATTGATCCAAAACATTGGTGGGAAAATCTTTTTTTAAAGCTATGAAAATTTAAAAACATTCATTATATGAATAAATTACTTGAAACCAAAAATTACTTCAAATAAATGACCCAACCAATTAAATTTGACATGAAAAATTTGAAATTGATATAATTAACCCATTTTACATAAACACCTACTTCATAATGGAGGTTGCACAAAACCGCCTTCGAAAATATAGATTGGCGGATAGTAGATATGGTCCTAATGATCCTAGATCCATAAGAAAAAAAATTTAACGTCCAAACCTGGGTTCCACATACTGGTGCTCAAATCTGGTTAGACACATGACCTCAATCGTGCCTCCTCATATTCTAGAGGATATATACTAGTAGTGAGGGTTTTATAAATCAATCATGGGGAGACTATACCCTCTTTTATATGAGTAATAAACAAGAGGAATTAAAAAAACAATAGAGGAAGCACAAAGAATCCTAAACAATAACAATATCCCATGATAAATAACATATGAAATATAATATAAAACCTTATAAGAAAACATTCCATGATAAAGTATGTTCCATGTGTCTAAAATGAAACTAATGAATAAATAAACTGATAACTTCTCATGCGAGTATCGAATCCCCATCTATTCTCCATTCCCAAATTAACAATCTAACCCAGGGAGTTTTCCTTTAAAATATCATCCACTAATAATGTCTATTCATATACCAATCAGGTAGCCTGAGTAGGGTGTTTGTAAAACTCATTATTCTACCACCAAGAGGGTCTAAAAAAAATCCATTCAATAACATGAGCATTCAGTTGTATAAATAAATAATTAAAATGAATTATTATATAATTATCATATTATCAATTAATCATTATGAAACCACATAAACCATAATTTACTTAAGGACACCCATACTCCAATAAGTACAATGGCATACACTGGGTATAATCCAGGTCACATATTCAATTCACAATTGATTTAAAAAATGGGCTTTAACTCTCCTTTTAATTTCAATATCATTATTATGGACACTTGGAACCATATTCCAATGCCAATGTTTTGGGGTATAGAGTTCCATGTCCATATCCCCATTTTTCAATCCTACATATATACCATGGGCATAGAATGTCATGTTTAAAAGCTTAATTATCCATCATTCATATACATCATGGGAACAAAAAACGTCATGTCAAGATCCCAAACTCTCAACTATAAGCATATAGCATTAGTGTAGATTGTAATGTCTAACATCCCAAATATCATATATATATAGATCTATCATTGGTGTAGATTGTATTTTCTATAATTCCATTTAAAAAATTCATGTATGTCACTATCCTAGATCGTCACATCTAACAACCCACTATCCACTCTGTAGAAATATCATTTCTTATCACAACTTTTCACGTATCTCATCATCACATGTTTTAAAATTATCACGTATACAAATATTTATCACATTAATCTTCATATAATAATTACCCATGAAAGAATTAATTAATTAATTCATAAATTAATTAATCCAAGTCCATTAATTAATCAAAAAAATAATTAAAATTTTCACAATATCAAAATCCAATAATTAATTCACCAATTAATTATTAAAAAACACTACTTAAATATTTCATATAAAATTCACTAATAACTTATTCATTTACTGGAATCAATATCCCATAATTAATTCCCCAATTATTCATCTAAATTAATTAATACTATATCGCATAATTAATTCCAAAATTAATTACTCAATTAAACCATCAAAATTCTATCATAATTAGTTCACACAATATATTATAAAATATCAAATCCAAAAATATTATAATTAATTATCTAATAAATTTTCTCATTCAATGATTCCTAAATCAAAAAATTTCACAATTATCTCTATCAATAAATTTACCATATCAATTAATTCAATTAGAGATTTCAATTGTCAAACAACTGAAGTAATTCTAAAACTTGCATATAGGTAATCAAAATCAAGACTATGGGATTAATATTTTTGGAAACCTATCTCAATTTGTTTATGAACTATTTCCCAACTAAAATATAAAAATCATTGGGTGGAATAATGACGTAGAATTAGATATCTATCTCAAAACCCTAAATCAAGATTAATTAAAACAAAATCTAATAAATCAAGATCTATATCTACAAGTCTATATATAGATTCAATAAATCTAGATCTAGATCTACAAAAATAATAGATGTCATCCCACCAAAATAATGAGGGAATGTCGGTGGATGAATGGGAAAGAATCGAGATAAGATCCACATACTGGGAGGGATGAATATCTTCAATACAGTTTTAGAATCACAAATAAAGGAGGTCAAATGACCTTAGAATACCTATGGAAATATCCAGAAATGTGAAAGGGATCCTATAGTCAAATGATGAGAGATGTAACCCAAAAAATAGAGAATTAAATGAAAACCCCACTTCAAAACTAATGGTTGGTCATTTACACAACATGTATTTATGTTACCTGTCATGTAATTCTTTTTGATGATTTGTTTATGAAAAATCCATCTCTTAGGATTTATTTGATTGAAATCCATGAAAAATTACATAATGTGTAGTACCCTAATAGGATATATAACTGTTCTGTAGTTGAGTTTCCATCTCATTTACCCCATAAATCCTCTCAACTAACCACAATCCAATTTTAACATTTTACCCATTTATACCCAGATTCAAAACTCAAAGAGTAGCATACATGGAAAAAGAAAGGGTCTTAAAATATCTACATCTTATGTTATATAAATCTTGATATGTATTCCTTAGAATATATATTATTTTGATCTAAAAATAATGGGCCATTGTGCCCCCATATCTTCTTCTCTTTCCCATTTTTCCTCCTAAAAACATCCCTGTTTCCACAATACAGAAACTAACTACATTGTCTTTTCATGAAACACATTCTCAATTCGATCAACACATGAATTGGATACTTCTTAAAGGATGCATCATTCTGAAGCAAGAAATTTCCAACAAAGATAAAACATTTCCCAATCCACCTTTCCTAACAACTGCAAGAACCCCATCCAATATTGGAACATAACATTTCCATCAAAAACTACCTAGATGTGATGTACACCCACCACATCAAAATACAACATAGACTTTCCTTGATTAATATGAAAATTCAACTTATAGGCTCCTCATTAGTATTATATTTCCCCCACATCTAACCCATGGTCTTTACCAATGAACGTACTACTATCACATCAATCCCCACCATTAAAGCATTGTTAATACTTATTGTCAAGAAACTCATCCACCATGGCCCACGACCCTTGGTAGTTCTCGACTGCTGGTTCCTCATGAAAACCTCCTATGAAAATAGTGGATAGTGTACCTCATTCCATCCAGCTCCACATATACACCACTTCCTATGTACAACCAGTAGGAGGCCCCATATCTAACAAAAACATATTTGGGTAGCTATGTGTAAAACCAATGAATTATCATAATACCCAAGATGATGTAAAGTTGGAGGACATGATCGTAATTATTTAAAATTATTCCGTGAAGTTATCAGCAAATACCACCATAAATGCTCCATTATTGTTGTCAACTCCCACTACAGAATTGCCAAAACCTTTCTAATGTCTCGGGCTTCCCTACCATCCAACATTTCACCACATCAATCAAAAACAAAATGACCCTCACACATCCTACAACAATCTTCTCAAACAAAGTAATTCCCACTACCCAAATCACCCACATAATGGGCCAATCAAAAAACAAATCAGTTTTTCATTTCAGAATATTAACACAGTTAACAAGAGGGATTTAAGAAAACCAAAACAAGTATTTTCCCCCTTTTCCTACCACACTGTCAAAACCGAGGAACTATCACTAACCTTATCCATACTTCACCAAGTTACTGGTTATCAAGGGTAAAAATATTATCATTGTTCAATTTGTCACATTAGAAACCAACTTGTTAAAAAAATTGCATCAATTTTCAATTTTCAATTTCATTTTATTCACCATTTTCGTTCAATTTCTGAATCACTTAAAAACATTTTTAGTTCAACAACATACCCATAACCCATTTTCTATGCATTCATAAATGATGCATTTCACAATAATCCTATATGCCTAGTATGATGCATGGAAACTCATATCTAGTAATATATTGGGCCACATGTCAATTATCAATAAATACTATAAAAAATATATATCAAACAGCAAGTGAATCACCCAAAGTGAAATGATATTAAAATGTTATAGAAAATTACAATGACAAAAATCCAACCTTAGGTACTTGGGTTATCCCCCTACATGTGGTAGGTACTCCCATGAACTAGCTGATAAATAATCCTTGAATCTTTCTAGTATCTTTTTTACCTTTCACAAAAAGTAAGTCAAAATATGTGGAATATAAAACTGGATGTCTGATACCACTTTGTGACACCCCGACCGGGGTTCACATACCTGTTCCCAAAGCCAGTCGAGAACATAACTTGAAAAGAACCTCTTCATATCGCAAAGGCTTCCAACTAGAAGTGAGGGTTTTATAAGTCAATCATGGGAATACTATACCAACATTTATCAGTGTAATACCCCAAAAATAAATAAATAAACCAATGTGGAAGAATAAATAACCCTAAAATTACCAATATTTCACAATATAAAATGTAAAAAATAAAATATTAAACCTAATTAGAAATCATTCTTTGATAATGTATGTGTCATGTTTATAAAATGAAATTGAAAAATAAAGACACAAAAAACATCCCAAGAAGGCTTCAAAACATGTACTATCCTCCATAAAAGCACCATTCCCAATGTAACAATATAACCCCCAACTATTTACCTTAAAACATCCTATAAGAATAAATCCTATTTGGGTACTAATCATGAAACCATAGTTAGGTTTGATTAAAACACTATAAGACCCCACCAGTTGTTTCTAAAAGAAATCACGTAAATAATAACTGTATGTAGTTGTTTATAAAATAATTACAATGGATAAGTAAACAATTATCACATTATCAATGAATATTTATCAAACCACATATACCACTGAGTTTCTGAGGATAACCATACCCCAATACCAACCTCAGCCTACACCGGGTCTCAACTAGGTGATATATTCAATTATCAATTCATTTCAAAAATGGTCTTTCTTTATCAATTTCATTTCAATGTAAAAATTATGGACATGTAGAACCATATTCTAATTTCTATTTTTTTGGTTAAGGGTGCCCTGTATTGCTCCCCATTTATCAATCCTGCATATATACCTAGGGCATAAAACATCATGTATAAAACCACAATTCCAAATCATGAATATATATTATGGGAACAGAACGCTGTGTCTAGCTCCCCGATTATCAAATTTTCATATATCTCATTGGTGTAGATCATCTTGTCTAACATTCCAATTCTTTACCTCAAAAATAGTTCAATCATTGGTGAAGATAATTTTTTCTACCACATAATTTAACAGTTATGCGTTTATATCAATGGTGTAGGTCATCATGTATAACATCTCACTATCAACTACATATATATATCATTGTGTATTACAACTTCACATTTATTTCATCATCACATTCTTCCACATTATCACATCGACCAAGTTCAATGACATCAATCATCTCATCACAATTACCCATCACAAATTCTATTTATTAATTAAAAAATTAATTAATCCATGTCCATTAATTAATTGTAAAATTAATTAATCTTTTCACAATATTAACGTCCAGAAAATAATTCATGAATTAATAATTCAAACACAATATTCCAATATATCATAATTAATTCACCCATTAATTAAACATTTAATGGAATCAATATAGTAGTATTAATTTTCAAATTAATTATATTAAATTGTATTATCAATATCTCATTATTAATTCCCCAATAAATTATCTCAACTCATAATATCCATATCCTGAAATTAACTCCCCAATTAATAAATCAATTCAACCATCATAATGCTATTGAACTTCATTAAAAAATTTCTTATCAAAATCCCTAATCCAAAAATCTCAAAAAAATTATCCAATTAATTACCTCATTGAATGATCCCTAAATCTCACAATTTCAAAATTATCTCAATTTGTTAAATCCCCACATAAATTAATTTTCAACATTAATTAATTCAATTAGGGATTCCAATGACTAAAATACTGTATAAATTATATTACTTGCATATATGTAATCAAAATCAAGACTAGGATTTATATTTCTGACCACCTACGTCAATTTTATGATAAATTATTTCCACACTGCAATTTCCAAAAATTGAGGACCAAAATGATGTAGATTTAGATCTGTATCTGAAATCCCTAAATTATGATTAAAAACAACAACATGTATTAATTATAGACCTAGATCCACAAGCCCAGATCTTGATTCAACAAATCTAGATCTATATGAAGATAAAAAATAGATAACTTCCCACCAAAAGAATGTGGGATGGTAGGTGGAAGAACATGAAAGCATCTGGAGAAGATCCACATATATAGAGGGATAAAGATCTTCAATACGAGTTTCAAATAGATAATAAAAACGTCATAAGACTTTAGAATACCTCTAGAAAGCTACAAATATTATCGATGACACATGGTTGATAGATGAGATCTATATCCTAAAACAATAGAGTATTCAGCCAAAAACATTTTGAAACTGCTATTCTAGCATTTTCAGTGTACGTAATTCAGTTAAACATTGTGTAACTATTTTTGATGGTTTTTGAAAAAAACAACCATCACCTAAGATTTAATTTATTAAAACGCACAATTAATTACACAACATGTAATAACCATGTAATATTTTTAAATTTTATGTAGCTGAGTTTCTAGACCACAGTCCCTTTCAATCCTCTCAACTCAATACGAACCCATTTTTACAATTATCCCATTTAAACCTAGATTCAAAATTCCTAGAGAGACATACCTGAAAAAAATAAAGGATATAAGAAATTTAAATCCTATATAAAACCCATTATATATGGCTTCACTTTTAAACCGGGTTCCATGAATTTGATAGGACAATATATCTAAGGTATATCTATAAATAATAGTGGAAACGAGATAAAAATTTCAACATACTTCAATGTGATCTATCTAAAATAATGTAATTCCTCCTAAAATATAGAGGGGGTACACAAAAAGTGTTGGGGAAGGTTAATGATGATCAAATATTAGACTAGGGAGTTATTAGGCTTTAAAAATCATTTTAAAGGATAAAATATAATATTTTAACAGTTATAAAGGGGCCTCACAGTTTCCTAGTTCAGGCCACCAGATTAAAATAGCATTTCACGTTATCTATTCCCCTAATATAAATTATTGGTGGGGATATTGTTTGGATGAATGATTAGCTTATTTTTGCACCAAACATGCATCCACCTCTATGAAAATGATGAAATATTTTCACTAGGGTCCCATGTTTTGAAAAAATAACAATCAAACCATTTTACACCCTTGAAATCCATTGGAAATTGCATATGACACTCTTGGCCTGACACAATGTTTGAATAACTATGATAAAACCATGGAAATTTCCCTAGAACCACACAAAGGCATACCACCTAGTTACCACATGGTTAAACTAACCAAGATACTTGATTTTTTCCAAAGACCAATATTTTGAACCTCTGATTCCCAAATCATCCATGATATCAAAAAGATACTACAGATCAACTGTGGTGTACCTATGACCTATCAGGATCCCATTATGACACAATACTATATATTATAATTATAATATTTTCTTATGGACCATGATTGATTATTGATGATTTTGTTCTCTTATGACTTTTCTATTTAGTTATGACATAGAATTATGAAATGATTAATGATTAATGATATTTTAAGGATTATGTATTCTTGGAATAGACCAAAACTCCTTTTTAGTGCTCAAAATTCAGGTTTTTTATATTATTAATGAATTAAATTTTCAATTATAGTCAATTGTTTTATAATAAAAATGAAAAATGGATAATCTTTGATGTGACAACACCAACATAGAATATGATGAAATAAAACAAATCATGAGGGAAAACAGACCATGTTGAAGTAACCATAAGATGTATTCTATGTAAAAACTTGAACAAATAAGTAACCATATTGCATATGATGAAAAATTACTATAAATATTTAACTAAACATTCAATAATTGAGATGATAGGATTTAAGACTCAAGTGAAATCATGAGTTACTCAAGTTTCGATTTCATGTGACTCCAAGGTGAAGTGACCACAATGTGAAGTGATCCCAAGATGAAGTGGCTGCAATTCAAAGTGTCCATACCTAATTGATGATGATGTGATCATGTCTAGTTCAAACCATAAATAATTATTAAAATTACAATGAATATATTTTAGAGAATTTAATTAGGAATAAAATAATTTAATATTTCCATATTAGATTAATTAGTATGAGGTTTATTTTATTAATATTCTACAAGGACTAGTTTTATAATATTTTCCCCAAAGAATAATTACAACTTATGGAAAAAGTGTGTGTTGCATACATTTAATAAAACAATATCATAATATATTAATAAGTTCTTATATGACACTTTATTATTTTTCTTCTATGTACATGATCTGTTCAAACCTTTTTTGAGTATTGATATAAGGACAAAAGACTAGATAAAGATGATTCGATATTGGGATGCATATACACACTCCAAGTACTCTTTTTCTCTCTAATTATTTTTAAATATTTTTTATTTTTTCATATTACATTGTATATATATTTTAAATATTTTCTTATATGTATTAGTGGTAAATAGATACAACTTCCTTATAATTTGTGCTACTATTATCCTAAAAATTACTATTGAAGAGGATTTTTGAATCATGAACATAAATGTGTGCGGTTGTATCGGTAAAACATATTACATGGATTTAATAATGATTATTAGGAATTAAAAATGTTATTTTAAATAGGTGACTAAAATGTCAGGGATTCAATTTCAATAATAGAACTAAACCACTTTTTTTAAATTTAACTATGTGTTCTCATTTTATTTCACAAAATTTCATCAATATATTTTCATTTATTATATCGGTCAACTATTTTTATCTTATTATTTTGTAAGTATTAATTTAAAAATAAAGTCATATATATTTAACATTTACATGAGATATATTTTATTTGGTGTTAATGAAATATTTTCAAAAATATTGATCTATTTCAAAAATAGATTTAATAGAGATTGTATCAAAATTATGAGAAACTATTCCAAAGATTCAAATTATATATTCCTACATTATTTTCTAGCCAAGATAAATTAATTGAAGTTTTATTTAATTATTCATAACATAAATTCTAAATTGGAAGCTCGATTCACCCCTCTAATGCTATCAACTTGGACCAAAATTTTGTATCAAACAATTGTATTTATTAAAATTTTTAATATTTTGACCATTATAAAATTTTTAAAAAGAACATTTTATATTAAATTAATTATTTATTTTGTTATTATAGATTCAATGTATAAAGGTTATGAAATGAATATATCTTTTTATTTTAATGCACAATAGAAATGAGAATAAAAATTCCTCAAGAGATCATACGTTTTGACATCATGGTATCTATTTAAAATCAATATGAAAAACATAAGACATCTAGATGAAAAAGGGATAAAGAAAATAAAGATTATTCTTATTCTAACTCCAAATAATTGAATGATATATTTTATACTTTACTATGGGATTTTATTAATATAATTTCCTCTTTTGATACTTCTTAAAATACATGGGATACTCTTCCCGTGTTGCATTAAGAAACATATAATGATAATTAAATGATAATATATATATATATATATATACAATTAGGTATGCTACTTTCTAAATGAATCCTCATGAATTAGTTTCTAATATGTATCTCAATTTAAATTAATGTATAAATATTATGATTTCGCATGGAAAAAATGTGGATGATAATGATCAAGTACTAAGTATAATGAGATTTATATAAGATCACTAGAGAGGCACTACAATTTGTATTCAAGAATCATGCAATATCAAAAAATAAAAGTCAAATATTTAACTTGAAACTGGATGATATATTCAGGAAATTTAATAGTGATATATAAATATGATTAACCAAAATATGATTTATATTTCATTTAAATCATAACAGTAAAAATCAATGGATATTTTCAAAAATTGACCTCACAAGTGGAAGTGAAGAATAAACAGATTGTGATGAGGAGATCAATTAACTTTCAAGATGTTTCTAGATGTTTACTAATAAAAAATTATTTTCCTTTAAGATAAATTAAAAATGAAAGTATTATAAAATTAGAAACATAAAAAAATAGTGGAAAATGGATGAATCCTACAATGACAATGCATAATATGAGTGTAAATGAAAAGAAAATATAAAATTTAGTTTTCTAAATATTATGTGTAAGAATATGTATGAATTAAAAGAGTAATGAACAAAGAAATAAGTGAAGTACTCTTGGATTTCATTTAAAGAAAACTCTGGTGGCTGTGACTGAAGCCGAGAATATGAAAATGAAAAAAATAAAATATATGTGTTATTATTAATACTCCAAAGGTAAAATATATTTCTTCTCTTGATATATATGATGATACTGAAATTTAAAATGATGAGTCTGAATAATATTTTCCTATACTAGAAAACAATATGAAACAATTAAAAGGTAAATATAAAAATCTTAAAATAGCAGAAGTATTATGATTTTTTGATAAGTATGGTATTTGTTTCAAAAAGGAAAAGAAATAAAATCTATAAAAGAAAGAGACTGATCAAAAATTAGTAAATGAATAGTTTTTAAGGGATCTAGTATAGTTTTATGATAGTAGAAAACAATTGAAAATTATATTCTATAGACTAAAAACATCATAAATTTAATGATGAAGTGAATGTGTATAAACGAAACCATAATGAATTTTAAAATTCCAAAGTATATATTTTGGGGTATCTACAGAGGAATAAAAATCATTAAAAATTCAATATCAATAAAATTCGGATGATTATTATTTTATGAATATTCTATAATGTGTTATCAGATAATAATATCTCTTAATAAGAAGAACCACTAAAGGAAGAAATATATGATGCGACATATAAAGAATACACTGATATCAGACTTCTTGACATTGTGATTTTAGAGAAAATATTTTTTTCTTCTATATTAAATGAGTTTTTTAAGATATTTTAATGATATATTTAACAAAAATTGACTAAATAGTACTAAAAACACCCCATTATGATTTATCAAAGTAAAAAAAATCTCTTCACTCCATTATGATCTCTATATTTTAATTTAATTTCAAACATTTTTTATATTAAATTACATATATTTAATAACATTATATGGTATTATAATAGAGAGTACTATATACACACTAATAAATCATTCTATATCCTTTATCCCAAATAAATTGAAGAGTATGGATGTAGCCTATATTTTTTAAGTAATATTATATCTGAAAAATATGATCTTGGTTATAGAACATGTTTTTTAGGTCTTCGTAAAGGTTATTTTGAGCAGGTGAGTTCAATGTGGAGAGGATTGTGTTATAGTCTATAAGTGAACCACTTATTTGTTAACATGGATATTTTAATTGAGGGTCATTTAAATTTGTTTTAAAAGAAATTTTGAATTAGAATCTCCATTAACCCCCACCACTAGTGAGATGAATTTTGATTCCATAATGTTTGTATTTTGTAAGTTATGATCATGTTATCATACCCTTATACATATCTTATAGTCAGTTATGATCATTAATTGAAATATAATATGATTACCCTGACTAAGTATCGAAGCTCACCCAAATTCTATATCCATTCCCAAAGTTATGAATATTGTTTTATGAATGGTATGACTTAGAAGTTTTCAATCTGATAAGAACACCATTAAATATTTTTAATCTATTTCATAAAATAAGATGTTTATGTATCCAGTATCTAATGAAACTAAAGAATTATGGTGATGTGGAATGAATTATTATGAGATGTATAAAATTTTCATCTAAATGATTTAATGTTTGTGTTCAATATGATGGGGTCGTGTCATCGAATAACTACTATAGACACTTTTAGTAATAAAAATAACTGGTCATATATCCAAACATCAATAATCTAGCAACTTTTTATACACCCTAGTCATAGATTTCATCATCAATAATTATTTATACACCCTAATATCAATGTCTACTTTAGTGAAATATGAGAAACCATGATCAAAAGATACACCAGTTTTAATGTAGTGATATAAAGAAGCCATTATTCTTAAAGCATGCTCCTACACCTATTTTAGAAGATCTTTCCCTATGTTGTTACAAGATAATGTATTCTGATTTTTAGTTTCGCCATGATCATAAAAAAATGATATTATTTATCTGATCTTTTAGTCTTAAAACATAATCTAATTCATGTGTGATCCAGATATTCCACATCCTTCTTGAATACTCAAGAATACAATCCTTCTTCATTTAGTGTGTTCCCCATATTTGATATCCCCCTTACTCCTACAATATTGATGTTTCAAGTCTCCCAAATATTTAGAATTCTCACACTCCAAATTTGGTGGGTTCTCTCAATGTTCACATAAATGTTCATTCTCATTACATGAATTAATATATTCAAGGAATAATATTTTTAATAGAAACAATATTATATTTGGATACATGGAATCTTCTAAATAAAATTGGTCACCCAATTGTAAATTTCATTTCTCTATTCAATTTAATTCTTCATCAACATCTAAATCAATAGAAGGAAAACAATTATTCCTCCTTAAATTATTATAATATAACCTCTTATCTTTCCCATAAAATATTATTCATCAAAACATTAGAAATATTTATGTGCATAATATCAATATTTGTTTCATGTGCATAGAGTATTTTGGAATTTGAAGAATCATATGTCAGACCTTAGTTATCTACAAATCATGATTTAATATCAATTTTTTCTCCTATAAATGGTAAGGGTGTGGTCCCTATCATTTTTATTATTAGACCACATTTTCCATGCACCTTTCCTAAATTTTAATATTATATACCCCATGGAATAAATGAGTCTTGATATCTCATAAGTAGACTATACAAAGAAGCACTGATAACCAAGAAATAACAAGGACATTATATCTGATAGGTTAATCTTTAACATAAAACTATCATCACTATGGTTCATTGTCCATTAAGATATATTTTTCATTTTATGAGGTATCATCTAATCATTTTCTTATTCCACAAAAAAATCATAATTTTTATTAGTGTTAAATTCATCTGAATAACTAATGAAATCATAAGAAATGATTATGAAGTAATACAAAATCTTTTTTATATGTATTTATAGACTTAATATAATACCTTTTCCATTTCTCTTCAGTAGAATAGAATTTTTTAAATTCAATCATTATTCACACACACATTCATTCTCATTGCCTATATTAATATATTCAAAGAATACTATTTTCAATGAAAAATAAATTATATTATAAAATATGAAATATTCAAAATTAAATTGTTAAATGTATTATTTATTTTATTTCTACACTCAATAATTTTCTTCATCCTTATTTATGTTTCATAGCAACTCAAACATTATTCTTCCATGGGAAATTTGAATACCATAATTCTTATTCCTATTAAAACAACAATATATTTACAATTAAAATAACTATGTTCATAGAAGCATGAATCATTTACATATGTAAATAATTCTTTTCAACATAGATATTCCCATACTGGACCTCATTCATCTTCCAACATAGAGGGTATCAAAAAATGGCCTCCTATAAATGACCGCAGTAAGGACCTCACAATTTTTAATCATAGAGCTTATCTCTTATATGAATTCAATGACACCAAACATAGATTTCACCATTTAATAAAGATTTAACCATTTATTATAGGTTGAATTTACTCCTAAAACACTCATCTTTATGGAAAACCTGGCTATCTTTTCTATTATGTGATTATTTAACACAAAATGATCATCAATAGGGTATGGGGTCGATCAGAATGATTTTTTAACTATATGGATATCATCACATCATTTTAATTTCATATATAATAATAATATATTTTCTTTGTTTTGATATCACCGGAATATTTTTGGAAGTCATACTGAATTCTTAATAAGTTATATGAAATGTTTTTTTAGCATTTTAAGTTGTATCATTATGGCTCTTCTTTTTTTCCATCCACAAATAAATAAAATTAAAAACATTTTGAAATAATATATTGATTTGATATTCATGTGAAATTCCTTCAAAATTCATATGAAAAAAACTTTATAATATTAATTACATTATTATAAAATTTCTACAATAGTACTCAAAATCCAAACATTAATAAAATTAATTTATATCGTCCCTCAATCATTGGAATATCTCTTCAAATATCTCAAAATAAAACCTAATTTATTTTGACCAGTATATAATCATCATTTAAAAAACTTTCTTATTCACTTATAGAACACATCCAAAATCATCAAAAATATAAAATATATTACTTATAAATCCTGGAATCCAATCCCAACTCTTTAACCCATGACAATTCTCCCTGAATAATCACATTAATTTACAAATACATATTAAATTATTCCCCATAATAACACTCTTTTTCATTATAATCAAATTAAATTCTATCATGGATGTTGTATTCTCTCATTTACATTTATTAACAATACAAATAAATTTTTATTTCAATGTAGGATCTATAATTACATCTCTCATCTCTCCCATATGGATAAAAAATGTAAATAAAATGTTGTGAGGGTATTCTCATCTCTTACTTTTTTCCTTGAATGATTAATAGAGAACATTTTCCTTATTCATTTTAATAGCTATAAAATATACATTTTAAAATTTAAATAATGGGGATGACACATTGTTTTCCTAGTAAAGATACATTAGCTTATCTATTCTAATTATATGTAGAAAGTTTAGTATATAAAAAAGTGAGATATAACCATGACAATCAATGATATTAATAAAATTCCATTCATGTGATACCATGATCAAGGAATTATTTTGGATTCCACAAGAATTGATATTTTTAATTAATATTTATTATATACATATCTCCACAAAATACTAAAAAAATTCTACTTAAAGATACAAAAGATACACATTATTCAATATTTTTTGTCTAATAAAACTATCACATTTTAAATATAGTTTCTAAAATAAAAATATGTGTTGGTTGTTTCATTGAATATATCATTAAATAGTATTCAAATGTTTTGTCTAGAAATTTTAAATTCATAGATCTTGTTAATTTTCAATATATTCACCCCATGTTTCCCTCTTAAATTTAATGTTCTCATTTTTTCACTTCATTTAAATTAATATATACCATAAGAAAAATGTTATTATCTATTTATAAGTGAAAACATAAATTCTTTTCCTTCTATTCCTAGTATGATTTCAAAAGTAAATAATCGTTTTTGGGAATAATTAAGCACCTCTACATTCCAAATAATAAAAACTATAGCTAAGAGTTTCCACTCACTATTGTCTCATATTTATTTCTTTTTCTATAAAACTATGAATGGGTTTTTATATTGTTTAATATGACCATTAAATTTTATATCTCATTCCTTATATTAAATTTTTTATTATGTGTGAGGTAGTCTTCATTTTCACATATAATAAGGATTCTTTGTTTCTTTGGTTTTGAATTAAATTTCTCATTGCATATTCTTGATAATGATTAATTTTCATATAAAACAATGTTTCATTCACATTATTTTGAGATCATTTATAAAAAATTTATTTTATTGCACCACATTTGGGAAGTATCTCATTATATTTGGTCTCATTTCCAAAGAACCCCTGTTTTTATTAGATATAGACGTCACAAAACCTTTCTCTATTTATTTACCCCTAGCTGGTTGATTATTATGAAAAACAAGGAAATATTTCTTTGGATTCTCAGGTTATCTAGGGGTATCATAGATCTTCTAGAAGGACATAATATTTTTTGAATCCTCCCCTATATCTCTATGTATTATATCCCTTTTCACATCATATGATGTCTTTACTTGTAATATTATAGTACACTTTTTATCTTTTTGACTTTTGAGTCCACATATACCATATACATAATGTAAAAATCTAAATAAATTATTTATAGATATATTATATATTGATCAGTTCACAGAATTCATTTTCATCAAATTTTTCTACACTTTCCCACCATTATTCCGCTTCATTATTTTCTCTTCTTTTGTAAATAAATATTATACTAGAATGAGTCTGATATATATCTATAAATAATAAAAAACAATAAAAACCTATAAATTGTGTTCTTCTATTTTATTTATGAAACTATCTATAATATTGATCTAGAATTTTTCTTATAATCCAAGATTACTTTACCTAGTGGGCAGTGGTTTTCTTGACATTATCCATTCCCTTGATTGTGAAGAGTGTCTCTCATCATTCTTGATTTTATACTAATTCCCAGACTTTTTATTGAAATCTCCACTATGTGATATGTCATGTACATTTTGAAATAGTTTTCTTGTAGATTCATCTTCTTTAGTGTAAAGATTTTTATCTATATCTTGATAATATTCATTTGAAACCTCCATATCCCATGTGAGGTCTAATTTATCTATGTTTTAATCATAATAAACTATGTGACATATTAGAAATTTCTCAGTTATACTTTATTTATTTGTACCCAAATTCTCCATAAGAACAACCATCAACTTCACAAACTAAAAAATATATTTTTTTGTTTGTTAGTCTCATATATCCGAGTCACTTATATTTTGACAAAATCTTACTTATCAGAATCAATGTTATTATTTTTTTAAAATTTTCTATAGTAATTAATGTGTTTTTGTGATATTCTTATAAAAATATTCTAAATCTATATTAATCTATCCTTAAAATTATTTTCTATCTTTTTTATCATCATCACTATTTGATTAATAAAAAACTATCTCTACACGATATTAGAATTTCACTTCATCATCTAATAAACTTATATTATTATCATGATCCTTATTTAACATCATGTTACACTTATTTCTAATCGTGTGATTATTAATTCTATTAAACTTCTATATCTTTTCATAATTCGTATCTTCCCCAAGAAGCCTATAATTAGTCTCCTCATTATTTATATAGGTACAAAAAAATAGTTTAGTACTAGAAAAATTCCAAAACATTAGATTTTTTGGTTTTCCTTTCGAAATTCATTTTATAAATCTCTTTTAAGAAATAAAAATAATTAAATTGAGTTATTCCTCGTCATCTTCATCTTAAAAAGAAATTAATTCCATAATATCTTCTTAATTGGTTTTTTATATTCTCATGGACTTGAAATAGAATATCACTTTTTCATTATTCTTCAAATTAATAGATTTCATCATTATATATAATATGAGAATATTGGGAAGATCGTCCTTTGATAAACAATCCCTATACTATAAGGATAAAACTTTGGGATAAAATTAATTAATGAAATTCCTCATTAGCTTTTTGATAACTATGTATTTTTCTAGCATCTCTCCAAACCCCCATATATTACACACAATTTCATTAAATATTCTGAATTAGTCATCAATGTTCCAATTATCAATAATTTTAATGTATTAAAATACTCAACTCAAAAATTTTAGTTTGGATTCTATGACATATAAAATATATTCAAAATTACTAAAATATGTGTCCCAAACCCCTATTTCAGTTTTATGTCCCATGAATTTATTATAGACCTTCTCTACAAAGATGTCAATATGTAATTTTCTAATTTACCATAAAACTCCATCTTCCTCTTATTATAATGGGCAATGAAATCATCTTAATAAATATATGAGAAACTTATTCTGGTAATATATATAACCTCTAGTATAAGTTAATGGAGGTATAGAGATACATTATTCCTTTAAGTTTGGTTGTACGTGTAATTCAGGGTATTTACTCATTGAATATTCATTGAATTTGGATTACATGTTCTTAGTAATTTTTGAGATCTTAGGGGGGAATTTACATTTTCTTGGACACCACTTGTAAATCCCTATAATAGATTAATCATTATGGCAGGGGGAGTAAAAATAGTGGGCTTAATTTTTTGGATTCCTCTTGTTCAAATAAACGTATTAGACATGTTATGGTATGAGTCCACATAGTATTACCACTCATCCCCACCTAGTGTGTGGTAGAAATAAATAGAGGCTAGTACAAAATATTTAAAAGTACCTTCCTTAATGGCACAATTTTTTCCTATTTGTTACACACCCCAACAAAGATTAACATTTATTGAAACAATTGGATATAATGTTAGTTGGTAAACCACCCCAACTATAATCCCTAATAAACTAGTATTATATGTAAATCAAAACAATAATTTAAAAAGTTAGTGATACTCCCCAATTAACTAGTGACTAGTTATACACCCCTATCAAAACCTCTTATAATTCTAATACAATTAATAAAGAACAAATTCATCATAAATTTCTCTTATACACCTTTGTGGGATGATCATCCACTATAATCCAATAAGATCATGTCTTTTCAGTTATAATTTCTTGATGGTATTCAACTTTTAATGTTCTTTATCAGGTCTACTATTCATGATAATTTCTCCAGATCAGGTGTGATTTGAATCTTCACTAACCTTCTCAAATAATCATAAACAATAGGTATTGTTCCTCTTATATATCTCACATATTTTTTCGTATTATTATTCCTCATATACCAATATACATGGTCTATCAGTTCACCATAATCCCTACTCTATAAATGTTGATGAACTGAGAGACTCATAAAATTGGTATATAAGGATAAAGAAGGGGATCAATGAAGGGTGGAATATTAGAGGAATTAAAGATTTTATTCTTTAGTAATAAAGAAATTTTTCAATGATCCAAATCACACATGATCTAGAAGCTACCTCTAGAAATATAGAACTAATCATGACTATCATCCTTTCAAGATCATGATGAAACTGTATATTAAGAAACTATATCCTACAGGATTAGAGTGAAATATCATCTCAAGGATGGAAATAATAATTGAGATACTGAAATTTGTATATCTATCACTTGATTAAATTTTTTGGAGATTATATTGTGGATTCCAACAAATCACTGATGTAGAGTTTTCAATTAGGGTGTACAATAACTCATTGAAGAGAAGATTTTTGGAAAGGTTGTATAACAAGCTTTTGGAGGATTGTATTTATAATGTCTAACCAAATACTTTTGTAAACTCTTGTTTCTATATTGGTTAATATGTGTTTGGGGGAATCTGACCAATAAGGATATATGTAGTTCATAATGGTCTATTCTCATAAATCATATGTGCTTCTCAATCTTATTACTACTACACATGAGATGGGGATTATAGACAATATTTTGTGGATAAAAACACTATCAATTTTGTATGGTTGAGATAAAAGATGGTGGATATTTTAATTAGATTGTGTAGTTACCAAATAAGAATTGATTTACTTTCAATAATTATGACTGTTATGAAAGAAAATAAAACAAATTATGATTGGTAATGGAATGTGATTTTGATTGGAATATTTTTATGGATTAAGTATTTCTAATTGGATTTCATTTTTGCAAAATAATAAAAGTAATTTTATAACAATTTTGGGTCTATTATTCAATGGAATCAAGAATAGTGTTATTGGATGAATTTATACCATTCTGAAACTTTTTTCAAGTGTTTTTCTTATATCAGAAGAGGTATCAGAATTATTGGGGAAGGGAATTAATAAATATAAGGGAATTCTCGATTCTGATTATAGAATCATGATAAAACAAAGGGATGACTCATTTTCATGGAGTTTTCTATATGAATTCAAAAGGAATATTTAATGAAATTTCAATTTGAATATGAATTCATAATATTTTATTTAACATTGGTAAGAGATAAAAAATAGGAAATGGAATGATCATATAACATCAAAGGTATACAAAATGGATTTTCTATGACTTATTTATCAATTTTTTGACTTCATGATATATTTATTTGACATAGTCAGTTTGAAAAATTCTTCATTTTATATATCTTTTGTAAATGAATATATATTATCTATACCTCACAAAACAAAAAACCCAAAGACCATATTTCATAGTGGTGATCGTTTATTGTTAGAAAATCACCTGTTAGATTTTCTAGCCTAGAAATTTTATTTTAATGGGTATCTCAAGTATAGATTATACCCTTTATAGTCCTCGATTATTCCATGGTTCATTCCATGTTAAATTTATTAACTCAATCATGGTAGATGAAGCATGAGAATCAGAACGATGATGAAAAAACTATGATAATTCTATGGAGATTGTTTCGAGATTCCCTCAATAGTAGAATATGGATGAGGAAATTCACAGGGATATCCACGCTGAAAATGAATCCATACACATAGAAATGATATAAGATTCGATGATTGTGAAGATTTAAAAGTTTCAAAGTGGTGGGTTTTTATGGAAAAATGAATTCCAAAATTAAATATGACATAGAGGAGTAAATTAATAATATATTGGGGATTGAAATGAGGTTTAAAACAGAGGTTTAATAGAGAAATTAATTCAAGAATCTATTTAATATTTTAATTTCAAATATATCTTACATATGATGATCTTATAGATTCAATTCACTATAGTATTATATGAATACAATGACCTAGATAATGATAATAAAATTTTGTATGAATTTTGAGATAAATTTTATAATTATAAGTGTGATAATTTTGAATAACTGAGAGATATAACATATACACATCAAAGGAGGAAAAACGAGATCAAATATGGGAGACACATAAGAAGAAGAAGAAGACTTAATGTCATTAAGTATTCAAGAAGTTTTTAGATGATCTAAATCACATCAGATCAAGAGGAATTATGAATATGATAAAACATTATTACGACTATAGGTAAATGAAGATCATATAATTACTATATAAGAAAAAATGATCTTATAAATTTTAATAGAAATATTATCTTTGGAGGTACCCAATCCCTGAAGTAGTAGGTTTTTCGTCTTTAACTAGATGAATATAGGATTGTCTTGTGATTAGGGTATTGAACAAGTTACTGAGGTGTAGTTTTAAATTATGAATTATAAAAAATTGTTGAAGATTATATTTTTGATTGGGGTTTATAAACATTAACTTGTGTATTGTACATGGGATGTCTACGACACTTTTTTTTGTAACCACTAGTGTCTATAGTGGTTAATTATAGTTTTTCACCTAACTAAAGTAATATAGAGTTTTTCTTTCTGTACAAACCGTTTAAATCCCATGTTCTACCATGTATTTATTACTAATACACATACTGTGATGTTATGTGATCATAATTAGTGGATCTATACCTTAAAAAGTTAGAAGGGTTAATTTTTTGAATGAGGATTCATAAAATAGGATAAATATTTAACCCTTGATCACAATTTTTAATCTCTTATGGGGGTTTACATATAGTATAAATATTTCACTTGAAAGATTCATATTAGAGATTTCAAACTAATATGATATTATATAAATAATAATGTAATGTTCACATGTAAACTTAATCTATAAAAACATAATTCTTTCAACGAATTATATATAAAATTTAAGTGCATAGAAATTTCCTCCAAGAAAGTGGTATTAATAACCAAAATATCCATTACTATAAGAAAAAACATCATACAATAATAAGATATTTTATGAAAATATTTCATGGCCAGTGATATGTATTTATAATACATCTATAAATGGTACAATCAGATAAAAACTCAAGTTCCATAACCAATACTCTTATATATATAGTCACTTCAAATTGATCTCCCACAAACGAAAATATATTATAATCTATCAATAAAAATTGAACTCTGGTGACTAAAAATCCATTATATTTTTCTACTAACTAAGATCCAATAAATAAAAAAATACTTTTATCTAATAACTATTTCATTTTTCAACTATTAGCTAATTCCTATAACAAAATTAAAATAAATTACCCTATGATAAAAAATTTCCCCATTTAAATATTCTTGGAAATATTAAATAATCAAAAAAATGTGACAAAAAAATGAGCACATAAAAACTAAAGATAAAAATTAAAATTGGAATATTTATGATTTTTAGGAATCCCTATATAATAAATTAAAGTAATGGATTAAAAATCTATAATTATAATCTATAAAATTATTTGTTCCAACATCACTCCCTCAAGAAAATTTCTCAAGAAAAATACACCTTCTAATATGTTATAAATGGTTCAATTTTCTTGAAAATTATAATATTTCTCCATCAATGATATTAAAAATTGTAAAATAAAAATATAATTATTTGGAGAGGGAGAAAACTTTTGAAGTTGAAGGACATATTTGAACCCACATTATAGTATTTGTCTTTAAAAATGAAATTTCAATGAGGATTTTTAATAAAAATTAATGATGATGAATAAAAAACATATAATTAATTTTTGAAGACCACTATACAGCTTTTACACATATAAAATGACAGTTTATCTTTATGATTTTTCTCATTGAATTTTATTGGGAGTTATCGATCATTTTTATAACACATTTATTAATAAATGTTAGAATGACAAGTAAATTACTGTGTTCACCAAAATATTTCATTGGTTTAAATATCCAAATAAAATTAGATTTCAAATAGAATATTTTGATATAATAATAATCAATTGTGTTAAATGAAATAAAAATATATGTTTTACCAACCCATTTAACAAAAGTTTCTATTTTTCTTGATACTTTAGAATTAAAACTTTTCTATTAATTTTTTTTTCAAACTTTTCATCGTAGTATCCTTATAATTTCATTACCCAAATATCTGAATAGAATAACTCAAATTCTAATGTACATTTTAAATATATAATAATTATATTTAAATTTTTGATATGAATTACCTTAGGCTTAATTTTGTGTCCTAAAGATAAAACGACACCAAAAATAATATAAGCCCATGTTTTAGTTTGATAATGTTTACTGATAAGGAAAAGATATGAAGTTATTGAAAAATAAAATATTTCTTTCCAAAGATATATAGTTTCACTTACCTAGATAAGATAAGTTTATGAATATTTTTTTTATATAAATTTTTTGTTTATAATAATGATATATTAAATTTTAGAAATTATATTTTATATTTGTACCCATGGTTTTAGCATTATATAATGATGACATATAGAAAATTAATGTATAATTAAACGACATTTAATAGAAAAATATGTTATATTCTATAATAATACGAAAAAAGTGATGTTTCATGTCCTAAATGTATTATTTGTCTACATCACATGTCAAAAAACTATTAATATAATATTATTAAGAAATATTCAGTTAGAATCAATGTTAATATTAAATTTATAAATTTTGTTACTGCTAAATCACATTTAGTGTTGCTATAATTTTAAATGTCACTAATTCCTCAATTATAAATACACGCTCTTATATTTATTTCATTTAAAATATATTTATTGTTGTTTTAGTTATTTATCTATGTCACTGTCATATTTTATTTCTTAAACTATATGGGAATCCAATGATAAAAAATAAAACATATTTTAATTAAATAGTTAAGCAAAGTGTATCTCCACCCTGTTACACCCTTCATCCCCTCTTGATTTACTATAGTAAGAAGTTATAAAAATTGAGTGTATTTCTTAATATTATGTCTCTTTATATTAAAATATTATTCGATGTCTTGAATTAATGATAAGGGTAGTTTTATTTTAATTATAATTAATTAACTAGTATAATCTATCATATAATTTTCTAGGTGATAACTCAATTTCATCTTAAATTTACCAGTTTATGAAGTTTTACCTCTTATGAATAACAAATCATCAATACATTATTGATACAAATCAAATAACCTAATTTTTTTTAAAATGGATCTTATAAATCACCACAGACATTAACTATTATTTTTTACTATGATACACTACTTTTCCTTATAGATAACTTCATAAACGTAAAATTTGTTATATTATATTTAATTACATATTAATATTGTTTCATATTTTTATTCCATTCATTTTTTGATAATATTTTTTAACAAAACAAAATGTTTCTAACCCTTTAGTTAAACATCATGAATGGTTTTGGTATGAAAGTCATATTTTATAAGCCAATTTATATACTTAATTTGATATGTTGCACTAAAATATGGATTAGATACATGAAAGGTGGACCCACAATTATACAACCCTTGAATCATTGGATAATGACTCACCCATGATGTTACAATTTTTGGGGTTTTTGTAATTAGATTTACAAAGAATAATATAATGACATGAAAGGTTTCATTAACCATATGATTTATCATTGAATATCTTTAACACCATGTTTAAGATATATATCATTATCATTACTTCATTACATATAATCCATTTGGAAAAATATTTTTCCGTTGACTAATTATTCTTACACATACATTTATTATCGAGTCTATTGTGGTGATAATATTTATTTTAATAAAAATCCGATGATCTAAATGATATTAAGAAATTTTTGGATGTTTATAGATCAAAAATAGATCAGGACCATGTGTAGAAATGAGTTTTTAATAATTAAAGTATTGGTTTTAATATATCACTATTAAATTTTTTAATATCTATTAATTTATTATAATAGTGTATGAATAGATGTAATTTTATTTTAATATGTTTATTAAATAAGCTTATAGTATAAATGGATCCACGAGACTAGATCTAGGGTATTTCACATGCTATTATAGTTAGTTTTATTTAATTATTCTAAAACCAATTAAGGAACCCTGATAGAAAACCATGTATAATATAAACCATGTTTATGTTCAGTAATAATATTTAGTATAAACTACCATAAATTTGGGTGAATAGTTAACCAATACAATGTTATAATTTATCACTGTGGTTTAATTATATGTGGTACTATATCATGAATAAATTTTAAAATATTATAAGTTGTATTTTTATTAACTCATATAGTTTAAAAAATATTTTTGTAGTAAAAAGTTTTGAAAATAGAAAAACAAATTTATTAATATACAATATGTTGTTTTCTATACACCAAATGATCAACAACATGTTATTAAGAATATGATATAAAATATAATTAAAATTTTGATATAGATCAAATAGTCTATGAATAAAAAAAATATCATTATATAATGTTTTACTTTACCATGACACACACTCACAATAATTTAGTGGTTATTATTATTTTGTAATTCATCATTTAGTTATTTAATGAATGATTTATTAGAAAAAATCACTGGGAAATATATTTTTTAATATTGTATTGTTCAATAAACTATAATGATATCTTTTTATTCTTATCTAATTATAGAAAAAAAGTATTTTAGAATGAATATATGGAACATGAAGGATAATGAATAATTTTAATATAAAGAGCCACTAGATTTTAAACATATTTTACATATAATTTTGAAAAGAAAAATTGACATAAAATTTAAATGGGTTTTGATTATTCTCAATCTCCTATGAATTTTTTGAATCAAAGTTAAAATTAGAGTATAATTTCGGATACAAATATTAAAGGTCTATAATGTTAAAATGTTTCAACATTCCACTTTTAAAAATCTCATAACAATAACTTTAATTGGTGATCCCTATTATAATGTAAATTATGAGATAGTTGGAAATGTTTAGTTACGTAACAAACATGAATAAGGTTATGAACAATATTTCAAGATCACTTCAAGTTATAAAACATAAATTATGAAGGATATATATCTTTAATATGTATTTTAATGATATGTTTTTAAATAGTATAATATTACAGTATGAAATTAAGAATTTATATTATTAGTATATTATTTCAAAAATAATTCTCAATTAAATTTTCATACATGACTTCTATTCTTCTGGATTAGAATATGATAAATCCAATAATACAAATATCTCCCTCTCGCCGTCTCGTATTTTAATAAGAACAACTCTCAAAATTAATTCCAATGAATGAAATGATTACTACTCATAAACTACTTGATAATTCAAATTATATAAAAATAGAATCAACTCTAAAATCTTTGACATAAAATAAAATAACTGATTATTTATGTTTTTTATAAAATTGCATCATGAATTTGGTCTATCAGATCATTATAAGAACTTGAATAATATAATTTCAAACTATCATCATTTTATTTTTGAAGAATATCTTCATAAATTTTTAAAATATTGGTATATATTTCCAAATTATCATTGGAAATATACCAATAATATAACATTACAATATGATAAATGTTAAATAAATAATAAGAAGATATTTCTTGAAATAGAATTTTAAAATATTCTCTAATACATCAATAAATCTCAACTATCATAATTTAAATATTCCTCAACAATAATAACTTGATTAATAATTTATTTATAGAAACATTAATATAAAAATACATGTAACACATAGATTTTCATTTTCATAACAAAACATCACATTTCTTCAGAAAATTTATGATTAAGCATATTATAACTCATTTTTATATTTATATAACTATTTAAATTTAAAATTTAAAGTAATTCAACTACAAAATTTTCAAAACGAAATTCATTCAATGTTTTGAAAACATTTACTAAATATTTGAAGACATTTACTTGATGTTATTTTTTTAAAAAATAGCCAGTAAATCTAACATATCATAAAAAAATTATATTCTTACCATGATAATTTAACACCTTGAAATTTTAAATAGAAAGAATATGCACAAAATAAAATTGGAAACACCACATCGAATTTACACAAGAAACTAAATATTATTATTTAACTATTACTTTTATAAACTTGCTATTGGAATGGTGGAAATAATGAGATTGTATAAATTTTAAAAATATAGTTTAAACCAGATTACAAATTAATTAACTGGTAAAAAATTAATTATACATGAATATAAAAACTAGTTGATTATAAAGGGTGTTTTTTATAGAAAAATTTTTTATTCCCAAAATGTAATATTAACATAATGAAGAAATGTCATTACAACTATTGAATAAAATTATTGAAATTTATATTTTAAATATAAAATATTTTTAAAAAAAATATCAAAAAATATTTATTGTCTTAAGATAATAATAAGTTAAATTTTAAGAAAAAAATGTATATTTTTATAAAGAACAATTTCCCACCGTTTGATGGAGCACCTATATTAAATATTAATTTTGAAAATTTTGTATGTTTTGTGTTATAAATTAAACTTCACATTTGAATTTGTAATATATTAATTTCTTTAGGGTAAATTTTTAGAAATTTTCAAAGATGTTTTAATTATTTATGAATAATGAAAAATACAACATTTTATTTGAAAAATCATTTTTCATATAGTTTTTTATGTTGTTAAATTAACTTTTATGTTTTTTTGAATTATAATTAGTTAAATAATACATCAATAAAATCAATTTAGGTAATTTTAATCAATTTATCATTGAAATTTTAAATAAAAACATTTTAATATTTGGAGATTTTCATATTGTGTCTGGGGAATTAATTTCAAATATAATTTGGTTGATTTTGTGAATTAAATTAGTAAAATATATTCCATATTTGGAATAAAAAGTTATAAAGTATTTTTTTTGGTTAATTTCATTTTTTGACGGAAAATAAGTTACCATTGAAACAAAAATTATTTATTGTTATATAGGTAAAAATGAAATGTGATATAGTTAAAAAAGAAGTGGCTTAAAATAACAAAAAACTACACAATTTAAATGATGGATGAAGTGTGGATAGAAAATGACCATCCTATAAAGTACAATTTTTCATCCAAATTATTTTAATTTAATTCAATTTCAATGTTGTTGGATTTATATATTTAATATTCATTATTTTAATCACTTAAATCCACCCATCCTCAAGTATAAATACTACCCTCACATGTAGTACCCTTGATTACTATTATTTAACCCTTTAATTTTTCTTTTTTAGGTTTATAAAATTAATGGGAAAAGGATAGATTATTGGTTTAACTTTCAATAACCTTTTGGGGAAAAAGGAGATGTGCATGGGCTGTACTCGGTCTGTCTAAACCATGAGGAAATTATAGAAAAAACTCTGTATAGTATAATTTTTGAGGAAGTAGCATCACCACAGTGTGAACATGGTTATGGACACCGTGTGAGGATTCCATGTAGGCATTTTCTTATGGTATCAGTTATCAAACATTTAGCGCACGATTTGTTTAACCGTATGGTCTAACCATGCGAAGAGTAAAAGTTGGATCCTAAAAATATGATCTCACTCATTTTTCCTCTAACTCCATTATTTTTTCTTCTTGGTTTCCCTAAATTAGTATTATTCTCTCGTAAATGTAGATGAACCTCTCCCAAGTGACTTTATATTAATATGGAGCCCTCCCTTAGCGTTTTTGGTTCACGCCCAAATTTACCCAAGAGAAGAAGGGTAGAACGGTCCTTGTAGTGTAGCTTGGGTTGTCGATTCCACAGACACCTAAGAAGATACCTAAGATACACAACCTAAGGGATGGATTTTTGGCTATGAAGTGGCCAACTTGGATTGATTTTGGATGGGTTTTAAAGATATCTAATAGATTTAAGTGGATTCAATTTAAAAGAATGAGTTGATCCTAGGTTATCGCTCGGGGTGGATTGGACGTATTTTCTTTTTAATGATTTCAATTTCTTAAATTTGAGATGGGTTTATTTAAGGAGATAAAACAACATCATCACTTGCTGGTTTAATGACTACACCCTCTAATACTAATCACCTATACACTTGAAGGATCAAAGTTTTGAGCACTTCAAGGTAAAGGATCGTATTAGTACTTGATGTGTGTGGCCTTAAATTCAACAAGGACGATGAAGTTTAAAAATCATCAAATAAAAATCCCAATTAAAGAAGTGATTATACATTAACTAGGTGATAAATAACATCCAATCCAGCCCCTTTCTACTCCCTTGGATCAGCCTATAAGTGGGTTATCCCTCCATTGATCCCATGGTTTCAATGGAAGCGGAATGTAGACTCATGAGGGAGGAAATGGAGAAGTAAAGAAAACAACAAAAATAAAATGATCACTCCACCGTTGTGTGAATAATTTCACAAGGGTTGGTGTGAATAAATTCACACCTTGATCCAACGGTATCAAAGTGATATTAAGAACAACAGAATAAGAGTATAATAAGAACTTTTATTAAGAAACTAAAGTGAATTGAACAACTTACATGTGAAAGACAAAATTGAGCCAACAAAAAATGCAGCATAACATTACAATTGAACAAAGCATCCAAGATCCTCAACTCCTTCACCACAACTGCCTTAAATAGGCATTTTGGGAGCCTTGGGTCGAACCAACAATAGTACAAAGCATCTTAATTAATTTCTCTAGGCTATAGGTGGTGGAAAGCTTGTGGAATTTGGACTTTTCCACGTTTGACCCGAGGTGGCAGCCAACTTTCTTTCACCGAACAGACGCGTCTGGAAGACCTTCTAGAAGGCCGAATAAGGGTGGGCCATAGAGGACGAAAATGGAGCTCCGGATGTCTTCTAATCACCTGTAAAGTTTGGTCCCATTTGGAGTTGCGGATGCCGAGATATGATCAAATTAGTGGGATGTTTTTCTGGGCCGCAGAATCTGGCCCAGAATTGTATCTCTAAATTGGGCCGCCTAAATGACCACCATGGAGGCAGAATTAGCATTAACGCCTGAAAAGTGATTTGTTCCTATACATGTATTATAGCATCCCACGAAATTTGGGATTAATTGGGCCTGTATGTTGGGCCCCACATTGTCATCAGTGGGCTGGTGTCCAATCTGCCTTTTCCAGAATTGCTTCCTTTCATTGCCAAATATCTCCATCATCCTCCATTAATTCTCCATTGATCCCTGAATGAAACATGTTCATATTGGAGTTTAGACCAATTATCAAATTAAAATATGTATAATAAGATGAATCATTTGGTACTTTAAATGATGTTCAAAAATGTACCACATAATAGTGCATTTTAAGAAGGTATTACAATCATAATGTGAAATGATGTTCAAAGTGTAAAATGCACTAAAATGGTGTTTATGAATAATAAAGAACATGAATATTATATATATTACCAATGAATATTATCCTCATTTAGTGGCTAATCACACCCCCCAACTTGAGTTTTTCTAGTCTTGAGCAAAATATATCTCATCAAAAATGAAATTCGAATTCCCTTTTCTAAAAACATTTTAATACACAATGATCACCAAAAAACCTTATACCAAACAATCATTAAACCCATAAAAATATTTTAATACAAGATATTTTCATAAGAAGATCCCAATCCCATGCCCATTCATTTGATCAAATACATGATCATACTTCATCCAACTCAATTAGGTGTAACGATGTGTTGTGAATCACAATAGATATGGGGGTTCATTTTCATTCAAGGGGGAAATCATGGAAGCGCTAGGTGGAATCACATTTAATCCTAATATGAGTATTTTTCATCCCTCTTTTTTTTTGATTTTTTTTTGCAATATTGCTATAGTAATTGAGATTGCAATTAATCAAATTAACCCATGTAGCAAGACTTTGCCGATGACTCTCAGACTCAAAGGCCTTAGGGCACCAAGTGAAGCCCACATACTCAGGCATCGTCTCGAGTTAACTTAATCAAAAACAAAGTAATATTACCATAAATAGAGATATATTGAAAAACTCAGGGCTAGACAACTCTGGGGTCACGATCCCCAAGTTCCGAAAGCCTCACATTTGATCAATCCATTGCTCTACACGCAAATTTTTATTTTTATTTTTTATTTTTTATTAATTTTTTTTAATTTTTTTTGAATACTCATATTATTCATAAAAATAAAACCATCCTATGCTATTTATTATGGGACCCCAAAAATTAAACTTAGTACCCCACAGTCTAGAGGACGTGCATTGTGGCATTTTTTTATTTGGATGAAAATATAAACGATGAAAGATCACATTGGACAGCCACACTTTCCAAAATCTATGCTCATGAAATTATACAAGGATTAAAATCAGAATCAGGGCATGCTAAATTATTTGATATTCAGTTTCAAAGTGTGCAATGTGTATTACCATGTTCAAAGTTAAAGGAATTTTTCCTTCCATTTACTTTTTTTTTCAAATCATTCAATTTTTGTTTTTGACACAAAAGCATTTTTTTTATTTTTTCTCCCCCCAAACTTAAAACAACACTGTCCCCAGTGTTTGAAGAAATGAAAAATTAGAAGGAGTAGAGGTAGGGAATAAAAATTTAAAAAGGAAATTGAAAATGAGGATTATGTAATGAAGTCACCTGGTGGTTGAAGTTTGAAGTTCTTGCCTCTTGAATTTATTCCTTTGATATCCATGTCGCTTGCAAAGTTCCCTAGTGGAAAAAGGAAAAAACAAAACAAACAAAACAAACAAAACAAACAAAAACAAACAATATATATATATTTACATAATAATGTAAGTAAAATATAAGAATATATATAAAAATTATAGAATAAGGTAGCACAAGAAGCCGCAGGTCAGTGGTAAGCGCGCGCCCCTATCTCCCTTCGGTCCCGGGTTCGAGTCCCCGAGGCTTCACCGGTTGTGACGGGGTTTTCCCCACGGCCTATGTCGTGCACTTTTTTTTTTGTATTATTGTATTTTTTTTCTTAACCTATTGAATAATAAAAACAAAATAAACTGATGATACATTGTCTTCTTTTTAAATTTCTGGGTAAGGTATTACTCAAGGATCACACCACGTGACACGGATGAATATGGTGCTCCTCTTTCGTACCCATCCATACTCATAATAGAAGAACAGGTCAAAAGTCTATTTTTTTTAAATATAAAAATGATTAAGTAATCATATTTGAAAAATAAAGATGATTCAAAAAGATTAGAAACATAAAAACCACGGGTTGCCTCCCGTGTAGTGCTTTGTTTAACGTCGTTAGCCCGACATAGATCCCAAATTTATCATTTTTTTTCCTGGTTCATAGATTGGATCAATTAACTCAACATCTATTTCCTGTTTATTGAATGATTCAATGAATGTTTTAAACCTTTGAACATTGACCTTGAAAATGTGACCACTTGTGGGATCTTGAATCTCTACTGCCCCATGGGGGAATACATGATGCACTATGAAAGGTCCTGACCATCTAGACCTTAACTTTCCCGGATGTAAATGAAGTTTTGAACTATACAAGAGCACAAGTTTTCCCGGTTCAAAATGTTGGACCTTGATATTTTTAGATTGGTAGGCTTGAACTCTAGCTTTATTGATCCTTGAATTTTCATAAGCCTCCATCCTTAGTTCCTCCAGTTCATTGAGATCTAATTTCCTTTTTGTTCCGGCCAATGATAGGTCATAATCCATTTTCTTAATTGCCCAAAATCCCTTATGTTCAATCTCCACTGGCAAATGGCATGCTTTGCCATAAACCAAACTATATGGGGACATTCCTAAAATGGTTTTATATGCAGTTCTATAGGCCCAAAGAGCATCTAAGAGTTTCTCAGACCAATCTTTCCTAGAGGGGTTGACAGTTTTTTCAAGAATTTTCTTAATCTCCCTGTTCGCTAACTCAGCTTGACCATTGGTTTGAGGATGGTATGCAGTGGACACTTAATGAGAAATACCATACTTAGACATGAGTGAACCGAATGGGCGGTTGTAGAAATGGGTTCCACGATCACTTATGATAGCCCTAGGAATTCCAAATCTAGATATTATGTTTTCTTTTAGGAATCTAATCACACTTTTATGATCATTGGATTTTGTGGGAATGGCCTCAACCCATTTTGAGACATAATCAACAGCTAAGAGTATGTAGAGGTATCCCCGAGAGTTTGGGAAGGGACCCATGAAATCAATTCCCCAGCAGTCAAATATTTCATCCACCAAGATGGGAGTGAGTGGCATTTGATTCCTTTTTGTGATGGACCCTACTTGTTGACACCTAGGACAACTTTGACAAAATGTGTAGGAGTCCCTTGAGAGGGTGGGCCAGAAAAGACCACATTGAAGAATCTTAGCAGATGTTTTCTTAGAGGAAAAGTGACCTCCACATGCCTCACTGTGACAGAATTTAAGGATAGACTCTTGTTCAGATTCAAGAACACACCTCCTAATGACTTGGTCGGGGCAGAACTTATAGAGGTAAGGATCATCAAACACATAGTGTCTAACATCAGAAAGAAATTTCCTTCGAGCTTGAGTCCATAAGAATTTTGGAATGAATACTGTCACTAAGAAATTTTCTATGTCAGCATACCAAGGGCAGTCACTCACAAAGTATAGGTGTTCATCAGGAAATGAATCAGACACAGAGAGGTGATTTGAGTTGTCTTTGAATTTCATCCTAGAGAGGTGATCAGCTACAACATTTTCAACTCCCTTTTTATCCTTGATTGTGAGGTCGAATTCTTGTAAGAGAAGGACCCACCTAATCAGTCTATCCTTAGCATCTTGTTTTTGGAAGAGGTATTTTAGTGCAGAATGGTCAGTGAACACAGTGATGGGTGATCCTAAGAGGTAGGACCTAAACTTCTCTAAGGCAAACACAATAGCAAGTAACTCCTTTTCAGTGGTGGTGTAGTTGATTTGGGCATCATTTAAGGATTTGATTGCATAAGAAATGACATAAGGAGTTTTATCACAACGTTGTCCTAACACAACTCCAACAGAAAAGTCACTGGCATCACACATAAGTTCAAAAGGAAGGTTCCAATTTGGAGATTTCATAATGGGAGGAGAGGTGAGAGAGGATTTGAGGGTTGAGAATGAACCCTCATAGCTTTCTGTCCAAACAAATGGAGCATCCTTAACTAAGAGAGCACAAAGGGGACGGGATATTGAACTAAAGTCCTTGATGAATCTTCTATAGAAACCAGCATGTCCTAAGAAAGACCTCACTTCCTTGACAGTTTTGGGTGATGGAAGGTGACGAATGATGTCCACCTTTGCTTTATCAACTTCAATCACCCTACTTGAGACCATATGGCCTAGAACAAGTCCCTCTTTAACCATGAAATGGCTTTTTTCCCAGTTTAGGACCAGATTTTTTTCTTCACATCTTGACAAGACTCTCTCCACATTCTTCAGACATCCCTCAAAAGTATCCCCAAACACAGAGAAGTCATCCATGAAGACCTCAAGAAAATACCCTACCATGTCTGAGAAGATTCCCATCATGCACCGCTGGAAGGTTCCAGGGGCATTGCATAACCCGAAGGGCATGCGTTTGAAGGCAAAGGTACCGAAAGGACATGTGAATGTAGTCTTCCCTTGATCCTCTAGGGAGACCTCAATTTGATTGTACCCCGAGTACCCATCTAAGAAACAGTAGAAGGCATGACCTGCCACTCTCTCAAGGACATGGTCAATGAATGGTAAGGGGAAATGGTCCTTCTTGGGGAATGAGTTTAGTTTCCTATAGTCAATGCAGGCCCTCCATCCACTACTCACCCTTGTTGGAAAAATCTCTCCATCCTCATTTGTTATCACTGTGATTCCAGCCTTTTTTGGAACCACTTGGATTGGGCTCACCCATTCACTCTCAGCTATGGGATATATGATACCAGCTTCCAACAATTTCAGAAGTTCCTTCCTTACTACCTCCATGAGATTAGGATTGAGTCGTCGTTGAGGTTGATGACATGGCTTTGAATCAGATTCCAGAACAATCCTATGAGTCCCGATAAGTGGGCTAATCCCAAGAATATCAGAAAGGGTCCAACCAATGGCTTTCTTATGCTTCCTAAGGACATCTAGAAGCATCCTCTCATGATTGGCTTCAAGATAAGAAGAAATGATAATAGGATGTGTTTGATTTTCCCCTAGGAAGGCATAATTTAGTGCAGCAGGAAGTTCCTTCAATTCAAGATCAGGTTGGTTCAAAATTTCAGCAGAAGATTGGGACATTGGATCAAGATCAATTTCTTTTTTAGAGGTTCAGATAGGATTGATTCCTCACATGTAGAAGTTTCAGCTACTAGATTGGCTTGATCAGATTTAGGGAAGGAATTTAGAGGGGTCTCTATGAAATTGGTTTCTTTAAAGGTTTCACTGATTGTTGGACCTAAGACTTCATCATAAGAGCAATTTGAAAATGATTCAAGCCAAGGAGATAAACTTCCTTCATATGAACAAAGGAAATCAATCTCATTCTGACATAAACATTCATCAAATATTCCTTGATGTTCCATGGATTCATTATCAATGCTTCCTATCATGTTTACTTCATGAATATCCTCGTCATCCCCTATTTGTGAGCTTGCATTATAGATGTTCAGGTCTAGACTCATGTTCCCAAAGGTGATGGTCATGTTCCCATTTCGGACTCGGATAACAGTGTTGATTGTTGCAAGGAAAGGACGACCAAGGATGATTGGGGTTTGTTCCTTATTTCCTAAGTTTGGATGGTTTTCAAGGACAATGGAATCAGCAGGGTAGATGAAGTTTTCAACCTTTACCAGAACATCCTTTAAAATTCCCTTTGGAACCCTAATGCTATGATCAGCATGTTGAAGTGTGACAGATGTGGGTTGGAGTTCTTCTAGGCCTAACTGGCAGTACACATCATATGGGATGAGATTGAAACTAGCACCTAGGTCACACAAGGCCTTGACAACTTTGCTCTCTCATAGTTCAACATTGATGTAAGGGCAACCCGGGTCTTTCAACTTAGGAGGAATGGTCCCTTGAATGGTGGTACTCACATTAGCAGCCAAAAGGACTTGGTTTTTATGTGAAAATTTTCTTTTAAAAGTGAAAAAGTCCTTAAGGTACTTTGAGTAGGCAGGTATGGTTTGGATTGCATCGAGAAGGGGTATGTTCAACTTGACTTGTGAAAATATTTCTCTCAACGTTTCACTCAGTTCAGGATTGGGTTTCCCCCTCATGCGTTGAGGAAATGGTGCAGGTTGTGGGGTTGTTTGTTGAAGAGTTGTTTCTTTCACATTGTTATCAGTTTCCTCAGTTTGATCTTGTGGTTCATTTAAATTTTCATCCAAGTTTGAATCTTCAGGTGGGTTCTGAATTAGTTTTTTAGGTTTCTCAATTGATTTCCCACTTCTTAAAATAGTCACAGCCTTTAGTTGTTCATGAGTTGTTTGAGAACAACTTGACTCTCCCCTTGAAGTTGAGGATGGAACCGCCTGAGTAGGCATGGGTGCCTTTCCTGTTTTGATGGTTTGAAGTTCTTGTTTTATGGAAGAGACTTCTGAGTTCATCCTCTCCATTTGTTTGCATAGTTGTTCTAGTAGGCTTTGTGGAACAGTTTGGGTTGGTACTTGAGTAGGTTGGTTTATCCCAGGGGGATATTTTGGAGGTGGGATGGTTTGTTGAAAATGGACCGATGGATGTTGGTATTGGATAGGTTGGGTTTGGAACTGGTTATGGGTTTGGTAGTTCTATTGAGGGTAAGGATTTTGACCTTGTGGTTGGCTATGTTGTTGGTTATCCTTCCATCGGAAGCCTGGGTGGTCATTGTACCTAGGATTGAAGGTGTTTTGGTATTGGGGCTTTTGAAAGTTTAGGGCATTGACTTTCGCTGGGGGTCCTCCTAGAAGAACATCCTTGATGGATGGAATGGTTGGGCAGTTGTCTGTTTTATGGTCATGTTTGTCACAAATTGTGCAAACAAGGTCTACATTTTGGATTTCATGGACTTTCCTAAGGTCTATCTCTTCAACCTTCCTAGAGAGTGCTGCGAGTTTAGCCCTAAGGCTTTCCTCTTTTCTAAGTGTATGAATTCCAGTGGTTCTTTGTGGCTTTTCAGAATAAGGTGAAGTTTCCCAAGTTTGGTTTTGTTCAGCCAGACTTTCCAGATACTCGTAAGCATCATTTGGGGCTTTGTTTTTAAAAGTTCCATTACACATCATGTCAATGAATTTTTTATTACCCAGACCCAACCCTTCATAGAAAATTCTCACTTGTTTAGGTATGGAAAACCCATGGTGTGGAACCATGTTTAGGGTGTCTTTGAACCTCTCCCATGTTTCATAGAATGACTCTCCCTCTTTTTCAAAAAAGTTTTGGATGCTCTTTTTAAGTGCAATTGTTTTGTGATGAGGGAAGTATTTTTTGTAGAATTCTCTTTGCAGTTGGTCCCAAGAGTGGATTGATGCAGGTCTCAAGTTGTTTAGCCAATTTTTAGCTCGATCCTTTAATGAAAAAGGAAATAGCCTCATCTTAGCGGATTCTAGTTGATGTGGGGGACACATGGTTTCAACAATGTCGTTGAACTCTTTGACATGAAGGTATGGCATTTCTGACTCCATCCCATGAAAGGTTGGAAGGTGGTTTAGGACATGGGGTTTGAATATGTAGTTGGTGTCTCCTATGGAATTGTGTCTAATGCATGAGGGGGAATTGGTCCAATCTGGAGTGAGGTATTCATTCATGGTTTGATCAACTACATTCCCTATGTTTGGAGCTTCTTGGTTTCGGTTTCCCATTTGATTCCCCCCAGGGTTTACAATTTGATTTTGTGGATGACCCTCCATTGGACTTGTTTCAAGTTCTGACTTTGGGGTTTCAAGAATATTTGAATCTAATTTAAACAATCCCTTAGGTGCACTTGACTCCCCTATCCTATGACTTTCCACCCTAACTAGTCTGTTTGAGAAATCGCGGGTGAAGGCGGACATGCGCCAAAAAAAAGCGAGAAAGGGACAAGATAAGAGATCTTGGGTGAGAGTAGAAGAATGGAGGTGAGGAAAGAAGGTTTTTTTTTGGATCTAAGGTACTTACTTGGTCCCCGGCATCGATGCCAAAATTTGGTTCACGCCCAAATTTACCCAAGAGAAGAAGGGTAGAACGGTCCTTGTAGTGTAGCTTGGGTTGTCGATTCCACATAGACCTAAGAAGATACCTAAGATACACAACCTAAGGGATGGATTTTTGGCTATGAGGTGGCCAACTTGGATTGATTTTGGATGGGTTTTAAAGATATCTAATATATTTAAGTGGATTCAATTTAAAATAATGAGTTGATCCTAGGTTATCACTCGGGGTGGATTGGATGTATTTTCTTTTTAATGATTTCAATTTCTTAAATTTGAGATGAGTTTATTTAAGGAGATAAAACAACATCATAACTTGCTGGTTTAATGCCTACACCCTCTAATACTAATCAACTATACACTTGAAGGATCAAAGTTTTGAGCACTTCAAGGTAAAGGATCGTATTAGTACTTGATGTGTGTGGCCTTAAATTCAACAAGGACGATGAAGTTTAAAAATCATCAAATAAAAATCCCAATTAAAGAAGTGATTATACATTAATTAGGTGATAAATAACATCCAATCCAGCCCCTTTCTACTCCCTTAGATCAACCCATAAGTGGGTTAGCCCTCCATTGATCCCATGGTTTCAATGGAAGCGGAAAGTAGACTCATGAGGGAGGAAATGGAGAAGTAAAGAAAACAACAAAAATAAAATGATCACTCCACCGTTGTGTGAATAATTTCACAAGGGTTGGTGTGAATAAATTCACACCTTGATCCAACGGTATCAAAGTGATATTAAGAACAATAGAATAAAAGTAGAAGAAGAACTTTTATTAAGAAACTAAAGTGAATTGAACAACTTACATGTGAAAGACAAAATTGAGGCAACAAAAATGCAGCATAACATTACAATTGAACAAAGTATCCAAGATCCTCAACTCCTTCACCACCACTGCCTTAAATAGGCATTTTGGGAGCCTTGGGTCGAACCACCAACAGTACAAAGCATCTTAATTAATTTTTCTAGGCTATAGGTGGTGGAAAGCTTGTGGAATTTGGACTTTTCCACATTTGACCCGAGGTGGCAGCCAGCTTTCCTTCACCGAACAGGCGCATCTGGAAGACCTTCTAGACGGCCGAATCAGGGTGGGCCATAGAGGAAGGAAATGGAGATCCAGATATCTTATAACCGCCTGTAAAGGTTGGGCCCATTTGGAGTTGTGGATTACGCGATATGATCACATTAGTGGGCTGTTTTTCTGGGCCGCAGAATCGGGCTCAGAATTGTATCTCTAACTTGGGCCGCCTAAATTACCACCATGGAGGCCGAATTAGCATTAACTCTTGAAGAGTTATTTGTTCCTATACATGTATT